>VDFB02000015.1:526235509-526405957 GCA_007258455.2 Sequoia sempervirens
AATGCCACGACAAAAAAAAAACCTGCAGACTTTTGAAAATGCTGACAAAATATTTGTTTTTTTTGAATATTGCCAATGAATGGCAATTCAAAAAATAATAAATAGAAATGCCGATAGAATAAAATCCTCCATATAAAATGCCGACGGGAAAAATAAAGCCCCCAAATTTTTTTTTAAAATAAACCCCTATGGATGATGCCGACGGGTGAATAAAATATATGGTCGACCAAAAATTATTTTTCAGAAACTAAAGAAAAATAGATTTTTTGCCAAATAATAAAAGATATTAGCCCGATTTTCCTGAAACGAAAAGTGGCCTGCTGATAAAAATTTTGCCTCAGAGGACAACTGAGGGATGATTTTTTTGCAAATTGTACGGATAGTACGATTGATTTTGCAAACCCTAAAAAACCTCTTGGTTGATGTATCCGATTTTGATGATTTGGCAGGCGATCCTAGGGTTTCGAGGCCTTCTAAAGACAATGGCGAGCTCGGATTTGACTCAATCTACTTCAAAAATCAGCTTGGTCCCCGGGTGGAAACAAGTAGCCTTCAATGGAAACCTTCAAGCCTGCGGAGAATCTCGCACACCAACTTTCTTGATCGAGGGTTGACGTTTCACTGGATAAGCTCTGATACCATGTTGGGATTATGGATGCACAGTCCTTGAAGCTGCAGTCTTCGATGTAGGACCTTTAAGCCAGGAAAGATAATCAACCACCCAGAAAGTGTTGCAACTAGGCATGCACAATGGAGATTCAATATTGATATGATATGATATCTGATTGATATCTTATTACAAATGTACAAGATGCCTGATTATATAGGCAAGAGCTAAACCCTAATATGCATGAGATGTTGCCATGTGTCTTGATCTAACAACATGTGACAACATGTGAACCCTAATGGTGATGATCATTAAATGAGGGGATAAGTTCTAGAAGGACAACTCATCTTCTAGAAGGAATCTTATCTCCTACAAATAAGGAAGGGAATATTATCCCATTTATTAAATGATTTATCTAATAATTCAACCTAGGACTTAATGATTAAATGCAAGACCTAAGTTAACTTATGCTAGTGTAATAATTAATTAATTAATTACACCAACATTGGTATCTTGGATGAGTTATGCCTCACCTTGTTGTATATATATATATGAGGTTTTTTTATTGTGTAGGTTGGCTTTGCCCTTTTGTTTTCGTTGGGTCTCCTAGTTGTTAGTAGGGGAGTGGCTCTCAATGGGGGAAAATGCACAAAGTGGGGCTAGGGTAACCCATGTGGGAGTTTCGTAATTAAGTGATAACCTAAAATGAATTAGGGGGTTGGGTAGTAATCACACTAATCGAGATAAGTGAATGCCTCACTCATGGCTCAAGTGCTTGTATAGGCTTGAGATGAGTTGAGAAGGCCTGAATGGCAAGATTAATTGCCTTGTCCCCGTGAGAGGTATGTTGATTCCGCATAGGTTTGTACGGGGGCCAAAGATCGGTAGAGGCTACTCAGGTAACCTAGGATGGGGGTCGTGGCCTAGGAAGATCTGCCTAGGTAACCCATAGCAAACTATGTGATGACACTCCTCCTACGACAACCTAGTATTCCCTTGCTTCTTGTCTCCCTTTGATGTTGTGTGCCTTTGGAAGTCCAGTGTAATGTCATTTGATGTTGTACTGTACTTGTTCATTGATGTCGTGTTAGCTCTTGTGTTGTCTAATGTCTCTTGACTGATTTTGGTGGTGGGACCTTTTCACTATCTCCTAGAATAGGGGGAGGACCTTAGGGTTCCAAATGGTTGGGTGGAATGTGCCTTGTTCTCCATTGGGTTCCCTCACTTGGTTTGTGTTCATGATGATTACTCCTGGATATGAAGATTTCTGCACTTAATTCAGTTCATGTGGATTATCTTTCATGTATTGTATCATAATCTATTGTAATATGTATTATTCTCTTGATGTATTCTTCTCACCTATTTGGGAGGAGACATTGCGGTTCAAGATGTAATGATGTAATGTTGTATCATTGCAATTATTGTAAACTCTCTTTTGTAATGATGAATGTAAATGATATTATTGTCAACTTAATGAATATTGATGTTAAATTGTTAGTGTATACACCTAAAATCGGTCATGACATCTAATCAATTAAATACTAGACATTTAATTAATATTTGACTACGTATAAATAAATTCTCATTTTATTTATATAGTTCACCCTTTTCTAATTCTCCAAATCTAAAATCATAGTCTTCTAATTTAATTAGATAAACGAATTTCCATAAGCTTGTTTTATTTAATTAAGTTTCATTAATCCCATATTAGGAATTCAAGCACATGTCTACAAATTTTTATGCCACCTCACCAAGGTCACATGAAATTAAATAATTCTAATTTTTAAATTAGAATTATTTTCAAACACATGTCTTATTCCTCACACACTTCTTCAACCAATTTTCAAACACATGGTCTTTTCTTCCCACACTTTGGTCTTCCATCTATTTGGCATGTTACCTTAGGTCAAGAGATTCCTCCATCCATTTGGAATGTTGTATTTGGTCAAGGGGACACCTTCTTGATTCTCTTCATCTCCACCATTCATCTCTCTTGTTTGAATTTGGACTGTCGATCGTTACCACCTCACAAGATGCTTGGAAAAGCCTATAAATACAACCCTTTTCCATTGTATTTTGCATCCACATTTGAGTAGAGTTATCATGCATGAATATCGTTTGAGCATTGGATCATTTTGGAGTCTTATAGTTACATTTCATATCATGTTTTGCATCATAGTTAGATCTTAGAATCACACATTGCTGCATAATTGCATTTTATGTCCTGCTTTGCATCATAGTTGCATTTTAGATTAGCATATTCATAGTTAGCATTTGAGCATATGTAGAATCATCCTAGATCAATACCATTGTATCTACCTCAAATAATCTAACACCATTATCCATTCACCATAGTATCCATTATCATTTTTATCATATAATTTCATGTAGGAATTTAATTGGCTTGCATGTTGAATGTTATCTCGTTTCTCAAGTTGCCATTTTAACAACCATCGTGCACACAAAAATCTAAGGGCCAAATGGTTTAATAAATCCTTAAGAATAGAGGAAAATTAGACATTATTAAAATAGTTGTTTAACTACAAAATAGAGTAGTTTACTTGATTCAAATCTTTGATATAATTCATTTCATTAAGGTTTGTGTTGATTTACTAATAATTCCCACATTTCACACACACACAGTTAGTATAAAATGAATAATTTCATATTAGTTGATCTTGTAAATGTGATGATGAAATGGAATTTATATTATTGTTAGAATTTATTTAATGTAATGATTTATACTTCTTGCTAGTTTTGTTAATGGGAATCAAGTAGCGTAGTCACGGGCCTTAGAGGACTTAGATTAGAAAACTAGTTAATGTTACACTTGCAATCATGTGAATGTTTGGAAGCATAGAGATAAAGTGGATTTCCATGCTAAAATTGTAGAATGTCTTGATGATCTAGGTAATCCAGTGTCTCTTCAAGGAACATCTAGAGAAGTGAAACTGCGGCATATATCAGTTATGCAAATGCATAGGTTGAAAAGGAAAGGTTGTCAACTATTTTTAGTTAAAATGGATAAACTAGAAGAATTCAAGGAAGTCACTCCTCAAGATAATGATAAGTATGGTGATATGAAACATTCTCAAGAGATTGAAGAGGGAAAAGTGGTAGGATCAGGAGAAATAGATATGGAGAAGTATCCCATCTTATGGAAATTTTTGGATGTATTTCCAAAAGAACTACCTGGGTTGCCTCCCAAAAGAGTATTTAATTTCTCCATTGATCTAGTACCAAGATTAGAACTTGTATCTACAATACCCTATAGGATGACTACAACAAAATTAATGGATTTTAAGGCATAGTTGGAAAAGTTGTTATCCAAGAGATTGATAAGACCCAATGTTTCACCCTAGGGAGCACTAGTGATCTTTGTAAAGAAGAAGGATGATACCCTATGCTTGTGCATATATTATTAGATTCTTAACAAAGCTACGATAAAGAATAAGTACCCATTGCAACATATTGATGATATTTTCGATCAGATGTGAGGTGTAGATATATTTTCAAAGATTTATCCACAATTCAGTTATCACCAATTAAGGATCAAAGACAAAGTTTCAAAACTTCTTTTAGGACTAGATACGGTCATTACAAGTTCACGATCCTACCCTTTGGACTAACAAATGCACCTGAAACATTCATGAACCTAATGAACAATGTATTTAGGGATCGCTTGGATAGATTTGTATTAGTGTTCCTTGATGATATCTTAATCTATTCCAAGAATGAAGAGGAGCATTGTAAACTTTTAGAGATATTTCTCCAACGGTTAAGAGAGCACAAGCTATATGGAAAACTCTCTAAGTGTACATTCTTTCAAAAGGAAGTGTAGTACCTAGGTCATGTAATTTCAGAGAAATGGATTGTAGTCGATCCAACTAAAATAAAGGCGGTGCTTGAGTGGCCAGTGCCCAAAAGTGTATCAAAGGTTAGAAGTTTTATGGGTTTGGTTGGTTACTATATGAAGTTTGTTGCCAACTTTTCTAGGATATCCTTTCCTATTACTTCATTATAGAGGAAGGGTAAGAAATTTGAGTGGTCAGAAAAGTGTCAAGCAACATTTGACCTACTCAAGGAGAAGTTGACTACCGCATCAATATGGAAGGTACCTGATCCAAAAGGAAACTTTATTGTCATAACGGACACATCAGGAGAAGGATGAGGATTTTTTATGCAAGAAGGACAAGTCATAGCATATGAATCTAGGAAGATGAAGCCCTATGAACAAAATTATGCATCACATGATTTAGAGTTAGTGGCAACAGTTCATGCATTACATATGTGGAGACACTATCTGATGGGAAATCCTTTTGAGTTGAAGACCGGTCATCATGGACTAAACTATTTATTTACTCAACCAAATTTGAATGCACGATAAAGGAGGTGGTTGGAGTTGATATCAGACTATGACTTCAATATCAACTACATCAAAGGAAAAGAGAATCGACCAACCGATGCCTTGAGTCAAAGAAGGCATATTGCCTCAATGGTAACAATTCAAAGTGACTTTAAGGGACAAGTGTTGCAAGAATCCTTGGGTGATGAATTCTACCAACAAGTTAAGCAAGCACTCAAGGATAATCCACAAGATGTAAGGTATGAAGGTTTTCACTTTGAACCAAATGGATTAATAATGTTTAAAGGAAGAGTATATGTCCCTAATTCAGAGGAGTTAAGGAACTTGGTGTGGAAAGAAGTTCACAATGTACCATACTCTGGACATCATGGTGTGATGAAGATGTTGGCGGATGTGAAGCTGCTATATTTTTTGAAGGGTATGAAGGTGGATGCTACAAGATTTGTTGCAAGATTCTTAGAGTGCCAAAGAGTCAAAGAAGAACATCATCACCCTACAGATCATTTGTATTTGCATGATATAACTAAAAGTAAGTGGCAAGTCATTAGTATGGAATTTGTGCAAGGTCTACCTATATCAAGGAATAAGCACGATGTCATTCTAGTGGTGGTGGATAAGTTAACTAAGGTGGTGCATTTTATTCTAGGAAGTATAACTGGTGGAGCTCTTGTCATAGATCAAAAAATTATTCAAGAGGTGTTTAGATTGCATGGGATTCATGAGATGATTATTTCGGATAGGGATGCTTGTGTAACATCTAGATATTGGAAAACCTTGTTTTCTTCACTTGGAACTAAGTTAAATATAAGTTCAGCTTATCATCCAAAGACAGATGGACAAACAAAAAGAGTAAACCAAGTTCTTGAAGATCTACTAAGAATGTATTGCATGGATCAACAATACAAGTGGGAATATTACCTACCATTGGTTGAGTTTTCATACAAAAATTCTTACCATTCAACAATCAAGATGGCTCCATTTGAAGCATTGTATGGCAAAAAATGTTGAACTCCTATAAGCTAAGATAAGCTTGAGGATAGGATAAGTCTTGGGCCATAGATGTTATCAGAAATGGAGGATCAAGTAGGAATTATTAAGCAAAGGCTAGTTGAATCCAATAATAGGTAGAAAAGCTATGTAGATTCTAAGTGGGTATCCAAAAAATTTGTAGTAGCAAAAAAGGCGTTGTTAAGGGTTAAACCTCATAAGAGTTCCATCAAGTTTGGAAGGTCATCCAAACTAGCCCCACACTACGTAGGTCCTTTTGAGGTTCTTGAGGAAATAAAACTACTTTCTTATCAAATTGTATTGCCACCAACTCTTGCTAGGATGCACAATGTCTTTCATGTCTCATACCTTAAAAAGTATATAATAGGGGATAACCATTTTATTGATTGGAATGCTTTACATGTACAAGACCCAAGAGTGGTAACAATTGAGCCTCTCAAGGTGCTCGGAACATGTAAGCTTTGCTTACACAATAGAGAGGTTCTATAATGCAAAGTCCAATGGGACTAGTATGCAGAAGATCCAACCACTTGGGAAGACTATGTTGAAATTAAGTAGAAGTTCCCTCATGTCTTGCATGCTTTTGAGAGTTCGTGAATTTTTTTTTTGTTATGTTATGCTTATAGTTTATATCTATGTCTTTTACTTAAAATCATTGGGGACGATGATTCACAAGGGGGGGGGGATATGTTACACCCCGTTGTGTTACTACTTATTTACTTTTACCTAGTTGGGTGCAAATGCTTTATATGAGTGTATTTATGCTTTATGTGTTTTGGAAAAATGAAGAATGCATGTTGATTTAATTTAATATTATGAATGATTGGAATATGAAAATATATGATGCAAGTAAATGTATTGTTTTCAACTAACTACTATTGCAAAGTGTAAGTTGGATGCAAGAATTAAATCAAGCCTCCTTAAGAGAGGGGAAGTATCACTCAGGGAGAAGAATTTAGTATGGTAACCCTTGATAAAGACCTAAACTGAGCTTTCACACACACATCTAGTTTGGTCAAGTCAAGATAATAGCTTGGGAAGTAGTAAGTTAACTTTAGTCTTGCTTGTGGTTTTTTTTTGATGTCTCTATCTAGGAGTTTAATTTTTGAGTTTCTTTGTAATTTTTGAGTTCTTCCTTATGTGTTTTTATTTAATCGATGGGATATATACATAAAATGTATATATATGTGTCAATGATAAACTCATACACATGAGTAAATGTGTGCATGAGTATACGTAGATAGACATATCTACACATGCTCATGAACGGATTACCCATATGCATGGGAATATCGATTAGACAAGGTGACATATATATACATTTTATGTATATATGTCGATCAATATGACCGTGAATATATGTGTTTAAATATCAAGGCGAGGTATATATGTAGTATATGAGTGTATATACATATATATTAACATACATGCATGTATTGACGAAAAGGATACGTCCATACATGTATATTAATATATATACAATTAAACACAAATGTGTATATATATACGCACACATACAACAATATATGAATGTACATTCATATATTGAAAATGTATTATGCAAACTTGAGAATTGAGAGATATAAACATATATACATGAAAATGTATATACATATATATGTACATATATATACATACATACATACATATATATATATTATATACTCATTATATTTATGATAATGTTTTCCATAGCATTGAATTATTTAAACCAACACCTAGCATATAAAACGTAGCTTATGCTATGTAATGCACACATCATATTATCAAGGGAATAACACTTAGTGAACAACGCATCTAAATATATATTAAGTGAAGCTTAAAACACCTAAAGTGTTGTATTGTGAATATGAACAACACCATATTATAGTGCTTAGTATCCAATGCTAATCAACGTGCAAATATATCTGCCAAAACTTTGTCAAAGCAAAACAATAGTAAATGCTAATTGTTATCTACTGAAATTCCACCCTGTTGAACCTGGTGTTCAATATCTCAGTGTAACATGGGAAGACCTCTAAAGCTGTGGGTTTCTTGTAAACAGAGGTCAACCTCCGGAGAAGGCCGGCTTCCTTGGTGTTATCACCTAAACTACTGATTCTGTAAAGGAAAAGGGAGAAGGAGTGCATAAAAATAAAACTAAACCCTATGGTGATACACCGAATTGATAAGAGCAATGGAATACTTTGATTTACACTTGAAAATTGACCATGAAAATAAAATTACACATCAAATCTAAAAGCCTTGCATTAATGTATCACAAATAGGTTTGATTCACACACTTTTTCAAGAGAGGAAAATACTTTCACAGATTAGAATCCATGTGTGATTATGTAAACAAAGTTTGTGATTTGTATAAAGATACTTTTGCAAGGAAGGCATGAAAACAAAAGATAAAGTTATAAGGGAATAGAATAAATTCACAAAAATAACTTGATCATTAACCTGAAATGCTCAACACTTTGCAAGAAAAGATGGTAATTTTGAATCATCAACAGTGACCAAGGTAAACTCTATATATTATGCTCCAAATGAGTTACAAAAGTTTGCTAATCTGAGAAAGGACTGCAAAAGTCACAAAATTTCGAAAAGCATAAGAACTCCTTTACAAAGAGGAAAAAATGCCATATATACTAAAAGTGTCGGCCCCTGCCCTAGGGCTTACAAAAAATATCATCCTCTAGAAAAGATCTGCCCTTAGATCTTTTTAATCGAGTTACTTCTACATAAAATGTGTATCCCCGCTGTCCATGTCGGTGAAGGATCACTCCAGGAATGGCCTCAATATCTTTCAGAATAATCACATTGATCTCTGGCCTTCGTGTCCACCTTGAGACTTCATCAGAGCCGCTTTGAACATTCTGAAGCATTACCATTAATATCGATCTACCTTTTTCTAGTAGAGATTCTAGCTGTCATTGAGACTCATGGCCTTTCTGCTCCTTCGGCTTTCCTCCTTTTTTAGATCTTTCTTCAAGTTGATCCCCCTGAGAGACAACACCAAATGTTCCTTGTTGTCAGACCTCCATAGAGGCAACGCCACCGCCTTCAAACCGATTCCTCATCCTTGATCACAGAGCAGATCCATACTGCTCACATTTTGTTGATCTTCTTGACAAGGATAGTCACAATAGTCAAACTTCCCATGGTCTATCTTTAGCTCCTTCTGATTGGTTGAACTCATGCCACGCAGATTCCCAGATGGTCAAAGGTTGCTTCATTAGAATCGCATGTCAGTGAGACACTAGTCGTGTCTCGCCGATGCGATTATGCCCTCATAGCAGCTATCGGTATAGCACTCGACGATCTGCAAGACCTCATAGCGAGCGGCCAGAGTCATATTGACATCCACAGTGGTCACTAAGACAATCGCTATCAGCCAGACATCATAGCAAGCCCCTAGAGTTATACCGCTGTGTTCCTGTTGGCAAGACGTCCGAATTCAGCAAGACATCTTTCAATCGGCAGGAGGTCATAGCGAACGCTAAGAGTCCTACAAATATATCCTTTTCCATGGGCAAGTTGATCGCTATCGGCAAGACTCCCCTCAGTCGGTGAGAGATTATACTGAAGCCCCCACCTTTCGGCGAGACCAACATCTTTCAGCGAGACATTATGCTGAACTCAAACCCCGTGGCCAGGAGTCTTACCGATTCCAAATATCCATTCAGCAAGACCCTTTCGGGTCGGCAAGACCTCATACCGAGCGCCAAACATTACACCGAGACCTTTGTTTCGGCAAGACCTCACCCCGCCGGTGAGACATCACAGCGAGAGCACCAACTTTCACCGAGACCTTCATCTTTCGGCAGGACTTCTCCTTGACGCCAGCCGTTTCGGCGAGACCCTGCTTAGTCGGCAAGACCTTTCACCGAGATCAAACATTATACCGAAGGCACAAACCCTTCAATGAGACTCCACTTGGTCGCTGAGACTTCATGCCGAATTCCTTTCTTTCGCCCCGAGCTCACTTCACTTCGGCAAGACTTCTCAGCGAGGCCTCCTTGTTCCGGCGAGAGCTTATTTCATTTCGGGGAGACTTTGCTTGGTTGGCGAGACCTTTCGTCGAGCTCAAAACTTTACGCCGACACTGTTTCACTTTGGCAAGAGTGCACCTTGTCGGTGAGACTTTTTCCCTTCGCTATCCCCTATCGCCAAGACTCTACTTGGTTGCCGAGACATTACAGCGAACTCCTTTCTTTCGCCGAGACTTCTTCTTGTCGGCCAAACCTTTCGCCGTACTCCTTTCTTTCGGCGACGCTAGCCCTATGCAATGGTCAGTGAGACCTCAGCAATCGGGGAGACATAAAAAATCCCACGACGAATAAAATGTCTGGCCGACCGATGGATCCCAAATGAATATAACACACTGCTAGTCGGCAAGACATCTGAAAGGTCCCAACGACTTCCTTCCTCAGGAATTTTATGCCAAATCTGACTAAGGAAAGGCTTTCCAATAGACTTCCTTGTGAAATAGCATTAGATAAAGACCTTCCCAATGAAATCCGAACACCTGCACACTGGGCTCAACCCTTGTGGGAGCCACATTTAATCCACATGCTGAATTTAAAACATAATTTCCCTTGATTGAGCCCGCAAGTGAAAATTGGGTAACATTTATGGCGACCTCACCTGGATGTTTGCCTGCTAAACATGAAAACCAGTAGCCTAGACTTGTCCATTGGGCATGGAGTCACTTGATAACTCAGAGGTTGATTTAAAACATCAACTTTGTACATGGCTCAAAATGCATTTGTAACTCAAGAAACAGAGTACTTAGACATTTATTGAAAATAAGAAAGTTGTAGAAAGGAAACTATTTACTTTGTTGAAATAACACTTAGGGAATTGAAAAATTGCAACTAAACCTACCCTACACTAACTAGTAAGAAATTGGTCAAACAAAACCATTCACAAGATGACTAAAATAGCTGCCCTTTCTTTTCAAAGTATAATGATTGGCATGCTTAAGGACAGCTGAGTAAAAATGATACACAGAAAAATGTTTAACAAGATGATGCACTGCTTCTTGAATGAGGCGAACAAGCTCACTTACCTCACTAATCAGATCATATGTATTGTCAGCCAAAGGAGGATAAGTGAACTGAACATATTCTTGCTTGGCTGCCAGTGCATCCTTGATAACATCTTCTATTGTGTCTTCATGTATGGGTGCAAGATTGATCATTGGTGTTGTATTGAACTCCATCTGGGAAAAATATCTAATAGGGCATCCTCTGATAAGGGTAAAGCTTGCACTTTCCTTGCTGATCTTTTGCTCATGAGCTGCCACTTTATCACCTTGCTGGCTGGAAAGATCTAACCTCAGTGACTGACTTGGTGGGAAAATAGAAACCTCCTCAGCATGCTCATGCTTTCCAAAATGAACATTTGTTCCTTCAATGGAGAATAATGAGATGGCTTCCTCCAACACATTTTCAATCAATTCATCAATCTTTGGCTCTTTCATACTCTAGAAAGGAAGCTGCTTATAATTCTTATCATTACTGGAAGAATTACATTTCGAGTCACTGTTTTCTTTTTTAATGAAGGAAGGCAAAAGTTTAACTGGTGATGAAATCTCAAGTTCTTCTGCACAATAGAATGTAAGCTCCTCTAACCAGATATAGTCTTGAAGAATAAGTTCATGAGGCTCCTCCTGTTGTTTT
Organism: Sequoia sempervirens; assembly: GCA_007258455.2. NCBI lineage: Eukaryota > Viridiplantae > Streptophyta > Pinopsida > Cupressales > Cupressaceae > Sequoia > Sequoia sempervirens. Next base: position 526,247,160 of record VDFB02000015.1, read on the forward strand.
AGCAATTCTGCAAGTTGCTGCTCAAGATCATCATAACCCTCAACTTCTTCTGATTCTTTGCTATCCAATGTTGAACAAAACTGTTCAATAATACATGTGGACAACTCTTCAAATAGCTCAACATTGGCTTCCTCATCCATAACACACTCAAAAACATCAAAATTCTCACCTTGGAGGATAGAATCAGGTTCAATTCCATGCTTTTCTTCCCGAATTAAGCCTCCATTTTCTTGCTGGTTTCCACCAATCAGCAACTCTCCAATGTCTTCCTTTTGTTCAATCATTTGCTGTTGTTGCTTTCTATATTCCTCCATAGCTAGATGTAACAGATTTGGAATTCTAATCTCCTCCCGGGTGGATGAACTATCTTGATTAGTGAGCTGCTCTTCTTCTGCAACAACTCTCTGTTCTTTGAAACTCCCCTCAAGCTACCTCTTTTGAAACTCCTCCATTAGTTGGTGCTGATAATCTGAGTAAGCTTGAGTATTCTACACCTGAGCAGACAAGAACTTCATTTTTCCTTCCTTAACATCTATTTCCTGTTCGAGGCCTTCCTTGAACTGGATTCTTTTTTCTACTCTCTCTTGATCATAAAAGTAGACTTGTTTAGCCATTTCTTGCTGCTGCATAATGGTACCTTTCTGCACCTTGATATCAACCAACATCCTAGATAGGCATGCAAGCACCTTACTAATATCATTAATCGTCATATTGTGAAAAATTTGATTCAAATCCCACAAGATACGGTCAACCTATTGGAGCAGGTCTAATATGTTCTGGTATGGATTTTTTTGAGGTTGATTATACAAATAATCATACTGGTTAACATCAAAAACCTCCTCTTGGAGTTGATTTTGATCAAATTTTAATTGAAACAAAGGCTGAACCGGAGTGAGAGGGTGGGAAACATGATGAAAATGTTGATTAGTTATTGCTGCAAGGGAAATTGGGCTGAAACCGACGTTATGGTTGGTTGAATGTAACTGATAAGGTGTAGGAGCAACATACTCATGATGTGGAGGGTAATAGTAAGCATTTTCATGAATATTGGACATCTTTTCATTCAAAGAGCTAGAAACTCAGAACTAACAAATTCTTTTGAGACATACCAACACTTGTGCTTATTGATTCTTTTTTGTGAAATCAAAAGATTTGAGCTCGGAGTCACTAGGTGTTGTTCGAACTGCCTCCAAAGGCTGAATGATACTGAGATAGACACCAAATCTCTCAGTATGCTGAATTTATTATTAATGCACTGGCTTTTCTACTACTTCCCAAACTCAGAGTCGCCATGATATGCTAATGTTTACCTCTAAAAGGCCTGAAACTCACTGGCTGCATATCAAAAAATAGCAGTAATATGTAATCTTTAAACTGTTCTGATTCGAATAGTCCCACCGGGCGTGCCAGAATTGTTATCTACTGAAATTGCACCCTATTGAACCTGGTGTTCAATATCTCAGTGTAACATGGGAAGACCTCTAAAGCTGCGGGTTTCTTGTAAACAGAGGTTAACCTCCGGAGAAGGTCGGCTTCCTTGGTGTTATCACCTAAACTATTGATTCTGTAAAGGAAAAGGGAGAAGGAGTGCATAAAAATAAAATAAACCCTATGGTGATACACCGAACTGATAAGAGCAATGGAATACTTTGATTTACACTTGAAAATTGACCATGAAAATAAAATTACACATCAAATCTGTAAGCCTTGCATTAATGTATCACAAACAGGTTTGATTCACACACTTTTTCAAGAGAGGAAAATACTTTCACATATTAGAATCCATGTGTGATTATGTAAACAAAGTTTGTGATTTTTATAAAGATACTTTTGCAAGGAAGGCATGAAAACAAAAGATAAAGTTATAAGGGAATAGAATAAATTCACAAAATAACTTGATCATTAACCTGAAATGCTCAACACTTTGCAAGAGAAAAGATGGTAATTTTGAATCATCAACAGTGACCAAGGTAAACTCTATATATTATGCTCCAAATGAGTTACAAAAGTTTGCTAATCTAAGAAAGGACTGCAAAAGTCACAAACTTTCAAAAAGCATAAGAAGAACTCCTTTACAAAGAGGCAAAAATTCCATATATACTAAAAGTGTCAGCCCCTACCCTAGGGCTTACAAAAAATATCATCCTCAATAAAGATCTGCCCTTAGATCTTTTTAATCGAGTTACTTCTACATTAAATGTGTATCCCCGTTGTCCATGTCGGTGAAGGATCGCTCTAGGAATGGCCTCAATATCTTTTGGAATAATTGCATTGATCTCTGGCCTCTGTGTCCACCTTGAGACTTCATCAGAGCCACTTTGAACGTTCTGAAGCATTACCATTAATATCGATCTACCTTTTTCCAATAGAGATTCCAGCTATCACTGAGACTCGTGGCCTTTCTGCTCCTTCAACTTTCCTCCTTTTTCAGATCTTTCTTCAAGTTGATCCCCCTGAGAGACAACACCAAATGTTCCCTGTTGTTAGACCTCCATAGAGGCAACGCCACCGCCTTCGAACTGATTCCTCATCCTTGATCACAGAGCAGATCCATACTGCTCACATTCCGTTGATCTTCCTGACAAGGATAGTCACAATAGTCAAACTTCCCATGGTTTGTCTTTAGCTCCTTCTGATTGGTTGAACTCATGCCACGTATATTCTCAGATAGTCAAAGGTTGCTTCATCAGAATCGCATGTCGGTGAGACACTAGTCGTGTCTCGCTGATGCGATTATACCCTCATAGCATCTATTGGCATAGCACTCGACGGTCTGCAAGACCTCATAGCGAGCGGCCAGAGTCATATCGACATCCACAATGGTTACTAAGACAATCGCTATCGGCCAGACATCATAGCGAGCCCCTAGAGTTATACCGCTGTGTTCCCATTGGCAAGACATCTGAATTCGGCAAGACATCTTTCAGTCGACAGGAGGTCATAGCGAACGCTAAGAGTCCTACCGATATCCTTTTCCATGGGCAAGTTGATCACTATTAGCAAGACTCCCCTCAGTTGGCGAGAGATTATACTAAAGCCCCTACCTTTTGGCGAGACCAACATCTTTCGGCGAGACATTATGCTGAACTCAAACCCCGTGGCCAGGAGTCTTACCGATTCCAAATATCCATTCGGCGAGACCCTTTCGGGTCTGCAAGACCTCATACCGAGCGCCAAACATTACACCGAGACCTTCGTTTTGGCAAGACCTCACCCCGCCAGTGAGACATCACAACGGGAGCACCAACTTTCGCCAAGACCTTTGTCTTTCGGTAGGACTTCTCCCCAATGCCGGCCATTTTGGTGAGACCCTGCTTAGTTGGCAAGACCTTTCGCTGAGCTCAAACATTATACCGAAGGCACAAACCCTTTGGTGAGACTCCACTTGGTCGCCGAGACTTCATGCCGAATTTCTTTCTTTCGCCTCGAGCTCACTTCACTTCGGCAAGACTTCTCAGCGAGGCCTCCTTGTTCCGGCGAGAGCTTATTTCATTTCAGGGAGACTTTTCTTGGTCGGCGAGACCTTTTGCTGAGCTCAAAACTTTACGCTGATGCCATTTCACTTTGGCAAGAGTCCACCATATCGGTGAGACTTTTTCCCTTCGCTATCCCCTGTCGCTGAGACTCTACTTGGTCGCCGAGACATTACGGCAAACTCCTTTCTTTCGCCGAGACTTCTTATCGGCCAGACCTTTCGCCGAACTCCTTTCTTTCGGCGACGCTAGCCCTATGCAACGGTCGGCGAGACCTCAGCAGTCAGGGAGACATATAAAAACCTACAGCGAATAAAATTTATGGCCGACCCGTGGATCCCAAATGAATATAACACACTGCCAGTCAGCAAGACATCTGAAAGGTCCCAGTGACTTCCTTCCTCAAGAATTTTATGCCAAATTTGACTGAGAGAAGGCTTTCCAATAGAATTCCTTGTGAAATAGCATCAGATAAAGACCTTCCCAATGAAATACGAACACCTGCACGCTGGGCTCAACCCTTATGGGAGCCACATTTAATCCACGTGCTGAATTTAAAACATAATTTCCCTTGATTGAGCCCGCGGGTGAAAATTGGGTAACACTAATGTACATGAAGTAAGTTGATTGAGTCAAACAACAAACAACGACCCATGTTATATTGCACGAATAACATAATGTGGTGCCAATTGAGAATGATATGAATCAATTAGGATTCCATTTTCAATATGAATTTCTAGATTGTGAAGCATTTAAAATATGTGGAAATGGTCAAGTTTGTAGCTATCTATGTAAGTCGACTTGTCGAAGAAAATTACCTTGAATTTTTTATTATCTTATTTGTTGTTCACTTGAGAAGTGCGACTCATTCGCCATGGTTGTGTATGTGTTTTTTGTGCATCAGTTCTAGTTGCCACCTTTTATTTACCTTGTTGAGTCGAACCATTTGAGCTGAGAAGTGTCATTTTTATTACCCTATTTCTAGCCCTTAGTTACTAATTTTTGTGTATAAATAGAGGAGCTATCTACCTCATTTGGGATGGATATCTACATTCTTGCTGTGATTTTTTTGAGTTGTTATTATCTAATGTTCTGAGGAGGGAGTTTTGAGAGTAATTTGAGAATGCGAATTAGTGAAGAGGGAGAAGGTTTATTTGGGGAATTGCATATTGATTTAAGGGAAGTTGAAATAGGAATCAAGTTTTGGAGCATTGCGTAAACAGGTATGTTGATTTCTACTCTATTAAATACTTTTTAAGTTTGAAAATATTGTGTGACAATGCTTGTCTTGTTTGATAAATGGGATAAATTGCTTATTAGGGAAAAGTTATTTTAGTTTTATGTGAAAGTGAAAGTTTACTTAGTGTAAAGATCTATTCTGTTTGAAGTGTTTGTAAATATTCCATATTAAGGAATGGGAGGATATAGTGGGGATAAATATTACATTGGGGATATAGCTTATAAAGCTAATGGTTAACCTAGTAGAGGCTTAGATTTAAGTTGATTTACTTAGTAGAATTGTCCTAATTAACATAGAGGTTATAGGTTATTCTTGGGGTTAAGGTTACTCCATGGTGTAAGGGAATAGCCTAGGCATAGGTATGAATGGTCAATACAAATCTCATTGGGAGGGTGGACGAAGTTTTATGACATTCACTCTAAATTTTGGGTGATGAATACTTTGGCCAAAGTAGTGTAAGTTGCCACTATTTGGTACATTGGTGGTTGTCATTGCACCAAAAGATCAACCTATTCATGCCTGATATAACTGCCAAATTTATACAAGATCCACAGGAGGCAGTTAAGCCATGTCATGAACCCAAGCGTCACACTACACAAGGAAGACCAAGGGACACATAATCTTGCAACAATCCTCCCCCAACGCAAGCGAGGGGTTCGAACCTATGACCTTAGCTCTGATACGGGTGATCCCACAATGGTGGTTTACACTTTTTGGGACATCCTGAATTTTGTTGAAATCACATATTGTTAGAAAATATAATATTTAATCCTTGAAAATTTCCATTCAAAGGATTCCAATTGAAGAGGGTTTGATCAAACCACCTTAAATCAAACCCCCTTGGATAGAACCACACTAATTTTAAACAATACCTATAATGGAGTCTCCTTTACACCTATCAAAATGCTGATAAAAAACCACATTTGATTTACCTTTTGGGGGATCAAATGAATTCATTTAAAATTTATTTTTTTGTAAGTATGTAGTCCTTATTATAAGCTTCCCAAACAGTATAATTTTAAATATATTTAAAATTTGATTATTATATTTTTATTTTTATTTTTTGTGAATGTAGGTTTTTCACCGAAGATCAAGTTCTCTGTTACGCACATATGGAAAAATAGTAGATTATAAAAAAATCTAAAAAATATCTATGCACTTGATATTGATGTCTTCGATCCAACAAAAATAATAAAATTGAATTTTGATGCATACAAAAAAATTTATGTGTTAGCAAGTAAACATATGTCTAAATTGTAACTAGTTTGACTTCAAAACTTAATTAAGAAAAAAATATTCAATAAAACACTATAAAAACAATTTCATGCACTAGATATCGTAGTTACAAATCTAAATTTTTTTAAAAAAGAATTTTATCCTTCATAGAAAAATGTTGTGTTAGCAAGTACATGTTACTCTTTAAAAATGGTGTTTAATATTAAAAACTAGTTTTTGAAGGAGATGTAAAAAGAAATGCAATTTGATTCCATTTTTTTCTTAAATATATTTAGAATCTATAGATAAAATTTCACAAATCATTAGTTTGCATCATCTTCAAATTCCTCATGGTTTAACAACTATAGGTGCCCAAAAGTGAAGATTTAGTTAAAAAAAATCAGTTCAATGTCAAGTTTGGCCAAAAAGTGTAAACCACTATTGTGGGATCACCCATACCAATTGTTACATTGGTGGTTGTCGTTGCACCAAAATATTGACCTATTAATGCCCAATATAACCACTAGATTTATACAAGATCCATAGGAGGTGGTTAAGCCATGTCACAAACCAAAGCGTTGTGCTGCACAAGGAAGACCAAGGAACACACCATCTTGCAACACTATTTACGATGTCATTCACTGTGATCCAGGTTTACATACTAGGAAGAGGAATGTCATATGTGTAGGTTGTAGCCACTACGTGATAGATCTAGATATGTAGGACACAACACCATGCTTGGGAAAGGTCAATTTTTATTATGAGGATACCAAACCAAACTCTTCGTCGAAGGGTAGGGCCATCTATCAGTTTGATAAATGTGTGGGGGACTGCAGTTAGTCCAAGTTTGGAAAAAAGTGCTTGAGTGATGCTTCTCCTCATCAGTAGGCGACCGAGATTTAATGGAGGGCACCTGGATCCATTCATACATCTAATTCTAGTAACTCTACAAAGTCTTGTTTGTGTATTTTGTATCCATTACTATGGAAATATTGTTAAAGGGAAATGTTATCATGTTAACATGTATTATGTAATCATTACTTTGGAAAATTCATAATACTTTGATATAATGCAATGGAAAAGTTTGGAAAGATATTTATTTCAAATGTGCATGCTATCTTGATAATTTTGGGAAAGAAAAAAATATTGCTCTTATTGATTAGATGTTAAACTATTTACTTGAGGTTAAAACTTAGAAAAGTTACTGTGTATAACAATGGGCCTCCTACTACCTAGATGGTTCAGATTTTAAAGAGGGGGGTTCAGGATATGAATGATTTAGAAGCTGAGACTGCGGATTTGTTAAAGGCCTAAATTTAGTTGTTGCTGGTGTTTTGTCTAGTTTTTTGGTTTTGTGGCCTTTGCTGGCCTTTTTGGTGGCTGTGGACTTGTCTTCTTGTTGTTTTTTACAACCTTTCTGCTTTTGGTGTCTTTAACGATCTTATCTTTTGTTTGTGAACGTTGTGGTTTCGAGTCATTATAAAACCTGTTTTTTCCTCTTTCAAAAACAATGGGCATGTTACAATCTTAACGAAACATAAGAAAATAACCCAAAACACCAAGCTTGAATCGTAGGTTTATACATTAGACCTAGGGTTCCCTATTTTTCTTTGTTTCAGATGCTACATATAATCATGTGTGCTAGCACGTAATAAACAATGTGTTGCATTATATATGATGGTCTATTATGATATCAATTATTACATGGAAGGTGTGTGCCATGAAGGAGGTTGGAATTTTTTATTATCAATACATGTGTAATATTTTTGTAATATTAAAATTTGCATATCTTAGAACTTATTAATTTAATGGCCATTTTATTCCTTTTCCTATTTATTTTTACCCCTATTTCTTAACATACATCACAACTATGCTTTCATATTCACTATTCTATATATTTGATATGTTCTTTTTTAGAATTATTGTGTTTCATTTTTATTCCCTTTATATTTCCTAACCTCGCCTTTAATTTCCCTTTAATTTATCCATCTTTGCCCCTATTGTAACCCATCACAACAAAATTTAAAATTTTGGGGACCCTAGTGTTTAGTTTTGAGAATTACATTTTTCACAAGGCTAGATAGTGTCTTCATTTCTTTCGTTAAAAGTGTATTGTTGAATTCACAAGTATCTTAATAATTTTTTTATATTGTTTAAAAACTAAAATGCTAAGTATTTTAAGTTTGCTAACCCCTTTAAACATTGGAAATTGTAAGTTTCTATGATTTCCTAAAACATGAAAGAGGAAAATTACAAACTACTCACGATTCCAAAAATTTGATTGGTGCATCATTAATATCACTCATGTAGGTGCATTTAAAATATAAAGTAATTAATTTTCACATTATCTAATTCTTAAAATCCTTGTGGCCTTTCATCTCCTTTAGTAATTCATCTCGACTTTAAACTATTTAAAATAATTTGCTTAATTTTTTAGGTTTTCTTTCTTCTTTCTAGTTTTATTTTTGTAGTTAGAGAAATCTATGGTTTTACAATTCATGGCCTTTAGCCTCTATTTTCTTGTAAATTTATTTTATGTTTGATTTTTTTTTTGAAATATCTATTAGATGTTTAAATTATTCTTTTATTTTCAATTTTCAAAAAAACATTCAAAATTGAATAATTTTGAAACTCTAGATATGTTTTAGGGCATTTGACCTTTTGCTTCCAAAGTTGTGCCCCAATTGTTAAGGTTTCGATAAATTTATTCAAATTTTCAAATTTTAGTCCCACAAACCCTAATTTTCCATTCCCTAGAATACTCATTAATGACATATCTCAAAATTTTGAAAGAACTTTAAAAAATTAAGTATTTAGGGCCATTCCAAAGTTAATTATCTTTTTGCATTTTTTTGCAAAATACAACCTAACTCCAAAGTCTAGTTGTAAGCCAAACTCCCAAAACACTTTACATTTTACAGTTTTAAAAGGTTAAGCAAAAATAAAACTAGCTGCAAATTTTGATGCAATAAGCCAAACCATTTTTTTAATTTGTAAGTTTTTGCAAACTACAATTAAGGTTCAAATTCTATTTGCAAGTCAGAATTTCAACCATATTTACAATTCTCAAGTTTTTATGAATTACAACCAAGGTCTAAATTCTAGATGCAAGTCAAAAGTTCAATTATCTTTGTAATTTAAAAGTTATTTAAAACTACAAACTATACCCAAAATTTGATCAATATCTTTAGTTTACAAAACAAAAACCACGTCCAAACCTCAAAATGCAACATGCAAACTAAATCTAGAACTTAAAATACAATTTAACAATAAAATAATCATTTTTGAAGGTTTTAACTCATGTATTTGAAATTTTTGGGATGCTTAAACATGGGAAATCTTGTTAATGGAATAACTGAACATAAATTATATTATAAATTTAACATAAAAGTGAAAACATAGTGTTTACTTAAGATACAAAAAATTTAGGTGCTTTCTTATAGGGAATGACATCTACTACCAAGATGAAGTATGAATTCAAAGGAGTAATCCCACCATCTAAACTACTAATAAACATAGGTATCATCTTAGATATATATAGGACTTGTGGGCCTAGAATATTTTTTTGCAAGGATGATTGTAAATGGATTAGATATGTCTAGAAAATTAAGGAATTTGGGAGCCAATGGATTGGTGAAAGCTTCAACATTTCTAGTCACAGTATAGTTTATTGATCTTGCTATGACTTTTTCCCAGCATTATAATCAAAATAAATGGGAGATTTGGGTTGCTAGTGGTAGTCCACTACTATTAATATAGCCACAATATATAGAAGAAATGTATTTATTTTTTCAATGCTAGATTTATACATATAGATATCCATGGAGTCAACACAATAATATTATGATAATAACCTAAATAAATATTGGGAAATAATTAACAAAAAAGATACAAAATTCTAAGGCTATGCACTCACAAGAATTCCTAAAAGAATATTCAAAAATGACTATCAAAGAGGTTAATGACCATTTAACACTATTAAGAACAGTTATTGGGTAGGAGATTGCTATAAAATTATAGTCACGGATGTACTATTTTATCTCCAAAGTGTTGGGAAAGAATTCATTGATTGGAGCATAGTGATTACTGATTCCCTCTATGATCAATTGTGCAATGTTCAAACAATGAAGAAATTTTATATGACCTTATATCTAGTGTATAACCTTTCTCAAAGAAATATTTTGTAGGGCTACAAATAGAGGAGTCATGGGTTAAGGTAAAAAAATGAATATTATCTACAGTTAGAGATTAAAGTAGTAGCTCAATTTTTTCTAGACTTAATGATGCCTTTATCTTCTACAAAATTACATTGTTAGAGGATAGTTTTGGTAAAAGGTTATCAAAAGAGGTGATGAATGCAATAAATATATTTGGTTGTTGGTTTATTCAGTTCCCTACATTCATCTACATTAGACTTGGAGGTTTTTACAAGGATCCATACATGCCACCTAGATATTCCAGTGATAAATTAGTATTGATTAAACTCTACAAATAAATAGTAGAGGCACATAAACTATGTTCTAAAAGAAATGTCAAGGCACATGGATTCCCTATAGTAATTAATAGAAATATTATTTCTTAACTATTCAAGCCTCAAAGAATGTAGAGGTACATATGGCTCAAATAAATATAATATTATACGAGTCAAGATTACTATTTAATCCAAAATCCTCCATTGAAGTCCTAATAAACATTTTCCAACATAGGGAAAGGACAAATGATTTCCAGGATAATTGTGACTATGATCATGAGGTCAACAAATATATTACACTAGATTGAACTTCCTTCAATTGAAAACATACTCAATTTCCTTGGTGTCCCATGTGATAAAGGATGATGGGAATGCTTTGGACCCTACATGTAAGATAGATTACATTAATTTTAAACCACTTCCATGAATAGGTTGGGAACAAAAATAAGTTAAAGATTTTGGGTTAAACTTGAGGAGTGCTCAAAAGAATAAGAAATGGTTAAATGACATGAAATAAAAGTACATAGTCTACCTACATATGAACTAAAGATCATATATATCATAGAAAATGATTCAAAATAAATTAATTATTCCTCATAGGACCCCTATTTACTATGCATCCACTTCCTTCTTAAAGTAACTTACAAGCTAGTTCCTCTTAAGTGCATTTAGTTTTACAAAATATACAAGAAATAACTTTGTCTCTAGAGAGAAATCTCTCTCCTCTACTATAGAAAATATATCTCCAAATAAATATTTATCCCCATTTCTTGGAAGAACATCTTCCCCTCCTTTGAGGCCATATTCCTTATCACTTGATAGAACTCCCCCCTCATGGAAAACACATACTCCATCTCCAAGAAGATATCCATGTCAATATCCTCCTCCACTTAGATTACATCCCCATCCAAGGCACCACCTTTGACTCCTAGTCCTCCAATAAGCTAACAAGTAGGTAAAAATATAGGACCAAAGGGTACATAGAAACAACAAGTTCAGGAACAAGGCACACAAGATGAGGGAACATCACAGAAGTAAGCATAGGATGTGACTTCATATTAATGGTGTAGCTAGATTATTCAAAATAAGGGAGGGTATTTCAACAACTAATAGATGATTTATCCTAGTTTCCATCCATGATAGGAAGGCTAAATCCTCTAAAATAAATCTTAGATTAGATCAAAGTAACCATAAATGAATAGGGATCTTAGTAGGCATAAATTGTGACCTCATCAAAGGATGTTCTTGAAATAGAGATGAAACCATCATACTACATAGTCACTACAATTTCATCGGGGATACATTTATGAGAGTAAAGGGAAACATTATTAAATATTTAATTGAGTGGATAATTTAAAATACAGAGAAAGATAAAGCTACCAAATAAGAGTTGAAAAATAAGGTTACCTATCTAACTTTGTATATTGAGAATTTGGTTGGTCTAATAGATTCTTTTGCTACAAATTTAGCTTCTAAAAAAAGGTTGTTAGAACAATAATGCCACCAAAAAAAATTTAGACACATATGAATAGCTACAAGGGCCTAGAGTAATGAATTATTGGTGCTAGGTCATAAAACTATTAAGATAATGGTAAATGAATGCAATTGATTTAGGGTATGAGAAGATGCAATGATAATATTGATCAAGAAATAAATTATATTGAAAATGATATTCCTTAGTGTTGTGGAGCTTACAAATATGGATTGCCAAATTTTGATTAGTGAAGAAATTTTGGATGAAAATCATGATTTTTTACACAAAAGGTGGATATAAAATTATAAATTTAGATAGTGAATTTTAAAATTTACAAGAACAAGTTTTGGTCATCATATAATATTTTTTAGAATACAATAAAAGATATTAATTGTTTTGAAAATAGAATTATATTTTAGGTGTTAAATGCATAGAATTATTTCATAACAATATAGTTTTTGAAGATTGATTTTGATAGCAAGTTATAGGAAAAATCACTTGGTGGAGTAAAATTTGATTCTTCATTCATCGCTAGGTTAATAAGAGTATAGATTGCTTGTAAGGAGTTCAAAAATAAAATGCTAGTATACAAGAAATTACATGATTCCATTTTGGATAATTTCATTGAGGTCAATGTCTATTTTGTACACTCAGATGGTACACATTGTAGTATTATAAATATATTTGTCGATAAGTTCCAATTATAGAAGCAAACATAGTCTCAAAAGGGAACAAATTAAAATATGCAACATATTTTATTTTTATATATCATTTTAATGGTGCAAGAGAAACTTTAAAATGACTCTTCACATTCTTTGCATTCATCTTATGTGACTTTTGGAGGGAATGCCTTATCATATTCTCTATTCTTAGAAGGAGCCTATATACTTGTAAGAGGCTCATTGCAAAGTGTTCTATTATTTTTTTTCTCATTTTGCATTATTTTGGGAGAAACCCATGGACATGAGATGACAAGATATGCAATTCACTCACATATTTATGGGTTTTCATGTTTTACCTTTTAACCTTTTCAAATGTATCTTCTCTCTATATTTCTATGCATTTAATTAATCAAATGATGATGGATTAGAAAAGTGTTTAAGCCATCAATGTATAGCTAGCTAATTGTGAAGTAATATTGTGTGGTAAATGAACACCTATTCATTGTTTGTAGAAAGTCAATATCAATCAAGCTTAATATATTTTGGAGATTGTGCGATCTCACATTGAGATTGTAGATAAAGGATCTAGTGAAGATTGGTTTCAAATTTCATTTTTTGACTTGAATAATATTGTATAGACGGATAGAAGATGAATTTGGATTCACCTTTATTTCCCTAACCCTTCCTCTTTTTCTATTTTTATAGATTGGTGTTAGTTTATGATTTTGATGATAGATTTTAAATCTCAAAAGGGAATAAATATTGATAGATTTGTACATGTTATAGTTCATATTTTTATGTAATTATAATTTTGAATAATATTCAAGACTTCCACCAATTGATAGTGTTTCATTTCATTAAGCGAGTCTCTTTTTCACATTAATGATTCCTAAAATTTATTGTAGCCACTTGAAAAGAATAACCAAAGTGCTCTTCAACTAAGGGATTCTAGTAAGTCTTTTATATTATTTAGTGAAGATTCTTGAAGCTATCCACCTTTCAACTAGGGGAACCTTTTCCATTTCACCCTATAATATTCACAACTTGTAGGCATATTAATGTGTCAAAAAATGCATCAATAGCCTCCTTGTCTAACCATTAAATGTTGTGCTTAATCCCATTCTATGTGAAAACTTCACCTTTATCCTTCGTAAATCCTACATTAATGATACAAACCACCACCTTGACATATAAAATTGACCTTAATTTTTATTCACATACAATGCCCCTAGTTTGACACCTAATAAAATGGCCTTTAATTTTTATCCTCTCAACACAATTTTAAGAAGAACTATAATTATTTTTTATGGATTTAAAGCTAATAATTTTCCATCTAAATTACTTCTTGAAATAGAGTGTAACTTTGCCTCATATTTATACAGTAAAATGAAACTTCAAGTTTACACATGGTTTCAGCTATTCTAACTCAATATGTGAGACCTTGAAATTGCTTCAATAATTATTAGTTAGCTTCATCCTCAAAGCCTCAATATATTTTATATGGTCATCGGAAAATGGTGAACATGGTATATGGCAATGGTGGTTGATTTCCAAGGGTTTTAATAGAGTGATCCTTTTGTGGATTCTATTTTAAATGAGTGTATTTCTCTATTTTTCTATAGTAAAATCTCGGGGGAATATTGAGTTCCTCATCGGAGATTTAATTTATCTCGGGTACCGCTTTATCTGTGCTTCCGACCTCCTTAGTGCTTCCGACCTCCTTAGTAGTGGTTCAGAAGGCGCTCTCGAAGGCGGCCATTCCATTCCATCAGCCGGGAGGTCGCACCTGCTGGAACAAGATTCTCCGGAACAACTGGGTAAAAAGGCATGATGTGCATACTCTCAGAAAATTGGGTATATTCCGGATTGGCTATATCCCGCGGAATTGAACTCCCACATAATAAATTGCTAAAAAACAATCTGGATTGCAGACAATTTAATAGGTCTAAATTCGGGAACATACCATGGGTTTCTCTGATTGAAATGAGCACAGCAAGAATCTGCACCATTAAGGTTTTTAGCTCAATTCAGTCACATGGGTTTCAAGCTGAAGAGCATTCGGATTCTGAAATGTCAGGTACATCGGATGAAGAAATGAATTATATTTTTAATGGCGATTCGATAGAGAAGAATGAAGGAGAATGGAGTGCTGATCAACTGGATGCAATTGCTTCACTCTTCCGAAGCCCAACACCCACAAAATCAAGAAGTCAAATGAAAGAAAGGTGCCTTCCTCTTCCCATGCCTCATAAAATTAGGCCTATAGGTGTTCCTCAATCTAAGAGAGCTTTCAGGTCACCCAATCCTTTGAACAGGCTCTACAAAAACCCTCAGTTTCTGATAAACCTTGCTAGAGAAATCAGGGATCTTCCTCCAGGGGAAGAGGTATCAAAAGTCCTAGATAAATGGAGGTGTGTCCTTAGAAAGGGTTCACTGTCCTTAACCATTAGGGAGCTTGGGCACATGAGTTTACCACAAAGAGCTCTCCAGACATTCTCTTGGGCTCAGAAATGCCCAAAACTTTACCCAGATGATAGGATTCTAGGTTCTATACTGCAGATTCTTGCTCGAACCGGTGAACTGAAGACACCCTTTGACTTAAAGAGCACCTTGTCTTCATGTAACAGGAATACACTTGAGTCTATTGCTAGAGGTTTTATCAAATCAGGCCAATGCAGGCAAGCCAGAGAGGTTTTACTGGCTGCAAGAGATTCGTTACTTAAGCTTGATGATGGTATTCATGCCAAGCTCATTGTTCAGGCTTCCAAATCTAGTAGATGGCATAATTTAGCAGGTAAACTCATAGAAGAGCTTGGAATGAGAGATGAGTTGAAATTGGAAATACAGGACTGCACTGCTGTTATGAAGGGTTGTATCAGACTTGGAATGTATGAAGCAGTGGAGAGCCTTTACTTTTGGTGGAAGGAATCAGGTCATAGACCAAATGTTGTCCTGTACACTACCATAATGCATAGTAGATACTGTAGTGGCAAGTTCAGGGAGGCCTTTGCACTTGTTTGGGAAATGGAAGAATCGAATATCTTGCTTGATCTACCAGCCTATCGAGTGATAATCCGTTTGTGTGCTGAGCTGGGTGATCTGTCAAGAGCTGCAAGATATTTTTCTAAAATGAAAGATGCATCATTTGTGCCCACTCGTGATATTTATAGTAATTTAATTGTGCTATATTTCAAATCAGGAAGAATGGTAAAATGCAGAGAACTTTTGAAGGAAATGGAAAGAATAGGCATCAAACCAAACCTTGAGATCCTTCAACATAGATTTGAAAGCTTGTCTGAAAGTGAGAATCCTCCCTTCCATGTAAAAAATGAAAATTCTGAAGCAATGTTTTAAATTGCCTTTGCTTATTTTCAGTTTTGTTTTGGATTGACAGAATTAAAGGAAATTTAACCTTACCTGGTTAATAATAGGATCTGGCTTGTGTAATATCTTGTCAAAATTTCTCTGTTCAAAGCTGGCAAATTCGGTTTCCTTTATGATGCTAATTATGTGTTTGATACAAGCAAATATTACTATCTTGCATCTAAAAAGCTAATTAGATCATCTAAAGAGCACCAAACGTGAAAAAAATGCAACATTTTTGGGTTAGCAAAATTATTTATTCTTAAAACATTCACGTTTCTCGCTTGAGTTACTTGAACTGTATTGTTTAACATTTGACAGAGAGAGCAATACTTACACAATTCTATAGATCTACCTTTGGATGAATAAAACAAAAATAGTGATTCAATTTACTTAACTTCCAAAAGGATTATATACCTTTGTTTAACATTTGGCAAACAGAGCAATACTTACACAAACTTATAGCTCTACCTCTAGAAGAATAAAACAAAAATAGTGATTTAATTTACCCAACTTCCAAAAGGATTATTGATATATGTAATGTGACTAGACTAAATTAAAAACTTGCTATAAAGTTCACTATTCAATCTAACAAAATCTTAAAAAGACTGAATGTATATCATTAACATTAAAATTAATTTTTTAAGAGAGCTTCTAATCAGTTTGCATGCCAAAAAAGCTCAAAAACAGCTAATTCAGGTGACTTGGCTCTCCCCTCAGACTCTTATTCCTAAAGTGGCTTTTCTCGCAAAACATTTGTTACATATTTCTTGGGGAGCTTGACTGCTCCATATTATCTACAGAAACACTCTGGTCTGATGGCATCAGATTCCCTGATCCAGATAATTGTGTAAGCAATGCCAACTTCTTATTGAGACTGGCCCTCATACCCCTTAAGAAAACACAACTTCTACACTTTGCATGCTTCAGCAAGTGGAAACTGAGCAAATTTCCATTTGAAGATGTTCAGTTTACATCAGAACTACAGGAGAATCTATTGCTTATTAAGAGGCTTTATTTTCTTCTGACATTCTTTGCTAGCTATACCTTTAAGTACCATTGATCTACTTTGGTAACTTGTGGACATAAATTTTGTTTTATTTCATCCTCTCCAGAGCATGAGCTGTGCCAAACAATCTTTAATTTTGGATGCTTCACAACATGACAGAAAACCATCCACCTGGTACTGCCTATCAACTCAGATTATTCAGCAGCCCAATCAGAATGGCATAGAATGTAGCAGATGATCAGTCCCAGTCTCTGGCAATGTCCTTTTTGCAAAACAGAATATAGACAAATGACATTATTCCTTAAACAGCTCAGGACTTCTTGTCCTTGGACACTATGGGTGCTTTTCTTCTCAGTCACCTAGGAAATGATTTGATGCTGGTGTAGACTACTTTCCAGGGATCTATTACTATAGGCCATTCTGCAAAAGATTTTTTTCACCAGGCAGTTTACGTAAATGTCAAGTGGTGAGGATGATAAGTTGTTCTCTATAGATGAAGCTATTTTATACTCGAGTCCCATCAACCTGCTTTTCTCACTTGTGAACATTATTTCCAACTTCAATTGATTTCTGATTATTATGATAAATTCACAATTCGAAAATTACTAATGCAAACAAAGTGTAATTGAGTTGGCAACTAGTAAATTATATCCCAGACACAATTTAGTCAGCAAAATTGACAAAAGCGCATTTACACTCGGACTGAAAATTAATAATAAAAAAAGGGTGATAGGGCACGTAAAATTTCACACTTGTCATGCAATTGTTGGCAAAAGTTAACAATAGCGTGTTTATACTTCACTCAAGATGAACCAAAAATCAGCAATAGGGCTCTCAAAATTTATCAGAGTTGTCCATGGTGACAACTCCTCTTACTTGTAACTGGAAATGGAATACATACTTATTATTCATTTGAGGATGAGAAATAAAGTAGTTAAGAAGACAGCTGAATTTAACAGACATACACATTAGCGTGCAAGCTTAAAGATGGAAGACACTGATTTATTCATAGAGAACTGCAATATGCTAATGTGGATGTGAACGAATGCAAGATAAATAATTAGGAATGAAAATGTTTAATATCATTGACCTGATAGTCTAGGAGGCATATAAGCAAGTAAAGTATGACAATGATGATCTTGGTGCACCTGGGGGCAGCCATGTAGCTGGATGTAGCCTTGTTGGAGAGGATTTAGCAGCTACCATTGACTTCTTTCATTTTATATAATCATGAGGCAAGTTAATACAATTTAATTTCCATTGTTAAACATACATTGTTTCCAAAAGTTAAAAGCCTATTTATTTTGAAATATAAGGGTGAAGGCATGTATACACTATAATAGAGGCCACACGTTTAAATCCAGAGAGGGGTTGGGTTGCATCCCTCAGAACAATATAAAGTAAATGAAAAAACATAATGTTGTCATGTACACTACCATAATGCATGGTAGATACTGTAGTGGCAAGTTCAGGGAGGCCTTTGCACTTGTTTGGGAAACGGAAGAATCAAATTGCTTGCTTTATCTACCAATCTATCGAGTGATAAGCCGTTTGTGTGCTGAGCTGGGTGATCTGTCAAGAGCTGCAAGATATTTTTCTAAAATGAAAGATGCATCATTTGTGCTCACTTGTGATGTTTAGGATAAGCTCAAAACAGAAAGTTTGAGCAATAATCCCCAGCTGCTTTGGATAAGCTCCTTTTCACGCAGAGGTGAAATAAAGGAGAGGAAAAATATTTGCTAAAGTTAAATCAATATCAAGGCCTAAGAATGTAATTGCTTTGAAATTAGTGGATTTAAGTGAGTAGTTGGCACACATTTTTCTGTAGTTTTCTCCCACTCATGGGTTTCCCCAATGCAAATCCTTCTCTCCATTTCTGTGATTGCTTACTCTCATTTCCTTGTAATTCTGAGTTAAATTATTTTGCTAGCAGAATCCAGTCTTTATGTCCTTTATTCAAATTTGTATGTTGGTGACTATTGTATGGTCTAACCATCGTAGTTTATGGATCAGTGATTATATTAAAACTCAAGAGAGACTACTGTATGGTCTAACCATCATAGTTTATGGATCAATGATCATATTAAAACTCAAGAGAAAAATGAACAAAGCATCATAATGCTCTTTATCAGAGGCAACCAGATCAACAATTTGTTCATTAGAACCACATACAGTAAGACCAACAGCAGTTTAATCAGTGGTGTGCTTTTCTATTTTTTAATGCTTTCATTATGACTCTCCTACATGGATCGCTATTGTTTTTTTAATTATGTTTTTATTTTAACTGTCAAGTAACCAGGATATAGAAGAACTCAAGAGCTACCTGGATCAGAATGAGTAACTGGATCCAAGTCTTTTGGCATTTTCTAGGGGTGAAACTTTCCCAAACAGAGTAATGTACCCTTTCATTGTGTTGTACACTACCTAGATTTTCCGACGATTTTCAATGGGATTATTTTGAGCTATAACTGCAAATTTACGGCTCAGCTATCTGTCAAAATATTGTTCCAAGCTGTCGGCAGTTGTAACCTATGATGCAAATGAAATTAAAGTTATTAAAGATTCAAATAGTTGAATATGAGAAAAGTGTGCAACCTCTATAGTCCATTGGTTTCTAAATCATAACTAAGGACTGTTGTTACTTGTAGAAGAGACTTAATTCTAAACAATTGACCTCATCTTCAATGCCCTGTATGTCGGATGACCTACACATCAACAGGACAAGCTTGTCTTCTTAAACCAAAGACAACTTTCAAACCATTATTGACTGTTACATTCATTAGAGATATCCAAAAACTACTTATTGACTGTTACCAATAGAGATGTATGAGTTGCCAACCCTATAGCCAATCAAATTAAATGAACATCTTGTTGCATAAACTTCCTCTAAGTTCTCTTCGCATCAAAATAAAATTGCTTCTTATGGATTAGAATGACTGTGACGAGAGCAAATGGTGTTTAATGTAATAGTATTCATGTGACGTCCCTTGGGATTGGCTACACTGTAAGATAAGCTGTCAGACGACACTTTGTCTGGGTTTTCTTAGAAAAGCATTATATAAAGCTCTGTAATGAACAATGGATGATTCTTACCAATGAATTTTTCTCCAACAAAACTTGGGATCCTTTTCTGAAATGTAGTTATGCAATTTTTTTTATTAAAATTGAAAATCATTCCTGCTAGGTTAGATGGTTTTTCTTGTAAAGTTTCAGTCTGGTTTTGATTTTTTACTTCTGATAATTCATGTAAGATCTTCAAAGGGGCACCCATAAATTATTATCTTGTATAGATCTAAGAGACTGAAATTTTTTAACTGGTGAGTCGGTTCCCACAACGTTATGGTGTACTGAACTACTTTGTACTTCTAGCATTCTTGGAATTAAGTGAGTTATAGCGGTTTTTTGTACCTCAGATATTAGTGTTCTTAGTGAACCTTATGAAGCACATTTTTAAATATTTATTCTGGCTATGTGAATTGATGTGGTTGAATTGTAGTTTGTAGAAGGCCTTCAAACAATTTTGTATTATAGCTTGTGGAAAAGAGGAAATCTTAGATTCTAGCAAGGTATGAACTAAAACAACACTTCTTACTGTATATAGATGACACAAAACTTGCCTGAAGAGTGAAATATGAGAATACACAAGAATTCAGGATTTAGATAAGAAAGATGTGATTACAAACATTCAAAAAAAAGTAAAAAATAAAAATTCAAGCACGAAATACAATAATATTGAGATTTACGGCATATTATGAGCACAAATAATCTAACTCTATTGTTCTAACTCTGCTCTTCCTTGGGTCAGGAAGAAGACATCCTTATTTTTGGATAAAGATGAATGTCTGATTTTTTGCCAACCCTATAGCCAATCAAATTAAATGAACATCTTGTTGCATAAACTTCCTCTAAGTTCTCTTCACATCAAAATAAAATTTCTTCTTATGGATTAGAATGATTGTGACGAGAGCAAATGGTGTTTAATGTAGTAATATTCATGTGATCTCCCTTGGGATTGGCTACAATGTAGGATAAGCTGTCAGACACTTTGTTTGGGTTTTCTTAGAAAAGCATTATATAAAGCTCTGTAATGAACAATGGATGATTCTTACCAATGAAATTTTCTCCAACAAAACTTGGGATCCTTTTCTGAAATGTAGTCATGCAATTTTTTTTATTAAAATTGAAAATCATTCCTGCTAGGTTAGATGGTTTTTTGTGTAATGTTTCAGTCTGGTTTTGATTTTTTACTTCTGATATTTCATGCAAGATCTCCCTCTAAACCAAAGACAACTTTCAAACCATTATTGACTGTTACATTCATTAGAGATATTTCATGATTTTTTACTTTTGATATTTCATGTTTCAGTCAAACCATTATTGACTATTACATTTGTTAGAGACATTAATCTTTATCCAAAAATAAGGATGTCTTCTTCCTGACCCAAGGAAGAGCAGAGTTAGAACAATAGAGTTAGATTATTTGTGCTCATAATATGCCGTAAATCTCAATATTATTGTATTTCATGCTTGAATATTTTTTTAGTGTTTTGAATGTTTGTAATCGCATCTTTCTTATCTAAATCCTGAATTCTTGTGTATTCTCATATTTCACTCTTCAGGCAAGTTCTGTCTCATCTATATACAGTAAGAAGTGCTGTTTTAGTTCATACCTTGCTAGAATCTAAGATTTCCTCCTTTCCACAAGCTATAATACAAAATTGTTTGAAGGCCTTCTACAAACTACAATTCAACCACATCAATTCACATAGCCAGAATAAATCTCTAAAAATATGCTTCATAAGCTTCACTAAGAACACTAATATCCGAGGCACAAAAAACTGCTATAACTCACTTAATTCCAAGAATGATAGAAGGACCAAGTACTTAAGTACACCATAACCCTGTAGGAACCGACTCACCAGTTAAAAAATTTCAGTCTCTTAGATCTATACAAGATAATAATTTATGGGTGTCCCTTTGAAGATCTTACATGAAATATCAGAAGTAAAAAATCAAAACCAGACTGAAATATTACAAGAAAAATCACCTAACCTAGCAGAAATGATTTTCAATTTTAATAAAAAAATTGCATAACTACATTTCAGAAAAAGATCCGAAGTTTTGTTGGGGAAAAATTCATTGGTAGGAATCATCAATTGTTCATTACAGAGCTTTATATAATGCTTTTCTAAGAAAACCAAAACAAAATGTCTGACAACTTATCCTACATTGTAGCCAATCCCAAGGGACATCACATGAATATTATTACATTAAACACCATTTGCTCTTGTCAGTCATTCTAATCCATAAGAAGCAATTTTATTTTGATGCGAAGAGAACTTAGAGGAAGTTTATGCAACAAGATGTTCATTTATTTTGATTGGCTGCAGGGTTGGCAACTCATACATCTCTCTTTATAAGAAAGAAAAACAAAGGAAAGTACAATCATTATAGTATAAAAACCTAAACATTGCCACATCCCTTGCAAACTAGAAGTATTTTCTGCTTCTGAAGAAAATTAGCATATTAGTTGTTGTGGACAAAGAAAAGATCCCACTCAGGTCTCACAATTTTTTTATAAAACTAGAACATGAAAAGCTAGAATGGAGCTTGTTTTTCATCTAATTAACTTTCTCAAAGCTGCTTAAACAATTCAGATCAATAACTAGGTGGAGTAGAATATGACAGAGAAATCAATGGCACCGGAAGAGTCGACCTTAAAAATGAATGTTTGAACCAAAGAATATAAAAGAAAACATTTTTTTAACATCCTCGAGATCTACAGGATTTGTAGGACAGTATAAGGTGCAATAGAATTTACACAAGATTTCTGCAGTAAATATAACATTTGCATCATTGATGTAAAAAGATCAGCTGCCATTTACATCAAATCTGTCTACAAGACGCTTGTAAACTACTGATACTCATTTTCTTCAACTTCACCCTTTTCTTGCTTCAATAATAAGCACGAAGTGCCCTTAACAATATCTTTTTCCATCTCCCTGTTTTAGCTTCAATATAAGGAGATCTTCACCTGAACTGAGATATTGTAGCAATTTTGTGAAGCAGATTTCTTCCTGGGAGTATCGGTATTCTCATAATTACAATTCTCTTCTAATGTGGACTCATAATCAAGAGTTTGACTAAGTTCCAAAAGAACAAGAAGACTAAACTCAATTTTGAGTTATTGCCATATTTTTAACCCAGTGCCAAACCTGCCATTAATCCTCAGCTAGTTGAGTTACTCTTGAATCAAAATCTCATGACTAATTATACTGTTTTTATTCCTTACCTTTTAATTGTTAAGTTTTCATAGAGTAAGGGTACTAAGTATAGGTCTGGCTACTACAGTTGTTATGTGACCTTAAATCAAATGTGACCTTTTTGTTATGTATAAGTCTGGCTACTACAATTGTTGTTATTTCACCTCTACGTGAATGAGCAATATTTCTCCTCTCCTTTATTTCACCTTTTCACCTCTGCGTGAATGAGCTCCACACCTATTTCACATTTTCGCCTTTTGCAATATGATGAATACTTATTTATAGAATTATTTATTTAAAATTTGGATTGGTATCCGTATAATTGACAGAAGATCATATTGTCAATTTTGTTGTTTTAATGTAGGTACCAATTACTTATTATTTTGCATGGATAATAGCAATACTACATACAGTTCAATTCCTCAACGTGGTTTCGTAAATTTCACTTCATTACTTTCACAAGACAATGTAGGTGAAAATTTGTTCTCCTCTAATGATGACTATTACCCAAAGTTTGTTCCTCGTACACAAGGGCTCAATGAAGAAGTGGTCATTGAAGAAGTGATAATTGAAAAGGAAATTCCAACCAATGAAGAAGTCACAAAAAATCAGTCTCATGTAACTCAAGCAAAAAGTAGAGTTCATTGGAGCATTGCAAACACAATGGTTCTACTTGAAGCTAAAAGAATTGAGAGAGAAACACAATCAAGTGGTGGTGCAATGAGAAAAGCATTAAATTCCACCGAAAAGTGGAAAATTAATTAAGAATATTGCTCTGCTCATGGTGTCCCTCGAACAACAAACCAATGTCGAGATTGTTGGGAGCATATTTAGCTTTAGTACAAAAAAATTAGAGACTGAGCATAATATTCCATCTAGGCATGACAGTTACTGGAATATGACAAATTGTGAGAGAATTGAAAAGAAACTTCCTACAAAGTTCATTGTTGAACTTTATGATGCAATGGATACCACATTTGGTAAAGATCGAGCCACCAATCCAAGAAGTATCACTATTGAATCTTCTGATACAAGCTATGCATTTGATGAGAACAATCCTAAAAATGAAAATGAGCCATTGCATGAACCTGAAACAACAAATATGAAGTCATGACCAGTCTAAAAATGGTAGTGAAAGAGATAAACAATGCACAGGGAAAAAACAAAAATCAATTTCCAATGTAATAGGCATGAAGGATGTTATTGTTGACAACAATAGGTTGCTGATTTATACTCTACAAATTATTAAAATAATATTTGGTATTTATTTAATTAATGCTCAATGTTGTATAATATTGTAGATAAGATCGTTTCTTCGATCTTCTGCAGTTTCTTTTTAGAAACTTGCCATTCTTTGTAATCTTTGTACATTATAAAGAGATTTCATCTCTAACGTAAATATCATCGATTTTTTACCATTGCCTCTTGTAATATGGTATCAGAGCGAGTGTAATCGATCGAGCACTTTTTTCGTTTCTGAAGGCTTCGAGATTTCTTTGTGGAGCGACTTCATAGACGGAATTTTTGTGCGTGATTGTGCTCAGCACGACTTTTCTTCCTGTGCATGATCGTGCGTTACTCATGTCTTTGTGCGTCAGCTTCGTGCATGATTTCTATCCTCGCATGGTGAAGCATTTGGAGTCGTCCAAGTTCTCTTTGCCTCCCATGATTCTTCGCGTGCTCTATGTGTGCGCATTTTTGGTTCGTCTCTGTCTACTTGACTTGCTTTCGACACGACCATTCTATTCGTTGCTCATCCATTCTTGTGCTTGTGTGTGCTTGATTAGGTGTTGTCGTGATATCCTTCTTCCTACATCTTTGAAGAGTTTTTTGGCGATGGCCTACTCTTCTCTCGTGTGTTCATGTGGGTGTCTCTACCTACACATCTGTGTTTTGTCTTCACGTTTGCTTGTGATTTCTAGAGTGCGTGCGTCTTCATTATTTGGAGACAAGATTTCTCATCCAGTTGACTTCTTTGTAAGTGACGGGTTTTGTGAACCGTGACTTGTTCGTTCTGCATAATCCCATGTTCATCTGCATTCGTGGAGGCATTATGGAGTCAATTTTATATGGCTTGTGGAATTTTGTATTTTTAGCCATATTTGTCTTTTCTGGACGGTTTGTAGCTCTGCTGTGGTGGGCCCCTCTACTCTCAATTTTTTTTGGGGTGTATCAGTTGTTGCCTCGAGATTCGTGCCTCAGGATCCGTGCCATTTTTTCTAACAGATTTTTGCATTTTTAGGGTTTCGTGCCTCGTATTTGTCATATTTTGTGTGCAAAATGGCATCTTTGACCAACATAATGTTGGAAGGCAGTCAGCGATTCAATGGCAAAAATTATAATACCTAGAAGCAACGAATGATGACTATCTTCGGATATCGTTGCCTTGATCAGATTGTTCTAGGCACTACTACTTGTCTCACAACGGTGGGTAAAGACCAAGAAAAGTTTGATGAGAAAAATCATGAAGCGGTGATGCTCATTAAGCTTTCAGTTATCAATGATTAGCTTCCACAGGTTCTGTCCGACAAATTAGCTATTGAGATTTGGGAGCATTTGAAAACCTTGCATGAGACCTCCAACAAGAGCTGTGCGTTCTTTTTAAAGAACCAGTTGTTCTCCATCATAATGGATGAGAGAATGTCCTTATAGGAGCATCTGACAAAGATTTAGGACATCTGTGATCAATTGGAGGCGATTGGTCGGAAGATGGAGGAAGAAGACATGGTAGTTATCACTTTGAAAAGCCTACCGAAGTCTTATGAGCACTTTGTTGAAACCCTCAACATTACATCGACTAATGTTGATTTGAAGTTTCTAGAGCTTTGTACCATCCTTTTGCAGCAGGAACGCTAGAAACAACAGTTTGGTAGTAGTGCCTCTTCGTCCTCTACAGAGTAAGCTTTTGTAGCCAAGACTCAGCCTAAGAATAAAGGGAAAGGTCAGCCTACACAACAGAAAGGCTCAGGTCAACCTTCAGGCAGCCCTAAGAAAAAGAATATTCAGTGTAATTACTGCCACAAATATGGTCATATAAAAAAGGATTGTTGTTAGCATTTGGCTTCTGAACAAAAGAAGCAGGGAGGGTCTCAGTAGAAAGCAAATTTTGCTGAGCACACTGAGCAGAAGGAATATGCCTTTTACGCTTTTATGGCTAAAAGACCTGTAGATCATGTGAATTCCTCTTCCTGGTACATTGATTCAGGTGCTTTGCGACACTTCACCCATCGGTGTGATTGGTTCACAGACTTCTCTCCTTTCAGTGACTTAGTTATTTTTGGAGGAGGTGAAGAGTATACCATTGTCGGTAAGGGCACTATTCAGATTCAGTCTGGTGGGAGGAATCTCCTATTCCTCAATGTATACTACGTTCCTAGGATGGAACTAAACCTTCTCTCTGTCAATCCGATTATGCGGCACTCTCCTCAGTTGGATGTGGTATTCAGTGCACATAAGTGCTCGATTGTTGATCAGGAGACTCGCACCACTGTGGCTGTTGGTATTGAGGATCATGGTCTATAAAAACTTGTGGATACAGGTGATTCTCCAAAGTTGGCCATGGCAGCCAAAAATTATACTATTACTAGTCTTTGACATCAGCAGTATGGGTACTTAAATGTGCACTATCTCTCTCAGCTAGCTGGGGAGGGACTTGTAGCTGGTTTACCTGAGATCCAGATTCAACATCATGGAGTTTGTGGAGCTTGTCAGGCTGGGAAGCAACACAAGACACCGTTCACGGATGGTGACTCATGGTAAGCCTCTAAGGTATTGTAGTTGGTTCACGCTGATGTATGTGGGCTAATGAATACACCTTCTGTTATTGGTTGTAAGTATTTCTTGCTTTTTGTTGATGATTCTAGTCATAAAATGTGGGTGTACTTTCTTAGATAGAAATCAGATGTGTTTATTGTATTTTAGAAGTTCAAGGCCTTAGTAGAAAAAGAGTTTGGTTGTTCCATAATCACTCTTAGGTCAGATAATGGGGGGGAATTTTGTTCTACTGCTTTCTCCAACTTTTGTGGTACACACGACATCAAATGCTAGTTAACCACACCCTACACTCCTCAACAAAACGATGTTGTCGAGTGACGCAATCGTACAATCACTGAGATGACCTGCTCCATGTTACAACACATGAGTGTTCCTAATAAATTTTGGGCAGAAGCAGTCTATACTATTGTCTATCTTCTTAATCGATCTCCTACATAGGTTGTTAAGGGGAAGACTCCTGAGGAAGCTTGGATTGGTTGCAAACCTAGGATTAGTCATCTAAAAATCTTTGGCTCTTTAGCATATGTATGGATTCCAGATGCCAAGCACTCAAAGTTGGATTCCAAGAGTCAAAAGCTTATGTTCACAGGGTACAGTGACAACCATAAGGCTTACCGGTTGATTGATGTAGACACTGATCATCTCATCTTTAGTTGGGATGTTGTTTTTGATGAAGAACGAGGACCTTTTCACCTTTCCTCATCTGTGTAGCATTTTGAGGATCAACCTTTGAAGGATTTTGATTTGGGTGTTCGTCTTCCGTTAGGTCCACCTGATGGGAGGGATGATGCAAATTCTATTTTTGATGACGCTCGACCCAATTTTCCTCCGGATGATGATGATCTTCCACCTGATGAACTTGTTCCAGATCCACTACCAATTCCAACTCCTCTTGTTGCATCTAATATTGGCACTTCTCCTCTCTGGCCTAAATGATGGGCTAAGACTATTGGTGATCTTCATGATGATGAGCTCATTGAGGGTAGATTGTCCAAAAACAAGAGCAAACAACAACATACAGTTAATTTTGCTCTCATGGCCAACATTCACAATGTTTATGAGCCTTAGACATATTCAGAGGCTAAAGGAATTCCTGAGTGGGAACAGGCTATGGAGGCTAAATATCATAGTCTTTAGAAGAATCACACTTGGATCCTTTCCGATCTTCCTCCAAGGAAGAAGCCCATTAGCTGCAAATGGGTGTATAAGGTTAAGTACAAAGCTGACAGAACCCTTGACAAATACAAAGCTCGTCTCATTGCTAGGGGGTTCTCACAGAAGGAAGGCATTGACTACAAGGAGACTTTTGCTCCTATAGCCAAGATGAGTACCATTCGGCTTGTCCTTGCCTTAGCAGCCCAGTTTGGTTGGAAAGTCCATCAGATGGATGTTAAGAGTGATTTTCTCAACGATGAATTGAAGGAAGAAGTCTATATGACGCAACCTCCAGGGTTCAAGGTTGTTGGTAAAGAACACCAGGTGTGTAGGCTGGTTAAAGCACTCTATGGCCTAAAATAGGCTCCTCGGGCTTGGTACATCAAGATTGACAAGTACCTCACAGATCATGGCTTTCAAAGGAGTCCATCTGATTTTAATTTGTCTGTCAAACACACTGGTAGTGATATTCTTATTCTTGTTGTCTATGTGGATGACCTGATCATTATTGGCAGCTCGACACATTTGATCGATGGGATCAAACAGGATTTGTGCAACACATTTGACATGACAGATTTGTGACTTTTGCATTAGTGATTAGGTGTTGAGGTTTGGAAGATAGAGAGCAGTATCTTCTTCTCTCAGTTCAAATATGCTCGAAGTCTACTGGATAAATTCCGAATGCAGGATTGCAAACTTGCTTCTACACCTATGGAAAAAGGGTTGAAGTTGTCAGCTAAATCAGATTCCCCTGTAGTGGATGAATCCTTGTTCAGGAAACTAGTGGGTAGTCTCATCTATCTCACTGCCACTAGACCTGACCTTAGTTTTGCAATGAGCTACATTTCACGCTTCATGACAGCCCCCAAGGCTGATCATTGGGTAGCAGCGAAGCGTGTGTTGCATTATATGAAGGGCATTCTGATTATGGACTTCTTTACACCAGGAGTCACGATCCTAAACTCACTGGTTTCACATACTCAGATCGGGCAGGTTTGGTTGATGACAAAAAATCAACATCTGGGTATGTTTTCAGTTTGGGATCTAGTGCAGTCACTTGGACTAGTAAAAAACAACAAGCAGTAGCTCTTTCCTCGACAAAAGTAGAGTATCGAGGGGCAGTTAAGGCAACTTGTGAGGTAGTTTGGCTTTTTCGGATGCTTGTGGATATGCAAATATCTCAAGCAGGTCCAACTCCCTTGTTCTGTGACAATCAGGGAGTTCTCAAACTTGCCAAAAATCTAGTCTTCCATGAAAGAACCAAGCATGTGGAAACTCATTGTCATTTCATTCGGAAGCTTGTTGAAGATGGATTAGTTTAGTTGCTGTATGTTTCGACAAAGGAGCAGATAGCAGATATTCTCACCAAGTCGCTCAGTCTAGATAAGTTTGTAAAATTCAGGTGGCATCTTGGTGTAGTTGGCAGATTGAGCATTAAGGGAGGGTATTAAAATAATATTTAGAATTTATTTAATTAATGCTCAATGTTGTATAATATTGTTGATAAGATCGTTTGTTCGATCTTCTGCAGTTTCTTTTTAGAAACTTGCCATTCTTTGTAATCTTTGTACATTATAAAGAGATTTCATCTCTAATGTAAATATCTTCGATTTTTTACCATTGCCTCGTGTAATACAAATGGCTGAAGTGGGACGCATGAAACAACATGAACAACGCATGAACAAGGATGATTCAATCGAAGAAAGGCTATTGAAACTTGAAGAGCAGAAAATTAATGTCCAAATGAGCATGGTTTCAATACTAAACAATATTGGTCAAACAATGTTGAAAATCAACCAATCATATGAAAAAGAAAATTTATTTTGTATTTGTAAACATCATAGAACTATAAAATAAAATAAATAAAAATATGAAATTGCTTTTGAATAAAGTGCAACTTTTTAAATTTAGTAATATTTATCTTTCTCTACTTGCATTTATTATGATACTTGCATCTCTTTGTATTGAGTTAAATGTAATTATGTACGACCAAATAGCTGATATACATCATTCTATAGTTCCATAAAAATTCTTTAACATCTATTGTCTATTGTTTATGATTCTTTTTCTTCTAGAATTTTTTATCATTATTCTTTATGTAGATTACAGAAGAGCCTTTGCAAAAATTGGAAAATAATTATGGTCTTCATTTATGTAAAATTTGAAGGCACTATAAATGGATACAAAAACTCCATGGGAAAGAATAAAACTGAGGCTGTTGGTAGAGGTTGTGAAATTTGGTTTTACACTAGCCAATTGCATTTAGTTGAAAATTTTAAAAGCCTGTTCAACGAATCCATTTTATGCATATCCTTTGATCATTGCAATCTAGGGGAACACATCTCTTTGAAACCTTACATTGCTATTATTCTTCTAAGTATATGTCAATCTAATTATATTTCAGTTTTTTAGTTGTTGGATCTGCACAATTTGTGAAGAACATGAAGATTTTTTTCTACTTGTGAAATTATGTTCTAATCTATGATAATAAAGTTATAAAAATTGGAGATATGGAATATTGTTTATGCATTCATCATTTGAAATTTCCACTAAAGCACTCCTCTACCATCAACAAGATAAACATTTTATTTTGTATATTTGGAAAGATATTAGCATCCAAGGTAAAAATTGTATGATTTTACCTTTTTTGGATGTTAAATATCACTGCTGCATATTAGTTTTTTAAGTTTGTTATATGATTTTACATTTTTGTATGTTATATATCATTACTATATGCTTTAGGCATTTTTTGCTCTACTTTTCGGTGCATTTTTTTAATGTTTTGATTCATATTGTTATACCTTATAACATCATTGTATTTGTAATTACAGTATTTACAATGTATATTTAGAGTATATACCTTGCTTTCTTTTTTTAGTACATTTTTTTATTAATTTGTTTTAATTTTGCAGCATAGGTGATGGATTCAAATAGTAGAAAAAGAGTCATAGTATTGTTAGAATGTCTTACAATGATACAACAAATAGCATTACAAGTTTGGTGTGATGTTGAAGACTCTACAAAAATATAAGACAAAATCATCTCAATCTTCTCATCATTTAGATGATGAGGTAGAAGATGAAATAGATTTGGAGTTTTATGCAATGTGTACTCCTCAATTAAGATATTTCTACTTCTCAATGGGAAGGGGAGGTTAGTGGTGAGTGGTATATCAAGCCACATTCCTTGCATTGGTGGAACCATTATATTTTTGAAGTTAAATGTGATGACAAACGATTTCGTAGTATCTTTAGGTTACCATATGCATTGTTTCTATTTCTGTGTGAATCATTGTATGAAGATCTTAAGCAAGGTGATATACCTCTATCTTTAGCAACATATATCAAGAGTAGGGTACTTCTAGTTGAGAAACAAGTGGCTATTACTATTTTAAGACTATCATCTGGAATGTCTATGATTAATTTAAGTGAGCTTTTTGGGCGTGGAAAGTTAACAGCTGCAATAGTTGTGGCGAAATTCATTAATGCTATGCATGTTCGATTTCGAAACTACATACAATGGCCAAGTGATCATTCAACACTTGAACTTGTAAAGCATGGATTTCACCAAAAACAAGGCTTTCCAAATTGTTGTGGGGCTATAGATGTAACTCATGTTGATTTTGAGTTTCCATCTAATGAATGTTCATCTGATTGGTACGATCGTGAACACAACTATAGTATGTCATTACAAGCCATTGTTGATAGCAATGTGTTTCATGGATGTTTTTACAGGTTGGCCTTGATCTATCAATGATACTAGGCTCCTAATAAATTCTTCTTTCTATAGTTTATGTGAAGGTGGAGAGAGGTTGAATAGAATTCCAATTTCTATTGGTTCATCAACTATGAGAGAGTACATTGTTGGTGATGGTGATATCCATTGCTGCCATGGTTAATCACACCTTTTAGTGGAGTTGCAACAGATAATCAAAGATCATTCAACTTTAAACTATATTCAACTCGTATTGTTGTTGAACGTGCCTTTGGAATGCTAACAGGTGTTTGGCGAATTTTAAATTCAAAAATTTGTCATCCAAATTTGCAAATGTTGCCAAAAACTATTTTTGTGTGTTGTATTTAGCATAATTTTATGTTGGAAATTGAAGAAGAAGACAGTGAAGCTAGTTACCTTGATGAGTACGAGAGTAATATAGCAAACAATGAAGCAATACTAGGGGATTTTGTTGCAGCTTGAATGTCCTTAATGGAATTCGTCAATGGTAATGAAAATGTTGTGCATCCGAACAATTGAAGGCTGGATTTTGATCAAGACTTTGAAATCTTCTTACCCATTTGTTTGAATTTTGTCACCTATATTATGGTTCTTTTTACAATAACTCATGATTAGTTTTATGATATATTAGCTGCCAAAAACTAATACATTTACTTAAATCATTTTTTATGCTTACTTCTGCACTATTGTTTTCATTCTTTCTTGTGGCCTAAGAATAGAATTATGGTTTCTTCATTTACTAATGCATTCCTTTGTTTCTCATGAGTTATTATGTATAGAGAAACAATTTTTTTTAAATGTTTTATGCACTAACAAAGTTGTCTTCAATATTCAACATCATTTAACAAAGTCAATCAGTTATCTATAAGTGTGCAACTATGCACAAACTTGTAAAATCATTATGCTTTTATTCTTTGGTTTCTAATGCATTGAGGGTAATATTAGAAGCACCTTACACAAAAAAACGACATGTCACCATGAGAGTTCAAAAGCTTCAGTTTTATTTTCACTACGATCAATTTTACATCCTACTGCCTGAATAAGGTTTACCTATTGGGAGTGTTTTGTTTGAGGTTCTTTGTACTGTCATTAGAAAGGTAAGATGGATTCTTGTATGTTCATATTTTTTTATTAAGTAGCCTGACAAGTAGTGTAAACTTGAATGCAACCTTTGCTAGCATCCTTTTTGCCTGTATAGATTGAGAGCAATATAACAGATTTGAATGTCTTCATTTGTTAATTCTTTGTCAATAATAACATATTTCAATTGGCTTATTTTCATTAGCAGTCACCACTCAATTTTTTTAGGAGAAATTTTTGGAGCTGGTGGCCCCATGGATATTTAATTTTGCTGCTTATTTTTAAGCAATCATTTTAAATTGTATTTTTTGAACTATCACGACAACATGTCGGCTGTTTGTGTAAGGTGCTTCTAATATTACCCTCAATGCATTAGAAACCAAAGAATAAAAGCATAATGATTTTACAAGTTTGTGCATAGTTGCACACTTATAGATAAACTGATTGACTTTGTTAGATGATGTTGAATATTGAAGATAACTTTGTTAGTGCATAAAAAATTTAAAAAATTGCTTCTCTGTACATAATAACTCATGAGAAACAAAGGAATGCATTAGTAAATGAAGAAACCATAACTTTTGTCTTAGGCCACAACAAGAAAGAACGAAAACAATAGTGTAGAAGTAAGCATAAAAACTGATTTAAGTAAATGTATTATTTTTTGGCAGCTAATATATCATAAAACTAATCATGAGTTATTGTAAAAAGAACCATAATATAGATGAAAAAATCCAGATGAATGCGTAAGAAGATTTCAAATTCTTGATCAAAATCCAGCCTTCAACTATCCAGATGCACAGCATTTTCATTACCATTGACGAATTCCATTAAGGACATTCGAGCTAACCTTGCAACAGAATCCCCTAGTATTGCTTCATTGTTTGCTATATTACTCTCATACTCATCGAGGTAACTAGCTTCACTGTCTTCTTCTTCAACTACCAACATAATATTATGCAAAATACAACACAAAAAAATAGTTTTTGGCAGCATTTGCAAATTTGGATGGCAAATTTTTGAATTTAAAATTCCCCAAACACCTTTTGGCATTCCAATGGCAGGTTCAACAACAATACGAGTTGAAGATAGTTTAAAGTTGAATGATCTTTGATTATCTGTTGCAACTCCACTAAAAGGTGTGATTAACCATGGCAACAATGGATAACAATGGATATCCACCATCACCAACAATTTACTCTCTCATATTTGATGAACCAATAGAAATTGGAATTCCATTCAACCTCTCTCCACCTTCGCATAACCTATAGAAAGAAGAATTTCTTAGGAGCCTAGCATCATTGATAGATCTAGGCCAACTTGTAAAAACATCCATGAAACACATTTCTATCAACAATGGCTTGTAATGACATACTGTAGTTGTGTCCACGATCGTACCAATCAGATGAACATTCATTAGCTGGAAGCTCAAAATTAACATGAGTTACATCTTTAGCCCCACAACAATTTGGAAAGC
Organism: Sequoia sempervirens; assembly: GCA_007258455.2. Classification (NCBI taxonomy): domain Eukaryota; kingdom Viridiplantae; phylum Streptophyta; class Pinopsida; order Cupressales; family Cupressaceae; genus Sequoia; species Sequoia sempervirens. The sequence continues at coordinate 526,281,548 of VDFB02000015.1, forward strand.
CTTGTTTTTGGTGAAATCCATTCTTTACAAGTTCAAGTGTTGAATGATCACTTGGCCATTGTATGTAGTTTCGAAATTGAACATGCATAGCATTAATGAATTTTGCCACAACTCTTGCAGTTGTTGACTTTCCACACCCAAAAATCCCACTTAAATTAATCAGACATTCTAGATGATAGTCTTAAAATATCAATAGCCACTTGTTTCTCAACTGGAAGTACCCTACTCTTGATAGATGTTGCTAAAGATAGAGGTATATCACCTTAATTAAGATCTTCATACAATGATTCACATAGAAATTGAAACAATGCATATGGTAACCTAAAGATACTACTAAATTGTTTATCATCACATTTAACTTCAAAAATATTATGGTTCCACCAATGCAAGGAACGTGGCTTGATATACCACTCACCACTAACGTTCCCTTCCCATTGAGAAGTAGAAATATCTGAATTGAGGAGTACACTTTGTTGTTCACAACACATTGCATAAAACTCCAAATCTATTTTTTCTGTTACCTCATCATCTAAATGATAAGAAGCTTGAGATAATTTTGTCTTATACTTCTTTAATATTTTTGTAGAGTCTTCAACATCACACCAAACTTGCAATGTTATTTGTTGCATCACTCTAAGACATTCTATCAATACTTTGACTCTTTTTCTACTATTTGAATCCATCACCTATGCTGCAAAATTAAAACAAATTAATAAAAAAATGTACTAAGATGAGAAAGCAAGGTCTATACTATAAATATACATTGTAAATACTGTAATTACAAATACAATGATGTTATAAGATATAACAATATGAATCAATAGATAAAAAAAATGCACCGAAAAGTAGAGCAAAAAATGCCTAAAGCATGTAGCAGTGATATATAACATCCAAAAAGGTAAAATCATACAACAAATTTAAAAAACTAATATGTAGCAATGATATATAACATCCAAAAAAGGTAAAATCATACAATTTTTACCTTGGATGCTAATATGTTTCCAAATATACGAAATAAAATGTTAATCTTGTTGATGGTAGAGGAGTGCTTTAGTGGAAATTTCAAATGATGGATGCATAAACAATATTCCATATCTCCAATTTTTATAACTTTATTATCATATTAGAACATAATTTCACAAGTAGAATTTTTTTTTTATGTTCTTCACAAATTGTGCAGATCCAGTGACTAAAAAACTGAAATATAATTAGATTGACATATACTTAGAAGAATAATAGCAATGTTTTAGTTTCAAAGAGATGTGTTCCCCTAGACTACAATGATTGAAGGATATGCATAAAATGGATTTGTTGAACAGGCTTTTAAAATTTTTAACTAAATGCAATTGGCTGGTGTAAACCAAATTTCACAAACTCTGCCAGCAGCCTCAGTTTTATTCTTTCCCATGGAGTTTTTATATCCATTTATAGTGCCTTCAAATTTTACATAAGTGAAGATCATAATTATTTTCCAATTTTTGCAAAGGCTCTTTTGTAATCTACATAAAGAATAATGATACAAAATTCTAGAAGAAAAAGAGTCATAAACAATAGACAATAGATGTTAAAGATTTTTTATGGAACTATAGAATGATGTTTATCAGCTACTTTGTCATACATAATTACACAAATCAATACAAAGAGATGCAAGTATCATAATAAATGCAAGTATAGAAAGATAAATATTACTAAATCTAAAAACTTGCAAAGCACTTTATTCAAAAGCAATGTCATATATTTATTTATTTTATTTTATAGTTCTATGACGTTAACAAATACAAAATCAATTTTCTTTGTCATATGATTGGCTGATTTTCAACATTGCTTGACCAATATTGTTTAGTGCTGAAACCATGCTCATTTGGACATTAATTTTCTGCTCTTCAAGTTTCAATAGCCTTTATTTAATTGAATCATCCTTGTTCATGCGTTGCTCATGTTGTTTCATGCATCCCTCTTCAGCCATTTGTAGAGTATAAATCAGCAACCTATTGTTGTCAACAATAACATCCTTCATGCCTGTTACATTGGAAATTGATTTTTGTTTTTTCCCTGTGCATTTGTTTGTCTCTTTCACTACCATTTTTAGATTGGTCATGACTGTCCATATTTGTTATTTCAGGTTCATGCAATGGCTCATCTTCATTTGGAGGATTGTTCTCATCAAATGCGTAGCTTGTATCTGAAGAGTCAATAGAGATATTTCTTGGATTGGTGGCTCGATCTTTACCAAATGTGGTATCCATTGCATCATAAAGTTCAATAATGAACTTTGTAGGAAGTTTCTTTTCAACTCTCTCATGATTTGTCATATTCCAGTAACTGTCATGCCCAGATGGAATATTATGCTCAATCTCTAATTTTTTTGTAATCAGGCTGAATATGCTCCCAACAATCTCGACATTGGTTTGTTGTTCGAGGGACACCATGTGAGGCAATATTCTTGAATAATTTTCACTTTTGATTGGAGTTAATGAGCTTTCATTTTGCACCACCACTTGGTTGTGTTTCTCTAGTTATTCTTTTTAGCGGCTATTCAGACATTGTTTGCAGTATCCATGAACTCTGCTTTTTGTAGGGAGTTTCGTGAGCCTGGTTTTGCTTCTTCTTCATTGGTTAGATTTCCTTTTGGTCTTATCAGCTATTGTGGCCAGCTAACTATTTGGGCCTTGTTAATCACTAAAAGGAACAAACTTTGGGTAATAGTCATCATTAGAGGAGAACAAATTTTCATCTACATTGTTTTGTGATAGTAATGAAGTGAAATTTATGAAACCACATTGAGGAATTGGACTGTATGTGGTATGATTCATGAACAATAATAAGTAGTTGGTACCTACATTAAAACAACAAAATCGACAATATGATCTTGTGTCAGTTATAAGGATACCTATCCAAAATTTTAAAAAACTAATTCTATAAATAAATATTCATCATATTGCAAAAGGTGAAAATGTGAAATAGGTATCGAGCTCATTCACACAGAGGTGAAAAGGTGAAATAAAGCAGAGGAGAAATATTTCTCATTCACGCAAAGGTGAAATAACAACAATTGTAGTAGCTAGACTTATACATAACAAAAAGGTCACATTTGATTTAAGGTCACATAACAACTGTAGTAGCCAGACTTATACTTAGTACCCTTACTCTATGAAAACTTAACAATTAAAAGGTATGGAAAAAAAATAGTATAATTAGTCATGAGATTTTGATTCAAGAGTAACTCAACTAGCTGAGGATTAATGGCAGGTTTGGCATTGGGTTAAAAATATGGCAATAACTCAGAATTGAGTTTAGTCTTCTTGTTCTTTTGGAAATTAGTCAAACTCTTGATAATGAGTCCACATTAGAAGAGAATTGTAATTATGAGAATAACGATACTCCCAAGAAGAAATATACTTCACAAAATTGCTACACTATCTCAGTTCAAGTGAAGATCTCCTTATATTGAAGCTAAAACAGGGAGATGGAAAAAGATACTGATAAGGGCACTTTGTGCTTATTATTGAAACAAGAAAAGGGTGAAGTTGGAGAAAATGAGTATTGGTAGTTTTCAAGCGTCTTGTAGACAGATTTGATGTAAATGGCAGCTGATCTTTTTACATCAATGATGCAAATGTTATATTTACAGTAGAAATCTTGTGTAAATTCTATTGCACCTTATACTGTCCTACAAATCCTGTAGATCTCTTGAGGATGTTAAAAAAATGTGTTCTTTTATATTCTTTGTTCCAACTTTCTTTTTTAAGGTCGATTCTTCCGGTGCCATTGATTTCTTTGTCATATTCTTCTCCACCTAGTTATTGATCTGAATTGTTTAAGCAGCTTTGAGAAAGTTAATTAGATGAAAAACAAGCTCCATTCTAGCTTTTCATGTTCTAGTTCTATAAAAAAATTGTGAGACCTGAGTGGGATCTTTTCTTTGTCTACAACAACTAATAAGCTAATTTTCTTCAGAATCAGAAAATACTTCTAGTTTGCAAGGGATGTGGCAATGTTCAGGCTGTTATACTATAATGATTGTAATTTCCTTTGTTTTTCTTTCTTATAAAGAGAGATGTATGAGTTGCCAACACTATAGCCAATCAAATTAAATGACCATCTTGTTGCGTAAACTTCCTCTAAGTTCTCTTCGCATCAAAATAAAATTGCTTCTTATGGATTAGAATGATTGTGACAAGAGCAAATGGTGTTTAATGTAATAATACTCAGGTGATGTCCCTTGGGATTGGCTACAATGTAGGATAAGTTGTCAGGCACTGTGTTTGGGTTTTCTTAGAAAAGCATTATATAAAGCTCTGTAACGAACAATGGATGATTCTTACCAATGGATTTTTCTCCAACAAAACTTGGGATCCTATTCTGAAATGTAGTCATGCAATTTTTTTATTAAAATTGAAAATCATTCCTACTAGGTTAGATGTTTTTCTTGTAATGTTTCAGTCTGGTTTTGATTTTTTACTTCTGATATTGCATATAAGACCTTCAAAGGGACACCCATAAATTATTATCTTGTATAGATCTAAGACACTGAAATTTTTTAACTGGTGAGTCGGTTCCTACAAGGTTATGGTGTACTGAAGTACTTGGTCCTTTTAGCATTCTATGAATTAATTGACTTATAGAGGTTTTTTGTACCTCAGATATTAGTCTTCTTAGTGAAGCTTAGGAAACATATTTTTAAAGATTTAATCTGGCTTTGTGAATTGATGTGGTTGAATTGTAGTTTGTAGAAGGTTCAAACAATTTTGTATTATAGTTTGTGGAAAAGAGGAAATCTTAGATTCTAGCAAGGTATGAACTAAAACAACACTTCTTACTATATATAGCTGAGACAGAACTTGCTTGAAGAGTGAAATATGAGAATACACAAGAATTCAGGATTTAGATAAGAAAGATGCGATTACAAACATTCAAAACACTAAAAAAAAATATTCAAGCACGAAATACAATAATATTGAGATTTACGTCATATTATGAGCACAAATAATCTAACTCTATGGTTCTAACTCTGCTCTTCCTTGGGTCAGGAAGAAGACATCCTTATTTTTGGATAAAGATGAATGTAACACTCAATAATGGTTTGAAAGTTGTCTTTGGTTTAAGAAGACAAGCTTGTCTTGTTGACGTGTAGGTCATCCGACATACATGGCATTGAAGATGAAGTCAATTGTTTAGAATTAAGTCTCTTCTACAAGTAACAACAGCCTTTAGTTATGATTTAGAAACCAATGGACTATAGAGGTTGCATACTTTTCTCATATTCAAACTATTTGAATCTTTGGCTGGAGGGAATTCTATTTGGTATCCTACTTTATTTAGAATGGCTGCTAATCTATTTTAAGAACTTTAATATCATTTGCATCATAGGTTACAATTGCTGGCAGCTTGGGACAATATTTTGACAGATAGCTGAGCCGTAAATTTGCAGTTATAGCTCAAAATAATCCCATTCAAAATCGCCTGAAATCTAGGTAATGTACAATACAATGAAAGAGTACATTACTCTGTTTGGGAAAGTTTCACCTCTAAAGAAATTGCCAAAAGACTTGCATCCAGTTACTCATTCTGATCCAGGTAGCTCTTGAGTTCTTCTATATCCTGGTTACTTGACAGTTAAAATAAAAACATAATTAAAAAACAAGAGCGATCCATGTAGGAGAGTCATAATGAAAGCATTAAAAAATAGAAAAACACACCACTAATTAAACTGCTGCTGGTCTTACTGTATGTGGTTCTAATGAACAAATTGCTGATCTGGTTGCCTCTGATAAAGAGCATTATGATGCTTTGTTCATTTTTCTATTGAGTTTTAATATGATCACTGATCCATAAACTATGATGGTTAGACCATACAGTAGTCTCTCTTGAGTTTTAATATGATCATTGATCCATAAACTATGATGGTTAGACCATACAGTAGTTACCAACATACAAATTTGAATAAAGGACATAAAGACTAGATTTTGCTAGCAAAAGAATTCAACTCAGAATTAGAAGGAAATGAGAGTAAGCAATTACAGAAATGGAGAGAAGGATTTGCATTGGGGAAACCCATGAGTGGGAGAAAACTACAGAAAAATGTGTGCCAACTACTCACTTAAATCCACTAATTTCAAGGCAATTACATTCTTAGGCCTTGATATTGATTTACTTTAGCAAATATTTCTCCTCTCCTTTATTTCACCTTTTCACCTCTGCGTGAAAAGGAGCTTATCCAAAGCAGCTGAGGATTATTGCTTAAACTCTCTGTTTTGAGCTTACCCTTGTTACCGTGGAGTAGATGAAAATGCTTGCATCTGGACGGCGTGCCCTATCCTCCGATTTCTCTAATTTCCTCTTCGACTAATATTTATGCTTGTTATTTATTCCTCTAGGGTTTATTTTGTAATGTTGGATCTGTAAATTTATGAGACGAAGTTTTCTCCCATCGAGTAATGTGAAATTTTGGCAGAAACAAAATTTTGATATCGGAATATGCTTTTAAAAACTTGCACGAGCAGCAGCAACTCTTATAGATGAAGTCTATCAAAATTGAGGGTTCTTAATCCATAATCAACTTTCTACGAGAATTCTTTTCGGTGTTGAAGGAAGACAACATTGAAAGTTACGGATCTACATTTTTTAAACATTCTCAAACAACATACCTGAAATGATTTGTACATAACGTATCTCTCACAGAACTGTATTGAGAGAGCAACATCCACAATGAAAAAATAAATAAATATAAAAAAGGAGGCAAAGTAATTTGTGGAGTCAAACAACATTTTTTTCCATTTGTAGCAGCTGCTTATTTTCAGCCCCCAAATTTTTGCACAGCCTATTCTCAATTTGTAGGCAGTTGTTGCTCCAGGAAAATAGGAAAAGATTCCAAATTATCCTATTCCCATTAATAAGAGATTTCATGGGGACACTTAAGTTTTAAAAATAGAAAAAGATTCCAAATTATCCTATTCCCATTTAGCAGCATGGGGATAGGGGGTAAGTGATGAAATGTCTGCTGTTACACCTCATAATACTATTACACTACCACCACAGACCAATTCAACTTTTCAGCTTTTTTTTTAACTGATGTTTTACTTGTAACTGCCACCATAACAGCCAACAAAGATGTCAAAATAATTCACACAATATAAAATCCATTTACTATAAAACTTTTTATTTTTCCTTATTACACATATTATAATAAGGGAAAAAATATAGTAAAGAGAGTTTATGAACAACAATAATAAATGTGTTAAGAGTTTTGATAAAAGTTCTCTAAAGATTGTGTATGATGATATTATTAGTGTGTGAAATTGTACATGCATTATTATAGTTGTATTTGTTTGTGAACAACATTTTCTTAATTTTTTATAAGATTACTCTTGAAAGGACATGAAATTGGTAACTTTAGTATGATAGTATGATCATTACTCTAAGTTATTTTTAACTAAATTATAAGAATATTTTTAGTAAACAATCACATAACAACCTATTGTGTGGTTACTCATTTAAGATATTTATACATTTCTGATTAAGATATATGTTTGAAATAGTAAATATTTTGTTTAAGCAATTTTTTTTCTAAAACTCACTCAAAAGCTAGATGTGTTGGGAATTAAGACTCCTAATGATAGTCTATGATTGTAATTTCAGTATTTACCTAAGTTTATACGAAATTATATTTTGTTTGTGTTTGAAGTCAAGCAAGAGATAGTAGTGTGTGAACATATGACATGTATATACATTTATTGGAATGTGATTGATATAAAACTTTGGCCAAATTAAAGCTTGTTGCATGCATGGCCAATTCACAAGTGTTTACAAGTTTGCATCTTAGTTGGATGTCACATAGCTAGAGGGTAATCTAGGGATGTATAACATACTATCTGTGATATTGTATACTTACTTTTACACTTAGTTCTTTGTCCGGCATGTTATTTGTGTAACTACCATGATCCATCACTCTCATTGAAGGTTTAGGTCACTTCCAATTGGAAGGTATCTAAAGAACTATCAATTTATAGTTGAAGGTAAAACACTTGGATGATGCTCTCCCTCCACACAATTTGTCAAAGTCAGAGTGCTTGCACTCATTTAGAGCTTTGGGTTATATGCTATTGTACTTTTAAGGACATTGGATTCTATGTCATTGTATTTTAAGAAAATTAATGTAATCTTATATGAAATGTTTATTATATTAAGAAGATATCAACTCCTTATTATTTTGTAATTTTGTATCAGTTCATTACTTGTACAAAAATAATTCAATAAATAATAAACTATGTTATAGCATTCTATTTATTTTTATGTTGTTTATGTTAAAAAATGATAAGTTTGGCTATTAACATCGTGTGTATAATTTATTATTAATTATTTTCTAAGTTATTGTGTTAAAAATTATTATCTTTTTATTTGTTAAGAATCATGAGTTTTTAATGTGATATCAGAGTGTAAGTTCAAACTCTATGCCCTCGAGTTTGCTATATTTATTGTATTTTACTAGTCAATTTCCTTTTTAGTCTAGCCAAATTTATTATTTTTCTTTACTCAAAGGGATTGGAAGACCTAATTCGAGAAAACAAGTCAAAAGGAAAAAAAAGGTTAGGAGTTCTAGTAACCTCATGAAGAGAATATTTGGCTTTTAGACAATTAAACTATGTCATCACCCATAAAATGTATCAATATTGACAAAGCTAAAGAAATACCATCCATTCACAAAGTAAAACTACTACCACTCTTTTCTTGAAGCAAAATTGAAACCAAAGAAACCCTCTGTAGTGTGAGACTTTTTGTTTGGGTGTGGAAATAATTCCCAACCATGAATAAGGAGGTATTAATGGAGTACTTGTGTGTACATTCAACTTTGAGAAATGTTAAAATAGAGTTGAGAAATGTTAAAATAGAGTTAAAGGATGGGGAACCAAATGAAATGGAATTTGGGTGATTTATAAAAGCAGTAATGAAAATCCTTTATTATGTAATTCATCAATTTTTGAAATAAAATTATGGTCCTTTCTTTTATTTTCAAAATGTGTGATGTTTAATCTTTTTTTATTAGTAAAATATGATAAAATTCTAGTTGTTTGCTTAATCTAATGATCAATATAGTTGAATATATAAAGTTAAGCATGGTTCACACAAGAATGAATTTGGGAAGTAGTCATGGGGTGCCAAGGAAAACTGCTAATGCTACAACCATGAAGTTAGATCAAATATTAAATGCAATGAATGAAACTAAAGAGATAATAATGTCTTTAAAACATGAATTTCACGGACCATGGGATCGAGAAGAAGTTGAACAAAGACATGATCTCATTGTTAATGAAAGGCATGGTGAATCTCATCAAGGTTAGCCTAATCATGAAGAAATAGAGAGACAAGTTAATGTAAGGAACCAATTGGCTATCAAACTAGCATGAGATATGAAAAAGGTGAATCCATATAAATTTTATAGTATATTCCTAGGAAATGACACTAAGATTTGGCCTAGTGAAATAGAAAAATATTTTGAAATAAAAAAAGTACATCAAAAATGAAAAAATTCAGCAGAACTATGATTGATTATACATATAGCAAAAGAAACACTTATAACCATGCATCTATTCTACTAAATTAAAATACTTTAAAATTTTGTAAATTTGATGTGTTGATTATTATAAAATAATATAAGGATGATTCCTTTAAATGCATGCTCTAGAGAAATAAACTAGGCCACTTAAGAACATAAACATTGGTGCAAATGAGTTAAATTTAGGACTCCCTTAAAACAATAATTTGTGCAAGATGGTGTAAAATTTGAAAGGGAAAAAGTGTTAGTGTATGTGCTTTTCTACATTATAAACACACATGAAGTGAAATGAAATGAAACCTAAAAGGTAAGAGATCCTCTTCTAAATTTGTGTTAATCTAAATAAAAAAATAACAAACAAGTCTTCTAAACCAATGTAAATGGGTTTAACCTAATACATGACAAGTAATACAAAACTTAATTTAAACACGAGGGTTCGAACACTTAACTCCTTCAAGTGGTAGTGTGATATTGGCTAAAATGTGTCTATATCCATGATTTCAAGATTAAATTCTTCCTATAGTTATTAGATTATATCAACTTGATATGTCTCTAAACTTTGTAGACCAACTATATAGAATCATAATAGTGAATTTGTTTGCCAAAAACTATGGTCCTATCATTGTCTTGTGATCATATATGTGTCAATCTTTTGTCTCAAGTTTTGCTCCTTCAACTCCTAAATCTACATGTGTCGAGGTATTTTTATGAACGCCTTTAATGGACCTACTATGTTAGGGTGTGGAAGTGTATTAACTTCCCCCTCACATCTTGTTCAAATTCCTTGTTCTTATTTTCACAACAATATAAAAGGATGTCGAAATGGAAGGAGATTTGACATCGAGGCGTCTCTAATCTAATGATGTTCCTTAATTGTTCTTTACTCCTCTAATGATATTTGAATGAATTCTCATGTGCGTTAAAGATGTTCTACTGGAACCTTGGGGTTTATCTTTAAATAGACAATCTCAAGTACTATATTTAAAAGTTTCACACTAAAACTAGCTAGCAATAGTTATATTTTGGATTGGGGTCTAATTAGTAATCATGCACACCAAATCACATTAGTAATTCTATCCAAATGGAAAAATTACAAAATTGATGGCATCTAAAATAGGAAAAGGACTTCAATCAAAGATATATCTAAACTACTCAAAATGGAAAGACTAATGACAAACCTAAAGTGAAGTTTGATCAATTTGTGTGTTGTAACTCTCAAACTAAACAATAAAACAACAAATATATCAATAAGACTAACATACGTACAAAACAAGAAAATAAAAATACGAAATATCTACCTTTTAGTTTTCAAATATATAATTATTTTTTTAAAAATGACAATTTAACATGAGTATTCTTAAAAGAAAGATCAATATAATAATACTTCATAACAAATACATGATCTCATATTATTATTTTAGTCCATAAATATCTACAATCAAAATAACTCTCGACACTAAAGACTAAATTTGATGATCCTATAACCATATTTGATCATTTTGGTCACAACATACAATTAAAAATTCTGAAAAACTTTATTTCATAATTAAAAAAATTATATCATAATAAAATATATATCAAATCTAAAATATAATTTTAAAAATAAAAAATATATTTTCACATTTAAAATATAACTGTAAATACTGAACAGACAGGACGACCATTAAATTTAGGTCCTGCCTTGTGCTTCAATAAGCATCATTTAAATACACCACAGTTCCAATCAAGAAGTTGTCTTCCTATACTAGCTCCTACGGCTCTCTATCTGTTTATGCCACATTAGATGCCCAGCTGCCCATCTCATACGTCACCTTCCTCCCAAGTGTTGCAGGATAAGGCAGTTTTTGTTTCTTCTTGACAACTTGTTTCAAACCATGATTAGGTTTTTGAAGTGATTGAAGCTTTGATGTTATAATTGGGGGACCCCCAATTTGATATTATATTGTATTTATATATAGTATCTGATACAAATAAATGGTATTCATTTGAATAGTATATAATGTGACTTTTTGATTTAGTAGGTGGGTCTTTGCTGTCTTGTAATTTTTTTTGAAATAATAATGTTTAACAAGTTTTTGAAATGGAATGGTTATGTTAAAAGGTCATTTGTAAATGGAGATTTCAAATATAGTGTTTTTAAATGTTCAAGTTATGGTTATAGTGCATTTATATAGAGTATTTACTGACACAAGTTACATATTGATTTATTTGAATGATAGATAATATGACTTCTTTCTTTCAAAATTAAAAAAAACTCAAATAGTTGTTGTTAAGGATGACGTAAATGCACTCCAAACTCTCAAGAAAATTTTAATATGACAAGTGGACCTTTGATGATTTTTGCTTTTATTGAAAAAGTAATGCCAATTACTATTCCAAGTTTTTAATAATAAAATGTTAATACTAAAAGTCATTTGTTAAAGAGGGACCTCGAACACGACACTTTTAAGCATACAAACTCTGAGTAAATTGCATTTATATGTAGTATTTATAGACACAACTTGTATTGTAGTATTCATTTGAATGACAAAAAAGACTTTTTTCTTTTGAAATTCCATAACGAAATTCAAAAGAAAAAATAAGAGATAGAATGATATAAACCTAACCCTAATTCTCTCTAAACATTAACCCTAATTATAACCAAAACCATAACCCTAACCCTAACCACATTGCTAACCCTAACCTAAATTATGGTCTTAAAAAAGAAATTATATTAAAATTAAATTTAATCTCTAATTAAATTATAACCATACCTTGTAGGGCTATCCCACATGTTTTAATAATTATAATTTAGAATTAGGTTTGGTTTAATTTACAACAAAGTATTTTTATACCATTATAATTTATAATTAGGTTTAGTTTAATAATGATTTTCATAGGTTATGGTTAGCATTAAGGTTATAAAGAGTTATAAATAGAATTAGGGTTAAACATTTTATGACAAATAAGGGCTAGTAGGAATTTGACTACTCCCCATTAAATTTGAATCCAAACTATGCAGTGTTTGCAAAATGACAAATAACACTTAGCTTAATTATGGAATAAATAAAGACCATTCCTTAAAGAAACCTTTGTATATATGATCATTCAAAGAATCATAAGTATAGGGAAATCCTACTCGATTTGTTACATAAGGAGTGCACTTCAAAGTTTCACTCCTACAAGAATTGTTGCATTAATATACAATCCTCAACTATAGATTCAATCTTTGAGGTATTGCACACACGGTTGTTGTTGTACCAAAAGATTGACTTGTTAATGTCTAATACAACCGCCAGAGTTAATGAATCCATAGAAGGCAGTTAAGCCATGTCAAGAACCTAAACACTGCACTACATAGCACAAGGAGACCAAGGGTGCACACCTTGCAACAATCCCACCCCAATGCAAGCAAGGGGTTCAAACTTGTGACCCAGGCTCTGATACCAATTGTTGCACAAACAGTTGTTGTTGCACCAAAAGATCAACTTGTTAATGCTTGATGTAACCACCAAAGTTAATGAATCAATGGAAGGGGTTAAGCCATGTCACAAACTCAAGCGCTGCACTGTACAACACAAGGAGACCAAGGGCGTACACCTTGCAACATGAGGTTACATTAAGAGATAGAAATCATTAAAAGATATTCTATCAATATTTGTTGAAGACATGAAGCACATAAAATGCCTTCTCATTGATGATATGAGCTTCATAAAGCCAAAGCTATTATTAAAGATAAATAGTAGATTATGTGAGAAATTTCTCCACCAATAACATCCATGCTTTGATGGCATATTTATAATTCTTATTAGTGACATAGCCCAACTACCACCCATTATGGATAAACATATATATGCATCAAACCCAACTGTTAAAACCCTATGATAATGATTTGTTATCATTCCTACATATAGACAATGTTTCATCAACAAAGTGACATTGCAACTCAAACCTACTTTTGTCAAACATTAAAAATCATATATAATGCAAAACCAATGCAACACGATTGGGACCTATTAATGAACACCACAAAAAAATTGCTAACAAAAATGTAAGAATATTTTGACCAATTAATGTAACTATTTACTAGAAATGATCTAGTGAGGCTACACAACAAAATGATAAAGCTATAAAATATTCTAGTTGCACTTAGTGTTGCAATGAAAACAAAAATAAAATCAAACATTGATAACAATGATGACCAACTTCCCCGAGAACTCCTACTTTGTGGAGGCCAATGAACCATTTTAATAATGAACTTATAGATTCAAGAAAACCTTGTAAATGGATCTCTTGGAGAGATCATACACATTATTTACATATTTAGCTCTAAACCACTTGATTTACCTATGTGTGTACTAATAAAGATTGATAACTACTATGGTGGTCCCCCATGGAACCAAAATGACCTGAAAATTCTACCTATAATGCCTATTTCATTAAGTAACCTTAAACAAATACTAATATTCATGACATATGCAATTACCATACTTAAATCTAAGAACTAACACTTAATAAAGTAATAATCAATATAAATTAGAAAAAGACTAGACTTAACATTAACAACTATATCTAGAATTAAACCAATTACTTTATACACAATATCTTCACAATTCTTGTCTAAAACATTTTACGGTATACAAAATTTGCTATCCCCTTAGCCATTACACCACCTTCATGTACAATTGTTGATCATAAAGTGGATTGAAAAATATAATTAATTTACCCTACTATTAGGAAGCTTTTATTACCCCAAGAGGCATTCTTATAGTCACAACATGGTGAAAAGAGCTTGTGTCAATAAAAAATCAAGTGATTAAAATTGACATCCTCGTTGACTAGCTATTACAATGGCAATGAAATGTGAAACGATAGAAGTTAGAAGGTCAGGCATTGTCTTCGTTGAACAGTAGTGGTTTTTGTTGTAATGAAAGGTGAAGCATTTGCATTTTGCTATAATTCACCACCCACAATCTCTTTAAAAAGAAATTATTTCTATCACATTTCTCCATTTGGCATCTCAATAGCAACAATCATTTAGAATCTCAACATTTCATGAGGGTTTTGGTCGATCTTTAATGATTTTTTATTGCAATGTTCTATTATAAAGGTATTAATGTTGATAAAGGAAATAGTTGAGTGTATATTTCAAAGAGAATTAATACAATGGTAAGTCCATGCTTTGCAATTTGTAAGAATTGGTATTGATTGACATTTAATAAGGCAACAATTATGTTTGTATGTTGAATTTTTATTGTTGGCATTATGTAATAATCACAAGTTTCCCAATCAAACAACTCTTTGACTATTTCTCCCCACAAATTGATCAAAATAATATCTTAGATCACTAAAGTGATGGTTTTGGACTACATTATGATGATTTATAAAACTCTATTTTAAATAGTTATTTTATTTTATTAGTTTTGATTAGATTAAACATAGGAAAGATCCGGACCCATTACAAAAAAACCAAAAAGGAAAGCAAGATGAGTCTCACTAGGAGTGAGACTAGACAAAATAAACCATAAAAAGGAGGGAGAACTAGAAATAACAACAAAAACTAGTGGAGGACTAGCAAAAACCAATTATAGGTTACCCAACAATTTTAGGCCTTTGATGGCCTACCATTCTTTGTTCATAAAATTCAACTTCTCCTCAAAGGATAGTTCTTTAGGTATCGTGCTCTCATCTTCAGTATGAATTGTAGGGATAACACTTTAGGTGGTGGATTTTTCTTTACCTTTCTTCTTTTTAATGTTGGAGATGTTAGTAGAGTCAAACAAAAGGATCTGAGGAGCAGTCTCTTCCATTTTGTGCTTGGATTTCCTCTTCTCTAACTCCTGCTAGAATACTTGCAGAGTAGCAGCAGTGTTCCTAACAAATTCTTTGCGGCAAGTAGTAATTTCCAACAAATTACTGTATATATTTTTCTAGTTGGTCTTTAGAACTCCAACCTCTTTTTCTAGATTTTTCCATTCTTCAAAATTACTAATGACTTGCTTGATGTTCTCCACCTCCTTATCCAACTTCTTGTTGGAGCTTTGGAAGTCTATCATTGTTGATATAGCTTGGAAACATGAGCATGAAGTGTACATACATAGGTTGATTCGACTAACTCAATGTTTCCATTGATGTCAACATTGTGGGGAAGCATTTTTGGTGTTATTTGTACAAATACTAAATATATCAGAAGTTGATCTATCAAAAGTTTGGTTAAGTATTCTCTGTTGATGGCGTTGTGGTTTAGTGCATCGATTTTTGGGTCCACACCTCACCACAAGAAGAGGTATAACTACGCACTTCTAACCATATTATTATGACTGGTTCATGCATCTATATTCAAGATCTTGAGAAGTTTAGTGAAGAATACTGGAAAAAATCATTGACAAAGTTTAACTCTATATGTTACAGTCATCTCTCTAATTAATCTAACAATGTGGGAGATTCCACATTTTCTTGTTAAGAATGTTTTGATGTTGCGGTTCTAAAGGTAGTCTCTCTGATATCGGTGAAATAAAAAACTGAGGAAATATTAAATCTTGAAGGTGTGTATGATTGGGAAGCATGTGTATGTTTGGAAGTTTTTGTGATTAGGTCTTGTTCTTGGCCGGCCTAATACATGGTATGTGTTGAGAAGATTAAATATACATTGCAGATGTTAGTTGGATCTATTTTAGATCCATGCTGACTTGAATTTGAGTATTACATGGGTTGTTTGAGTGAAAAAAAAATTAAATCTTGTATGGTGCCAACATAATCTAT
The DNA here is from genome assembly GCA_007258455.2 of Sequoia sempervirens. NCBI lineage: Eukaryota > Viridiplantae > Streptophyta > Pinopsida > Cupressales > Cupressaceae > Sequoia > Sequoia sempervirens. The sequence goes on from VDFB02000015.1 coordinate 526,297,842, forward strand.
TTTGGATTATTTTGTTTACATCTAATTAGGTTGACCTAATTGATATATGTGGATGTAATTGGGTATATATACATGAGGTATTTTGGAATTGTGAGGTGTGTGTAAGTATAAGAGAGAAGTGAATGTGCGCGCATAAATGACATATTAGAGGTGAGTAGTGTTGTATAATGCGAGCATACAAATTTAGTGGTAAAAGTTCAAATCATAGCAGAGTTGTTGTGCGACTGCTAAGCAGAGCAATACTTCATATTTAGAGCTTCAAAGGAACTAAAATACAACACAAGATAGGTGCACTTTATATCATTTCAAATTTTGGAAGTGAGCCACACCATTTTTGTATTGTACTTGATTTTGGATGTGAGCCTTATAAGGACAGTGTGTCTTGGCAATGAGCCTTTGTAATATACTATATTTGGATATAATATATTGTGAGCTAATCCTCACCGTGGTTTTTCCCTTTTTGGGTTTTCCATGTAAAATTCCTGGTGTTATTGTGTTTTGTGACTTCTTGGATGATTCATGCTTTCATTTCCTATTTCGGTTAATATGATTTGGTGATTGAATTTGTTGTGTTCAAAAAGTTATAGAATACTGATTCACCCCCCCTCTCAATATTTTGAATGTTCAACAATTGGTATCAGACAACCAAATGCACAAAGGTACCCATCTTTCAATGGTATTTGTTTTTCATGCAATAAATATGGACATAAAGCAATAGAATGTAGGAGTAGTATGAATCAAAATGCTGGATTCTTCTTCGGGCAATGTTTTGCATGCAAGAAATTTGGACATAGAAGCACTGAGTGTAGAAGTTAGATAATGAATAGATATAACACAAGGAGAATGTTTCAATCTTTTAATGGCTATTGTTATTCATGCAATGTATTTGGACCTAAGGCTAACCAGTGCAAATCAAGAGTGGATAAAATTCATTTTGGTCAGAAAAATGTTTATGCTAGTTTTGCAACAAGCTTGGACACATTTCAAGATTATGCAAAAGCAAAAATAGAGGGTAGTCTAATTCGGTAAAGAGGAATGAATCTATGAAGTAATTTAATCCTACCGAGGTTAAGAAGGAAATGGAAAAGATATGGAGAAAGAAAGACGAGTCTAAGAACATAGATGAATCAAGAACTACAAATGCATCTATACCTGCCTCTGGTATAGGTAATTCTTCTGAAACTAAGCCCATTCAAAGGCTTAGGGGGAGCAATAATAGAAAATTTTAAAAGCCCCCTAGAATACTAGGTGTCAAGTCATGACACGAAGATATGTCTTGGAAAATAAATTTTTGAAGCTATTAAAGGAAATTGTGGAAGGAAATATTGTGATGTGGAAGTTTGCGGAGCACCTACAAATTAACTGTGGATACAAAGGTTCAAAGTTTGACAGCTTTTTATGTAGCATTTATTGATGGCACACTTATTGATATGGGTCAAATCATGGAGTTAAAAACATATTTGAGAAGATAAATTCATTTGATGTGAAGGAAATGCAAATTGAAGAAGAGGAAGTGGATTCGAGGTTTGTTTAAGAAGCTAAACATCAAAACCCTATTCTTCACTGGAGAGAATTCAAGAGGTATTTTGCTTACACAATTATTTTCCAGAATTTTTTTATTTTTAATGCAATGGATGGATTGAAGGTATTAAATGTTTCAAACAAACCACAAATTAAATTGAAGAGGTATTCCTTGAATTTTTTTTTGGAAGATTTGGTGGGCACATTTTCTACATTCCCCTTAGAGTTTTGCCTATTGAGGATATCTATGCATACATATATAGAAAAATAGAAGAAATGATGCTTGTTATATTGAGTATGTTGTGGAAAAGTGAATTGGTAGAAAGTTATAATACTATCAAACCAGAGTACAAAAACCTAGTTGAAAAGAAATTGGATGTATATCAGAAATTCCCACTGTTGGAATTCAACAAGAAGTACACTCAAATTGCATTAAGCAGGATTCATGATGAGTCTATTTGGATTGATGGTGCACACTTGATAACCAAAGAAGAAATAAGGGATGCGACTAGTTTGTGGTCCTCCGGACCAGTTCCATGACAAAATTTTATCAATGACCAATAATTAATTGAAAAGATTGGTGCAACTCTTCAAGGAAAAGAACTTGTCTTGAGTACAATTGAGAATTTGACCATCTAGTATTCCACAATGTTTATTGGACATAAAATTTTCTTACCTAATGATGACCATATAGTCTATACTACTTCTACGCATATTGCATTTGACATGATTGAGAATGGTGCAGATTATGATCTTTGTGAGCTAAGTTTCAACAACACTTGATGAAGAATTTGAAAGAAATAAAAAAGAACAAGAAGAGTACATTTAGGTATGACACTTTAATAGTTTGCTTACTTTTCTACTGCATGAAGGAGATATTGGTAATTGAAAAAGTGGAATCAAAAAATTCAAAATCAATAGCACACCAAATAAGAAATCTCACAATGAATCTTGGTGGTTCGGATGCTCAAGAAGTTCCTCTTGCAACATTATTTGGAATGTTTCAGATGAAGATGAATAAGAGAACAAGGATTCCAAAGAGTGTGGTGGAAAAATACTTCAGAGAAATCAATTTCCTTGTCTCTATTGATTTTTGTTACATATAAGCAATTGAGCCTAGACTTGTGTGGATTTATGAGTTAGATTATGAAGTAACTATAGAGGAAGTTGATTATTAAGTAAAAGTGCTTCTAGAAAGCCCAAAGAACCTCAACAGAATAGGTTTAGAAGAAAATTATATGACTAAAGCCTCTGATAGTACAAGAAGAATAGAAAATAAGAGAAAAGGTGTTGCTATCAAGCAATTAGAAGTCACATAACAAGAAGTAAGTCAATTTGATGTGACCCTACATGAGCATGAAAGTGAAAACATACAAGACCTGGATGAAGCATTAAAAGATTTACAAGAGGTAATTCCCAGTGCTAGCATTAATTCATCTGCATCCACTTTGGAAAATATGAAGAGTATGGTTGATTCATTGAAAGCTTACATCTCTGGATTGAAAGGAAAAACAAGAAATGAGTCAGAAGCAAGAACTACAGAGGAAAATATAGAAGGCATCGGAAAGAAATGTGTAGATGCACACCACAGAGTCTTGAAGGAATTGAAGGATGTTCAAGATTGTGAAGGAGAAGCACATGAATTAATATCTTTCTGTCTGAATTGGTCTAACTAGAAACTAAATACAAATAATGAAATGATTTAGAATGAAATTTAGTTGAGCACTCAAGAATATGTTTATAGCTTGGAAAATGACAGGGACAATTAGAGATGGTCCTACATCATGCAACTACAGGACAACTTCTTTAGCTTACAAAATTAGAGAACAGAGTTAATCAAATAGTATGTGGCGCTTAGAGATTTAGTAAAAATAAGGCACACTCTTGTATCCAGTGCCTTTGCTAGTGTTGACAGTCTATCAAAAATAAATCTCATCCCCAACACTATGGAAGATGGTATATATTCTTTAACAAAGCTTAAATTATTATGCAAGACTCTTGTACATGCAAAAGGTTCTTGGGAAGAAGGAAAAGCTACTTGGCAGGATATCCTGAAGAATCTCAAGGGATCTTCATCTTCAAGTTGATATGTTCTTATCTTTTTGATTAATTATCCTTTTTGTTGATGCATACATACTTATATCCAAGGGAAATATATCAGACCCCTGCATGACCTTTTCCATTGATGTCAAAGGGGAATCTGAGATAGATAATGGAGAGATAATGCGAGAGATAGTGAGAAGAAAAATATTTTTGGATGTTTGGAAACCTTTATTTTTGGAAAGTCAAGATTAAGGGGGAGTTTGGAATGTTAAGGTTAGGAAGAAATGGTTTTTGATATGAAAAATGTTTTTTTTGATATGCATGATGCCATCAATGACAAATGGGGAGATTGTTGGAAGTTTGAAAGTCTGTCATTGTTGATACAACTTGGCAACATGAGCATGAAGTGTACATACATAGGTTGATTCGGCTGACCTAGTGTTGTCATTGATGTTAACATTGCGGGGAAGCATTTTTGGTGTTATTTGTAAAAATACTAACTATACCGGAAGTTGATCTATCAGAAGTTTGGTTAAGTATTCTTTGTTGATGGTGTTGTAGTTTAGTGCACCAATTTTTGGGTCCACACTTCACTGCAAGAAGACGTATAACTCCATGCTTCTAACTATATCATTATGACTGGTTCATGCATATGTATTCAAGAACTCGAGAAGTTTGGTGAAAAGTATTGGAAGATGTCATTGATAGAGTTCAACTATGTATATTACAGTCATTTCTCTGATTAGTATAATAGTGTGGGAGATTCTACATTTTCTTGTGAAGAATGTTTTGATGTCACGGTTCTAAAGGTAGTCTCTTTGATGTCAACAAAATGAGAAATTGAAGAAATATCGAATCTGGAAGGTGTGTATGATTGGGAAGCATGTGTATGTTTAGAAGTTTTTGTGATTAGGTCTTGTTCTTGGCCGACCTAATACATGGTATGTGTTGAGAAGATTAAATATACATTACAGAGGTTAGTTAGATCTATTTTAGATCCATGCCGACTTGAAATTGAGTATTACACGGGTTGTTTGAGTGAAAAAATGATTTTAAATATTGTATGGTGCTAACATGAGCTATTTTGGATTGTTTTGTTTACATCTAATTAGGTCGGCCTAATTGATGTGTGCGGATGTAATTGGGTATATATACATGAGATATTTTGGAATTGTAAGGTGTGTGTATGTATGAGAGAGAAGTGAATGTGCGAGCATAAATGCCATATCAGAGGTGACTAATGTTGTATGATGCGAGCATATGAATTTAGTGGTAAAAGTTTAGAATCAGAGTAAAGTTGTTGTGCAACTACTAAGCAGAGCAATACTTCATATTCAGAGCTTCAAGGGAATTGAAATACAACACAAGATAGGTGCACTTTGTATCAATTCATATTTTGGCAGTGAGCCACACCATTTTTGTATTGTACTTAACTCTGGTTGTAAGCCTTATAAGGATAGTGTGTCTTGGCAGTGAGCCTTTGTAATTTATACTATATCCGGATATAATATACTGTGAGCTAATCCTCACCGTGGATTTTCCTTTTTTGGGTTTTCCATGTAAAAATTTTGCTGTTATTGTGTTTTGTGACTTCATGGATGATTCATACTTTCATTTCCTATTTCAGTTAATCTGGTTTGGTGATTGAATTTGATGTGTTCAAAAAGTTATAGAATACTCATTCAACCCCCCTCTTAGTATTTTGAATGTTCAACACTTCTCCCATTCTATTTTATTAGTTATTTAGTTTATAATTGTTGAATTTTTAAAATTTGGTGATGTGCTAGTCAAACCATGCTTAGTCTACAACTTGACTTGGATTGATTAGTACATGATCAAAGGGTTTCAATGCAAATATGTTGAATTTCAAGTAATGATATACAAAATATGATCTTGTAGGGCTATTAGAATTAAATAGATTTTAAAATATCTACCTATTTTTTAATAAGTTTGACTTAGTCTAGTAGTTTAATTCAACTTTCAAGGAGCATGAGTCCTTTCCAATGACTCTCTAGTGTTACCAACAACCATAAGTTTTTCTAAGATTTTAATTTTCTTGTATGTTAAAGATATATGATCTAGCTAGATTCAAATTATGAAATCAAAGTAGATGGGATGCACCTCTCAGATAGAGTTCATTGAATTTGTATAAGCTCTTAGCTATTTGAGAATTATAAATCATATTTTTCTTGAATTTTGTTCAATTATTATTTATATATAATGTATTAAGCTATTTTTTTTTATAGATGAGTACTACCAAAGGGTTAGCTCCCGATTACATTCGGCTAAGACAAATCTAAGCCTAAAAAGTAGTGAGTAACTGCCAAGGAACAACTCATGGGTTCAATTTTCCAGTGACTGGTAAATGACAGCTAAAAGGCCTCCCAGTCTAAATAGTTTTTGCAAACTTCCTTCGCCGAGCCAGGCATTGTGTTCATTCATATATCAGATGAATGACATCATATCTGCATTCATCACCCTAGACCTGAAAACCTCCCATGTGTTAGTCAGAAGGTTGACTAGATCCTCTCCCTAGATTCAGTTCGCCCTAGCCGCATGTGCTTCGTCTTCTACATCATCGTCGCCTACCACCGCTGGATTGAAGTACATACGTGAGAAGCTCACCCATCCATCCGAGCTTAGATCCATGGTCGAACTAGCCACCGCTTGGACGTTGGCCTGCACCACAAAACCACGAAGCCACACCACCACTCGCTCCCTGGATTCTGAGATATCCACCAGAGCACTGATTATTACCTCATACACCCTACCATCATACCAGTGTTGGTTGAGATTTAGGACAGCGGATACCGTTCCCACTATCGCCCTATGTGCCTCCAGATTCTGCGAGGTGAAGAGATGCCGAAATTGCATGTCCATTGGCTTTGAAGCGCAACGACAGAGAAGGCCGAATTGAAACACCATTTTTGCGTCTGTGACACCTCATAAAATTTCTACGATCTGCAATTTAGAGCGAAATAGCCTCTCCTATAAAGGTTGCAAAGGGTCAACTTTTAACCGGGAGAGGCCAAAACCCAACAATCCAAGACATCCCTGAAACCGATTCAAAACTATCCTAGCCTCCACAGGGGTACTATAGTTCCCTGCTTTCAAGACTGCGTGGTTGGAATCTGGAACAGAATCACGCTAGCGGATCTTATTGTCCTCTAACGACACATCTTCCAGACCCAGCCACTTTACTGGAGAGGGACACGTGACCACCATTTCTGGCTGCACAACTCCCATGTTTGCTAGAAGATCTGCAACTTTATTCGCTTCCCTGTAAACGTGCGAGATAGAGTAATCCACCAACTTCCCAAGCAAATCTTGAATTGTTGCAATCCAATCATTTATTTTCCAGTTTGGAGATTTGCCTCTAGTGATTTCCTGTATGCATAGCCTTGAATTGCCTTCTATTTCCACCAAATCAATGCCTTTTTATATGCAAAGCTGTAATCCAAGCCACAATGCCTCCAGCTCCACGTTGTTATTGGTGCATGTCCCTAGTTTTTTTGATGCCGCCCACACACAATCACCCGCAGAATCTCTAAGTATGCAGCCCGCCCCTGCCTTTCTGGGGTTGCCCTTTGCAGCCCCGTCGAAATTTAGTTTCCACTTCAACTTATTCGGCTTTGTCCAAAAGATCTCCTTTCTGTTAATTTTTGTTTTGGCTATTGGCATGATCTTTTTAAAGCTTAGGCCATTCCACGTCTTAAGGATCTCCTCGTCCCATTTTGAGAACTTTTCTTTCGAGCCTAACCTGATTCTGTTATTTGCCATTTCAATTATGGCTTCTTGGATTTTAACAATGATTTGATGTCTGTTTAAAGCTTTCTCCTTAAATATGTGTCTGTTCCTTTCCTTCCAAATGTGCCATGCTACCAAGGATGGAGCCAAGAACCAGAGCCCACTCCATACACTGTTTTTATTCATCACTGGCCAGCTAGACAAGAAGTCTCGAAGGTTGCAGGGTCTGGGGCTGGGAAACCTTACGTTTTGTTGCAACCAGTCCCAACAAGAAGTGGCCACTAGGCAAGATAGCAATAGATGATCCGCGTTTTCTTCTACCTAGGATACATCTTGACGGTCCAAGAAATCCCAAATGCTTTAGTCTTTCATAGGTTAGACATCGTTTGTGAATTGTAGTCCATAAAAATGCCCCTGCCTTGGGTAAGATTTCCTTTTTCCAACATAGACACGCCATCCAAGATTTGTCTCTTATTTGTTGTGACTAGAGATGGTACCCAAGCCTGGCCGAATATTCCCTTGTGGCCGCTCCACACCAAATTATGGTATCTTCTCTATGGACAGTGTTTTTATCGGTCTATTAAACATTTCCTTACGGACCAGTTCCACCAAATCTTGTGGAAGAGGAATACTTGATAAGTCCACCCATCTACAACTCCCTTCTAGTGCATTAACCTCAGGACATATGTAATCTGCCACCTTTGAACCGAAGTCCCTATGCAAAGTGTCAATATATTGCTCTAAGTCAAAGAGTTCAATCAGGCTCTTGTGGCCATTCCATGAATCCAACCAAAATAGTGCTTTCCTTCCATCGCCAATTCTCCATGTTAAGTGGCTTGTTATTAGGGATTTGCAGTTCACAATGTATCGCCACACCACCGAGCCACCCGCCAGGTTAGCTACCATTAAAATTCTAGAAGAGTCAGGGCAATCCAAGTATTTATTCTGCAAAATCTGGCACCAAGTCTTGTTAGGACTTCTGTACATCTTCCATATCAGTTTGGCGCCTAACGCATTGTTTTGCAACCGAATCTTGCACAATCCCACGCCTCCATCCTCTTTAGACTTGCAGACCGAGTCCCAGTCGATTAACCAAATCTTCTTGTTTGCCTTTGAACCTTCCCACAAGAATTTCTTCAGAATTCCCTCTAGCTCAGACTCCATTTTTCTTGGTACTTTGTAACAGGACATAGCATATATGGGGATGGCTGATAGAACCGCTTTTGACATTGTGATCCTCCCAGCCAACGATAGCCAGTTGTTTTTCCAGGCCATGGCCTTGTTTCTACATCTTTCCACGACTTCCTGCCAGTGTTTTGCTTTGCACGTTCCTTCAAAGATTTGGATTCCTAGGAACTTGGCTGGAAGAGTACCTTTATTAATGCCGAGTAACGTTGATATGGCTGTTTGTAGGTGGGGCCTCGTGTTGAAGAAATAAATGTTCGATTTTTCTTTGTTCATCTTTTGTCCTGATTGGAGTTCGTATTTCATAAGTACTGAATTTATGTAATTTGCTTCCTCCATACATGCTTCCCCTAGTAATGTTGTATCATCGGCGAACTACGTATGAGTAATTGGTTCTGTGTTTGGAGCCACCATAATCCCATGCCATTCATGGCACATGCACCTTTCCTTTATAGCACAACTAAAGGATTCGACCATTAACACAAATAAGAATGGGAAGATTGGGTCCCCTTGTCTAAGTTCGTTTGTGGCTTGAAAAAAACCATGTAGTGATCCATTAATTGCAACTGAATAACGAACTGATGAAATACAGTGAGAGATCATAGTGCACCATTGACTGCAGAACCCAAGACATCACATTATTTCCAAAAGAAAGGGCCAACGTACCTTATCATAAGCTTTACTCACATCTAGTTTGATGATCATCCCTGCCTGCTTGCTCGATTTCAAAGTGTGAACTGCTTCCGATATGATCAGAATGCTATCGGTTATTTCCCTTCTGGGCTGCTCTACTTAAATGATTTTGTCCAACATTGGTTTCATTCTATTGGCCAGCACTTTCGACACCACTTTGTACAAGGTATTGCATAGTGAGATAGGTCTATAATAGCTGAAGGAGACACAATCTGTCTTCTTTGGGATCAAAGCAATCACTGTGTTATTCAGATCTTTGAAAAAATGCCCCATTTTCCAGAAATCTTCTACCAATTTGCTTACCTCATCTCCAAGGAAACTCCAACAGTTTTGGAAGAATCTGGCAGAAAATCCATCAGGGCCCGGTGCTTTATCTGGATGCATCTGGAATAGTGCCATATGAACCTCTTCCTTTGAGATCCGAGCGCACAACCTTTTGTTGTCCTCTTTCGTAACTCTGGGGCAGATTAGTTCCAGGAGATCATGATTACATTCCTGAGGGGATTGATCTCCCAGTAGGTTGGCAAAGAAATCGCATGCAGCTCTTCCAACCACCACCCCTCCACTAACTTGTTGACCATTTTGGTTATGTATAGTTTCAATTTTATTGGCCGCCCTTTTTGCCAAGACAGAGGAGTGGAAAAATTTGGAATTGGAATCTCCATCCCGCAGCCATACCTCCCTAGACTTATCTTTCCAATAGATTTCCTCCCGTTTTAAGATTTCGGCAAGATTTTTCTGAAGCTCATTTTCCTTGGCAAAATCCTCATTTGTCATACCTTTTTGTAGTACTTTTTCGTTGAGCGCTTCCACATCCATTTCCACTCTTGCTTTCTGAAAGAAAATATTTTGGAAGTGAGCCTTGTTCCAATCTTTCAATTTTTGTTTAATTACTTTCAGTTTTTTGACCAGTCTGAAGCTGATAGAGCCTATGATCTTTACTTCCTTCCACCAACGTTCCAAGAGGTCCAAAATATTTGGGTCCCTCCACCACATATTCTGGAATTTAAAACTTGTTTTCTCTGACTCCTGCCCCCCTGATATTGAGAGCTCAACCGGAAAATGGTCTAAAATAGATATTGGCAAAATGCATGCAGAGACCCGCCAACCGAAATTGACCCACCTGGGTGGGATCAAGAAACGATCCAATCATTCTGCAATGGCAGTGAAGTCTTTATGTCTATTGGTCCATGTGAATAAGCCATTTTCCATGGGGCAATCCAATAGCCCACATTCAACCACGAAGGCCCTAAAATCCAAAGTGGTTTGGGAAACACTCCTGCATCCGCCACTTTTCTCTGACATTTTGAGAATGGCATTGAAATCCCCCCCAATAACTAATTCATCTTTGGGGAAAGTACTAATGAAGTTCAGTACCTTTTCCCATAGGAGAGCCTTGTTTGTAGTCCTTATCGGGTTCGCAGTCCTTATCGGGCCGTAAACATTGATGATTGTGAAGCTTCTATTTAGGCTTAGATCGAACACTTTCGCAACCAGCCAATTCACGGAAGAGGATAATATTTCCATAGACACCTTCACAACTTTCCATAACAGTCCTATGCCACCTGCAGAACCATCAGAGTCTTGAAAGAAACCTTCCCAAAGTCTACAATACTTGAGGAATTTTGACTTTTCATCCCCGGACAATTTAGTCTCTTATAGTAAGATTATGCTGCTATTGCTCAATTGCATTTGACGCCTGACTAGGCGTCATTTGTCAGGGGCCTTCAGGCCCCTGACATTCCAGGTGGTGATTTTCATTGTTTCCCAAGGGAGGCTTTTCCTCCCTTGGTACTTAAGAACTTTGTAATACTGGTGTATTTCTTGGCTACCGCTTCCTCCTCTCTTAGCTGTTTGGAGGATTTCCTGCCTCTGGTGTTGAATGATGTGGAGATTTTTCCTAGACCCAGCTGATTTAATGCAGATTGAGATATGCATCTGTCATCAATTATATCCAATTCATCCTCCATGTCAGCATTTGAGTCTAGATCCGTCCTATCGTTTGATTCATTTTCCACCTCAGTACTTTCCAACATCCTATGTTCCTTCTTTGGATTAGAAGGCATCGACGACTTGGTCTTTTTTTATTGTTCTTTGGTGAGGTCTCAGCAGTTTGAGGTTCCATCTCCAACTCCTTGCTCTGTTGATTCTTTCCTTCCACTTGAGGGGGCCACTCCATAGGTCCTCCCACGATGGATTCAATATTTTGTGGAGGAGTGACCTCACGAGGTTTCGTGCTTCCATTCTTACAGTATTTGGAGCTATGTGTTTGTGAGCCGCATTCGCAACATAAGTGTTTTGGTTGTTCTATCTCAATTTCCTGCAGCCACCGTTCCCTGTTTACAATCAGGTTAATGCTGCCAGGGATTGAGTCGATCGCCGCAATCCTGAGTCTAGCATATTTGTATAAATCTCCATCAAGAATATCCATGTCAATCTCAAGTAAGGTGCCCAGGGAGCGGCCAATTTTCTCCAAACAATCCCCTGCCCAATATTCCACTGGGAGGTTGAGGAGCCGAATCCATATTGGGTTGTCATATGACTTCATTTTAACTGGATCGAAATTGGGATTCCATGGCTGCATATATAGGGGTTTTCCTTCCATTTTTCAGAGATCCCCCTCTGTGATTCTTAACTTAGTTGTTTCGTCTGCAAAAACAACCAGAAAAAAGCCCTTCAGCAAAAATCTGATCAGTAACTTCATGTCCCATTGTTCCTTAATCCATAATTTGGTCTTGGCGCGGTCTGGTGAGATTCCAATGAATCGGCAGATGAACACAGAATCCCGGAGGATCATAGCGTCCTCCTTGATTTCCTCGGATACATCAATCTCCAGGGTTAATTCGTTTTCCTTTTGTTCAAGATTTGTACTATTTTTCTTTCGCCAGACTTCCTTTTTTCCTTGTTCCATTCCCCTGATATTTGTTTTCCGACTAACCCTTGGATTGGATTGTGCCTGTGTTTTAGGAGCCACCACTCCACTTCCGCGCCACCCATGTCTACCATAGGAATTTAACCTCGGCCATGAAGCGCCCTTACCCCTGGGGGTTTCCAAGGTGTCGTGCCTTTTTCTAACCACCCCGCGTCCCGTTATGGCAGGCGTGTTTTGTAGACAAAAATACGGATGGCATTTATCCACCCATTGTCTACCCGTATATACCCATTGCGGAGTATGAGCACAAGTTGTTTCCTCCTCGCGGGTTGTGATCTATTCATCGCCCCATCTTGGCTTTTCGTTCCTCTTCGTTTCGCCCTTCCCGACTTCTGCATCACCTAGTGAATTCGTCCCATCCTGCTCCTTCGCCGCTGCGCTACCTTGCGACCTCTCCATTTTGTAATGTATTAAGCTATTTAACTAGTGTATTATTTCATTAATTATTAATTTAGTGTGTTAGGAATGGTTAGTGCATGAGATAGAATACAATTTTTAGTTGGTAGTTGATGGTTTGGGTAGTTAGAAAGAAGAAATGTTTTTTAAAGCCATTGTAATGTAATAATCTATCTTGAAGGTGAATGACTAAATTTGTGGGTTTGAGCCTTTGACTCTGTTTCCCATTTTCAATATAGTGCAGATCAATGGTTTAAAAAATCTTCTCTCTTTTAATGTACCATTGAATGTGGTCAAGATTCCAAAACTTAGGTTGAAGGAAAGATTTGTTAGATTATCTTTTTGATAAACATAAATAATTGTATATGGACAGTAAAGATTAAGTTGTTGAATCCTCAAATTCCTTCAAAAGGTTGATTGGGTGGTTCTCATAAAATAGATTGGAAATGATCAATCTCTTTGTGTTGATGCTTCTAAATGCATCAAATATTTTGTGACTAGTCTCTCTTTAAAATTTGGTTAAATTTTACCCTCTTTAAATTTGAGGGAAAATTGATGTAAATGTTGATAATTGAATTTTTATATTGAATTAGTGTACTCCAAATAATTTCTCAAATTAAAAAAAATAAATTATATTTTCTTCCTAAAAAGTAGATTTAAAAATGATGGGACATTGGTCTATTAGCCAACAAATAATTGGTTGAGCTTCACTGCAATGAGGTGATTTAGGTGAATCACACCCAAGGATATTTCATTGAGGCTTTCAAAGATTTTTTAAACTGGACATGAAGAAAATAAAAGCCTATGGCATGCATCATGACATAATGAATGTTAAATTTGTACAAAACTTAATCAACCTTTTTCATGTGTTGTTTGCAAAGCTCAACATCAATGAGGGGACCATAAAAATTTCAAGGTGAAAGAAGGCCAAGAGAAAGGAAGACTTGGAGTGGATTTTTTTGTAACAAACCCTAGCGATAAAAGGTGATCATAAAACGGTGAATGTAGCAGATGAATGGAACAACAGGGCACCGATTCACTGAAACAAACCCTAGCAAAAACCAGTCTCAAGGGGGGTCGTCTGAACATAATATTATGAGAATTAAGGTGGAAGCCAAGCATGGTGGAGGGGGTTTGAAGAATGGCAAAAATATTTAGGGCGTCGGTGAAATCTATGAAGCCAAAATCCAAGCAGAAATAGGTGTTGAAAATGGGTGCGACCAAATTGGGAATGTGGGTGAGAATATAGCTAGCAATGGATGAAAATGACAAAGAATCAGGTAAAATATTAGAATTTATGCTGCCTGATGATGTTATAGACTGCATAACTGAATGCCAACATAAACCTGTCATTCTATTTTTTTTTGAGAGGAATACCTTTTGAAACAGATTTTTATAAATGGAAAAAAGTAAATTGGGTAAATAGAGGGTGGGAAATTGAAGCCCTGAGAGGTTTGGGATAAGGCTATGTATTCTACAAATTTAAACATGCTGAACATGCACAAGCTATTTTTCAGTATGGAACCTGGGTTATCAATGGTCAGGTCTGTTACTTACAAGCTTGGACTCTAGATTTTCACCTAGAAGGCCCTTTCAAGGTCACTTTACCCAATGTTGGTGAAACTCCCATTTTAAAATCTTGCTTTCAGACTATTCTTACCATTCTTACAAGAAATAGTTTGATAGTTAGGGAGAGTTATCAGGTGTAAGAGCAACTCAAACAATTTTTCTAGCCTAAGAGTGCACCCAAGAGAGACCTGTGTAGATATAGATTTAAATAATCAGTTACCTAGAAAGATCAAACTTATCGAGGTTTTGAGTTTTATCAGCCTTTGGTATATTTAGACAAACCAAATGCATGTTTTTACTACAAACAAGAAGGGCATTTAATAAGAGATTGTCTAGCGAGAAGATATAAAATGATACAACCTCAAGGTTCAAACCCATCTGATCAACAACGAAGGAAAAACCACTCCCAATTTGATATAGATAAAGATAATATTCACCAATAAAAAGTGGCTAGTGCCCCATCAGACACCATAAATATTAATTAAAGATATCACATTTCCACAATCCATATTGATTATTGCTAGATGACTTCTGGATTTGATTGTGTAAGAGTTTTCGCATCAACGTTTCGGATCACACTCCGTGATCCATCATCAGGATAGTTGAGAGCTCAAGGAGAAAAATGGAGATCTCAACTATCCTGATGATGGATCACGGAGTGTGATCCGAAACGTTGATGCAAAAAATCTTACACAATCAAATCCAGAAGTCATCTAGCAATAACCATAAATATTAATAAACCCTCTACTATCCTTGAACCATCAAATAAAGATGCTATGATGACAGATGGTTAGAAAGTCATTAGGAAAAGAAAAGAACCTTCAAAATCTGTTGAGAATGAAAGTGGTTCTAGGCTGTCCCAAAGTTCTCAATAGTCACCTTCACTTCAAAATTTTAATTCTTGGAACCATGCTTCCTCCTCTCCCCCACCATCTATAAGACAAAGGTCGAGATCTCCATCTCCTGTCACATAAGTTATAGAAACTGGTAACCATGCTATTACTCTGGTTAATCGGTTGAATCTTTGCCACAAGAGGAAGATCTCCCCCTCTCAACTTTTCCATGAATTACAAAATATTGTCTTGGAATGTTAGAGGCATATGCCTCTTTCATCACAAATATGGAGTTAAGGATGTCATAGTTAAGTGGAAACCTGATATTTTTTTCCTTCAAGAAGTTAAACTCAATGGGCCCCATCTTTCTTCTTCTCCATCCAATGTTTGGAGAGATGCTTCATTTCTTTACACTTCACATATTGAAGGTAGGGGTGGGGCTATTATTGGGTTTGCAAGGAGCTAAAATTTGGGCTAGGTTTCATTGGGAAAAATATGGTAACAAAGGTTCTAAGTACTTATTCAAATTTATCAATTATAAACATAAGAAGGAGTTCACTGAAGCTATTCAAGATGAAAATGGTAATTTTCATACAAAACTAGAAGATGTAAAAGTTTGGTTTATAATTATTATGAGAATCTCTAAAAAGAAGATTCTTATTGGCAAGATGTTCAATCTATTTTAGAAGATATCATTAAAGATCATATCCCCATGAAATTATAGTCGATATTTGGACCATAATATTTCTATTGAGGACTTAGAACATGTTGTCTTTTCTATGGTTGCTAACAAAATCCTAGGGATTGATGGAATTTTAGTGGAATTCTACTAAACTATGTAGCAATATATTAAAGGTGATTTTTGTTTGTTATATTTGGGGGCCTTGGAATTAGGCTCATTAGGGTTGAATATTAATAAATGCCTTATCAAGCTCACTCCTAAAGGGAAAAATGAAGACACCATCTCTGGTTGGCAGTCAATTACATTGTTGAATACTTTTTACAAAATTATTGCTAAAACAATAACAACTAAAATCAAACTTGTTGCAAAAGGTATAGTTAGACCAAAAAAAATAGGGTTCCTTGGCGGGAGATTTATTCTTGATAATCTTATCCTTACCTGGGAAACTATAGAATGGGCTCAACAATTAGGACAAAATGCTCTTGTCAAGTTGGATTTTGATAAAGCCTATGATAGAATAAGATGAAGTTTTATTATTAAAATGCTCCAATGGTTAGTCTTTGGTCCCAATTTATGTAAACATGTTCAAATGTTGTTTAAAGATGTTAATGCTTAGTTGATAATAAATAAAGAGATGCTAGACATTTTCTTTTTGCAACACTCAATTAAACAAGGTTGTCCTTTGTCTCATTTTCTTTATGTTCTTACTATTGACGCTATTGGTTACTTGTTGCAAAAGTATAATAAAATACACAAGATTAAGGGTATTTCCATCCCCAATAATACAGTTGTGATTAATTCTCATTTTGCTAATGACAACATGCTTTTTATTCAAACTTTGATGATTAGATTTCTAATGTTATGGAAATCCTTAATCTTTACTATTTGTTTCTAGTTCTAAATGAGCACATCACAAAACTGAATTTCTCATGATACAAGATGATCCAATTCCTTAGTGGATTCTTAAATATTGGAAACACATTAAACATGGGCAGATTTCTCGCTACCTGGGCATTCCCTTTGGGTTGGGTGTTTTAGTTTATGATATGTGGCAATGGTATCTTAATAAAGTGAAAGTCAAACTATGTACTTGGGAAAATAAATTTTTATCCTTAGCTGACAAGATTCAAGTTGTGAATCAATTATTTCTGGCCTCCCATGTGTATTACTCCTCTTGTTGCATGCCTTCTAAAATGAGATATGATGACCTTATTTAGCAGAGATTTTGGGAAAAATAATAGAGGCATTCAAAGAAAATTTGCACAAATAATATCACGCTCATTCTTCTTCAATAAAATACATTACATAGTTATAGGATCCTCATATCCTACTTTTGTAGGAAAAAATCCTTAATATATTGAGTTGTTTCAACAATTCAAACGTACAAACAAATACTCCTTAAATAATTGTTTACTTAGAATAGTTTCATGAGTTGTTACTATAAATCACTTTTATTTTAAATTCACACATTATTATACTAACCAATGTCAACAATAACATGATTTCTAACACCTCCCTTGAGTGTGGACATGGGGAGAACACACAACACATAATTTGGAAATAGAATTGTATGCCTATGCATACTTTTAGGTTTTCACAGTGCTCTCTAGATCTTGTTGCACACATGATCACCTACATACAAGAATTTATCTCGCTTTCACTTCCAGTGAACTCATCATCGACTGACCATACTTCTAAGAAGTCTGACAACTAGAGGATATCTATAGTCAGTTGCTCTCCTATACATAACTATTTACAACATCATTGATGTCTATATTCTCCTCCTTTCAAACTTAACAGTTCCAACTGTAGTAAGCCCAACTCTTGTGGCTCATGATCTTGATTCAAATGAAAGACACCTCTCATCAACCTTTCACGGTTTTCACACAAGTTTACCACAAACTTGGACGTGAACAGTATGACAATTATCTATTCATCACATATGGTTTTATGGGTTACCACTAACCATTTTATGATCCATGATCTGCATTAAACTAGTGATTTTGTTCATTACAATATTTTACACCAGGAGGTTACATAACTTGCACATAAATAAAAAATGAAATGCAACCAATACTGAAAGAGGTCTCATCATTAGTGGCTAAGGATAGGTGCTATTGTCCTCCAACCTCATTTGCCTCCATCCTCCAATTGATTTTCTACTTAGAAAATTTAATTTAAAGCTCAATTTTAGAATCCCCCCACAAGATGGAAATCATGTACAAGTGATAGTGCGCCCAATTACAATTGAGGCCATTTTTATTTTCATAATATTTTGACACTTTTGAATTTTGAGAGACATATTTGATGACACAACAATTAAGGACTCATAAAAATGGACCCTATTCTAAACAAAATAATACAACTTTACTTTTAGACTATAATATAAAATATCTCTATAAGAACCAATAAGAAATTTTGAGACATAAGACAATAACTAGACAGTAACAACCTACCACTATAAAACTATTAAAATTTAGCTTTAATTTATAATATAAATAGAAAATATTACCCAATTTGGCTTCACCACATTTTTTAGCACACCATTTTCTCCATTAAATTGTGCTTTCACTCTATTTCTTAGACCTACAAGTTATGTCTATAGTTGGTGAAGTCCTTTAGAGGCTGCTAGTTGCACCAAACAAGAATGCACAAATCTTCACATTTGACAATGCAAATGCCCCAATGGTAAACTTCAATCGTCTGATCTCCACTATTTGCCTTCAAAGTACCTATGTGATAATAAAGAATAGTAATAAGGGATTTGGAAGAAGTTTGTAGTGTTACATTCCTCCCATTTTGGCTATACTTATGATTCGTCAATGATCTCTTTCACCAAGGTTGCCTTCACTAGTCGAAGATCTCAAATTGAATTCGATGTGAAAATTGGTTGTAACAAAATGATCCAATAAATAATTTGATGCCTTTTGAGTACTTATTTTGTGGACAAAAACTTCAATAGAATCCTTGTCACTAGGATTATCAATGGTTCTAGATAATTGTGGATAGTGTGAACTCCATTTCCAACAGCCCGAGCTGCTACCTAGCATTGAACAAGCTAATGGTGTTCGTGGCCTACAAGGATGACTCCTCAATGTAGTTCACCAATGCCAAGTAAAAGAACCAACATTTTTTGCACAATGATAGGTCAGACACCACAATATAATTCAATGTTATTGCTGCAATGGAACCCTAGTCTTGCTCTAACACCATACCAAAGATTTTGGGTAGAATAATAGAGGCATTCAAACAAAATTTACACAAATAATATTGTGTGCATTCTTCTTCAATCAAATACATTACATGTTTATAGGATTCTCATATCCTATTTTGTAGGAAACAACTCCTTAATATATTGAGTTGTTTCAACAACTCAAATGTACAAACAAATACTCCTCAAATAATTATTTTCTCACATAGAATAGTTTCGTGAGTTGTTACTATAACTCACTTTTATTTTAACTTCACACACATTATTATACTAACCAATATGAACACTAACATGATTTCTAACACCCCCCCTTAGTGTGAACATAGGGAGAGCATACAACAAATGAAATGGAAACAAAATTGTATACCTACACATACTTTTAGGTTTGCACATTGCTCTCTAGATCTTGCTACACATGATCACCTACATACAAGAATTTATCTCGCTTTCACTTCTAGTGAACTCATCACCAATCGGCCAGACTTCCAAGAATTATGACAGTCAGAGGATCACTATAGTTATCTGCTCTCCTATACAACTATTTACAACATTAATGATGTCCACATTCTCCTCCTTTCAAACTTAACACTTCCAACTGGAGTAAGCCCAACTCTTGTGGCTCATTATCTTGATTCAAACAAAAGGAGCCTCTCATTAACCTTTCATGGTTTTCACACAGTTTTTTACTACAAACTTGGACATGAACAAGACAACACTTATCTATTCACCTCATGTGGTTTTCTAGATTACCACTAACCATTTCAAGATTCATGATCTACATTACGCTAGTGATTTTTTTCATTACAATATTTTACACTAGGAGGTTACATTACTTGCAGACAAATAAAAAAAATTGAAATACCGCTAATATCGAAAGCAACTCATCATTAGTGGCTAACGAGAAGTGCTATTATCCTCCAACCTCTAATGCCTCCATCCTTCAATTGATTTGCTACTTAGAAAATTTTATTTTGAAGCTTAATTTTAGAATCCCCCACAAGATGGATGTCGCATACAAGTGATAGTGCATCCAACTACAATTGAGGCCTTTTTTATTTTCATAATATTTTGATAGTTTTGAATTTTGAGAGACCTATTTGATGACACAACAATTAATGACTCATAAAACTAGACCCTATTCTAAACAAAATAATAAAACTTGAATTTTAGATTGTAATATAAAATATCTCTATAAGAACCAATAAGGTATTTTGAGACATAAGAAAATAACTAGACAATAACAACCTACCACTATAAAACTATTAAAATTTAACTTTAGTTTATAATATAAATAGAAACTATTACCCAAATTGGCTTCACCACTTTTTTTAGCACATCATTTTCTGAATTAAACTAAGCTTTCACTCCATTTCTTGGACCTTCAAGTTATGTTTGTAGTTGGTGAAGTCCTTTAGAGGTTGCTAGCTACACCAAACAGGAATGCACAAATCTCTACATGTGACAATGCAAATGCCCCAATGGTAATCTTGAATCGCTTGATTTCCATTGTTCACTTTCAAAGTACCTATGTGATACTAAAGCATATAAATAAGGGATTTGGAAGAAGTTTGTAGCGTTACATTCCTCCCATTTTGGCTAGATACTTATGATTCACCAATTATCTCTTTCACCAAGGTTTCCTTCGCTATTCGAAGATCTCAAATTGAATTTGGTGCAAAAATTACATGTAACAAAATGATCCAATAAATAATTTTATGCCTTTTGAGTACTTATTCTGTGAATAAACACTTCACTATAATCATTGTCACTAGGATTATCAGTGAATTTAGATAATGGTGGATAGTGCAAACTCCATTACCACTAGCCCTAGCCACTACCTAGCATTGGACAAGCTGATGGTGTTCGTGGTTTACAAGGATGACTCCTCAATGTAGTTCACCAATGCCAATAACAAGAACCAGTGTTTGTTGCACAATGATAGGTCATACACCACAATATAATTCAATGCTAGTGCTGCAATGGAACCCTAGTCTTGCTCTAATACCATGTCAGATATTTTGGGAAAAATAATAGAGGCATGCGAAGAAAATTTACACAAATAATATTATGCTCATTCTTCTTCAATCAAATACATTACATATTTATAGGATCCTCATATCCTATTTTGTAGGAAACAAATCCTTAATATATTGAGTTGTTTCAACAACTCAAACGTACAAACAAATAATCTTTAAATAATTATTTTCTCACCTAGAATAGTTTTGTGAGTTGTTACTATAAATCACTTTTATTTTAACTTCACACACATTATTATACTAACCAATGTGAACACTAACATGAACATCAATAAAATGGTTCATCGCTTTTTATGGTCTAACTAGAGTGGTAATGCAGGTTTTAAGTGCACTTCTTGGTTGCATTACATCCAACCAAAGTCTAAAGGTGGGTTGGGCTTATTGGATCCTAAAATCCAAGGGGTTTGTTTGGAAGAAAAATGGACAATCAAGGCTATTGAGGGAGAGTAACCATGGAAATACTTGGTTTTTCATTGTATTACTCAAGCCTTGGTCAAAAAGAAATGACAACTAGTCAAATGGGTTGATAAAATCTTATTGGCTCCCTTTTTTCATATTAAAGCCTCATTTTCCTTTATAGTCTATATGGAAGGTTTGACAACTGATATGTAAATTCTTGAATTGGAAAAATTACTCTACAATATGGGTTTAGTTTTGGGTTCTCTTCTATTTGGTGGAATAGATTAGTCCAATACCAAGGTCAACCTCTAGCTATTTCCTTTCAAAGGCAAGCTTATTATTTGATTAATAAAGGGGTTAGACAATTTGGAGACCTATGAGATTTTAATACTTTGGAATGGGCTACTTGACATGATATTAAAAATAGATTTGAATTAAACAATAAGGCTAAGGCGTTTGTCATTTTTGTTAAATCTCTTGTTCCTACATAACTGGTTATGAAACTTTGTACTCCTTTACAATGCAATTTCTCAAGGGACTGGTGGTGGTTGTCTAAGCATCAGTTTGGCTTCCTTCTAGTAAAGAAGGTTTATTTGAGGTTCTTGACTACTTTTCCTTTAAATCCTAGATTGAATCAAAGTGAAAATGTAGATTTCTTGATAATATTTGGGAAAAGTTGAGTGATCAAATCTAGTGGTCTAAGGCTAAGGTGATTGCTCAAATTTTGGCTCGGAAGGTTTTACATATCAAGATGCTTTTTGGTGATAGATTGAAACGTATGATGATTCAACCAGATAAATGTCCATTATGTCAACACAATGAAAGTCTAAAACATATTTTTGGGGACTGTGCATGGACTAAGAGAAAATGGAATGTTGTTTTTAATTATCTCTCTTCTATTTTTGGTCATGCTTTATGTTGGAAAGAAGTTGTTTTGGGCTTAGGCCTTCAAAATAATATTGTGGTTGATCCTTGAGGCAGATTATTATTTTTAACATATGGAAATACAAATGTTTGGCTATTTTTTTGAACCATAACATTCACTAGGCAATATAAATGCTAAGATTTTACGCTGATATCATTTTTAAACTATTTTTTTTGTGTTCACAGCTGTAGGGGGGTCCCAAAGAACACATTAAGATCAACAAGCACCTAAATAGGATTAAATTTTATTTGTTGCAGCTCCATAAAAATGATATTGTATGTTATAAATAGCTGCAATGAATGTTAAAATTCAGATTTTAAGTTTTTTTTTGTTTTGTGCTCCTTGGAGTTGTTCTTGTTTTTTTCCAGGCCATGGATGCTTTGTGGTGGTTGAGTATGTATTTGTATTTTGTTTTGGCAGCTGAATGACTACCTTTTTTTTATGTATTCATTCTTTTTCTTTTCTCAATATAAAAAAAGAAGAAGCTCAACATCAATGACTCATAGAAGCATTAGGTCATTTAGTATTGTAGTGGCTTCCATTGCTATATTTAAAGGTAGATCACTTTTGAATATTGAACTTTGGGAATTTTCTATCAACATATGATAAAGATTGAAGAGAAATTGAAGGTCAAAGATGAAAAAAACCTTTTGTGATGGTGAATCCAAACTAAGAAAACAAAAGTAGGTTTGTAGAAATGTAATAAACTAAGGATACTCTATCTTAAAATCACACACCAAAGAAAGTGGAATAGAAATCACAAAGGATGTACATATATTGTTGGAAACAATTGGTATCAGAGCAGGTTCTTTGGAAGAAGTTTAACAACTTGAGGTGATCTGGGATGGCGACATACAAGAAGGATAGTCCGAAATTTGATGGAACAAATTATTCTTTGTGGAAGACTCAAATGGAGTGCCATCTGAGATGCATTGGTGATCCCTATTGGAGCATTACAAGTAATATGTATGTTATACCACCGAATGGTCCTACTACTTCTGCTAAGATCGGGGATGCTAAGTATAATATCTGGGCTAAGGAAGCATTGTTGAGTGCTTTAACTGATACTGAGATGAAAAATGTTATGGATTTGAAGACTGCTTATGAGATCTGGAAAAAGTTGGAAACTTTGTATGAAGGAGATGCTAATGTGAAGACTGCTAAGTCGTAGAGTCTAAAAGGGAAATATGAACTATTGAGAATGGTTGATGATGAAAATGTTACTACTTTCATGCAAAGAGTGAATGAACTTGTGTGTGGTATTAGATGTGCTGGTGGAAAGTTGGAAGAATCAGAGATTGTTGCTAAAGAGCTTAAATCCTTGCCTGCTACTTATAAATTCAAAGCTAGTGCTATTGAAGAACACTAGACTATAACAAATGTAACCAGAGATATGTTGGTTGGTAAGCTATCTACTTTTGAGTTGAGCGAATTTGGTGATGCCCTTCCTAAGGTTGAATTTGCATTTAAGGCTACTACTTCTGGAAGAGATAGACAGAGTTATGATCCGGGTGAGAGTTCATCTAGAAAGACATTCAAGTATGAGGATGAAATCAGATAGATTGAAGAAGAAGAAAGAGAGCTAGAAGAGCTGGAAGCACTTATTGTTAAAAGAGTACCTAGAGGAAAAGGTAAGTATGAAGAAAAATTGCCTCTTAAATGTTTTTCTTGCAATAAGATAGGTCATTTTGCGTCAAGGTGTTCAGAAAGAGATTCTAAACCAAGACATAACAAGCATAAATTTCAAAAGAAGTGTTACTATGCTACTGATGAAGGTGTGATAGATGATGAATTTGACAAAGGTGAAGACGAATGGGTATTTATTGCTATCAAGGAAAATAATCTTGTATCTACTGAATCTGCTAGTTGTACAAATGTGGAGAAAGCCCTAACTGCTTGGGTTGAAGAGAAAGATGAATGGGTGATTGATAGTGGATGTTCACATCATATGACAGGAGATAAAAGTAAGTTTGTGAGCTTGGAAAAGTATGATGGTTGTGTTGTGAGATTTGGTGATAACACAGCTGGTGTGATCCGTGGAAGAGGATGCATTTCTCTTGATGGTAATAATAATACTAATGATGTTTTGTATGTGGAAGGCTTGAAGCATAATCTTTTGAGTGTCAGACAGATGGTTGATAAGGGTTACAATCTTCAGTTCAAGGATGGAAAGTGCAGAATATTGGGATGTTCTAGAAATGTGATTGCATTAGGTACAAAAACAAGAGGTAATATCTTTCATTTGAATGCTAATAGTAAAAGATGTTTGATTGCTCAAGTTGCTGAAAGTTGGTTGTGCCATAGGAGAATGTGTCATGTTAACTTTGATAACATTGTCAAGATAAGTTATACTAAGACTGTGAGAGATCTACCTAAGTTGGTAAAACCTACTACAATGCCATTTGCAAGGAATGTCAGTTGGGAAAGCAAACTAGAATTTCATTTCAGAGCAAACAACATTGTTCAAATGAATTTTTGGAGCTTGTACATATTGATTTGTGTGGTCCCTTTAGAATCAAAAGTTTACAAGTTTACGGGTATTTCATGTTGCTTATTGATGATTATTCAGGAATGATGTGGGCTACTTTCTTAAGGGAGAAATCTGAAGCACTGGAAAAGTTCAAGATCTTTAAGGCTATGGTTGAGACAAAGACTGGTCTGAAGATTAAATTTCTGAGATCAGATAGAGGTGGTGAATTCACTTCCGGTGAGTTTAATTCTTTTTGTGAAGAACATGGAGTAAAGAGACAATTATTTGCACCACGAACCCCTCAACAAAATGGAGTTGTGGAAAGGAAGAACAAAATAGTTCAAGATGCTGCTAGAACCATGATGCTAGAAGGAAATGTCCCTCATATTTATTGGAGAGAAGCTATGAGTACTACTGTGTATATCCTTAATCGGGTACAAATTAAAGGTGATACTGGTAAGACCCCTTTTGAGCTATGGACTGGTCATAAGCCTATTGTTAGATATTTCAAAATCTTTGGGAGTAGATGCTATATCAGAAGAGATGAAGACATAGGAAAGTTTGATGCTAGGAGTGATGAAGGAATCTTTTTGGTTTATTCTACTAAAATCAAGGCCTACCAGTGTTACAATAAGATATTGAAGAAAATGGTTGAGAGTGTAAATGTTAAGGTTGATGAAGACATTGCTAGACCATCTAGAACCTGTGGATATGATTCTGATGATCAGAATGATAGTACAAACAAAGGTCAGACTTCAAATCAAGTGCAAATGATTCTGGTGGATCAAGAAAATCAAGAGGAAGAAGAAACCAGTGAAATTGCAGAAGAGAGAACACAAGAGCCTGAAGTTCAAGAACATTCTAAGAAGACTTCGAGGTATGTAAGATTGAATCACTCAGAAGATCAAATTATTGGTGATAAGAGTAAAGGTGTCCAGACTAGGAGAAAAGAAGAATATTGTTTGATTTCAAAAACTGAGCCTACTAGTGTGAATAAAGCATGCAAAGATGAACATTGGGTTAAAGCAATGAAAGGAGAGCTACAACAAATTGAGAAAAATGATACATGGATTCTTGTTCCTAGACCTAAGGATAAAAATGTAATTGGAACTAAATGGGTCTTTAGAAATAAATTGAATGAGCAAGGTGAAGTGGTTAGAAACAAAGCAAGACTGGTATGCAAAGGATATTCATAGATGGAAGGAATTAATTTTAAAGAGACTTTTTCCCCTGTTGCTAGAATTGAAGCTGTGAGACTGTTTTTTGCTTATGCTGCTTACAAAGATTACAAGGTTTATCAGATGGATGTCAAGTCTACTTTTCTAAATGGAAAATTGGAAGAAGAGGTGTATATTGAGCAACCTAATGGATTTCAATTAACTGATAAGGGAGATATGGTTTTCTGGTTGAAGAAAGCACTGTATGGAATTAAGCAATCCCCTAGAGCATGGTATGCCAAATTGGAAAAGTATTTGTTGAAGCTTGGATTTATCGAAGGTATTGTTGATAGTAATTTGTATTTCAAGAATGATGATAAAGATTTGATTGTGGAAGTTTTTGTTGATAATATCATTTTTGGAGGAGATGATGGTTTGTGCATGAATTTTGCTAATGAGATGAAGAGTGAGTTTGAGATGTCAATGATTGGTGAGATGAAATTCTTTTTGGGATTGCAAATTGCTCAGTTATATAAAGGTATTTTTATATCTCAGTCCAAGTATGTGAAAGAATTGTTGAAGAAGTTCAGTATGGCATATTCAAAGCCATTTGGTACACCTATGATGACCGGATGTAAGTTGACAACAGATGATGATTCTCTGAAGGAAAATCAGACTAGATACAAATCAATGATTGGTGGATTGCTTTATTTGACTCAAACTAGACCTGATATCATGAATGTTGTATGTATTGTTGCTAGATTTCAAGTCGATCCTAAGGAATCTCATGTGATTGATGTGAAGAGAATTTTTAGATACTTGAAGGGAACAATTGACTTTGGTCTATGGTATGCTAAAGATGATGATCTTACCTTGAGTGCCTTTATTGATGCTGATTGGGTAGGAGATGTGGATGACAGAAAAAATACTAGTGGTGGAGCATTTTTCTTGGGTAAGAAGCTAATCTCATGGTTAAGTAAAAAACAAAATGCCATTTCTTTATCTATTGTAGAGGTCGAATCACTAGTAGAATTTGGAAAATAAATGACTACGTGAATAAAACTTTTAGTCACGTGACTAACACTAGTAGTATTTGGAAAATAAATGACTAATTTGGTCATTTATAAGTGACTAATTTGGTCATCGAGTAAAATGAAAACTAAATGACTAAATAAATGACTAAATAAATGTGCTCATTATTAAAATCTTGGCCATAATGTTCATTTTAATAAACATACTCTAAAACCTTCATCAAGACCTTATTTTCAATTGTAGCACGCCAATTGAAACCTTTGTTAGATAAATAACATAATTTGCTAAATGACCTACCATTTGACCTCATGTACTACACATGTCTGAAAAAATACACCAAAATTTTCTCTAATTGACCTTTCATACCTCTTGAACGTACCTATTGCACACCAAGGTGCAATTGCTAGTAATAATTATATATATATATTTAACATGTCAAAATGTTAATGAGATCAAGTTTCCACAATCCATATCAATTAATCTTGCATACATTTCTGGATTAGATTGCGTTAGAGTTTTTTGCATCAACGTTTCGAATCACACTCTGTGATCCATCATCAAGATGAAAGAGCTCAAGGAGAAAAGTATTTTGTTGCAGACCAAGAACAACCTAAATAGGAAAACCAGGGGGGAAGGAGAAAGGAGGGAGAAGGGAAGGCTGCACAAATTAAGATCAAAGAAGACACGACAAATAATATTTAAAAATTAAGATAAATAAAGAACAACAG
Organism: Sequoia sempervirens; assembly: GCA_007258455.2. NCBI lineage: Eukaryota > Viridiplantae > Streptophyta > Pinopsida > Cupressales > Cupressaceae > Sequoia > Sequoia sempervirens. The sequence continues at coordinate 526,325,401 of VDFB02000015.1, forward strand.
GGAGACAAAGAAGTAACAAATTAATGAAACCAATTAAAAGGAAGAAAAATAAGGGCATAGAAAATACAACACAACATAAGAAAAAAGGGGGAAATAAAAGGGGGAAGAAAAGACAATAGATAAGAAAAGAGAGACAAAAAGGAGAATAAAAACCAAGTTGAATAAATTTAAGCCAATTGCAAAATATTAAAAAAAAGGATAAAAATTATAAAATTATAAAATTTAAATTTAAAAAGACTATACAATAAAAAGAATTAAATAATTGAAAAATTGCGCTAGCATTTATGTTATAATTTAATTATAAAAAATTACATTATAACATAAATGTTAAGGAGAAGGAAAAATTAAAAATCAAAATTTTCTCATTATTAAAATCTTGCCATAATTTTCATTTTAATAAACATACTCTAAAACCTACAAGCATAGCCCGCTAAAATATTGGAGTATTTTCAAGGTAGCCTGCCAAAATTTTCAATTTAATAAACATACTCTAAAACCTTCGTCCCGCTAAAATGGAGAAGTGAAAGTCGACGTAGCTCACCAAAATGGATAACATATAATCTATGAACACTTGCATTCTTCATATGTGATAACAGATAATCTATGAACACTAGATTGGAGGTGTTTGATGTCTTAGGTTGCAGTGACTTGATGCGTGAGTGCTTGATGTCTTAGGTTGCAGTGATCTGAATTCGTGAGTTAGATCAAACCTTATTTAAATATGCTCTTAACTACCTAAAGACTTCTGATTCCCCTATTTTTATAGGAGAGGATCAGGTGATTCAACTTGAAAGGGAATTTGGCGATCTTCCAAGAGAGATAAATATTGTTATGTATGCTTACATGGTACAATAAGCAATATTTTCTTCTTATAGCCTATGTTGAGTTTTGTCTTTAATGTTGTATATTGGGATCATGGATTCCATGATGGTTGTAGCTACTTAATTAGAGCTCTCTATTTATCATTCAGGCTATTGGGAAGTTTCCTCACATTGCAAATTACAAGGCTCTTAAATTGCCAGCTGGTGTTGATGTGAAAGAGCTTGTCAAATCTCAATTAGAAATTGCTTGCATTGATGGTAAAGATAAGAATCTCTCAGGATTTTTTCTTTGCATTTTTTCACACTTTGAGTATTGAGAAGCCAAAGTAGAAAAGAAGAAAAATACATCAGGGTTTATAGACAATAAGTTAGGGCAACTAGACCACTGATTGTATCAATTTATAATATAATTTTAGAGAGTACTTAGCACATCAAGGTTAAATAAATTAATAGATCATGATAAGTGTACATTGATACAACTCCATCTATGTAATAATATTTCATCTATACATTGAATGGATATGGAATGAGGGATGGGATATAATGACACCTTGCCATTCTTGCTTGGCAAGTGTTTCATTTTTGAATGGAGTAGAAGGCTGGAAAAAGTAGACCAGAACCAAAGCTATTGGAATCAAACTAATATATTTGGGATGAAAGAAGCTATCCAATAAGATAAAATGAAAGATAATTTTGAAAGAAACAATATTTAATTCATTTTTAATTTGCTGGCTGACTAGGAATGGTGAAGCAGATTGCATACCTTAGGATCTCAAGAGTTAATGTTGGTTGTATATAGGATTTCCCTGAGAATATCCCTTTGCTTGACCTCTAGAGTGTAATGATTCTTTCTTAGATACACTTTTCTCTAGTCAACTGATAGAGACTGTAAAAATAGAGATATAGGCAATAAAAAGTTTGAGGAAAAAAGAGAAGATTGAAGAGTGAAGAGAACAAAAATTGGCAACTTCTAATAGAAAAGAGATAATGTATTGAATTGCATTACTTATCCTTTGGATGAACACTAAGTGATTAAAAAAAGAAAGTAAAAATGAGAAGAATTGAAAATGAGAGGAGATTTGATCACTGAGAGAGAGACTGAACTAGGAACTTGATCAAGAAATCCTTGATACAAAGAATTTGACTTGGATTGCATTCCTATTGTCCATCTCTATAGTTTAAGAAGACATCTAAGGCTATTGTGGTTTGTCATGGCATATAAAGTTTGGGATCAATGGTTATGGAATAGTAGTATTAAAAATGAAGGAAACCCTTGAAAATGTCACAACCACCCTTATGATCAACCCTGTGTGATATTAAGACATTTTTATCACATTAAGGTAACTTGGTTTGAAGAAGAAACAATATTTAACACCACATAAGTCATCATAGCTTAAGCTTGGATAGATGAGCAACAAATGCTTGAGTGCAACTTATGATGCACTGTACTCAAAGCAGGCCCATAACTAAAATTTGTGTCCTAGAAGCATAGGCATAGAATAATAACCAGGACTCCACAATTTGTTTGTTGATTCAAGGCTTCTACAATGCCAAACTAGAAAGCCCTCCATTTACATGCAATACACAAGGGTTTTAATGAAAATACTAACTCCAGTGCTTATCCAACCAAACTAGTGCTTCAAACACCCCACATATAACCTACACACACTCAATAAACCCTTACATAGACCATTCTCTCAACATTTCTCCAAAACCCTCACTCAACAACTCAAGTTCTCATGAAAATGACTCTGCCCAGCCCTAGGGCATCACTCCAAAGCCACCCAACCATTTGATTTTGACTCCAAACTTGTTAGAACACCTAAACTAACATCTTACATGCAATTCCTTCAAGTAACATCAAACAACAATAGGAGGAATGACTTTACATTAATTAAAACTCAAACTCAGACCTTGTTGGTTTGTCATAGGCAATCCCAAGAAAAATGGAGGTTTCTTTCACAAAAATTAACTGAGGACCCTGAAAATAGATGGAAATAAAAACTAAGACATATCACCACAAATTACCACAAGTTCCAGATCATAAAGTGTCTGTATAGGACTGTACACAACAAGAAAACACTACAACAAATCTCTATGATTTGCTCCACTTTTTGCTCCGTTTTTTGCTTCCACCCACTGTTTTAATGTATTTTTTGGAATTTTTTTGTAAACGTCGGCACTATTTATTGAGTTGGCACAATTTTTGGTGTTTATTGTGCCGACCAGTACAAGTTAGCACTAATTTAGGTGCTAATTAGCGCCCTAAGTAACACCGTCTTTAGCGCTGATATTAGCTTCAAGTGTAGCACCTCTTTTAGCTCCGACTTTAGCTTTGAGTTTAGCTTCAGGTTAAGCGCCGGTTTAGACACCCCTATGTCGAAGAGACTTATTTATATGTCTCATCGAAACACAACTCTTGGATATAATGAAGTAATGTTGATGAGACATTGAGATATCGGTAAGACAAATAAGATTGTCTCATCGACACTCTTCAAGTAATGATCAAAAGCATACACCGCTATACCGCTGGGAAGGTGAGGAACATATGCGGTAGAGCAATATACACCGCAACCCTACAGCAAGAAGCCTTGAGAAAGGTGATAGTGTGGAGAACAACAAAAGGGAAGGGCAGAACGCCGCTATACCGCAACGATAATCATAAGTCTCCCCAACATGGCAAAGTTACATTGATATATAAAGAAATACCGCTGAAGGAAAATATCGATCAGACAGTGGCATATCGGCAAGAGGTATTAACATGTCTCATCGACACCAGCAACCAACATCAGAGGAACATAAGATCTAATGTCAATGAGACATTGAGATATCGATAAGACAAATAAGATTGTCTCATCAACACTCTTCAAATAATGATAAAAAACATACACTGCTATACAATTGGGAAGGTGAGCAACATATGCAGTAGAGCGGTATACACCGCAACCTTGCAGCTAGAAGCCTTGAGCAAGGTGGTAGTGCGGTAAATGTGGCATCATTACAATTTACAACAATAAAAGAAAAAAATCATATCAGTCGCCAAAATTAAATGCTATTAAATTATTAAGGGTTGCCAAAACTAATATGACTGAATACCGTGCCATCCAAAGATAAGTGAGTTTTCCCAATATTGCACTCAATTGTAGTGCACTAGCGTGGAAGGAGCTAAGGATACAAGAAGAAGTCCTACAAGCGTGAAATGCTTGGGTAAGTGCACGAAAACTCTCTAAAAGAGCTTTGTTAATATAAAAAATCTTTCAAGGTTTTGTCATCTGAAGCCATAGTAGAGAAAATTGAAACATGCCTCTTAAAAGAAAACAATCAGAAGTAAAAGAAAGTTGGCCTAAAATTAAAGATGAAGAACCTAAAGTAAAGAAGAGACCACTCCATCAATCCATATTAGATATACTTCCAGGGTCTACTAAAGACAATAATAAGAAGTTTCTCGTGGACACCGCACAAAATTGTAGGGATGCCCTCATTTCCAAATCTGGATGGGACCTCTTTTGGTATTTTTACAGTAAGAGAAATAAGGAGATTCTAGTGTTAAACGCTTGGATGTTGGATATAGCAAGGTTGTTGTCTCAAATGTGTTTGTTCATGTAGAATTTATCATACTGCTAGCCAAACACTATCACTCAGCTACCAAAATAGTAAGGTTTCCAAACGACATAGTATTGGTAGAAGTAACCAGAAAAGCCATCATTGAGTGTTTTGGCTTAAATAAGCATGCTCTGACCAAGATAAACTTGCAGAAAAGTGAGGAGGATTATGCTAGGTTAAAAAGGACTTATAGAAGTGATGAGGTTCCCCTATATATAAAAAGAGGCATTGGTAACAGAACATTCCCCATCTCTACTACCACTACTAAACCATTTTATGTGACAGATTTTCAATATTACTTTATGAATACATATTTAGCTCTTTGCCAAGTGTTGGGGATAGATTCTCGAGATAAAATGCCAATAGGCCTAATGACGATGGCCATGAGAATTCAAAACCCTGAAACTAATATTGAATATAACTTTGCTTCATACCTTGAGAAGGCTTTAGATGATGAATTATCCCAAGTTATAGAGGATAGAGCACTGATTACATTCAGACACTATTCCCTACTGTGTCATCTGATATTGTACTAGAATAGGGACCAATGGACTAAAAGAATGGACTTGGCTACAGTAGATGAGCAAGGGAATCCCACACCTGTCTAGAAATGGTGTTATATTTGGGACAATCGGTGCAAGAATTCAAGCTTTGTTGTATTCTAAGAAGACTTTGTACACAAAATCCTTCAAGTTCTTGGGTACGCAATACCAAGATTGTTAACCAAAATGTTGCAACTAGTGAGACCTTTGGATTTAAGACCAGAGCAAGGTCATACACACAATTTTGGAGATTGGTTGTTCCTCCCGAAAGTTACAATAATAAGAGTTTATGGATGCCCTGTTGCTCCACACATATTGCCAAAATTTGTGCCCATCAGATTAGCATTTCTTGAATTTATGTGGTAAATGACGTGGATGGAGAAAGATGTAATGCACAAGCAGAAGAAAGGAACTTTCCTGCCAAACCAAACCAAGTGTGAAGATTGGACTATAGGCTCATACGCACTAGAGGAGTTACAATATTATTTGAAGACAAGATATGCATTGAAATCTAGAAAAGAAAGAGCCTTTGACCCTGAAAATCATATGAACAACATAAGGCTCAATCTTCTTACCAAAGTGAGAGTACCACACCAAGTGGATTTTGAAGAAGATGACATAAGGAACTGCATTACTTATAATGATTTATTTAGTAGAAGGAAAAAATGGGAATATATGAAGAAGGTTGAAGAACGGACGAAGCAGAGGAACAAGGATTTCCTAGGATACTTTTTTGAGGAAAAGGACCCCATCAAGAAGATAGAATTGATAATTGGTAGATATGAAGACTTGTATAGAAAGACGGAAGCATATCTTGAAGAACATCATAGTGGTGCAACTGTAGAGCATACCCTAGGTGAAACCTCTGAGCCTCCCATGGAGCAGTTACCTCCCAAAAGACAGAAGACGAGAAGTATTGAACAGTTAGTACCTTATGAGGATACTGAAGAGGTGGGTGATATTGGGGAAGTGGCTACAGTACTACAAACATTGAAAGGTGATATTGAAGTTGATTAGCCCATCCTTGAGACCAGTGTCGATAAACATGAGGAAAGGATGGGTGATGTAGAAAAAACAAGTACAAAGGTACATGAAGATGAAAGGGAAATTTCAGCCAGGAGATTCATAGAAGATGATGAATTCATTAAGACTCCTGAGTTTAAGGATTTTTGGTTGAAGATGAAGATAAAATAATTTCAATAGAGGATGGAATCAGCTGAAGCAGGAATTGAAGAATCAGAGAAAAATGAAATGGTAGCACAGACTTTCCAGGAATGAAGAGTTGACAACATTGACATTAGCCCCCAAAAGGCTAGAGAAATGGTCTTGAAGAGCAATATGCTCATTTTCCCTGGCTTGGAATTAAAGAAAATGTTTCTGCTTGATCATGAAGTGTAGGCTCAGGAAGATCCAATGCTAGTTGCAGAATTTGACTCTGATGAAGGTGAGTGGAACTGGGTATAACCCAAAGATTAAAACCTTGGCCATATGGATCAAACAAAAAAATACACAGAAGCCAAAATTATTGGATGTAATTCAAGGGATGAAAGGGGTAGCAATGGTAAGGACAATACAAGATACCACCCCTTTGGAGGCAGCCATAATGACCATGCATTCAACCATGTTCACTCGAGCAACTATTAAGGGATTAGAAGATAGATTGAAGGAGTATGAAAAAGAACAAAGGTTCCTAAATGATGAAGTTAATAAACTGTTCATGGAGGATGTCAAAATGAAAGAACAATTAAGTGGAGCAGGACCCTCACAAAGCAAGGAGATAGTGTTATACAGGCCTCCTATTGCTCCAATGGATATTGTGAAGAACATTTCTGCAGAACAAGTAAAAACTCCAGAGAAGGAAGTGGATGATGTAAAGAAGGCCAACAATCAAACCTAGGATGAAGTGAAAATACAAATTTGTGAAGTTATGGAAAAGATTCTTGAGCACAGGATAAAATCAGTTATGGATAAACTGGAGAATGTGCATGATAGTTATAGAACACTTTAGTAGGCAATGGATCAAATAAAGACACATATGCTTGTATTAGATCCTTTGTTCAAAAGGTGGCAACCTATTCACCACACTTTGGCTAAGTTATGCAAAGTTCTACAAAGAAGTCTTGATGCACCCACAACATTAAAGCCATCCAACTGAACAAACTGTGAAGATGATTATTGATGAATTTCAGTATGTACAAGGGTTTGATAAAAAGATTGTAGCACAAATGGATTTATTCCACACCTGCAAACAATGGAATATACCTAAAATCGTGAGAGATGGTGATTAGTTGGAGGACTTGGATAAGTGGAAGAAAGAATTCAGTCATGTTGTTCATAAGTGCGTAACTCATATATAGCCGAAGGATGATGGTACTAGTCTTCCCAAGCTAAATCAGATCATGGATGGGTTGATTTTTCTTGATGCGGGATACCTAAAGTTTGTCAATGATATAAAGGCATTACTAGATAGTCTATGTAAAACTCATCTTGCAAACATGTAAAAGATCTAGGAATATAAGTGGCCATCATATTTTACGGTGTATCAGTGGGAGGAAAAGTATTTGGTTTCAGAAGAATAGGACATTGAGGCAAGAGCATTTGGATGTTCATCATGGAGAGGAATACTTTTCCAGATCAATGATCATGGGTCTTCTACATTGAATAATGGAACCATATGTCAAAATGTCTTAAGTCTTGTTATTTCCTTAATTATGCTAATTAGATAGTTGTTAGTGAAAATAATTAGTTATGAAAGGTCATTTCTTTTTGTAAAAGGCTTGTAGCTTATTGCTTCCTATATAAATAGGAAACCAAGGCCTAGTTTTAAATTATCATCATCATATATCATTTCCATTTTGAAGACTTATGTTATTAATATATATCAATTGAAGCAATATAATGGAGAACATCTTATTATCAGAGATTCTCCATGACTGTGTTATCATTCTGTATTTTTCTTATGTTTTCCATACTTATTTCTTCTTATATTTGAATGAATGTCAGTTATTGAGCCTCAATACTGTGCTTATGTGAATGAATATGTTGATACAGTAAAGCATTTATTGTGGATGTTGGTAGAGCTACTAATTTTTTTGAAAATTTGAGCTTATTTTACCTTGTTACATGTTCAACATAAAAATGGAAACTATTTAAAAATAATAAAGTTAACAAAGTTGCTTATTTAAATAATTGTGAGTTACGTGCATTAATATTTTATTAACTTTTGCGTCTTCATGAACATATGTTGATACAAAGTGAATGGAAGAAGCATCCAAGTAATCCTAATTTTTTCTGCCAACAATTCATACCAAAGATTGAACAATTTAAGGATATTGCAATAGGTATTAATTAAGGATATGATGATGATAGATTCTTGTACTTGTATATTCTATGAAACATTCCTTATTTTCTATGAAACAGTGTATATATTCTTGTACTTGTAAATATTCTTTTACTGTTATGACTATTAAATAAAATAGAGGTTGAATAAAAAATGCTTCACCCTTTTTTGTAAGTGAGTATGTGAATTATTGTTTAAGGAAAAATCTTACAATGTTTACATTTTCAGTTTACTAGTTTCAAATCTTCATTTACTATGTATATAAAATTGTATGTGTTTTTTTTATCTCAAATGACATAAAATAGTAATATCATTAGAATCAGGGTTTTCAATTTCAACACCATCATTGTCCACACTTTTCATATCCTATTCAATTTTAAGTACAATCATCAAAATTTTATTTTTATTTCTTGTCCCAGTTAATCTTGATTCCCTTCAGCACAACATAGTAGGTGGCATGTTAAATTTCAAACATTTTCTATGTATTTTTTTTGTATATATTATTTTTTTAGTGCATCATTATGTAACAACAATTTCAGTTCTAAGATATACAGTAAAAATAAATGAAAGCACATGTTTGTTTTGTCAAGGGAAATGTATGGTGAATACCCTATGTCTTTCAGATAAGTGTGCAAGCGAAATAAGACATAACTGATTGAATCTGATTTTCTGCTGTACAATTATTTTTTGTGTTATTTACTTTCTGCATGTGGATTACCCTTAAAAAGAGAGTACTTATCTTTTCTTAAATGAATCCTTTACATTTCCTGTCTACGAAAGGAATTTATTGCTTGACAACAGGTTCATGAACTTCATACAAATTAAGATTGGTGTAAAAGGCCATCCCCGCAAATGTTGTTTGGTCTAGAATTATAATGGAAAATAAAAAAGCTTGCTAGGAGAATAAAATAGGTTTTCAATTGTCCAATTACAACATAATATTACTGAAGCATTTCAAAGTTTAGGCCATAAGAATCATCCTTTTTTAAACATGGATTGCAAATAATTCTAAAAATTTAGAAGTCTTGGTCATTAACATTATTGTCTGCTACAATGTCATCTAGTGTATCATTGTCAATGTTCATATGTTCTTTCAAGTATTTAATATTATCATCCTCCTCATCTTGACCTGCATCATCTTCATCATCATTGAAATTTGACTATAGACCATCTATATTGTTACTAGACGTATTTGGATCATCACTTTCTATACCATCCATATTGTTGTCTTCCATATCATCATCTAACTTTGGATTGTTGTCTTCTTGTGCCTGAACATAACCATCTTTAACATCATCATGGATGTCAATTTCTTCGATGTTCTCTAATCTCTCTCTCATTTTGTTGGCCATCATTGTTTTGCTCAATATCCACTATTGCATCGTCAAATTCATGCCTTAATCTTGGATCATAATGTATGACAAATATCCATTTCAGGTCCAAAATATCTTCATAGAAAAATACCTGCACATGAACGACATACATATATTAAACATTATATAAATTGTATGAACATATATACATCAATTGACTAATGAAACATTATTTTATAGACTACATTTTTTATACAATAATTGCTATAAAACACAATTTTTACAACATAGTTTATAAAACATCAGTTGACACTCATTTATTATTCTTTGGTTTTCTTCCCTTAAGAACATCCTTAGGGAGACCTTGTTCTTCCCTCTTTTTTCGTGTAGGAGTGCGTTTTAAGAAGGGGTAATCAATCAATAACTAATCCCCAATGGAAAGGTCCATAATAGCATCAATCATTATCAATCTATCAACCTCTCTTTCCATATCTCCATCTTTATCATTTATAACCTCAACAAATTGACAATTCGGTCTTACATTAGGGTCCCTTCCCTTACTACTATTTATAAATCCTGCAATATTTTTGTGTGTGTATGCATGCCCATCTATATACATAAGATGACCTCTATTCATTTGTTTTCCACTTTCCAATTGGAGATGATGTGTATACATATTTGAATTTAGACCATATGCTGACATGCTAGGCTTATATTCTGCTAGCCTTCTCCATTCACCAATGTAATATGATGGACCATAATATGGCATTAATCTCCTAGTGGTTTGTTCTGAATTGTTTCTATGTTTGGATCCCACATGTACATTTTGGACAATAAAGAGGCCTAGATTTGCTCCATGAATATTGGAGGGTCATATCATGTAGTTGTATCCCCAAAATTGAAACACCTCGTACACTCTAGGTAGTTGTTGATCACTAGGCCAAGTGCAATATAGTTGATGATCAAATGTCTCTTTGTAAATTGATCTTAAACTCAGGGGCAAGTTATCATCTCCATCACATTCACTCTCATAGGGTATGTAGTCCACCTTCCCCTTGTCTTTAAGCAAATTATGCATCTTCACACCGGTTCTTGTTCTGTTACTTATTTTCGCTAATTCCTCATCTTCTGAGTTGGTATATTGGCACATATTTTTGTTAGATGTATGATTTGATAAATGATCATTGCCCTCTAGGATGGAAGTCAGTGATCCAAGAAACTTTAAACCAAGAACTTTATCCTGCAAGTATCCATTAAGAAAAAACTAGTCATTTAAATAATATAAAACAATGTTTAAACGAAGTATACATGTTATTTATATCAAATTGGAAAATTCCTCACCACAATTCCTATTGGATTTGAATCGATTGTAGGAGGCATACTACCAACTGAAAGCTCATCATATATGTAATGTCTTTGTACAATCACTCGTTTGAATTGTTTCTTTCCACAACATACAAAACATCCACAAACAAATTTTTTCTCAAAGTATTCATCCCATGTACTATAGTCCTGACTTACCTCTTCTTTAGTGCAATCATTTGTTGTGTCTGCAGTATCCATTGTCATATCCTCTTCCGCCCACTGTCATCTATGTGATTTAACAGTTTTAGGTCCACGTCCACATACATATTTCATTCTTTTGCTAGTTGAATGCTTAGGCTCTACATTTGCTCCAATCTCCATATAAAATTATCAACAACATGCATTAGTTTATGTTAAGATTGGATAATACATTATAAATTTCAATAATATTGTGAAAAAAGATGGACGTATCACAAAATTCCATCAGATCATTTTTTCCTAAGTGAAGTCAAAATTTGAGTACCTGATGTCCCACTTCATCTGTTGTGTCCCCATTTGATATGCCACGATTTGTTGCCATGGCCTCGTCTCGCCCCTATAATACACAACATAGTAAATAATGTTTAGTACACCAATTATATCATTTCAACGAATATGCTATCCAACAAAAAACCTCACTTTAATCATATATTTGACATATTGATATCATGTTTTGCCTATCCTAATTTTCAAACTTTTCCCTTGATCATAGAATCACATTTAATCACCATTCCTGTGCATTTTCAACCATTAAGTTTGACCTTAGAAGCCTCATGGACAAAAAAATGACTTTATCTCCTCTACGTTGTAGAATTTGTGAATTCATAAACACCTTCCTCCTTTGGTTGAGGTTGCTTTCTCTTCTTACCTCTATTGTATCTGCAGATTTCGTTGTCTCATCTATTTCCACCCACTTTACTCTCAGCTATTTAGTATTTCTATGCCGTCCACATCTTCTCTCCATGGCCTCCTCTGTGAATAAAAATTCCACCACAGAAGCTCTCACTGCACGACTGCTGAGAAGGGAAAAGAAACTTGCGGGACCATGATTAAAACCACTATACCGCACTGAGTTGATGAAGGAGCCGTAGGACAATAGTGGTCACTACACTACCACATTACTGCCAAGAAGGATGAAGCGCCTTGCGTAAAAATTTCTCTACTGCACCGAGTTGATGAAGAGGCCATAGGACAATGGTGATCACAAAAACAAGGCAGGAGTTGGAATTATTTCCAACATTGGGTCTTGTGATATACACAACAATGAAAATAGTCACTATACAACAATGATAGGCGCTAAATTAGGCGCACTTGATGCCACCTTATATGTCCCAAGCAGATTACATTAACGACCAAAATTTGGCATTAACTAACACCGACTAAAGCGCGACCAATGAATTAAAATAAAAAATTTAAAACTTTCCTGTGTGAAGGAAGAAATCAGATGACAAAAAAGGGAAAAACACCACGCAAAGGAAGAGAGCAGGGTGCTACCAGCAACTGATGAATGAATGAACGAGAGATTTTAATGACATGCACGAGACCAAGCGGCCTAAGGGACTGAGAACCAAAAAGCTAAGGAATCTCCAAACTCTTTTCCATGTTACAATTTTGACCAAAAACCTAGCTGTCTTGATGATCTTCTCCTCCTCAAATAACTTGTGTAGATTGTTAGCCTTTAATTTGATTTTTTTTATGAGAAATTCGATTTAGTTTGTGACACCATAGGTAAGGTTACAATTTTTTTTTTCTTGCTTGAATTTGTGATTGTTTACTGCTCTTTGTATTGCATTCGAATTCGTGATTGTTTACTGGTTCGTGGCCTAACCAGTCCAGACAACCTTTAAATTGTCCCATTATTATAAATTGTAAAACCTTTGAGAAACCAAATTTTTTTTTTACCCTACCCATTTGAGCTTTGGCTCAAAATATTATAGCACGAAGCGAGGATTCCTTTGTATTCTTTCCCTAACTTGGGTATCAAGGAAATAGTGAACTACTTAGCAAATCTGGGAATTGGGTCGGTCACTACTAAGCAACTGTTGAAAATAAATGCAAAAACAACTTGGTTTTTCCCAGCCGCGCCATATTCACCAATGCCATGAAAAATTCATGCAAGATTGCATTATGAAAGAGTTTTCATGATAAGGTTATCAACACCAAGCAAACCGAGTGAACTTATTTTCCCTAGGTTATCAACACTAAGCAAACCCAACGAATATATTTTCCCACAAAACAAAACTTTCATACCACAAACTAGACGAAAACTTTCATACCTGGCAGTGTGTACTTCGTTTGCCTCCACAGACTGGACGAAAATAATTTTCCCTAGGTCGCCTTAAAATGTCAAGCAATGGAGGGAAGCGAGCATTGACAACAAACTCTGGCTATAATGAGGCAATTTATTGTCAATTTATAGATTTGTAATTGTTTCCATTGTTTCTTTGAATTTCACTTTTTAGTTTTTTATTTCTAAATTTAAAAGAAATATAATTAAAAAAAATATATATATATAGAGACATGAGACTAACAAAGATAAAGAGGAATTGGCTTCCATATTGGGGGTAGACGCAGTGAACAAATTGGTTAATGTGGACTGGACAACACTTGTTAGATACATAGAAAAATAATCTATTAATGCCCCTCAAACATTGCAAACAAATAAATTGTGTCTAAGGGAATCAATTGATTCTCCAACCAGCCCTAGATCTAGCAGAAGATCCAAGAAAAAATCAGTGACAGTAAACTCTAAGAATGTGGAATAGGGAGTAGAGACTTCCACTCCTGGGACATAGAGTTCCACCACGCCATGTTATCAATCTTGCATTGGTAGCTACAATACGAAGATAGAATACGAGGTGGTTTCAGGGGAAGTCCGAATGACGGATGCTGGGAAAATGTTTGTGAATATGTTGAAGGAAACATGCCTTCAATGGTTCAAAGACCATCTACATTTTCCATTCTCAAAGATACCCATGCACCTGAAAAAAATAGTTATCCATGACATGGAGATTGATTTTGGCACAGGTTGGTCTGTAAAGAAGATAAAGCTACAAATGTCTCAAAACTGCAAGAGATTTCAGTGCAACCAAACAAAGAAGATAAAAAAAATCCCTCCTGAGTTAAGGCAAAAAAAGGCCAATGGATGTAAATGTGAAAGTATGGAGAGAGCTTTTAAAAGCATATGAGAAGTCTGATGCACAAAGGACATTCGGTGAGGAGAGTACACAGGTATTTGAATTTTCTCATAAGATTATATCAAATTTATTAAATGATATTTAAATTTTATTTTGCATAGTTAAATTGAATTAGTATATGTTTCAGGACAAGGCCTCCAAGGCTAGGCTTGAGAAACTTCGTGGCACGCATCGCAGTCGCCGGAAAGGTTTATAGGCCTTGATCTGTACATTTGTAAGTATATTTAATATGTTAAATGATATTTTTATTTTATTTCATTGGAAAAAGTAAATGATTACATATTAATTAGTTTAACTAGTCCATGTGCCATGTTTTGATAGGAGGAGAAATATGGCCGCCATCTAAAGAAATTTGAAAAGAATATGTTACAAAACAAAAAAGTGGAATGATTTTGTAATCTGGATGGAGAACAACGTATCAATAGTTGAGTTTCAATAACTTAGTTGGATATTGTTGTGTTAATTTGTCAATTTGCATCTCTTGTGTTGAGTTGTTTATTGATGCATAGGATGATTAAATAGAGCTCGAATCTTATGATTACAAGATGACCGTTTATGTGCATGAAGAAATAGTAGAAGGATGTAGATGAACTCAATTCATCTGACTTTATGCCTCTTGACAGGCATTCCTCTTGAATATCTAATATCAGGTGCCCGAGACTTCCTTGTAGCTTTTACCTCTCGTTGCCACCTTTCCTCTTCACTGTGAGACTCATCTCCTTTTTCCTTATATGCATTTTTGGCTTCGGCTTCTAATTCATCCCATGTTTTACCATCCTCCTCTTTAGAATCTTCTTCTTCTTCTTCTTCATCCTCCTCTAACTCCACAAGAGATTCATCTTTTGAACCTTCCTCATCTGATTTTGATTCCTCTTCTACATTAGAGGGTTCATATCCTTGATCTCACTCTTTTGAATTATCAGAATTAGAATCACTAGCTTCCATATTCAAAAATTCCCAACCACCATCTTCAAAAAATTTATCTAGATCATCAGTAATACTCTTCAAAATTGGCTGCCAATTCAAGTTCATTATGCTTTCATAATACTTTATATCCATGGAGTTCAGCCATCCCTTGATGCCATCAAATGAAGATTGAGGAATGGCGTCAAAGCGGAGTACATTCCACTTGAAGTCTTTGAAAACAATAGCCATATCAAATTCCTTTTGCCCAAGTCCTACTCTTTCAAGGTTAACAATCTCAATCTCACTAATAGCGATTACTAAGAAAGGTAATTCCACCAACTCTACCAAAAAGTTTACCGTAGGAACAATAAAAGCAGAGGCTTTGAAAGGAACTCCATGAAAACCAAGCTCTCTAAATGGTATATCAAACTCTAGTTCAAAATATTTTAGATGAGGCTACTCCCATATAAGCTCTCTTACTTGCTTTGACAAATCCTTGAAACTATGTATTGATTTTATTTTTCCTATCCCTCTCTTGCTGTCTTCCTCAATTTCATCAGGATCATACATTGACCTTTTTTCCCCTCCTAAATTTTGGATCACATCCATTACCTCCACATAAAACTGGACATCCTTGGTCTTCTTGGATCCCACACCATGATATGGTTATGCAAATGAAAATGAAGCAAAGTAATCATCTCGTTCTCTGTTGGCTGGAAGAATGCATGCTTAATGTTTTGATATATGATATCAACTCTCTCTTTTTCTCTCATGGTTGAATACCAAAATCTAGTATGGTGGGCCTCCAGAGTTCCAGTCATCTTTCTTCCTCTTCCACCAAATGCTAGCCCAATCCACACATCTGCCAGCCTAATTGGATTTGTTTTTGAAAGTTGAAGTTTCTCCTGAGTTACCAATGTAGCTCTCTCTTCCTTTTCAAATTCTTTTATTAATACAGATCATCTCTAGGATTTAATCATCTATACCACATGGTTGATGTGCTTTCAATCCTTGCATCTAAAGGAAATTTCCTTAACATAAATACTACTAGGGAATTTCAATGTTTCCATTGTAGTTGGCATTAAAGCCGATACCTGCAACATTGAATATTATCCTTTTATAAGAATTCCCTCCATCTTGTTGGCTTGTGACACTCTTGATGGTGGCTACATGAAATTTGATTCTGATTCCTCCTCTACATCAGAGGGTTCATAACCTTGTTCTCACTCTTTTGAATTTTTAGAATCAAAATCACTAGCTTCCATATTCAAAAATTCCCAACCACCATCTTCAAAATTTTTATTTGGATCATTAGTAATACTCTTCAAAATTGTCTGCCAGTTCAAGTTCATTATGCTTTCATAATACTTTATATCCATGGAGTTCAGCCATCCCTTGATGCCATCAAGTGAAGATTGAGGAATGACATCAATGTGGAGTACATCCCGCTTGAAGTCTTTTTAAAAAATAGCCATATCAAATTCCTTTTGCCCAAGTCCTACTCTCTCAAGGTTAACAATCCCAATCTCACTAATAGCAATTACTAAGAAAGGTAATTCCACCAACTCTACCAAATAGTTTACCGTAGGAACAATAAAATTAGAGGCTTTGAAAGGAACTCCATGAAAACCAAGCTCTCTAAATGGTATATCAAACACTAGTTCAAAATATTTTAGATGAGGCTGCTCCCATATAAGCTCTCTTACTTGCTTTGACAAATCCTTGAAACTCTGTATTGATTTTATTTGTCCTATCCCTCTCTTGCTGTTCTTCCTCAATTTCATTAGGATCATACATTGACCTTCTTGCCCCTCCTAAAGTTTGGACCACATCCATTACCTCCACATAAAACTGGACATCCTTGGTCTTCTTGGTTCCCACACCATGATATGGTTATGCAAATGAAAATGAAGCAAAGTAATCATCTCCTCCGTTGGCTGGAAGAATGCATGCTTAATGTTTTGATACATGATATCAACTCTCTCTTCTGTTCTCATGGTTGAATACCAAAATCTAGTATGGTGGGCCTCCAAATTTCTAGTCATCTTTCTTCCTCTTCCACCAAATGTTGGCTTGATCCACACGTCTACCAGCCTATTGGCTTTGTTTTTGAAAGCTAAAGTTTCTCTTGAGTCACCAATGTAGCTCTCTTTGCCTTTTTAGACTCTTTCATTGCTATAGATTGTCTCTAGGATTTAATCATTTGTACCACATGGTTGATGTGCTTTCAATCCTTGCATCTAAAGGAAATTTCCTTAACATAAATACTACTAGGGAATTTCAATGTTGCCATTGTAGTTGGCATTAAAGTCAGTACCTGCAACATTGAATATTATCCTTATATAAGAATTCCCTCCATCTTGTTGGCTTGTAACAATCTTGATGGTGGCTACATGAAATCTGATTCTAATTCCTCCTCTACATCAGAGGGTTCATAACCTTGTTCTCACTCTTCTGAATTATCAGAATCAGAATCACTAGCTTCCATTTTCAAAAATTCCCAACCACCATCTTCAAAAAAATTATTTGGATCATTAGTAATACTCTTCAAAATTGGCCACCAGTTCAAGTTCATTTTGCTTTCATAATACTTTATATCCATGGAGTTCAGCCATCCCTTGATGCCATCAAGTGAAGATTGAGGAATGGCGTCAATGCGGAGTACATCCCACTTTAAGTCTTTGAAAACAATAGCTATTTCAAATGCCTTTTTCCCAAGTCCTACTCTCTCAAGGTTAACAATCTCAATCTCACTAATAACGATTAGTAAGAAAGGTAATTCCACCAACTCTACCAAACAGTTTACTATAGGAAAAATAAAACCAGAGGCTTTGAAAGGAACTCCATCAAAACTGAGCTCTCTAATTGGCATATCAAACTCTAGTTCAAAATATTTTAGATGAGGCTGCTCCCATATAAGATCTCTTACTTGATTTGAAAAATCCTTGAAACTGTGTATTGATTTTATTTTTCTTGTCCCTCTCTTGCTGTTCTTCCTCAATTTCATCAGGATCATATATTGACCTTCTTGCCCCTCCTAAAGTTTGGACCACATCCATTTCCTCCACATAAAACTGGACATCCTTGGTCTTCTTGGTTCCCATGCCACGATATGGTTATGCAAATGAAAATGAAGCAAAGCAATCATCTCCTTCTCTGCTGGCTGGAAGAATGCATGCTTAATGTTTTGATACATGATATCAAATCTCTCTTCTACTCTCATGGTTGAATACCAAAATCCAGTATGTTGGGCCTCCAGAGTTCTAGTCATCTTTCTTCCTCTTCCACCAAATGTTGGCCTAATCCACACGTCTTCCAGCCTAATTGGTTTTTTCTTTGAAAGCTGAAGTTTCTCCTGAGTCACCAATGTAGCTCTCTCTACCTTTTTAGACTCTTTCATTGGAAAAGATCATCTCTGGGATTTAATCATCTATACCACATGGTTGATGTGCTTTCAATCCTTGCATCTAAAGGAAATTTCCTTAATTTAAATACTGCTAGCGAATTTCAATGTTGCCATTGTATTTGGCATTAAAGCTAGTACCTGCAACATTGAATATTATCCTTATATAAGAATTCCCTTCATCTTGTTGGCTTGTAACACTCTTGATGGTGGCTACATGAAATATGATTCTAATTCATCCTCTACATCAGAGGGTTCATAACCTTGATCTCACTCTTCTAAATTATCAGAATCAAAATCACTAGCTTCCATATTCAAAAATTCCCAACCACCATCTTCAAAAAAATTATCTGGATCATTAGTAATACTCTTCAAAATTGGTCGCCAGTTCAAGTTCATTCTGCTTTCATAATAATTTATATCCATGGAGTTCAACCATCCCTTGATGCCATCAAGCGAAGATTGAGGAATGACATCAATGCGGAGTACATCCCGCTTGGAGTCTTTGAAAATAATAGCCATATCAAATGCCTTTTTCCCAAGTCATACTCTCTCAAGGTTTCAAGTATTAGCTAGGGAATTTGAAATTTTATTATGGTATGTGCACTTTGATATGAGGTAATATGATTATGGTTTCGTCTCATATGTTGTAATATTATATATAACAGAAAAATAAATTGTTGCATGAAATAAATAATTAATTTTCATTCTAAATGTTTTTCTTTTGTAGAACACGGGTCTCCCAAAAGATCAAGATGATCCTCAAAATGATATAGATCCACAAAATATTGGTTTTTCCTGTATATATCACATGGTAGAGGATGATGATGATGCAGATGTGGAAGACACCGAGGCCGATGACAATGATGATGACGATGATGACGACGATGATGATTATGATGATGATGATGGTGATGATGATGATGAGACAGTTGGTGATAGTAACCAATGACATTCATGATCATATAGAATGCATCATGGATCATTGCTAATATATCGTTATGATGACTCTTTTCATGGTTACTATCATATGCATCATTTTCACAACCTACAGTACTATATTATTGAGTTGTATCATATTGACATGTATCATTTTCAAATTTTCACTATATCATTTGGACATGTATCATCTTGACTTGTATTAGTTTGAGTTACATAATTTATCAATTTTATTTATATCATTTGTACATGTATCATTTTCACTTATGTCGACTGTTGGACGTATCATTTTGACATGTTTTTGATGTACTGGCATATTTGAATTTCACTTGTTTTAGTTATATATGATGATGATCTTATCAGTATTGACTTGTCAATTTATATATATTAAAAGCAATCATGATTTTTGGATGGATATTTATTACGTATGATGACTTTAATTTATTGCTCAGGATGGATGTTGTCAAATTCAATTAAATTATAGATACTTGACTCACTTGTTTTAATTATAGATGATGATCATGTTAAAATAGTAGTTCAAGCGGTGATGAAAGGCACCTCCAGAATGTAATTGAAAGTTTTGCGGTGAGCCACATTAAAAGAGGTGGTAATGTGGAAGTGAATATTGTCTTATCTAAATGGGCTTTAAATTTTGGTGAAACGGGGGAATTTAGGTTGAAGGATTTTAGAGGTGTTAAGTTAGCAGACAACACCTTAAATGAACAAGGTGGTGAAGCGAGTGAAGTAGGTTTGACATGACAAGCAAAGGTAGGGGTGGCGGGTGGTGGTGAAGTAGTACTTCATTAATAGAAAGTGTGGGCAATCCAAGATGGTATTAAATGCAAACCCTCGATTAAGATGTGTTAATTGCATTTGGAAAGGGTCAAGAAAAAGTCTACAACAAACTTTGGTGGTGGTGGCGCTTAGGAGAAATGGAAGCCAATTTCACCTTCCAGTCACAAAGATCTTAGGACCTGTTTTATGGAGAGGCGTCTGGAAAATGACTGCAGGGCCTTTTCCTTGTTCACGACGAGCAACTAGTACAGTTTGTAAAAATGATTTGTGGCAGGGATTTCAGCTATCTGACACACAGATACCAGACCAACATGGATGTTTACTACTTAATTGTGGCGTGAGGCTTGGATTTAGGTGAACCAAAGGAAATGGTGAGGATGGTGATGCAGAAAATTGTGCATGAAGATTTTTTGATAGGCATGGAGTCCATTCTTGAATGGGTGGTTCCAGGTGTAGGTTTAGATTATTCTGAAGGAATAGTAGATGATGAAATTGAGGAGCTCTATGGGAGACCAGGGCTCAAACCCTTTATTCGTTGGCCCGAAGGAAAATACAAACATCATTTTTGTGAGGAAGCGTGTTTGGGATGGAAAGCGCTCAAACTCTTCATCAAAAACTGGGATGGAAAGTGCTAGAAGAAGTCGGGGAAGTGGCAGAAGAAGAAGCCTCTAAGGAGATAGCCAAGCATCTGTTGGGTCCAAGTGGAGCTCGTTAAGACTGGTCATGTTTGTCTGTGTTTGATTTTGTTGTATTAAAGCATGTAACTTTGAACATTGTTAATGGTGGTTATTTTTTGTAAGGATTTTACTGGTAAACAATTACGAGGTTTATTTAATGTTTTACTCTGCACGTTAAGGTGCCTCTAGTTTTTGTCATTTGTTGTGGAATTTTGGTGGGTAATGACACTGAACAATAGATGTACTTTTTTTTATCTTTACAAGCAATACAAAAATTTCGTGGGTAATTGTCTTGTTATTTAATCATATGAGTTAAATAATTAAATTACTTAGTCTATAATCATATGAGTTATTTAAGAGGCACAGTATATTTAACTAATTAAATTGAAATTATTTAAGAAGCATGATATATTTAACTAATTAAATTAAAATAAAACATATTAAATTAATAAAATGAAGCAAAGGAAGAAGCATTTTTAGAAGCCAAAAAGGAAACAAAACAAGAAGCATTTTTAGAAGCAAAAAAGGAAGCAAAAAAGGAAGCAAAAAAAGAAGCATTTTTAGAAGCAAAAAAAAAGAATTTTTAGACGTAAAAAAGGAAGCAACAATGGAAGCAAAATTAGAAGCAATATTGGAAGCAAAACTGGAAGCAAACATGAAAGAAAAATTAGAAGCAAACTTGGAAGCAAAACTGGAAGCAAAAGGGGAAGTAAAACTGGAAGAAAAATTGGAAGCCTAATTGGGCGCTATTTTCGACGCTATTTCCCAACACTATTTTAGGCGTAAATAGAGGTGCTATTTTCGGTGCTATTTTAGGCGCTAACGGGGGTGCTATGATTTTGTCATTGATTCCAGAGTTAAGTTCGGCGCCAAATTTGGTGTGAACGTCAGTGTTGAGATGATCATGCCTGTTTGCATTGAGTTTGGCGCCGACCAGCTCACCGAATTTGTGAGCTGAAATACATTGAAATCCAACGCTATTTGCTTGTTCTGCTATAGTGAAAGATGACAAACACAGTGAAATTTTCCTTTCAACGTTGGTTTCTATATTGGAATTCTTCACAAAATGATTAACAACCTCTGTTCAAGCCTTCTTAGGCCTTTAAATACATTTTCCATTGAAGTTCTAACTTCCCAACGCCCATACCTACCTTTTAAACTACCATGAATTTTCATAATCTCGTAAAATTGTAATTTGACAACCTTTCTTGTCATTGACAACATTACATGTTTTGAGCAATTTTTCATATTTGAACTCCAATGACTCCCAAACACTTAAATACATAACAAAATGGTCTTTGAAACCTTATTTGATACAAACAAAACTTGAACACCCCCTCTACCAACTTAGACTCACTCAAATTCACCTTGACACACTTTAGAAAATAAAATTTTGCATTATGGTTGTAGGTGCTCCTGCACCAGTTTGTTTAGGCCACTTACAATCTGTTGGATGCATTTTTGGAGTTTGATAAGCTCAAGTGATGTGAGATTGAGTATGCAAAGTGAGGGTTTTGTGGAATAGCATTCTAGGGGTTTGGTATGTGAGAAATGGTGATTGTTTTGGTTGTTTTGAGACATAATTAATGACTTTTTTTTGAGTTTGGGTGACAGTGTGGTGTTTAGGAGGGACCTCCTTTGTAAATTTGGTCTTTTTGGTGACCTAAAAACAAGGGCAGTCTTAAGGATTTCAAATTTGTGTCAAAGAAATCTTGTGAAGTTTGTTGATAAGTTGTTTTGGAATGTGTTTTGAGTCTCAAAATGTGAGAAGAAGGTTTCGAGACGACCTTCTCTAAAAGATATTGCAAGACAATAGTTTGTGTGGGCTACAAGCCTCTAGTTGTGAGTTTTGGAGAAAAGGGAAATGGGATAGTGATGTGAGAGTTGTTTCTTGATCTTGTTTGATCATTTGTGCTGGTTTGGAAGTGTCAACCACCTTGCTTACATCACCATGAGTGTCCAAGAATAGGTTAGTTGGACTAGAATGTTCTCCTATTGCAATATAAAAGTATTAGGGAAATGGCCCCTAGAAGCAAGGCTAACAAAATAAAATAAAGCAAAGAAAAGAAAAAAACAAAGAAATGGATGAGTGGGGTAAGCCCAAAATGTTAATACTAAAACAAGTACAAGTACAAATAGTTGTGTGAGGGGAGGATCCCTCAAAGAGTCCAGAGTTGATGAAAATTAAAGCTTGCAACTAAGGTTGGAAGAAAAAACCATCAAGTTCTATACGTTGGCATACATTGGAAGAGCCCATGACACTACCCTGTCATACATTGGAAGAGCCCATGACACTACCTTGTCATACATTGGAAGTGATACCTCTTAGCTTTGATATAGAGATTGTGCATAGTTCTTCCTAGTTTATTCAATTTGGTGCTATTATTTTTATCCTATGATTCAAGCTTCAAACTGACCCCTCTCATTAGTATTTTTCTTCCAGAACTGTCTAGAAGAGGGTAATCAAAATCAATACTGGAATATCTAAAATTCAAAGATCCTTTCCCCGAAACTGAAGCTTTGTTCTTGAAAAACTAGAGCTGAGATGAGCCAAGAACTAGTGGAATGGAAGTTGAATGAAAACTGAGAGCAACTAAAAGCCTTCCTAAGAAAAATTCCCTTTCCACTATAACTATTGGTTCTAGTGTCTCCTTGTTCATTTTTTCTGGCATCTCCTCATTTTTCATTTCTTGATAGAGAGCTTCTGAAAGATGTGCAAGATGTTCTTCAATCTCAAAAATCAATGTTGAGATAAAATGGAAGCACTGCTCCTGCAAATAAGGTGCTAAATCATTTATCCTTGAAGGAGATTTATGTGCATGAAGAAAACTTAGGAGGTCTTCCAAAATATTCTTGGACCCCTCATCTATGGTATCTTTTATTTTACTAATCTCAGTTCCTAAATAAGCGTTAAGGCGACCAAATCAGTCTTCATCATTTGTCATCATAAATCTAAAACTCAACCAAGGTAAATTGACACTTTTTAGGCCCCCTCTCTTGACAATCCAACCCTCACTAGTAGTTAATTTGTGCAAATGGGTTTCAACATCTTTGTAACTTGCCAGAGATGTAACTATGGCTTCAAGGCATTTACCAACCTTAACTCTCTCACATAGATCTGCAAATCCATTTGCTATTATTTGTTTCATCGTACTAAAAAATAGGGTTTCAAAAAGTTCATCCCACAGACTCTTTGAGTGCTTCAAAAAAATCTCACACACGCATTGCCATGGAAACTCAACATTTGAACCAAAAACCATTTTTAGCCACTCCAAGATCCCTTCAAATGCATCCAGACTGTCCAATGTTTCTCTAATCAATGTCTAATTTGGGGGTCGAATCTCACAAATTCAAATCATACTGGGAGTTTCCCTTATAGAGTTGATTTGATGCATTTGATAGTTTTTCTCCTTCTTTAGCTCCTCTACAAGTTCAAAGAAAATAAATATTCTTATAAGTTATAACATGTCTTCTTTGGAAGGAGTTTGTTGCAAACAAATTTGACAAGATTGTTACAACAAATTTATTTTGCAAAAGAGAACATCAAAGCTTCTACACTAAATATTAATTTAATGGTATCTTTTGATGTTGCCAACATATGCACACATTTGAATTGCCAAGTTAAGGTCATATGCTCTCTAATGGTTTATGGTTTTAAATTATACTAGAGTATGCTTATGCAATTGATTTTAACTTGATAACATGTATATTCCTAATATTTTTATTATTGGACTTCAAAAATGTGTCAAAAATTAGAATTTGTTTGATGCTTATGTAAACATGTTATGTTCTTGCAGAGACCAGCTTTGTTTCCTGGTGGTTTTATGGTTGTTGTCAGGTATATTTTACTTATCACCCTCATTGTAGAGTTAGTTGCACTCTCATTATACAGTTTGACTATATGAGGCAATATAAAGATCATTTGTTTTTGGTGTAAGCTTCACTTCAATAAATTTCATTGATTAGAAAGTATCTATTTGAGTTTATATTACTCAATTATAAAACATTTAGTTACCATATGCTAAGCATCTTTTATAAAAAAACTCAAATAAGACTAGAGTAGGTATCTTTTTGATGTTGGCAACCATTTTCAATAGGTGAGCATGTTGGAATGTGGGTTTACCTATCTTCTATCTCAATTTAAAGTAATCAGATTTACAAAAATTTATACGAACAAATATTTTGAGAGCATCCTTGCAAAATCCATTTTGTGCATATCCTGCAATTATTGCATTCCATGAGATGACATCTCTTTGAGGCATTCCATCAAAGAGTTCACATGCCTTGTCTACATTTCCACATTTTGCATACATGTCTAATAGAGCATTTCCAACCATAATATTTGACAAAAATCCCCCATTTATTATGTGTTGATGGATGTTCATACCCTGCTCCAAAGCTCCCATTTTGGCACAAGCAGGGAGGATGCTGGCATAGGTTGTGGAATTTGGCTTCACACCTACTAATTGCATTTGCTTGAAAGTTTCTGAAGCCTTTTCAACAAATCCATTTTGTGCATATCCCGTAATCATCGTATTCCATGAGATGGCATCTCTTTCAGGAATTTTGTCAAAAAATTCACATTCCTTGTCTATGCTTCCACATTTTGCATACATGTCTACTAGGGTAGTTGCAACTACAACATTTGACAAAATTCCTCTATTATTTATGCTTTGATGGATGTTCATACTCTATTCCAAAGCCCCCATTTTGGCACATACAGGAAAGATGCTGGAAAATGTTGTGAAATTTGGCTTTATACTTGCCAATTGCATTTGCTTGAAAGTTTCTAAAGTGTTTTCAAAAAATCCATTTTGTGCATATCCAACAATAATTGCAGTCCAAGAGATGACATCTCTTCGAGGCATTATGTCAAAAACTTCACATGCTTTCTCTATGCTTCCACATTTTGCATACATGTCATTGTCAACCAAAGCATTTCCAACTATAATATTAGACGAAAATCCCCCTTCTATTATACTTTGATGGATGCCCATACCCTATTCCAAAGCTTCCATTTTGGAATAGGAAGAGAGGATGCTGGCAAAGGTTGTAGAGTTTGGCTTTAAACCTGCAAATTGCATTTGCTTGAAAGTTTCTAAAGCCTTTTCAACAGATCTAATTTGTGTATATCCTACAATTATTACAGTCCATGAGACCATATTTCTTTGAGGAATTTTTTCGAACACTTCAAGTGCCTTGTCTATGATCCCACATTTAGCATACTTGTTGGTGCAGGAGCACCTAAGCTTCCATTTTCAAATTTGAGGGCCATTGCATCTTAGTAGGTCATTTTAGCATTTGAGGAGGCAATTTTATGTTAATTAGGTCTTGTGAGACCATTCACTATGAATTAGGATGATTTTAGAGCCAATTGGGTAAAAGAGACAAAGTTGCAAAAAAGTTGTAAAATTGCAAACAAAAGTCAAGCTCAAATAAAAATTGGGGATAAACATTACAATTAATATTTTTGAATTGTTCTTATTGTGGAGAAAATTAAACATTTATTTCATTCCATTAACACTCTGTTTTACTTTTAAAAAAACTGTATAAATATTTACTTCTCATTCATTGAAGTTAGAAATTTATCACAGTTTTTCTTTCACTTGTACATCAAGGCCACTAGCTTTTCCTTTTATGTACAATTTATGCAGAATATCATCATTAGATATTAAGTAAAATTTGTGTGTCTAATTTGAAAAATTTGACTAATTTGGTTCTACATCTGTGATTTGTTAGTATGGCTAATTTTGTTGTATTTTAATTATCTATGTCTTGTATGCTGCAAGAAAACATACTAGATTTTTCAGATTTGAAAGCATTTTTAATTTATGTAGAAGGTGTAATTGTAAGATTTTTGATGCACAAATCACCAATCAACACAAAAATTCAAAGTATGATTATTATCTAAAAAATAACAATAACCTAAAAGCATTTACTTGATACATAGCTCTATCTACGAGAGACATGATAATCACTTTCTATTGGTTTTCCCTTTATCTCTCTTGACCCACTATTTCCTCTCCTTGCAACTTCTCTTTTAGTCTATTAGCTAACCCTATAGCTAAAATACCCTCTTATTAATACAAGTATCCATGCATAGAATAATGTACATACAATATAATAACAAAATATCTTATGTAATTGAAGTAGATACTTTCTTATTAAGTGTTTATAGATAATTTAGATAGAACTTTCCATCCAACCTAGTTGATAAGGATAAAATGCAATTATAATCCTCGTTAAGTATAAATGAAAATTCTTGTACTTACTTTCTCCATTCCAACTTGTCTTCATATCCATAGTTGATAACAAGAATAGCTTCTTTCATCAAAGAAGTAGAATTAGCAAACTTTTCTCCATTCTAAATTGTCTTCATATCCACAATGCATAACATGAATAGATAGCTCTTTTGGAACATGATCAATAATTTTTCATATTCATATATCATGTAATTCATAATGGAAAATAATCCAAGAAATGAGAGATATGTATAAACATATTGTTCATCAGCGAATATAGACTAATTTATTAGTTATTTTTGTTTTAAATAATCGGGCCATTCATAAAATTAAGATATGATAAACTATTGCCATTACTAATCAACATGTCAAATCTCTCATGAATTTTCCTTCCATATAACCCACTAATCTTAATCATTTTCTAGGATTGAATATGTTTTTACTAGTTTTATTTTATTTGTAGGTCATTTTTGTCAAGTTTTGCAAAATTGCTAAGTACCCTGTCCATACCCTATTCCAAGGCTCCCAATTTGGCACAGGTGGGTATGATACTAGCAAAGGTTGTGGAGTCTAGCTTTACACCTGCCAATTGAATTTGATTGAAAGTTTCTAAAGTATTTTCAAAAATTTCAATTTGTTCGTATCTTGAAATCATTGCAGACCATGAGACCACATTTCTTTGAGGCATTTTGTCAAACAATTCGCATGCCTTGTCTATGTTTCCACATTTTGCATACATGTCTACAAGGGTTGTTTCCACTACAACATTTGGAAAAATTTCTCTATCCTTTAAACTTTGATGGATGTCCATACCCTATTCCAAAGCTCCCATTTTGGCACAGATAGGGAGGATGCTAGCAAAGGTTGTGGAATTTGGATTTTAGACCTGCCAACTGCATTTGCTTGAAAGGTTTTAAATCCTTTTCAAAAATTTTGTTTTGTGCATATCCTGCAATCATTATAAGAACATATTTGGCCCATAATAAAATTGCTATGAAAAATCTTAGTTTTAGGATATTAGTCAACACTTTATGTCGACTTTATTCCTTACATAATTGAGCTCTTAATTTCCTTTGCACACTTAGCCACACTTAAGGCACAACAACTTAATGAAATTAATGTTGTGGGTATAATATATAACCCATTCAACCAATTATAGTTTATACAATTAGCCAAGAAAAAACATTATAGTTGGCCACAGTCAAGATAATATAATTGGCTAATCAAAGATATAACAATTGGCCATAGTAAGAAATTACAGTCGACCACTGTAGTGATATAGCAATCGGGCATGGTAGTGACATAACAGTTGGCCATAGTTGAACTATTATGCAAGATGCCAATGACCTATAGTTTTCTATTATGTAAACTACATATGGCCCATAGTCGGCCTAGAAAAGCTTATTAAATAACTTAGTAAGATTAAGGTATATCATGGTCAGTATAATATATTACACAGTAATCTTGAATACATATGTATCTTTCATAGTGAGCTTCCATATGTAACACAATGGGCTCTATAATACAGTGAGCTCTATATATCCATCATGAGCTCTATAATACAATGATTTAGTTGGATACTAAACATGTCTATGTTAAATATTATAAGCATAGCCTTAGCTATTTGCTAGCGAAGCTATTTCCTACTTCTTTATCAAAGAAAAGATATATAAAATCTAATACATGGTTGAAGAACTTTCAACTTAGAGATATCAATTGGTCTAATAATTTCAAGTATAAACTTTTTGATAAGGATCGACCATTAACATATCATACAGTTCCTCATTGCAAGTTAACTTAACCATTCAAATTCAAGAATTTTATTTGACATCATTACAATCTACATGATGCAATCATAGATGGAGGGTCCAAAGAATGAAATTTCTAAACCACACAACTAGAGTAAACATAATGGAAACAACACAAATATAGAATGCAATGGAAGATTCAAATGCTCAATATATTAGATAATCAAAATGCTTATATGCTGGTAACATGTAGGCTACAATCAAAGGGCTCATAGGCCTGCTTTTTGGGTTACAATACAAATGAAAGATATGGCATTGAAGTACCTTCCAAAAATAATTCAACTTTCTATCTTATTATCTAAAACTACTTAACTGGAGAATTGACTTCCTAATACATCTAAGAGATGTATATATCATCTTCAAGCTCATATAATCCTCTGCGTCAGACAAGAGGTTACAAACTCCAATGAATGATGTAGCATGTAGAAACATGTAGGTCAATCTACAACACATGGTATTATTTTGCAAATGAATGAAATTTGGTGCAGACCTTAAGGAAGGTCTATCAGGTCCTTATGTGCTATGTATGATGTTCCATTTGGCTTTGCAAGTCATGGAAGTTCTCCACAAACCTTTTGTTCTCAACTAACTATCAAATGCTCTGTTCTATGAATGTTGATGATCTTCACATGCCTTGTGTACGTTTCCACATTTTGCATACATGTCTAACAGAGCATTTCTAACCATAATATCTGACAAAAATCCCTCATCTATTATGCTTTGATGGATGTTCATACCCTGCTCCAAAGCTCCCATTTTGGCACAAGCAGGGAGGATGTTGGCATAGGTTGTGGAATTTGACTTCACACCTACTACTTGCATTTGCTTGAAAGTTTCTAAAGCCTTTTCAACAAATCCATTTTGTACATATCCCACAATCATCCTATTCCATGAGATAGCATCTCTTTCAGGCATTTTCTCAAACAGTTCACATGCCTTGTCTATGCTTCCACATTTTGCATACATGTTTACTAGGGCAGTTGTAACTACAACATCTGAAAAAATTCCTCTATTATTTATGTAAATTGTAATGCAATAAGGGTTACTGACATGTGAAGTATGTGTAGCCCTCATCCACTAAACCTGCATGATTGCATGCACCTAGAACCCAAGCAAAGCTTACAATGTTAGGATGTGTTCTAGAGTGCTTCATTAATTCAAATATTTTGAGACGTTCCTTGCAAAATCCATTTTGTGCACATTCTACAATCAATCATTTCATTCCATGGCTGCAAAAGCATTGATGACCTATCTAAGACATGAGTGTAGGATTCACCATAGAGATAGCATTGTTAGAATGAGTGATACTCTGTGACATAGTTCATGACTTGATGTTGTGTTTTGTTTTTATGATATTGTAATCAATGAGTTTTTAAAAAAAAAACCACTTGAGGATATTTATATATTTAAAAATCTTGTTTCCTTCAGCTCAAATTTGGTTTGTACTCATTTGTTTGATGCATACACAGTTTAGAAAATAAGAGTTTAAGAGGATGAATACCTAGGGTTTGATAAAGGATGCATGGGAAATGACTTTTGATGGTTTTTTAAGCCTATACAGATCTAATAATAGGTGTTCTCAGAATTGGTTGGAAAATTTGTGATTGGAAGTGCAAGAACCAATAAACCCTTGTGGTGATAGACCTAATTAGGCCTATTTTGAACATCAATAGTCTTATTTTGTGCATTGATCACAAAACAACTTATGGTAATATATTGACATGTTTTAAGGCTCCCTAATGAGTATTCAAAACACCTATTATAGTCTTTAATAGAGGCTTGAATCAAAAGATCTTTCTGATAGTTTGTGATGGAATGGCTACTAGGACATAGTTGCCCAATGAATGAATATTCACTATGTGGACGGGCATACTTTTATAGATGTTTGTTTTGGATTATTTTTATTTAAAATAAGGTGTTAAAAGGGTCTCAATTATTGGGAAGGATATTGAAAGCAAGGCTTGCTATTTGGGGAGTTTGCGCCATGTGAAGTCATAGTATGAATTGGTTTCTTGATTGCAGAAATAAGAGATATGATGGTTCAATGTTTTGTGAGTATGTTCTTGAGTGATTTCAATCAAAACATGATGATTACAATATCTTAAATGTTTGATAAAATTTTGGTAGCAAATAGGAATGGTTGAATGTTATCTTTCCTTATAAAATAAGTTGAATGAGGAGTGAATTTAGCTTGTTGGTTGAATGAGTTGTTTTCAAAATTTCTAATTAGTATTATGCTTGGTTTCAGTCTACAAGAGTATGTTCGTGGTGAGTTGATGGATTTGGAACACTAATCTATTGTTTTGAAGCTTTGTAGCATTGGAATCCTATGAAATAAGGGAGTTTTGTTGAAAGTTTAAATGGATTCTTGGTGATGGTTTAATTGATCTTCTCATGATTGTGACTAGGGTCTGATGAACCCTTGAAGTTTAGTGACACCTTCTTTGTCTGAAACTTGTTGATTCCCTCTATTTGGAGTCTTTCTAGGAGGTTTGAGTGGTTTTGGTGAGTAGTTTCAGTGTTTGAGAGTGGGTTACTTGGAAAAGTGGGCTAATTTTCCCTTAAAAGTGGAGGACAATCTATTGTTCCTTAAGAAGTTTCAAAACAAGTATATGCAAGTTTTTGATATGTTGAATGGGAGGATAAAAGGTGTCTAAGAATGTGTGGGTTGTGACTCTGTTAGGCCTTCTCTAAAAGTTAAACCTGAAAAAATGAGTTTGGATTGCTACTTGGAGAACAAGAGAAATTGGTGAGGAGTCATTGAGTTGGGGACATGGAGATTGAAACCTTGATTGAGGTAGGTTGGATTGGGATTGTGGAGCGATTTTCCACCCCATCATTGCATAATTTATCCATCAATGACATATCTTTGAGGCATTCCATCAAAGAGTTCATGTGCCTTGTGTACATTTCCACATTTTGCATACATGTCTAACAGAGCATTTCCAACCATAATCTCTGACAAAAATCCCCCATCTATTATGCTTTGATGGATGTTCATACCCTGCTCCAAAGCTCCCATTTTGGCACAAGCAGGGAGGATGTTGGCATAGATTGTGGAATTTGGCTTCATTCCTGTTAATTACATTTGCTTGAAAGTTTCTAAAGCCTTTTCAGCAAATCGATTTTGTGCATATCCCACAATCATCGTATTCCATGAGATGGCATCTCTAACTCCCTTCAATGCTCCTGACTGTCTACAAATGATAAAGTATGCCTTTGCATTTCCGTGAGAAAGTTTTCAAGCCACTGAAGCATAACGCCAACTATGTATGTAGTTTTTTTGAGACAAATATCACACACGAGCATCCATCAAAGCATGATGATCAAGGGAATACTTACCATATTTTGTAATTGCAAGTACCTTGGTAGGGATAAATGTAGGAAAAATAAGCAGGATGTCGTAGACTATCCTACTTGGACATTTTCTATTGAATACTCATACAGGGTGTCAACCATAGGCATTTGAAAGATCATCTCTTTGAGTTTGTAGTGATCACATCATGTGATTTGGAGTCTGGATGCAATCTGCTTGATTTTCTAACAAGAAGTAGTTTTGAAGCAATCATCGGGAGGACTCTTGCATTTCATTTGGAGTCACATCAAAGTCCCATCGATAGCCTGACAACACTCAAACTCATCGGTAGGAAATAATGAATATCGTGCTCTTGTAAATATTTCTATTTTTGTAGTTAGCTTGTTGCTCTTTGCATGTGATTTTCCTTTTACAGCCAGTATAGTCTCATCCTTGTATGTGTATTTACACCATGCTAATGAAGATTATAAATAAATCAATTTTAGTGGCAATCTCTATGTTTTTTCTACTTTTTTTTTGTTTCTTTTAGATCATACCTGGGGTGACAACTGAAAGGACATATAACATATTGAGAATTCTAAGTGTGTAAAATATGTTGTTTTGTGTAGTTAGGAATCAAGGTGCAATCTCTTTCATTGTTCAAAGTTTAAAACTTAAATGGGAGGTGAAAATTGAGTAAATGGTATATAAATTTAAAATGTTAAGGCAGTTTGATTTTTGATTTTTTTTGACACCCTACCATTATTTGTTTGATGTCTCTTTGTTTGGATGGTTATGGTGATAAAACATGTTTGAAGAGTTGAACCATATTACAATGGTTTTATAATGTTCTATTGATTGTAAAGCATTTAATTAATGAGTGGCTTGGTATTCATTAACCTTGTTATGGCCTAAACGGGGTCTTACCGTAAAGGAAATGGAAGAACTACATGATGACATAAAAATGCATTTGGAGTTGGATCGAGCAAATCCAACACATATTGAATATTGGGAGGTTTGTTTTCCCTCATCTGTCCCTGCAAGTTTGAAAGATGCCTTTTTTGGACCATATACATTTCATCTCTTTGTGTAGAAATTTTTCATATGTATTCTATTGAAATTGATTTGGCTGAAGATAATTTGATCCTAATGGATTTGCTTAATTTTTGGAGTGGATGGTATGTAGATTTGTTTATTGTATTTTACCTTAGCATTAATGCAATCACATGTGCTTCTGTTTCTCAAGTCATTGGTAGTTGGACATACAATTTCCTCAATTTGATAGTCAGAGTAGGCTTATTTACTTTCAATACAATTTGATTATGGGTTTTTCTTACATATAGGCATGTCTTGCAAGCGTTTTTTTATTTAATACATTTTAGTTTTCTTGTTTTTGCAAGTAGTAAGCTCAACTATTCAACAATACCTTGCAAGTTCTTTGTTTCTAAGGAGATTGATTAAAAAAATACCCTTGCAAACTTGGTGTGCTATAATTTGGTGAATTGGGTACGCTGCACTTATATGAGGTGTACCATTGCTTAGGTTATTTGATGATGCATCAAGTTTATGACATCTTCATCTCACATCAGTAGTCCTATTTTCTTATTATACACTACTATACAACATGCTTATATAAATGTGTTGTGTCTGTGTTGATTATGAAACTAGAACTATATTGTAGACTTAAGTATTTATAAAAGACTATTATCATATGGAAAAGTTCCCTCTGGATGATCTTTTATCACCCAAAGGAATCTAATTAAGAACACCATGAAATGTGTTTTCATATGTTGAAATGCATAAATGATAAAAGAGGAGACCTCTTTGTATCCATGCCTATTCAATTTAGCTTTGTCTCCCACTCAAGCACATACAAATTCATTGAGATGACATCTCTTTGAGGCATTCCATGAAAGAGTTCACGTGCCTTGTGTACGTTTCCACATTTTACATACATGTCTAACAAAGCATTTACAACCATAATATCTGACAAAAATCCCCCATCTATTATGCTCTGATGGATGTTCATACCCTGCTCCAAAGCTCCCATTTTGGCACAGGTAGGGAGGATGTTGGCATAGGTTGTGGAATTTGGCTTCACACCTGCTAGTTGCATTTTCTTGAAAGTTTCTAAAGAATTTTCAACAAATCCATTTTGTGGATATCCGACAATCATCGTATTCCATGAGATGGCATCTCTTTCAGGCTTTCTGTCAAACAATTCACATGCCTTGTCTATGCTTCCACATTTTGCATACATGTCTACTAGGGCAGTTGCAACTACAACATCTGAAAAAATTCCTCTATTATTTATGCTTTGATGGATGTTCATACCCTGTTCCAAAGCCCCCATTTTGGCACAGGTAGGAAAGATGTTGGAAAAGGTTGTGGAATTTGTCTTTATACCTGCCAATTGCATTTGCTTGAAAGTTTCTAAAGTGTTTTCAACAAATCCATTTTGTGCATATCCATCAATAATTGCAGTCAGATGTGAATTTTTCTCTGATTCAAGTGTTTTCAAGCAATCGATGAGACTTCAACATTACTCCCATCGATATTGGAGAGTCTCTTTAATGCTTCTCTTGCCACTGCTTTACGCTTTTCATTCTTTTCAGGCTATCGGTGGGACTGGCTCCTTTATTCCACCGATAGGTGTTTCTTTAGCTGATGGATTTTTACCTTTCCATTGTGACTTATCCTTTTGTCCCATCGGAGGAACTTACCAATGAATCCCATTGAAAAATCATAGTGTCCCTAATGGAGATTGATGCATATCATTGTATCGGGGAGACATTGAGCCAACTCCCACCGACATTAAATTCTCTTCCTGACAAATTTTGCACCTAAGTACTATCGGAGCATCGGGGGGACAATGCATTGAGTCCTGCCGATGTTTAGCACTTTCACCGATGATCTCCTATTCTAGAAAAGGTTGTGGAATCTAGCTTTACACCTACCAATTGCATTTGCTTGAAAGTTTCTAAATCCTTTTCAACAAATCCGTTTTGTACATATCTTGCAACTATTGCATTCCACGAGATGACATCTCTTTGAGGCATTCCATCAAAGAGTTCACATTCCTTGTGTACGTTTCCACATTTTGCATACATGTCTAACAAATCATTTCCAACCATAATATTTGACAAAAATCCCCCATCTATTATGCTCTGATGGATGTTCAAACCCTTCTCCAAAGCTCCCATTTTGGCACTGGCAGGGAGGATGCTGGCATAGGCTGTGGAATTTGGCTTCACACCTGCTAATTGCATTTTCTTGAAAGTTTCTAAAGCCTTTTCAACAAATCCATTTTGTGCACATCCTACATTTATTGCATTCCACAAGATGACATCTCTTTGAGGCATTCCATCAAAGAGTTTGTGTGCCTTGTGTACAATTCCACATTTTGCATACATGTCTAACAAAGTATTTCCAACCATAATATCTGACAGAAATCTCCCATCTATTATGCTCTGATGGATGTTCAAACCATGCTCCAAAGCTCCCATTTTGGCACAGGCAGGGAGGATGTTGACATAGGTCATGGAATTCAGCTTCACACCTGTTAATTTCATTTTCTTGAAAGTTTCTAAAGCCTTTTTAGCAAATTCATTTTGTGCATATCCCACAATCATCGTATTCCATGAGATGGCATCTCTTGTAGGAATTTTGTACTCAAATTAGCTTGCAATTGATTAGGTTTTTATAATTTTTAAAATTGATTTAGGGAGGAACGCATAGGAAAATATGTACCTTAAAAAATCTCTATATATCATGATTTTTTCAAATTTTTGAGTTAGTGCTGAGTTTCCATGTTGAGTTTGAGGTTGAGCCCAATGTCTATGAGAAGTCCAATTTTGGTAACTATGATATAATAATTGGTGCCTCCCATGGATTTCATGGTAGACATGACACTAAAAAAATGTTCCTTGGTTTGCTCTCCTAGAGAGATCAAAGGTGGTGGTCCATTTGATATTGTAAAATATGGTGGTTAGTCTCAATTCAAATGGGAGCATACTCTCAATTGGCCAAGAGGAATCCACAATTCCTTATAGTCTCCAACAAAATGGTGTGGCCTTGAGAAAAAAATGGTCCATTACTAAAACTCAAAATCCATGATTTATGGTAAGGATTCTCCATGTATCTTTTGTAGTGATTTGTGGGAAATGCTTTGAGATTCTTTCATGAATGACTGAGTTCGAAGATTTTATGAGAACTCCTTATCACATGTTGCTCTAGTGTGAAATTAGTGCAACAATTCCAATTTCCAACTGAAATTTTAATCGTAACAAATTTTCGCGTCTCATTCACTTTGTGCTATTTAATTGTTTTCTTTTCTTCAGGTCAATCATCTGTTTTCAATTTTATGATGCTAAGAATAAACCATTTGATGAGTTTTATTACAGGTAGGGAGTATGCTGGAAAAGGTTGTGGAATTTGGCTTTACACCTGCCAATTGCATTTGCCTGAAAGTTTCTAAAACCTTTTCAATAAATCCATTTTGTTCATATCTTGAAATATTGCAATCCATAGACCATAGTTTAACATGATATCAAAACACAACAACTGAGAATTTCCACATCGATGATTGGAATGTACCATTACCTATGAGGGAGTTACCAAAATATTTTAGTACAATGGCATCAATGATTTTAAGTATCTTGGACCTATCAATGGTTGTAGGTACCCTAATTACACTAGTTATTAGGGTGTTGTTGATCCACACCTGTGTTAGGTTGTTCTATTTTTTTTTTAGTTGATTTATTTAATTTTGATTTGTTCCAACAACTGCAAAAATGACTAGTATTAGTCTCAAAGAGAGTGATCAACTTGAACATACTTCCAATTTTACACCTTGAAGTGCAGATTGTAGATGGTATTAGAAGTTGATTTTTGGGTCTATGTTAACACCAAGGTTGCACATTCTACATATATTCTCCAGTTTCTTGAATATAGCAAGCAGATAGCCAAAGCATAGTGAATCATCTTAGGTTACAAATAGATCGAGTGCTCAAGAAGGGTGTTAACTCTTATTAGATACTTGCAGTAGTTGTACCATCCATTGTGATTTGTATCTACTATTTTTTTCATAGAAATATTAATGAGTTACACCATGCTATTCTAGGTAACATTCTTATTTTCTTTGCATTCTGTCTTTGTATAAATGGTTTTCTATTTTAGTTGATTTAGGATAATACTGATAAATTGAAATTCTTGATTTGAGTCTATGATAGGGCTTTGTTCTCAGTACTTGTAACTGTTGTTGTAACTAATGTTGTGAAAGATGTAGTTGACCGACCTCGCCTTGAATTTTTTTGGCAGTGCTTTCCATATGGCATATCAGTTGAGAACTTATCAATCTCTAGTACTAAACTTTAGTCTTAGTTTTTTTTCTCTTCCTGATTAATGATCATTTTGGTGGCAAGCTCTTTATTTATTGTTATTATTATTTTATCATTGATGATTCAAATTAGCCTTCTAACTGGTATGAGGTTGTTCTAGAAATTTGATAACATTACAAGGAGGGTTGAGTGTCATGGCAATGAACATGTCATGAGGGAAGGTCACAAAAGATTTTGACCCAGTGGACATACTTCATGTAAGTGCAACATCCTATACTTTTTGTTAAAATAATTAGAGGAGGTTTCCCTTTATTTTTAACCTGTGGAAAATTTACAAGGTGTGGAATATACAAAAATACTTGCATTCATATAGAAATCAACTATTAGATCAATTATTCAATAACATGCTATCTTAATAAAACAACACCATGCAGAGAAATAATGAAAATTTTTCTCTTGTAATATTGACTTTTCTGAGTTTTTGATGTGAAAATTAAGAAACCTTATTTTCAGGTTGCAACTCCAAATTGGAGAAGTGAAAAGTGAATACCAGCGAGAAAGATTTTGGAGGAGCCAAAACCAATAGCGGCGGGAAAGCTATGGATTTGCAGGGGGGTTAAATGGGTCAAGCCTCTATAGGAGGTTGTTTCCCTTCCAAAAGAATTGTAGTTGAGGAAGGGGAAAATAATATAAGTATATAAAAATAGGAGTATTTTGTTTATATAGTGTTTGTAAGTTGTACAGTGTCACTAAGACATTGAATGTAACCAATGAGATTTTGATTTGCCAACGAGGCTTAATGAAGCAAATTTTCAGAGTGGTTTTTTCTCCACTCATAAATACCGTGTTGTGGCTCTTGTTGATTTGTAATCTGTTTGTGTTTGTGTCTGATCAATCACATTTGTCCAAGCATTTTAGTCTTCATTTCATGGTGTTTTTTAACATTTGAATATCTATGATACTTGAAGTTTATATGTATAAATTTGTGAGGATTAATTAAGTTAGATTTGATTTGTAATGACTAAATACATGACTAAATTAATGATTAAATATATGACTAAATATATGACTAAAGTAATGACTAAATATATGACCAGTTAACAACAATCAATGAATAAATTAATGACTAAATATATGACTAAACAAATACTACCATGACTAAATATATGTCTAAAAAAAACACTACCATGACTAAATAAATGACTAAATTAACGACTAAATCAATGACCAAATCAATGACTAAATAAATGGCTAAAATAGTTTAGTCATAAATTTAGTGGTGTTATAAATGACTACAAATAAACCACTAAAATAGTCAGGTGACTAAAATTAACGACTAAAAAATATGACTAAATAAATAACCAAATCAATGATCAAATAAATGACCAAATTAATGACTAAAATCAATGACAAAATAAATGACTAAAATTGTTTAGTCATAAATTTAGTGTTGTTATAAATAACTACAAATAAACCACTAGTAGTCACATGACTAAAGTTAGTCATTTATATGCAATTTTAAGTAGTTTATTTAGTCATATATTGATGTTTGTGTACTAGTGAATACATTGTTGCTGATAACAATTGTACTCAAGTATTGTGGATGCAGCAGATGTTGAAAGATATCAGAGTTGTGTATAATGAGCCTATTGCTATATTCTGTGATAATTCAAGTGCCATTAATATTTCTAAGAATCCGATATTGCATTCAAAAACCAAGCATATATCTATCAAGTTTCACTTTTTGAGAGAAAAGGTAAGTGAAAAGGAAGTTAGATTGGAGTATGTGCCCACTAAGAAGCATATTGTAGAGATCTTTACAAAGTCGTTGCCTAAGGTTGCTTTTGAGTATCTCAGAGGGAAGTTAGGGGTGATTACCCCTCCTAATCAGAACTAAGGATGCATTGCATTGCATCAGTATGTGCATTTCATAATCATATCTTGTTTCAGATTGATGTTGTGGTGGCTGATACTCATGGAGAGTATTCAGATGGTTCAAAATTTAGATATGCGGTTCAAAGCTTAGAGATCTTTGTCATTGATGTCAAAGGGGGAGAAGAGTAATGTGAAAAACTGGTGATTATCTGGGGAAAAGAGCTTTGTAGGGAGAAGATCACGTGAAAGAGTTGAGGAGAAAAAGAGTCAAAACCGAAGGGGGAGTAAGTGTTAAGAGATAGTTGTGTTGATGGTGTTTTTCACATCATGTGTTGCCATCAATGCCAAAGGGGGAGATTGTTGGATGTTGTGGTTGTGTTGCTAATATATGGTTGTCATTGATGTCAACACTATTAGCATTAATTCATTTGAAGCTATATATGTCGAGGATATTGAGAAAATTGTAACAAATGAGTTACAGGTTGTTAGTGGTGAAGTGATGTTCTGTCTGTCGGTGAGTTCAGTATGTTGTTGATCAAAGGTTGTGGACTAAAGGGTTTGTTGCTGAGTATATCTAGTTTATCCACATTGAGTTTCAGAGATTTGTGTGAAGTTTTGATCAAGTTATGAAGATTTAAATTTTGAAAGTTTTTCTGTTGCTTCAATTGGTGTTCTTGATTGAAGATTATGTGATTCCAATTAATTCAGTTGCTGCAGATGCTTTTTTGATGTTTCGTAATGTTTTTGGATGTCTCTAGATCATACTCTATCTTTGTTGCACTTCCACATTGATCGTTGTGCTTGTGGATGGTGATTTTCTCTTGCGTGTTCATTTTATTCTTGTTCTTGGCCAACAAGGTGTTGAAGCGTGTTGTGGATCTTCGAGGAAAAATTAATTGAAGTGTTTTTGTGTTGGAAATGTTGATTTGGGTCTTCATTATGTTGTGGCCGACCTTGGTTGATTCGCATTGAAAATTTTCTATTGTTTTGGGCCGACAGTTTGTATTCATTTTATTATTTCTTTGTGGCCGACTTGTAGCGAATGTAATTTCATATTGCGAATATATAAGAGTGATTTTTTATTCAAATTGAAGTGTGCAAGGGTGTGCTTCTATGTGTGTGTGCGAATATTGTTCAAATCATTCGAAGGTAGAGAAGAGTGTGAAAGAGAGTGAAGAAGTATTCATGTGCTTAATCAGAACTATAATCAAGCATTAACAGATGCTATTTTCTCAGTTCAAAATGTAGATGGTTGTAATCCGAATCTTTCTATAAGAAATGTCTTCCTTTGTAATTGAGCAGTGAGCTCTAGGCAGTGTGCCTGAATGCATGTGCATTCCCCATTTATTCTTCTTATACTTTTAACAGGGTATAATCTTGTGGATTGACCTCTGTAGATGTCTAAATTTGGACACTTAATTTATCCAAATTCATCCCCTTTCGTCTTATTCTCGTTAATTAAGTAATACTACTATTATTTAATTAATAGCTTTAATTCTGTCAAATCCCTAAGGTATTTAATCAATAATACCTTATCTCTTTAATCCTCCTTCCATCAATTGAATTAAATAAATATTCCATTTATTTAATTCCCTTCATGTCACATCCTCCATCTTTTTTACCTAATCTTAATCCTTCTTCTAATCCCATCATTAGGATGTGCACATGCCTAATCCTTGATTAGGATGTGTCACATCCTCCAACTTTTGCAAGTTGGCCTCTAACCTCTCTTAGCCACCTAACCATCCTCTAATCCTTCACTAACTAGCCTAATCAACCTCTCAAGGAATTTTTAATTCCTTTTATCCTTCCAAGGAATATTAATTTCCTTTTCTCTTCCCCATGTCCTTTATGACATGTGTCCTTAGTCAACCCTATTAAATGCTTTTCTTTTTGACAAGGCATCTTCCTTCCCTATGTGAATTTTTAATTCACCTTTTAATCCCCCAATGCATTTAAGGAATTTTAAATTCCTTCCCTCTTCCCCATGAGAATATTTGAGGAATTTTTAATTCCCCACTTGTCCTCTCCCACATGGGGACAAGGACCTCCTTTATGAGGAGATCTTGTCCAATCCCAAGGTACTTTGTACCTCTCTCCATGTCATGTCTATCCTTCCACCTCATGTCCACTTCACCTTTTAGGGCTATCTCACCTGCCACATGTCAAAATGTGAGGGCTTGTGAGTTCTCAACTCACCTTAGCCCTACATCTTGATATTTGGTGGATCAATCTCAACCGTCCATTTCCCCTAAGATTTCCCAAAAATCCTATAAATACCCCCTCTTTTCTCTCATTTTGGGGAGATCATTTTTTTTGCTAGCCAAACTCTTGCAATTTTGTTTCTCAACTTACACTTAGCCATTTTCTTGTTTTCATCCACTTGCACTCATCCTCACAACATCACTTAGCTTG
The DNA here is from genome assembly GCA_007258455.2 of Sequoia sempervirens. Taxonomy (NCBI): domain Eukaryota; kingdom Viridiplantae; phylum Streptophyta; class Pinopsida; order Cupressales; family Cupressaceae; genus Sequoia; species Sequoia sempervirens. Next base: position 526,367,255 of record VDFB02000015.1, read on the forward strand.
CATCTACTTGCCATCCAAGGAGCATACACATCCAAGATCGAAGGGCCAACCAAAGGATCGACTCAACGCAAGGTATAAGGTTCCATTTCGTTGCTTTGTCTTGCATTGTTTCCAACTTAGGCTAATCTTGAGGTGTAGGTTATTTTAGTTGTTTATTTGCACTCTTTCACTTGCTGCTTGATTTCTAACGCTCACATTCGACCTATCACAACCTCCACTAGGGTTTTTCCCCTAACAGGGTTTCCACGTAAAAATATTGGTGTTATGTGTGTTTCTGATGTGTTGTTTATTCATGCTTTCATTGATATTGGTTAGATTTGAGAATAAGGATTAATAAGTTTAATAAGTTTGAAATTCGATGACAACCGATTCACCCCCCCTCTAAGTTGTCTGCCCTTGTGTTGCCAACATATACATGGTGTGAGAACCCAAAAGCCCATGGTATGACTAAAATGATTGGCATACCAACAAGAATCTCTTGAAAACTATATGAAATATCAATTATAAACATCCTTCATCCAAAGGATGATGAAGCCCCATTCCTTTCAAATATGCAGGGAAGGTATTGGTTACATTTTGTTCTTGATAATGGAAGTTGAAAATATTGAAATATGTTAAAAAAATAAGAGGTTTAACTTGCAAACAACACCTCACTCACATTCATATGCCATTAGATGGGTGAGTTAGGAAAAAGACATTAGGGAAAAGACATCTAGATACCTGATTAAATTTTATTTGTTGTAGCTCCATAAAAATGATATTGTATGTCATAAATAGCTGCAATGAATATTAACATTCATATTTAAGTTTGTTTTGTTTTGTGCTCCTTCAATTTGTTCTTGTTTTTGTCCAGGACATGGATGCTTTGTGGTGGTTGAGTATGTATTTGTATTATGTTTTGGCTGTTGAATGGCTACCTGTTTTTATGTATTAATTCCTTTTCTTTTCTCAATATATATATAAAATGAAGAAGCTCAAAATCAATGACTCATAGAAGCATTAGATCATTTAGTATTGTAGTGGCTTTCATTGCTATATTTTAAGGTATATCACTTTTGAATATTGAACTTCGTGAATTTTCTATTAGCATGTGATAAAGATTGAAGAGAAATTGAAGGTCAAAGATGAAAAAAACCTTTTGTGATGGTGAAGCCAAACTAAGACAACAAAATAGGTTTGTAGAAATGTAATAAACTAAGGATAGTCCATCTTAAAATCACACACCAAAGAAAAGTGGAATAGAACTCACAAAGGATACACATATGTGGTGTGAGACCCTAGAAGCCCATGGTATGACCAAAATGATTGGCATACCAACAAGACTCTTTTGAAAACTATATGAAATATCAATTATAAATATCCTTCATCCAAAGGATGATTAAGCCCCATTCCTTTCAAATATGTGGGGAAGGTATTGATTACATTTCATTATTGACAATGGAAGTTGAAAATATTGAAATTTGTTAAAAATAATAAGAGGTTTAACTTGCAAAAAACACCTCAATCACATTCATATGCCATTAGATGTGTGAGTTAGGGAAAATAAATTTGTGTTAATAAATGGTGTTGTTTATTAAATTTTATCAACCCTTGAAAAATGTAGATTGTGACATGACATTCTTGGACATTTGTGATTTTTTTCTAGGACAGCCTTACAAGTACAATTGCCACAATATCAATGAGGCTAAATCTTAGAGCATCATTGTTGAATTATACATCAAAATTTAGATAACAAAATTGGTTCTCATGAAGTTGGTATTTTTTATCAATGTAAAGTGGTGTTATGGAGTAATTTCTTGGATTAGAACATTTCTCTTTCTCATGCTTTGATTTTATTGGAACAAGAGACTGTCATTAACATATGTGCTATAATGTCAAATTTTGACATTAAAACATATATGGATGGAAAAGATGTAAAAATATTTTCACATCTCCAAAATTTGTGCCTCTACATTGCCTAGTACAACATTTGATTGATATCATACTTGACATCCTACTACATGACTAGCAATTATACAAGAGAAAAAATGATGAGATCAATCAACAAATCTAAGGGTTGGTTCAAAAGGGCCACATTTGGCCAAGTGCCTCATTTTTGGAAGTCTAATTTTATTGACCACAAAGAAGGATGGAACACAATAACTCTACATTAAATACCATGTTCTAAATAAGATAATTGTCAAGAAGGGGTACTTGATTCCATGAATCATTGACCTCATTGATTAGTGTGGGGGGAAATCTTGTTCAAAATAATTTATATATGAAATTAGATTATCAAGATCCTATTGAGATAGTTGATGTCTAGAATATTGGTTTCAATTCCAAGGGGGGCTTGTCTAAGTGGTTGGTTATGCCATTTCATGTGGAGGATCAATATATAATCAAGCCTTACACATTCTTTTCTTTATCTACTTGATGATATTCTCACTTTTAATAAGCTTGGAAAGATCACCTACAACAAGATCAACACATTTTTTCAACCCTTTTTTAATGTATATAAGTGCTCTTTTGGAATGGAGGGAATTCAATACCTACACCATATTTAACTACATCATTAATAAATATGGTGTATTTGTTGACCTAGGGAGCTTTAGGTAATTAGAGAATAGCCAACCCTAAAAAATTATCAAAGAACTCAGGAGCTTCTTGGTCCTAAAACTTTTGTAAAAGGTTGATGTTAGGATTTTCTTACATTGCATGTCCTCTAAATTAGGAAACACAAGTGAGAAAAGAAAAACTTGTATGGATAAATGTGCAACAATGAGAAGTTATACAATTGAATTAGTCATTAATTTTGACACTAGTTCTTGTTTTTATCAATTTGAAACAATATTTTGAGATTGAGATAAGTGCCTTAGTGTCATGCCCATAAATTTTTGCTACGACACCCTACTATTTTTTTTTTGAAATGTTGAATAAGTAAATAACTTGCTTATGTCAGAAGGAGAAACACTAACGTAATAGGAGTTGTGCCTCTTGGGTATCATCTCTCAACTCAGGTGCAACGCTTGAAATCTGGATTCCGACTAGATCCTATTGACACCCCAACGCCTTGCCTCCTAAGTTCCACCAAGTTTAGTGAAGGTTAGATAATTATTGCATTGAAGGTCAGATGACTTAAGACGATCTCAATCTATTTGCTTAATGCAACAACTATAGACACTAACCCATTGCCCTCTTTGCAATAGATTAGAATAGAGCAAGATTCCATAACTTGATATCTTAGAGAAAATGACCAAATGACTGTGGCCCTCTACCTTGACATCATCATTAAGGTTGGTGAAACGCGTTATCATTTTGTGATAATAACAATATTATTTATTACATTTGTATTCATATTAATCTTGAGCATTGTGGTCAATGAAATCCACAACTTGGAGATTTTTTTGAATAAAACTTTTTCAATGGTTACTCTAACCATTAGTGAATTTGTTGTAATTCATATTAAAACTATAAACCTATTTACATTGTTAAAACTTAAACTTTTGTAAGGAAATTAATATTCTTATAACCATTATTGCCATATTAACACATTTGTGATGGAATCGATGATAATTAATGGACTTATCAATGTTTAATGTCTATGAAATAATGGAACTAAAGAATTCCTTTTTTATATAAGTCTACATCTATAGACCAAGCCTCTAGAAGAGAAGTAATGGTATATGTCGGAATTATTAATCTTAAATACTTTAACATCTTATTCATAAGTACCATATGGTAGGAAAATAAAATAAAATAAATTTATTCACCCATTAGTTCTTTAATAGAAGCTATATTAATCCTTTTAAATCTACTAGTCACTCAAAGAAAGGTAAAATATCTTATTTCATTATGCATGGAATATATTGATTTAGTTATTGAGTTATAATTATAGTTAATATAATTTACTCGACTAAATAATTAAATAATTAATAATATTGAATTATATTTAATTATTAACTTGACTAAATAATTAATAATTTACTTATATTTACTAAATATAATTAATTATATTTAATTATAGTTAATATAATTTACTCGACTAAATAATTAATAATTAATAATGAGGGTTTATTCATTATTGACTTGCAGATTTTGAACCCTACCAGGGCCGTTCACCCCCGCCCCCTCTGTGTATACTCCTTCAGAAAGCCATGACTATCCCTGGCCGCTTATGCTCATTTATCTTTTTGTTTCATTAATATCTGCAATCCCAAATGTGCTCATTATTAGGATCCTGGCCACAGTTTTCATTTTGGTAACATACTTTAAAACCCACGTTGAAACCCCATTTCCAAGCTATAGCCTACCAAATTTGAGAAGTGAGGTTGCTACACACTGAGTCTGAATGCAAATCCCCTCATTACATGTGGGTGGATTTTTGTTATATATAAAAAGAAATACTATGTATTGTTAGGATCCCATTTGTTGTCCAAACCAATAGAAACCCAATATGTTAAATGCAAGCAACAATATTCAATTTTGTTTCTAAACCCATATTTGTTATGATGCTATTATCAATTACAGATTCCTATGTTACATAAACTTTTAGGTTATCTAATATGAAGCAACGGTACATAAATTTACTTGATTGCAATATACAACCTCATCTATTTCTATAACAGTATAGAAGGTATTATCCAAATCAAATTAAGTCAAAGAATCACATCTATTCACAGACAAATTCATAGTTGAGAGAGACATAACAGTGGATAGGGTCTATCAAAGAATCAAACCTATTTTCTATGAAAATAAATTTAATGTAATATTTGCATATTTTTAATAGCAAATCAGAAGTCCTTTACATCAATTTTCCATGGCTGTAACCTTTATCCCAACAAAGAAGATATCACCAAAGGATAAAACTCATACTAAATAGCAGAGACATAAATACTTTCAAACTTGAGAGAACTTTTTTCAAAACTTGCAAACCTGCAATTATAAGCCAATGGGAAAAAAAGAGAGCTAACCCCCCAACCATAATGGGTCATCAAGCTACATGAGCTCTCACCATACCCCCTAGCCAAGAGAGTCTGAAAAAGGCCTCAATTGGAGGAATTACCCATTTAACAAACATATGGCCAAGCTTTCACACCCCAAATAACTCCATACTCAGGTTGCATACCATTCACAATGGCAACAAGAAACATCAAACAACACCACAAGGACCAGAATTCACAGCTTGAAACATCAAACAACACCACAAGCACTAGAATTCATATCTTTAATCTTGGCTGAAATATTTACATCTTCTTGAGAACCAAATTCACTCGACACACACACAAAAATGAATCGCATACAAATAACACAAAAATGAATCACATACAAATTACATGGGTTTGACAGCTGAAGACTTACCTTACCAGGTGGAAGGTTCCATGGATGGATTAACTAACTCTTCTCTTCCATTTGTCCCCTCTCTTTTCCAAACTCCAACCAACAAAAAGAAGAAATAAAAATTGTCTCCAACTCCCCCAAAACAAATTATATCCCTCCTTTTTGTTGCCCTAACCATTATTATCCCTTTAGGAATTACAAAAATGCTCTAAAAACTTTAATTTCCTATTTTTTTCACCTTTCAAAAATGGCCTCAAAGTTTGTATACGGGTTGTACTTTTAACCCACCTTCTTAAGACATCAACACATATTTTAAAACATAAGGCCACAATACAATTAATATAAAACACTCAAATTATTTGACGCACACATAATAAACTACTTGAACTCGAAGGTGACACAAACAAGAATACAACTTCAATAGGTGAAGTAAGGTGACTAGGGCCCCTTGGACTCTCTTGTTTCCCATTGGTTGAAAACTAATTACAATAGTTAGTACCTTTTGATAATAATAATGAAATAAAATGAATGAAATATTTACAACTGTCATAACCATCAATTTAACAAAAAATGAATTTATGTACCTGATCTCGTTCCCATGTGTATCATTAGTACCCAATGTTGGAGTGCTATAAATACTCATACCTTTTCAATTCAATGTTAGCATCCAAGAGAAATGAATGTGATAAAACATAATTACTTGAATCAAATCAACTATTAGCAAGGATAATGCAATATTAATCCAAAGACCAATTCCTATTAACAAGGGTGTACAACTACATAGACCTCAACATCACTTCACACAATAAATAATTATTTGTATCATTTGTGTACTATGCCGTTATCAATTGTATATAATTATTTGAACAAAAAGTATACAAATTTTGATTCTATTTCATTTTAGAAACAAGTTGGCACAACAAAAATATTAATTTGAATCAACTATTCAACCTAGAAATGAAATCATTAATTAAATAATGAGTTGAAAATAATGCATTGGAGTTGGACCTTACACTTAGAGTATGCACTAGGACTGCTTCTCACTCAACATGGCCAGCCTATTGCATATTGTGGAGATAATTTTTGTCATGTAGTGTGCAAATATGCAACATATGAAAAAGATATAGCTTATTGTCCAAAGTTGCAAGTAATGGAAGGATTATATACTAGGAAAGGAGAGTGTCATCCACATAGATCTCAAGCCTCTACGGTTCATTTAAGCTCAAGGCACATTACAAAATGCCTAACATTAAATATGGTCTATATATCTCAAACAATTTTACCTTAGCAAATAACACTAGAAAGTGAATACCAACGAAGGTGGTGATTGCTTGAGACAACCTCCAATTACAACCTTGGGAATGGTGCTAAAATATTATGGACACAAAACACCAAAGAGGTCTCAGTTGCATCTTAGAGATCCCACCTTTTTTGACATATATCCAAGTTTAACAAGTAGGTCTAATAGGTTCTTGAGTATCACTTGATGGATTCTCATATCACTAGGGCATATCTATTTTTCCATTGAGGTCTTAGAAGATGTTTTGTGAAGGTCACTATTATGGAAAAATTTAAGAAACCCCCCCCTCGGTGAAGGTGTATAATATTGGTGAATCCTGTTTACTTCCTGATAAAAATAATAATTATAATGGCAATTTTTTTCAATTTTCGTAAAATAATAATAATTTCAATTGGCGAATCTTTTTGAATAGCTAGAAGTCTATGGAAAATCCTAGCAAAATGTAATTTTTTTTAAAAACACTAAATTTTTTCCATTGCAATTAAAATCTATTTTCAAACTAATAAAATATTTTGATTGGCGAATTAAACCTATTTTCAAACCAGAAAAAAATATTTTTGTTGGCGATTAAAACTTTTTTTCAAACTAAAAAATAAAATTCATTGGTGAATTAAACCTATTTTCAAATGATTAAGGAAAAAACATTGGCGATTTAAACATAATATCAAACTAAAAAAAAATGTAGTGGCAAAGTGTTAGTGCAAATTTTCCCAACCTTAGTTGCAAGTCTTTCTTGGTCATCTTTGTAGTTGGTGGGTAAGAGGTTTTGAAAACTTTGAAACTTCAAACTTTTCGATGAATTTTCGATGGATGGTTGTAGTTGCATTCCAGAATTATATCTCTCAAAGCACTAGATATGTGAATTGAAACCTCCGGAATTACACTAGAACTGTTAGATTTTCAAAAATCAATGGTTGAGATTTTATTAATAATTGGTTTTAGAAATCAGCATATAGTTCCAATCATAAGTGAGCGAAATTTATTGTGACTTATTAGCTAGGACATTGATAATCATTAAGGTAAAATGAGACACTTAATTCTCTCTTTTCAATGCATCAAAGTACTCTACCTTTCATTTATTCTATTGAAATTCTCAATTTGGTTGTGGTACTGGGCGGCGGCGTGGATTAATACCATATGAATAGCCAAAGTGATTGATTGGAACGATGTATTGTAGAATTGTAGATGATGATGCCAATAATCCAATGATTTTTAAAATCGACAGCTTGCGTGGCACTGCTGATTTTGACAATTGACAACTTGTCAACTTGAGCTATAGTTTACAACCTTTCATGTAGCTAGCTTGAGGTACCGATTAAGTTGAATTTTTGGTTTGCACGAATCACAATTATTACTAAGTAGTCAGTAGTAATTATACACAACCTCAGAGCTCACACATGACATGTGTGAGGTGTACAAGGTACCAAGCTAGTAGTGGCACTTTTGGTGGCACTTTTGGCCCATAAATAAGGATAGTGAGCACAACTAAAATTATTCGTTTAATTGTCATAAGGGTTTTCATTTTGTAGGGTTAATAAATTAATAAGGATTTAGGAAGAAGATGATGTGGTATTATTGGGGATGCTCTAAATTCTCCTGCCTCCAGTTGTGTAGTTATAGAGTAAAAGACCAATTTCCTTCAAGTTCACAATGGGTGGAATTGGAAAGAAGTTGATTTGGTTCACCTGACTTCTCAGATAGGTTTTAAACTAGGATGAGGAGCTCTGATGGACATAAGTGATATCCCAATGCACGGAGGCTGCAAGTAGAAGGTGGGAGCAATTTTACTACCCCTCATCGTTTGCATGCCTCTAGTTCTCAAAGGGGATAAGCACACTTTGTAGCTTCACAACTCCCATTTCCTCAGCATGGTTGGCCAGGCGAGTTCCTTGCATTTATTTTAGACACCATGGCCTACCAGGAAAGCTCCATGCATTTATTTTTAGTGCTCATCTTCTACATGGGAGCAATTTTACAATCCCTCATTTTCTATATCAGTCTAGTTCTGAAAGGGGCTAAGTACATTTTGTATCTTCATGACTCCCATTTCCCCAGTTTGATTTGGCCCCCCTTTCCCCTTGCATTTATTTTTAGAGCCCATGGATGACCCAACAAGTCCCATGTGTTTACTTTCAAAGCTTATGGTTGAACCGACAAGCCCCATTTATTTTCAGAGATACATGTATCGCATTTACATTTTCAACTTTTCACCAGTGGTCCAACAGAAGCTTGGTGCTTGTGCTTACATTTGTATTTGTACTATGTAATAATGTGACATTGTAATTCAGTTGTAATAAAATAAATGGCTGTGCTATTAATGTGACATTGTAATTTATTTTATTAAGTCCTTTGCAAGTTAAGTGCTATTAATGGTTGTGCAATGTGCTATTAATGTGACACTATAATTCATTTTATTAAGGCCTTTGAAATGTTAAGTTTCTGGCCCCTTGGCCTTGATGTCAATCCTAGCGCATTAAACTTTAAAGCAAATTTAAAACACATGTTTTAAAGAAAATTTAAAGCAAATTTAAAACACGTTTTATGTTTATTATTTATATCATAAATTACTCAACCGTTCGATGAACATTTGATGTATGGTTGTAGTTGCATTCCAAAATGAAATGCACAGAGCGCTACACTTGCAAACTTAAACCTCCAGAATCACCCTATAACCGTTAGATTAACATAGATCAACGGTTTCGAATTTGCTATCAATACAAGAGTAAATCATTGTTTTTAATGGCTTGTTTTAAATGTTGTCAGCCATGCACATTGTACTACCTAATTGTGTACTGTGTAGTTTGTAAGTAACAAGTAGACATTTTGGTGTCATTTAGTTTGCTCATTGCAGTGCACCACCCTGTTCTGGGTTCCACAGTTCCACTTCCAACAAAGCCATTCTAGTAACCTAGTTTCAAGCTTCAACATAGTTTTTGACTTCAAGAATCAAAATTCAAAATCCAGGTAAGTTAAAGAATTCTTGTGGCTATTTTGACATTTCTTAAAATATTATTTTGTCAAACTTTGAAGCTTAGGTTTACGGTTAAGAGGCTTAATAATTAAGAAAAAATAAAGACTAATAGGGAATTCACAAATTTCATATTGTTGATTGTATCAGCATGTCTACCACCAATACCACTAGAGCAATGTCGGATAAAAAATACATTATGCAAAATTGCTTGAAACCCCAGGTTTCACTGATGAATACCATGATATTTATGATCCTGAAACCTATGGCAGGCATACCTTAAAACTTAGATTTTCATCTGAGAATAGGGCTGCAAAGAAAATGCAAGTTAATAGTATCAATGCACCATGGGTCACTGGATTAGGGCACATGATGTTACATGTGGTTTTCCCTTGCCCAAAATTTATCATGGTTTGTGCCCTAAATTATGATGGTAACAAAAGAGCAATTGTTAATAAAGATAGTAAAGAAGAATTGTTAGCCATTAATGTAGAAGAACTTGGAAAAGTGTTGTCCTTAGGGTTTACAACCAAAGAATTTGGAAATGTCCACATTGACCTAGAAAAGCTTGCTAGTGATTATGAAGTAGTGGATGAAATGGATAATTTTTTTTTCTTAAATAGAATAGTTCAGGATAGAAACAAATTGAAAGGTGATCATAAGCCTCCTTATGATTTGTATATTTTTAGATCATGGGTTCAGGATACTATTTCCATTCTAGCATTTTGCCTTAGACTGGATAGCAATTTGGAAGTGGGTCCATGCCTCCTTGAAATGGTGTATAATATCCATTATGGTGTTCCACATGCCAAATATAATTTTATTGAGCACATTGTAGAATCCATGCATAAACAACTTTTAATGATTAAAGGAAGTTCCAACAAGACATTTAGGTTCACAACCTACTTGTGCTATCTTTTTCTATTCAAATTCAGAGGAATGTTTCAAACCAACAAGCTTCAGATTTAGCCCTATGGTAATAGTAATCCTGAGTAAAAGGAAATGGCTCTAGAAATGAATGGACCATTGTTATAAGGTTGCATGATTCTCAAAGGAACTACAGTCATTTTGTAGACTACTTTTTGGCTCCATTGCATCAAGAAATTACAAATACTCCAATGCCTAGATTGCCTATGTCATGTAGAAACTGCATTCAACTAGGAAAATAAATACAATTGGTTGATTGGTACTTAATGGAAGAATATACTGTGCTAAGATTTTATGGATCGGAAGTACAACCATACAAACTTCCAATACATGTGACATAAAGGGTTTTTGCTTTGGAATATGTATGGTAGATGCAGAATACTGATGAAAGATACTTTACTAGTCAGGGGAAGAAGACCTTATTTCCTTCTTTACCTTTTTCATGTGGAGGGATGACATTCGAGAGAAAAGCATTTAGTGTGGCACATGATCTTTTGATTTTTTGTAATTTTGATGTTATCTGTCACTGGCAGTATGATCCATGTGACACCATTAAATCAATGATTGTAATCAATAAGAATGTTGGAAGTAAAATTCAACATCAAAGTAAACCCTTGCTTGAAAACTTGAGAAACAAGGATTCTTGGGATGAGGACAAAGTAGCAATGGAGAAAAGTGCTACTAAGAATGGTATTTCTTTTGAACAATTGTTAGTAGAAATTATGGAATTGCATCGAAAGATAATTAGGAGGTACAACATTTTTTATGAAAAAAGTCATAAACCATCTAGCAGAGTAAAAATGCCAGATTCTCTAGAGAAGGAAGTTATAGAAAAAAAATGGTCACGATAAAAAATTACTACCTTTTGGTCTATGAGGAAGGACCTAGGTGATCCAAGAGCTCTTGTAGAGTATGGAGATAACGAATAAGATCTTGAGTTTAGTAAATTATGGAATATAGAGCATTTGAATGAACAAGAAGATGAAGAAAGTGAGGATGATAGGCAAGAAGAAATCCATGTCAATTTCAAACTTGGTTTAAGTGAGGCCACAAAAGAAGCATTTACTACAGCAGTAACCATAGTTGAAAAAATGGGTTATGAAGGTGGTCCTTTGGGGTCCCAAAGACAAGGCCCTTGGATGGTAATAGATGTAGAGAATAGAAAACCAGTTGATAAATCTGGCCTTGGGTTTGGAGGTGAAAACGTAAAACTAGGGTATACAGGTCAATTTGTTAGAGCTTCAAGTTCAAATCCTCATCCTCATGGTCAGACATAATCACAACTAGGACATGCCCATGGTGGAGAGCTTAGTGCAACAGGCACTGCCTCTAGTGGCAATGGTATGGGTATTAGCACTAGTAGTGGGCAACATGTGCTACAACAAAAAATTACACACAAGAGGACAGCACAATATACCACAAAAACACTAGGTGATCAAGGCATACAAAAGAGGCAAAGGATTTTGACAGGTCCAACTCTAAGTCACACTACCAGTGGATCCACCACAAAGGAGTTATTTCTAGGAACTCCCCCAATTCCAGTTAGTTTGGATGCAACATCATTAGCAACTACAAGTACTCCTATTCCCTCGCCATTCAAGCATTCCATTGTTCCTGCATCCCTAGGTTTTGATTACATTGAAGAGTTTAAAAAGAAATCAGAATTGAATAAAAAAGAAAAGAAGCAACTGATGGAGAGTGCGTCTACTCTAACTTCAGAGCCTGCAACAACCATGGTATTACCCACATTTGACACAAGTAAAGAAATCATGGAGTACACATTTCTTGTTCCCACAGTTCAAAACAGACCAGCAAATTAGATGGCTCCATCTGAATTCTAGGTGAACAATTTTCAATTGGATTTTTTTGGACTCAGAAATATTGACAAATTAATGTATCAAAGAAGAACAATGAATTGGTGTACACATCATTACTGAAGCAAGATAGAGAGAAAAAAAGGTTGTAGACTTAAATTGAAAAGTTACAGATAGACCTAGCAAATGAGAAAGCAAAGAGGAAAGCAACATATAACAAGAGCAATGAATTAGAAAAAAGAATTAAAAAACATTCCTCTACATTAACAAGCAAACATGATAAGCAGAATGAGATTGAGACTGCAGTGAATGAACTTAAGCAAAGGCTAGATGAGAGCAACAAGAAATACGATGAGGAAAAATCCACTTCAGAAAAATTAAGACTAAGCATTGCAAATGGAAATGTACATTGGGAAAAAAAATTGGAGAGAAAAGAAATGAAAGATTGGAGGCAGAGCTGATGGAAGCAAAAAAGAAATTAACTCTTGTCAAAATAAGTTATCTTCATTTTGTACAGAAATAATGAGGCATATGAAACAAAAGATCTGGGATGAAATATTGCAGGGGAATGATCATTTGTGTGACATGTATTAATTGATTGATGCTATCAGACATCATAAGAATCTCAACAAATATTTAATGGAGAACAAAAATGTGCTGGCATTAGAGAAATCAGCAAATGAAATTCAACAAATGGTCTACAAATCCAGTGACAATATTTTGAAATCAAAAGGGATTACTAATCGGATTGCTACATCAATGACATTGTCATCTGTCATTGAAAAGAGTTTGAGAATGTGTGAAATAGAGAAATATTTGCATTTGGTTGCAGACAAGATGAAGAAGGTGGATGAAAAGTTAAGGAACTTCACAAAGCTTGGTTTACCAGAGGCTTTTGACACAATTGAGTGATTAGTTGGATGGAATGATTTCAGAAAGAAGATGGAGGATGCAAGGAAGATTGATTTGGACCAGTTTCCTTAGAACCCAGATGTGGTGACCTATTTGGATTCCATCAAACCATTTCTAACCCTGAATGCAAAATTGACTAAATAATCCAAGACAGGTTCCAATTTGAATAATGAATTGTTAACAAATCTTCAAGTCAAACAACATCAATTAGAACAAATGACAATTCCAACACCTGAAGAGTGGAAGTTGCTAGAAAATGTGATGCAATGATTTAAAATTTGATAATATGAGTTTCCAAGTTCCAACTCAGCTTTGTGCAGAGTTGTCGTTGAGCAAGATTTTGCATTGCCAATGCCTCTATGTATTCCTTCATGTGATGCAGTGATAATCAATTTAAAAGCTCAAATTCAGACTTCAATAATGTGTTGTTCAATTATCTGTATTATTTATTAAATCATTTGAAGAAAAAGTTTGGTAGTGGTTTCAACTTCTAGATACACTTGTTATTATGTTCATTGTTGTATATGCTACTAATACTATTGTTAATATGTTATTAATCTAGTAAGCATTGAGTTGAGTGATGAATCACTGAGCACATGCTCAAGTTTTACTTTTAACACAATTAAAATATGAACTATAAGGTGATTTTAATTCCAAGCATCCATAATCTTAGTGAAATTTCATTACAATTCACACATCAATACTCAATCTCCATGGCTACTTAGCATATCCACTAAACATTTATATGAATTCATGTCATGGATTATCTATTATTGGAATTGGAATGATGGCTTTTTGGTTAGTTTCATTGCTACTAAGTTCTGGTGAAGAGAGCGGTTTTGGTGCTTTTCCTAACCTTAGTCGCTACCCCTCAAAGTTTTATAACCTTGTCGTGGAGCTCTAAATTTTCATAACTCCCCTATTCCCCGACATGGTTGATGGTTCACTTTTTTGAGTTGCAAGTCTTTCTTGGTCATCTTTTTAGTCAGTGGGTCAAAGGTTTGGAAAACTTCAAAACTTCAGACTTTGGTTCTAAGGTTCCAAGATTCAGCGATCACGCAACATTATGGACTTATCTTTCCTTTCAAAGGCGTCATCATCTGACATCTCATTGAATGCTATGTACGAACTAAAATTGAGTTGTCTTTTCAGGAATTTCGAAAAGCATGCTATGTATGGACTAATGTAAAATATAAAATACAATATAAAATATAAAATATCACAATTGCATGGAATACAACATAAAATATCATCAAATACAATTTGACTTTGGAATATGATTCATGAAGTGCAATACAAAATAAAATATCATGAAGTGCAATGATTCACAATTTCATTGAATACAATATAAAATATCATCAACTATAGTATGGAATAATGGAATCTAATCTTGAGATCCATGAAGTGCAATATAAATACCTAAAAGCTACTAACTCTCTTGAATCTCTTTCATTTCCCAAACAGACTCAGGTTCCTCAATCTGACGTTCATCATCAGATAAAGTAAAAGAGTCATCTTGAATTTGATTCCAAGTCTGCTCTTCATTTTCTTCGGCCTGTGTCTCAAATTCAACATTCATTGTATCATTTTTGTCAATGTCAACTGTTTGAGTCTCATTGCCACTACTAGTGCCACCAGTACCACCAACCTTTGGAATTGGAGTGTTTCACAACCCGACCCTTCTTCTTTCGCATGTGGACCTCCAGATTGCAAGTTCCCTTTCAAAAGGAAAATTTCTAATATTATACGCAGTTCCTTTCATCCTCAAGCAATTTTCCAAATTCTTGTCTAGTTTGTTTCTTAACTTTGATTTCAAAAACCCCAATGTACTGAAAACTCTCTCATCCTCCACTGACCCCAATATCATTGTTTGACATAAATCAGAAAGTTTGAAATATTCTGATATTGAACCACTCAATATTTCACTCTGACATAAGCTTGTCCAAACCTTTTTTATTAATCCTGGTTCAAAGGCCTTGTCCTTGCCCATGGATTTATACTGGTCCCTCATAGCTATTGCAAAATTCCCACATTGTTTTCTAAGCTTAGCTTCATCTAAAATTCCTTCTATTTTATGCTCATCATATGTTATAGTTTTTGAATATTGTTCAATCAAGATTTTTACTTGAGCATGAAAAAAAGTGGGGTTATCTCAATTTTCCCAAAATTGAGGATACATAATACTCATGGCTTCAAGTATTTCATGTCGAGGGAATCTTTCATGAATATATGAGGAAAGAGATTTTGCAATTTACTTCAAATTATCACCAACAGATTTAACAATGCCTTGAAAATCTTATGTGTTAATGGTTACTTCTCTAGTAAAGCGCCTGGCTATCTTACATTGGTACATTTGTATCTCATATCCACGTACATAGATGCATAATTTCCCGCTTGCATTAAATTATAAATAATTATCAAGATCATTCAAATCAGTAATTTTCTACCACATGAAATAATTTGGGCCATCTTGTGTTAGATCTTGTCTTGGGATTTCTTCACAAGCTTGTTCATCATATCCAACATGGGGAGAAGACTAGTTAAAGTCAAGAGTGTCTCTGTATCACTTAACCTATGTAAAAGGTTAGGAGCTTTGTTTACTGTGTTGCGATGCTCGTACATCACTCTAATCAAAGATTGATATTTTGAAAGAACTCGTTGCGCTAGTCCATGCAGGGAGACCCATCTGGTATTGAAATCCTTGAGAAGCTTGTTTCCTATTGTTATTCCCTCAGCAAAATTTTGAAATTTTGTGAAACGTTAGGACTTCAACAGAAGTATGCGTGGATCTCGAGGACTAGATTTTTGAATTTTGATACTGTAGGAAACTTGTTAACAATTTTGAATGCTAAATTCATTATGTGGGCCATGCAGTGAATGCCAAGCATGTATGGTGCACAAGTAGTTTGTAACTTTATGCAAACACCGATCATTTGACCTTGCATCACCGCAGCTCCATCAACTCCTACACACACCAACTTTTTTGCAATTGTCAACTCATCCATACCTACAATTTCATTCAAAGATTTTTTGACTAGTTCAAATATATTTTGCGTTGTTGACCTATTCTTCATTTTATGAACACAAAGAAGTTGAGCTTGGAGAACATGTTGTTGTACAGTATACAAATGCATACAGACCCAAGAAGTATTGTCTACCGCAGTAACTTCATCTAAATATAATGCAATGAAATTTGACTCTTTTACTTTATTCTTTAAATCTTCCTTTTCCACTGCAGCAAGACAGTTTTCCCAATCCCATCCAATGTTTACTGACCAATGTGACAAAGAATAGTGAGGAACATTCAAATAAGATAATAAACCATAATATTTTGGGTAGTCTATCATAGGACGCCCTCTGGACAAAATATGAAAAACAACACTCCTTTGAATAGTTTTTGACAGATTTTCTCCTTCCATTGCTTTTCCAAATTGAGCCTCAAGTGTACCTTTACATGCAGTA
The DNA here is from genome assembly GCA_007258455.2 of Sequoia sempervirens. Classification (NCBI taxonomy): domain Eukaryota; kingdom Viridiplantae; phylum Streptophyta; class Pinopsida; order Cupressales; family Cupressaceae; genus Sequoia; species Sequoia sempervirens. The sequence goes on from VDFB02000015.1 coordinate 526,383,957, forward strand.
ATGTTCGACATTATTTTTTCATGCTCTTCATAATCCGTAACATACTTAACATGAAGACATTCTTCCTTTGATTTCCATCGTAAGAATAATTCTTCCTTTCCGTCTATGCTTTTTTTTCATAAACTTTACCGATATGCTTTTCTATAGTGTCAATCTTTAGCTGCAACATCTTGGCTCTTCCACATTTCCAACTACAAATCTTACATTTGGCCAATGTTTCCTTTTCAATATCGTTTGCATTGCCAATCCCCACCGGTACCATGAATGGGTATTTTGAAAACCAACCAAGTTGAAAACTCCTTATCATTTCCCACTCGCACCCCCTTTTTGGTTTATTTTTTCTTTTCTTGCTACCAACATCATCATCCTCATCCAAGTCAATTATCTCATTTTGGCTAACTGGGCCTAGGGTGTCACTTGAAACATATTCTACGATATTGCTATCCTGATTTGATAAATTTTGATTTAAATAAATGACAATCTCAACTTGACCTTCCGGTGGCGGTGAGGTATTGGGAATGCTACCGATATTTGGTGGAACAATTGATGATGTAGCTCCATATTGACCTGATGGATCAGAAGCTTTGGAAATTCAAAAGTAAGATTGTATGGTACATCTAAGTTTTGGGCATTTTGATGGCCTTCCAGTCTCTCCACCACCCTCAGGAGTGACAAGAGTCTCTTCACCACCCTGAGGAGCGGAAGGAGTCTAAGATGCGGCAGGAGTCTCTTCACCACCCTAAGGAGTGCAAGGAGTCTGAGAAGCAGCTGGAGTCTCTTCACCACCCTTAGGAGCGGTAGGAGCCTTACCCTTGCTGCTCAAGCCACTTGGCATATTGATCTCTGATTCGCTCGACATATTCATCTCACTTCGAATAAAAATTGGAAAAAAATCTCTTCTTGTTTAAGGACAGAGAATAATAATATAGATCCCATTACCTACTCAATATCATCTTTAAGACTGAAGCAAGAATGGAAAAGAGATAAAGAAAACTTATTATTATAAATAATAACACTATGAAGAAACAATCATTCACCTTTAAGTCTATGTTTTTGGCTTTGGCTAACTTCCAAATAAATGACACTTTCGATTGTATTTATTTCTGTTCATGGAATGGATTAATAATAAATCACATATGAAATTCAATACTATGGAATACAATATAAAATATTTGGCTTTTCCTAAACTTAGTCGCTAGTCCTCGGAGTTATATAACCTTGTCGCGGAGTTCTAAATTTTCATAACTTCACTATTCCCCAACTTGGTTGATGGTTCACTTTGTTGAGTTGCAAGTCTTTCTTGGTTATCTTTCTACTTGGTGGGTCAGAGGTTTCGAAAATGATGAGGGTGCAACCCAAGACACAGAAAATAACCCACAAACAAGAGAATAATTTTATTATTCAGAAAATGGAGCTTCTTACATGCAGAGGATCTCAAATCCCCAAGTTCTACAACACATGCAAGCTATAGAAAGCTATAGAATAACCCTTTCGCAATATGCGAGCTTGTCCCCAAAAAGTTACCCAAAAATTAGAAAACCCACCCATAAATAGAGCTCCTCATTAGTTTGGAGCCAAAACAACATTCAAATTGAGTTTAGGCGGTTTGGCGCTGAAAATTTACAACATGAAGGTCAAATTTCAAAAGAGCATTTCCAATGGTATCTTTTAGAAAGTGCACCAACTTCCCGGGGCCATAACTTTTGATCTGGGGCTCCGATTTGCAAACCGTTTGAACCGTTGGAAAGGTCTCGAAGTCAAGAACGCGCTCAAAATTTTCTATGCTGATTTTAGCAAGTTTCAGGGCCATTCCGGAAGCTCTAAGTGCCTCAAATCCAACTCAGAAGATTTTCAGGTGCAAATCTGGGAGACTAAAACTGCAATATCTTTCAACCGAGGAATATAAAATAAAAACCGTAAATTGGGAATTTCATTATGACGAAAAGGGTATCCAAAAATGTAAAAACATCTGAAAAATGATAAACTTGAAATTTAACTATTTTTGGGTGATGCAAGATTGCCCTTACACCACTAGATGCTCCTGCATCGGAAAACTTCAAAACTTCAAAGTTTGGTTCTAACTTATAAGGTTCACTTTGTTGAAGCAAGAATGGAAAAGAGATAAAGAAAACTTATTATTATAACTAATAACACTATGAAGAAATGATCACTCACCTTTTAAGTCTACGTTTTTGGCTTTCGCTGACTTCCGAATGGAGAAGTAGAACCTTAGAACCGAACAAAATGTGTAAGAATAAATGACACTTTCGATTGTATTTATATCAATCCATGATTCCATATTTGGAAAATTCCGTGGAATTTTTAAATGGCATATTAAAAATTTGGTGAATCCCATGTGCTTATACAACAATACGTTGCAATTTTCAAGGCGAAATGTGTCCTCAAATGTAATTATTTTTTAATGTTATTGGTGAAATAGGTCCTCATAAGCAACTATTTATAAATTTTAGTTGGAGAAATGGGTCATACAAGCAACTATTTGTAAATTTTAATTGGCGAAATGGGTCCTGATACAATGTTGTTTTAATAGTATTAGAAAATATATAGGTGTTTTATTAAATGCTTTCAGGATTTCAGGCGAAAATATTAGTCAGTCCAATTGAAACGCATAGTTTGACAATGGCGAATTTGTTGCTTATATATGCCTTATAAAAAAACTCATTGGCGAATGTACATGCATTGGACCTATACTTCGTAAAATCCAGGTGATTTGGACACCCTGTTGGGAGCGAGAATTTTCCAATTTCGACTTGGCTGATTCCTAGAATTCGCCAATTGGTGAAGATTCGCCACTAAAGTTTTCCCTAGTCACTATAGTTGGGTGGCAGGGACTTTAAGATAGAGAAGATATCAATAGTTTTGTAGAAGTACTTATAGTAGTTATAAGTACATCATAATGTTACTATATACGTCAAATATTGTACCACCTATGGAATTGCAAGGATAACCAATCAAAATAAGGTCCACACACATCCTTACCAAAATTTGTTTCCATTAATGTCATGTTGAGTCTCCCTATGCGTAAACATGGTCATGATTGTGTTTATGCTATGGTGGATATGTTCTCAAAATGGCTATTTTAATGCCCTTCAAGAAAGGAGTCTTTGTAGAATATATTACCTTGATGTTCTTTCAAAATTTATTGGTCCATTTTGGTCTACCAAAATCCATTGTGTTCATGATTATCTAAAAATGGAAAAAATACTCAATTGTCCATCCATAGAAAAATGAGTGGGAAGAGAATGTCTATAATGATTTCCTCAATAGAACATTAGAGGTCCAACTCACGTGTAAAACATAAAATGGATATGAAAATAACAAAAAGAATTTTTTTAGATAGTTAACTAGAGCAATGAATTTTCTAAAGTTTGGTCACACTCCACATGAATCCACTTAAAAAAGAGAGTTGGTGAGCTATAATATTGCATGTAATAACACAATTTTACTTTATGTGATGCACAACCTCTTGATATTATTTCCACCCCTTTAAGGTTAAGCTACTCAATCATGCACACACTTACCCTTTCTTACATATCGGTACTTAGTATGCTAGGTAACAAATTTAGGTGTAATATCCAACCAACCTAGGGGGTCTATGACATCACATAGTTTTTCATCTTAGGAAATTGTTGTGTGACACCTCAAGTGCTTACACTATTTCAATTGGTTTTTGTTGGTCATACAAGCATCTATGTCAATTCACAAGATGGTATTATCAACTCATTCCTTTAATGAAGGATTATGTGCATCCATATGAGTGGCACATGTCTTGTCAAAGAGGCACAATTTGTTGAAATTGTGAAACAAGCACAAAACCACGAGCCACAGGATCAAACAACAAACAAAACACCTTCCACACAAGAGATCTGCAAAACAATATGTGTAATTATCTTCAACAAGAAAAAGCTACAGAAGAGAGAAAACTTTCAAGAAGATAGAAAGCTACAGATATTCTCTCATTGATAATTACAATGAGATCAATCCTTATGAAAGGAGATCAAGAAACCCTAAAAAGGGAAACCCTAGTGTGCACACTTAATAATTAATAAATAATTAATTATTAATGTGCCTAGGTTTAGCTTAAGTAACTAAAGTGATAAGTGACTTAATTAATTAACCAATATGATTAAATTAATTAAGTAAAACAACTTATTACTCTAACACCCCCCCTTAAGATGAACTTATGAAGTAGCTAAAACACTAAGAAAAAGATGCATGAAAGCAAGGATGGGTCCCGACAAACAAAGCCAAGTAAGGTACCCATGTACAAACAGAAGATCTCTATAAAGAGGAGAAATAGAGAAAACCTCGTGGGAACAAAACTCTACTCCAAGAAGAGATCAAAGGCGATTGAAGGATTGAAAAGCCTCCAAATCAAGGAAATGTCCTGAAAGAGAAGAACATGTAGAACATCACAGAAGGATGAAGAAGTTGCAAACTCTGTCAAAAGATGACTGCTATGGTGTCAAAGAACCTCCTCTTAAGATATGATGATCAGGATCAAGAAGACAACAATCTGCATGAGTGCCCCCAACGACACTACTCGAATCAGATGGAAAAAAAAGGAAAACACCTAGAACGAAGATACAGATGGCACAAGTACCAATAGTCTGAAGAACATTGATCATGAAAAAGTGGAAGGTCACCTCCAAAAAATAGGAATGTAAGAGTGTCCATATGGTAAGTGATCCATCTCACCGAAATGCATGGGTAACCAGCTGCTGCATCCGCCTAGTACATAGGAACAAATACTGTATACATAGCTCACTCCATCGAAACCAAGGAAGCATTAACACCAACAGTAGAAACCCCCCCATAATGTTGAAAAGGGAGAGGCGTGACAGGTACACTGAAACTGAATGCCAGAAAGTAGTGCATGAAGAGGAACCAAGAGCATCTGAAAGTGCAAACATAAAAGTACAAGCTGATAGAAAGGATGTGAAACCAAAATTCACATACGCATGAGAAAGGTATGAAGGAAAACAAGGGCAAACATCAACCCCCATGGCACTTTATATCATAGTGCGAGTACAATAAGGCACAAAGTGATGTGCAAGAAACTCAATACTACACATACAATGTTGAGGCACTTTATCTCAGTGCGTTTACAAAAAAGAAATACATGCAAAGTGAGCCCATAATGTCTACAATGTCCAAATAGGATAACATGCTGAAAATACAATTCTCTTACAGAAAAAGAGGAAACTGATAGCACCATGATGAAGTACACGAAAAAACATGCAGTTTCAAAAAAAAGGGCACCCAAAAATGTGTCCGGATGCAGAAGATATGGCTCGTCAAAGTCTCCAAAATGAGAATTGAACAGCAACAGCACTGAGAAAAAAAAATTCTGGAAAAAACCAGAAGTCAAAACTGGAAAATACCTACACCACTGCGAAGAGCACGAAATTCCACCCCATTTCAAAAAAAATTGCACTGAAAAAGCCCACCGTATGGCCGAGATATGGCCTCTGGAATATTGGGTGCAAATTTGAAAAGCCCAACGGAGAGGGGCTGAGTGGGCAAAAAGTGATCTCCGCCAAATTTAGGAAAAAAACCTCCAGATCTAGAGGTCCGCTAGATTTAGTGTGCAGGAAAAAAACTCCTCCAGTTACAGTGCATTATTTTGCATGAAAAAGCAAAAAAAATTACATGTTTTATTTTTAAAGAAAAAACAGCAAAAAAACTTATTACAAAAATTGTTTTTTTGTAAAAAAACAATAAAAAAAATTGACAGTATTTTTTTATTTAAAAAATTGAAAAAAAATGCACAAAACCACGAGCCACAGGATCAAACAACAAACAAAACACCTTCCACACAAGAGATCTGCAAAACAATATGTGCAATTATCTTCAACAAGAAAAAGCTACAGAAGAGAGAAAACTTTCAAGAAGATAGAAAGATAGATATTCTCTCATTGATAATTACAATGAGATCAATCCTTATGAAAGGAGATCAAGAAACCCTAAAAGGGAAACCCTAGTGTGCACACTTAATAATTAATAAATAATTAATTATTAATGTGCCTAAGTTTAGCTTAAGTAACTAAAGTGATAAGTGACTTAATTAATTAACCAATATGATTAAATTAATTAAGTAAAACAACTTATTACTCTAACACAATTAGTCTTATCCCTAAAGATAGATGTGGCATGAGCAACCTATCTACTACTATCAAATGAGGTTGGATATTTACCTCTAAAATGATTAGTGCCACATCCACATTTCCAATACCAACTTAAAAATGTATCTTTTATATCTTGGACACAATTTCATAAAAACAAATGTATATTTCATAAGATGCACCTAGAAGAGACTAAACATCACTTGTTTTAACTTTAGATGTGAACTATGTGCTTTTGTATAGATTCATGTGCACTTAATAAAAAACATTTAACTACTCCCTTGCCACGTAAGTATACATATTCACATGTGTACCTTGTCCCATAAGGATGTCGACTAATCTAGCAACACATAGGATTATAAATTAGTATAATCCAAAATATTGGATGATGACGCAATTAGTAACTCTCATTATTTCAATCTAAATATTTAAACCCACCATACATTGTGTTGCTTCAAGGAAGCTAGAATTCAACAATCATGCAAAATATCTTAATGGCCTTTCATAGTAATGATACAATCTTGAATTTTTCATACCTCTTCTACATAGCCCACAATTTCAAATGCATAATCAACTACATAGAGTTTATTCCACAAGGGTGTGACCATTGGATGATGCCCAATTCACACAATTCATAAACACTACATAAGCTATTTATCAAAATAAATTCACATTGTGCAACATGTCTATCAAAGTATTTACATCATATGTACAATCATGTATACATGACACACATTAATTTCAAATATATTGCTTCATACAGATGCACATAGTCATTGTAAAATGTTATCACAGATTCAAAGCCTTTACACAATATATTGAAATCCTTAAATGTACACTTGGTGCAACCAATGCATGAATCCATGCCAAAGTTCATTCGTCTAATGATATTGTGCCTTAAGAAGGTGTTATCAAATAGAGGGGACCTACCTTTCCATGTATTGTAACTGGTCAAGACCAATACTTACTCTTTCATCATATTTTCCCCAAATATCACATGTGTCCTACATGACATGCCATACAAGGCCTTGAAAGATGTCATGTCCAAATAGCTATTGAATTATTTTTATGAGAAAATTCTATCAAGTTTAAAAATTCCCCCCACTTGGTCTACTAGTCCACACATATGAAGTAATTCCTTTAACACTTTGTTTCAGTTTACTTTGTCAAATTATTGGTCTCCAATTGATAGGTTTAATTGAAATTGAGTTGTAGGCCCATTTACTTCTATAAGGAGATATGAAAATTGAATTGGAACATTGAATATCCATCTAAAATATTTTTTTTATGTGGGATGCATTGATATTGAACAATGCCTCTCATAAACACCTTTACCACTTAAGCAATATTGTACGGTCTTATGGGTGAGAAGTGCACAACTATAGTCAAATTTTCCATGACAACCATAATGGCATCATGATGATATAGGAAAACCTAGTATAAGAAATCATTCGATTTTGTATCCCATTTATACTATGCAACTTCATGTAGATACAACAATCCTATTGGGTGTTAGTGCTTAACTTTGACTCCTTAACACTCTAATCATTGCAAAAACAAATTTATGATGTTGTATCTCATACAATACTAGTGGTAGATTTGATGCAATTTCATGAACATTTTCTTAACCCAAAATGTGCCATATATGATGCTTGCACTGTCATTCTCATATTTACTATCACAAGATGCCTTCCTTAAGCACATATATGTGCTCAAGATACCTTAATAATCCACCAACCTTGTGCACATACCCTACATAATTGTTTGATAGTCTTTATTTTCATACTTGCAAACCTTTACAAATCTCCTAGTACTATGTATCCAAATGCAAATTCTAAAATGCATGCAAGTCAATGCTTACAAACATGACTACAACTAAATAGTTTTGTTTAATAAGGCATACATGTTAAAACATTCTTTTTTTCTTTAATATACTTAAAACTCAAAATCATGTTCAATCAAGAATTCCATAAAACCCTATTGTAAATTGTTGAGATTGGGTTGAGTGAAGATATTATGTAGGCTTTGATGATTTATTTGAAGTTCAAACTACTTTCCTAGAACAAAGTGGTGCTAACACACCATCACATGCACCATTATCACAAGTTATAGGTCAAACTTGTAGGATAGTTCAACTCATGATCCTTAATATTTCGTGAGTCAAACACAATAGCCATGTCCTCATGCATGAGGATTATGCCTAACTCTCTTGGAGGAATCCATGCAAAGAAAAAGCATTAGATTTGACACTAATAGGATTGACACACTTGTGAGTTGTTCCTTGAGAATTTGAAAAGCTTGACTAAATTTTTCTATCCACTCAAATCTCTTTATTTTACACTGCAAAGAGGTGATGGGATGTGCTATTCTTGAAAAGTCTTGTACAGTAGCAAGAGCCCACCAAATCCATAAAGCTGCTTACTTTTTCCATGTTGGAGGGCATTGACCACTCTAACATGTCCCTACTTTTATGAGGATCTATTGTGTGTATTCCCTATAAATGATGTGACCCAAGTATTGCACATGATTCTCGATTTTTTTTCTTAGCCATGTTCACAAAGCTTATTCTCTATTAGGCATTGCAATACCTTTAGTATATGTTCCTCATGTTCCTTTATGTTCTTAAAAGATATCATAATATTGTAAGGAAGCTAAGGCAGTGGAACAACTTCCTACGGTAATCTTGAGAGGAGGATAATGCAAAAATTTATAGATCTTTTCAACTACAAAAACTTAAGCATAAATAAACATAAATATCATGCATACCACAACATAGTGATTTACATGGGGAAAACCATTTAGAGAGAAAAACCCCACTCCAAAAGCCACCTAATATAATATTAAGAAATCACAACTTAGATTATAATATACTTGCAGAGCAAGCTTCTCATAGGAGCATCACCGACCAGAGATCTAGAGGAAACATTCAGACCGCTATCAGACTCTTAGAATATATCACAATACATAGTCGTGATACAACATCCTCATAAAATAGGGTTACCTTCTAGGGCAAGTCAAGCCAACAAAATAACTATCGCTAGATCTGAGACCTAATGATGAATGGTCTAGATTTACAATAATAAAAAACATATATAATTTGGCTTTCAAGGGCACTGCCCTCAAGCCCCTAGACCCTCGCTTGGAGGGATGATCCCCCTAGACCCCTCATAGGGTGGGTACCCCCTTCCCTTGCAACCCCCCCGCACTTACCTATCAACAGTAAACCTTATGTAATTGCAAGGTTGAGACACATTTTCCCAACAAATATCATCAAGTTAACACCAATACAAACTTATTCAATAAGGTTGTAAACACTTCATTCATTAAATGCAAGAACACTATATGCCTATTTGTAAGGTCAAAGGGTACCACTATAAATTCATAATACTCATAGTGAGTTCCAGATGCAATTTTATGGCAACTTGCCTCTACAATCCTCACTTGATACACCAAGAGTTTGATTTCACATTTCTCTTAGAAAAGACTTTGGCCCCCTTACTTTAATTGTACAAATTGTCAATTTTGGGTAGAGGGTAATAGCTCTTCATTAGCACATTGTTCAACTACTAATAGTCCATGCATAATTAGATGGATTTTCCTTTTTCACAAAGATCACACCTCAAGGTGACACACTTGGACAAATAAATCTTCTCTTTATAAGCTCTTATATTTGAAGCTTGATCTCACAAATATTTGAAATAGTAATATGGTATGAAGAATCATAAAATCACTATGCGTGTGACTAAATTGATCTGGAAATCAATCTTACGATAAGGAGGCAAATCAAGTTACTTGATATGGAATACATCCTCAAACTAGTGAAGGTTTGAGCTGTCATTTAGGGAAGGTTTGTCTTTCTTCTCCAACTAATCATCCATTTTGATGGTAAATGTTTTGGAATTCATGCCTTAAACATCGTTTTAACTATATGACAAATATCATACATAGCGAAATGGGTTTCTATAACTCTGTTATTGCTGACATAGCAGCAAGGTCATCATGATACTCGATGACCTTGCTTTGGCGAGCTAGTTGAGCCTAGCGGGCATTAAACTGGTACATGCTTAACACCAATCTATAAGAATGCAATGGTAACACTCATAGGTCTACTGTGTAAGGGGATTCACAAAAATCCAAAACACATTCATTGACAAGGAGTCAACAACGAGCTTGACATCTATGCCCCACTTTGCCTCTTCCTTAGATGCAACCAAATTGCACTGTTCTACTATAGTCAAAGTAATAAAGGAATATGATGCACCTAATCAAACAAGTGAAATCAGAAAGAAACGCTTTATTTTTGAGTGCGATGTCTACAAGGACATCAAAACCAAATATGTTAGTATCTTGACACCTGCTGCACTACCTTGTTTATATATCAACACCTGCTGCACTACCTTGTTTATATATCAAGAGTACATTTGACAAAGTAAGAGAAATCATTATCACTATGAACAGGAGAAGAAATGAAAGATAGAAAGCAAGAATGAAAGAGCTAATTATCTCATAAACTATTTATAACTTGTGATTCTATTCTATTCTATTCTATTCTAGATCATATACACTTGATGGTTAGCTTGACAATCTTCCACCACCACGTAGCCCTTAAAGATTGGTCAAGGTCTCCCATTGTTAGCTCCACTCCCAGGGAATTAAGTTCTGTTGCTGCAGCAAACCTGCACGAGTAACTCTTCGTTATATGTTCCGGTGCCTCGCAAACCCAAAAAATTAAGACCTATGTAGCGGTGCGCTCCCTACAAATAATTAGATGCTGACACTCACCCGGCTTGACCTAACTGATGCTACATGGGAGAGACGAGGCTTCGAATTCTATGTTGGCACGCTTCTTACCAGACCCTATCTTTGATGAGACATTCCTCTGTCCCCACACATATCCTGCTGATACCATGAAAGCTGAGAGACTTGTGGTTTAAGAGCTAACGTCGTGGGTCCGAACCCACCTCTCTGGATATCGTGCTTCAAACTAACTTTCCCTTTTCTAAGATGATTCCTACACTCTGCCTGGATTTTATTCAGCCAAATAGGCTTTCTCCATTGCTGCTTCTAAAGTGGGTTGTGAGAAAATTTGAGCATTCAGCCCATGAATAATCTTGTTGACTAATAATTTTTCTATCTCTAAGATAACCCACATATTATAATAGTTTATTTTTAACAAACTTAACTTGTGTTGTTCTATATTCTACCTTTTTGCTGCAAGTCATGGAATTCATCTATAGGGGAAAGGATTCACTAGTTGTGCACTTCGCATTTCTCAAAATCTTACTTGAAAATTTCAAATCGCTCCAAATTTTTTACAGCAGCTTACTTGGCAAGTCCCCTACTTAGAACTTTCGTTTCAGGGTCACATCATCAAATATGATGCCACATCAGCATAGTTTTTGTCAAGGTGTCCAAAAAGGCCCAAAATAAAAGTGTTACCAATACTTGTGCATTCACAGACATGGGTAGTTGAGCGTTGATGTGGCATCACGTGATTGGTTGCTTTTTAGATCAAAGGAATACATTTTGTTTAAGCTAGGGTAGTCATGTCACAACTATTGGGTATTATATAAACAACTACTATCACAACTATTGAGCATTATATAAACAACTATTATCGCAACTATTGAAACATGCTCAACTACCAGGGCCTCTCCCCTACATCATTGACTGAAATGGTTAGACAAACAAGTGCCACATAGTGGCTAGTACTTGCCTTTATAGTATTGTAATTATTGTTTTCTATATTTGAAAATAAATAAATGTAAGTTTTGTTAATTATAGTGTTTTAATATTGTTAATTAGTTCTTTACATGACCTAACCTTAACCCTAACTCACACACTAACCCTAACCCTAACAATAAATTCTAAACCATTATCCTAATCCTAGACCTATCTCTAACCCTAACTATGGTTGTAATACTATCTATAACTATGGTTGTAACTCTAATCCTAACAATAAATAATTGTAGAGTGACATTATAAAAAATAATCCTAACTATGGTCATAACACTATCTATAACTATGGTTGTAACTCTAATCCTAACAATAAATAAATAATTGTAGAGTGACATTACAAAAAATAATCTATGAATTAATATTGGAAATTAGCTTTGGAATAAAATATTAGATGAATAAAATTTTGGAGCATTATATCTATTAATCATATTTTAGTGATTTTTATGAGTAATATATATTTTTAATTTATTTTAATTTTTGAATAGTTCTAACCATAATTTTTACTTTATTCTTAATTCTAATCCTAATCCTAATTATAATGCTTTTAGGATTATAAAAATTAATAATAATGGGATTAGAATTATGATTTGATTAATAATTATAATAATTTTAGTTATTTTAATTAAATTCTTATTTGTATTTATCTATGCTTTAATAAAATTTGGAAAATTAAAAAAGTGGAAATTTCAATTAGTTTAAGACTTAATTTAAATTTTTATTTTAATTGTGTAAAATCAAATCCCTAGGAAGATTATCTTTATATGCTGCTAATTTATGAATGTCTTTTAATTTAAGTTTTATTTTATTATTTTAATAGTGTGAATCTAAATCTCTATAAAATAGCTAATTGATTTTTGTGGCATTTTCTTTAATAAAAAAGTAACAATTATTTATTTTAGAAAGATTTAATGAAATGACTTAATAAATCAAAAAATGAAAAAAAATTCTAAAAAAAATGTTAAAAAAATAACTTACCTTGCTTTCCCTACAAATTTGCCCATAATTCCCCAAAATTCTTAGCCAATTATGTTCAAGAGAAATAATTTTTACAATTTTTAAAGTTAACTATTTCATGTTCACTTTAAAAAAATTAAATTATATTTGAAGAACATAAAATTCTAGTTTTTAATTGGTTAAAAACCAACTTATTAATACCTAATTAACAAAATGAGTTGAAGAATTGATTGCAATAGTATTAATAAGATATTTTAAATATTTGCGGCAACACTTCCTAAGATAAGAGTGTCCATCTCATAGCTCTACTTTTGTTCTTCCTAGCACCACCAAGTGGTTGTCAAACCCATGAGAAGGTGCATTACACATCCTACCTTGAGGTTGCTCATGTAGGTTCACAACTTGATGCATCTAGTGGGGCTAACTAGTCATGCTTCTATTTCCACACCATCTCTAGAACTAATGAATGTAGAAGATTTAAGACATAGGAGATCCTTTACTTGATCTCTTATATCTTGACAAGTAAGATATCTATTTCTATCATTGCATTGATACACACACAAGTCCCATTAAATTAGCTTGATTGTTGACCTTTCCCATGAGAAGACTACTAGAATGATCCTTTTGTTCTTCCTCTCTACAAACTTCATGAAGAGGTTGTGATTCCTATGGGATTACTAGGTCTTGGTGTTATCCTTTCTTGTCCTATCATAACTAACTATCGAACAGTCTACAAAATATGTGACCCTATTTCATCTAAGAGGTCATGCAAATCATCTTTTTGGACCTTAGGGAACTATCATCCTCAAATTAAACACCTTGTGTGTGGTTTCGTGATATCCTATCCATTAAAGTGAACACATGCACAAGTTTGTGCAAAAAAATAGATTTAATTAATTTCATCCCCCAGAGCATCCAATTTTACAATTGTGCTTTTGTACCATCTGTAATGCCCACCTAGATGGAACATTAGAAATACTCATATAGGATGTTCATAAAACATATATGGCAATAGTTGAAAAAATATCTTCCTTTTTTGAGATAGTTAACTAGAATAATTTTTTTGCTATAGCTTGCATGCACTCCACACTCATTCGATTATAGAAGATAGTTCATGCTACGTGGCCTCAAGATATGATTGTTATCCCTTTGAGGCTAGATTTCTTGAGTGCACATGTGATTCCAAGTATTTGTGCCATAACTTGGTAAGCTAAGAACAAACTTTAGGAATAGTGCATAACTATCTCTAATGGTTTATGCTTGTAAATAGAGTTTCTCATGGGCATGTCTTGGGATCATGGTATGCCAAGCGAGCCCTTAAGTGGCAAAAAAAGAAAAATGGAGTGTTAGGCAACTTGAGTAAATATTTGAATAAGTTATCTATATTATTTAAAAATATGTAAGAATAGAATTTGTAGAAAATTGAATGTAGTTTCTAAAATACTAAGGTTTATTTAAAATAAATAAAATCTATTTGGTGAAAATTTGAAATTTCAATGCGATAGTACTTAAATTTGAGGAAAAAATAAGAAGTAGGTGTCTGTCGACCACCCTAACCATAATAAAATGATAATTATTTTTGTAAGATTTTATATAAGTAGAGGACTCATGTCGGATGTGATGCATATTTTTTGTAATTTTTTCTAAGTAAATAATTAATTATGATTTTTTATTACAACTTTTAAAAATATAAAACTTCGTCTGTCGACCACCTTAACTTGGTCAAAATTCATGAAATTTATTTTTATTTTTTTAATCCTATAGTATGTAAAGCATAGAATGTGGCATGTTTTGGATTCAAAAAATATGATACAGTTGAAAGTTATAGATGTTTTTTCAATCTGCCTATCGGTCAGGACTTTAGTCAGTAATTCTAATAGAAAATGAATAATAATTATTTATTAAATTCAAATTAAATCATAATTTATATTTTTGGAAAGTGAGAATCTCCTCTAAAAACCCTTTTTCGTTTCATTAATTTTTGGGTGAAAAAATTAAGTTGACCACATACCCTACAAATATTGCCACTTTTGGCATACCATGATCCACATACCCTCATATTAGGTAAATTTTATGGGATAACTTAATTTCTTGCAATCTTTCAATAGGTATCTGCCAACCATACAAGAATTTCCACCATGCGCATGAGGATATTACCAACTTAGTGGCACAACTAGTTGTCTCTCTAGAGACATGACAAATGCATAACATATCTACTACTACTCTCAAAAAAAATGGCCATTTACCTCCCCAATAGTTATAGTTATGGATCTAATCTTCTAGTTCTCCATGCGATATTGGCATTTTAGTACTAATTCCCCCATAACAACCCAAATTTTTCACAAACATAGACTACACCAGCTATTCATAGTTCAACTCATCCCTTCTAAAAGGAAGTTATCACACTTGTCTTACCTTAATCTACCAAAAACAAACTAAGCAATGCAATGCAATAATGGAACATAAACCATATACACATAGTACTCAACTTTGAGGGTTAAGATAGCATTCCTTTAATTAACTCAAATATTCTTACATCCATGTTCTCAAATTCACTGTCCCTTAAGTCATCCCATGTATACCCAGGTTGGGATCAATTGATAATTCTTGAGACACTTACATACAAACACTACCCCAAGGAACTCAATAGCTCTCCATGCAAGAATATTAGCTCAACATCAATACTAAATCCTTCACACCATTTTGGATCCTCTTGAACCCTACCCTAATTGTGTCCTTGTCAATCCACTCGCATCCCATGCTTTCTCTTAGTTTGTCCTTCAACTCAAACTTGCATCACTCCTTCCCAAAGAGCTCATCCATCTTACAAACTTCTTACTTAATACCACTTACTTAGACTCTACCTAAACTCAATGCAATGTAGCCTAAGTCTAGGCTCACTTTCTAGCATAGTCCAAATTTAGACTTAGCTCATGTTGTTACCCAAATACTTCACAAATCATGCATTCAACATATTATTACTTTTCCATGCTTTGGCTCTTTGTATTTTCGTCATAAGCCTCCTAGGATGAATGTCAAAACCTATTCTTTTAAATCCACTCATAGGTTGGTCATAGTTCATTCTAGGTTTCTAAAATTTTCCTTGGTATCCCAACTTGCATTTTAAAATTCCCCGAGGACTATTCCACAATACCAACTCAACCTTGGACTCAACTTCCAAGACTTCACATCTCATTGGAATCCAAATATCCTTTCCTAACTCATGGGCTTGGCTAGTCCACCATTGTAGCATTCTATTAGAAATTAGGATCTTAGGTTACTAATCATAAAAAATAACATAAAATTTGATAAAATAAGAATAACAAGATACACAAATTAAACACATAACACAATATTTATGGAAAAAAATCTTTTCGGGTAAAAAAACACATAAAGCATCATTTATTATAAAACACTTACAAAATGGTCTATTAAGACATACTAAACTTGGGGAACCACTTCTCCTTACTTCCATATGGTCAATAATACCTCTTATGCATAGTGAAAAAATTCACCATTCATCTCCAAATTCAATACCTTTCAATGAGAGAGAACCTCCTTAAATATCTAAGGGGTGGAAAAATACCTAAAGGGATAAATTAGTCACAAATTTTCAAAACCACCATTTATAATTAATCAATAATATAATAGTTATTAGAATACAATTACTTTAAATGGGGTATACTTAATAAAACATATAAATAACCTTATATTATAAATCTTATAAGGGTATATGACCCCTAATAACATTATTTTCTAACACTCCTTAGTGTTAGTAGGGGGCATAACTTGTCATTTTTATAAAAAAAATCATAAAGTACCCTAGTAAGGTAGGTCTTCTTTGACAATGATAAATGAGACACAAATATAAGAAAAAATTAAGAACATGTATTTTGAACTACATGGAAGTCACCTTGCCATAATTTACAATCCTAGTGTTTTAAAATGACACTTTATACAAGGTTTTATAATTTTGTATTGGGTCTTAGGACTCCTCAAACTAGCCTCCCTAGGTTCATTACATAATTCTCATAGGTTTTATATAATACAATGCTTTTAGAAGTGGAGGATTTATAGAGATAATAATTTACAATATGTTCAAAGGACATATACAAATAAATTATGTTATGCTTGTTAGCTATTACATATAGAACTTAGCCACTAGGTGGTGTCATTGACATGTAAACTCCCCCTTAATGGTATCATCTAAAGCCAAAAATTGATCTAAATTTAAAGAATTTGGTAGAACATAGAGGTTTGATATGTGAATTGGGATTTCAGCCTAATTTTTCTTGATCATAGTATCTTCCTTTTGAAAATTAGATAAACAAAGCTAGAGAGAGTTTTTTATGATGGAAAAAACTTTCCCTTGAGGAAAATGTTCATGAACTCCAATGTACTTTATTGTTGAGAATACAAGTCTTTTGGTAAGAGTAAACAACTCTAATTATCATAATAAATCAAAAGTTTCACTAGTACCTAGATGTAAATTTTTCTAATAATTTTCTTAGTGATCTATTGGTTCTTTTGTAGCTACTTTTGTAGTCATCCCATGATTAAATGGCTATAGAAGGAAACACTAGATTATTACCCCACCCATGTGATAACACTTAAAAATATGTTTTGAAGACATATCTTCAAGTATATTTTCCTATTAAGGGAATTTCCATAATAGTCAATAATATAATAATCAAATAAAGTTGATTCTCGGTGTAAGAATAATAAAGACCATTATTAATTATATATATTTTCATTCGCCAATGAGAATATAATATTTCACACAAATACAAAATATAGTCAATTTGGTTGTAGATAATTTGATGATCATTAGCAAGGAGATCATATGGGATTTTCATGAACACAAATATGAATAACTTGTCACGTCTCCTTTAAGGAAAAAATAGCCATGCTACTAAACATATTATAGTAATGATGCATAAATTTTTTAATAAATGGGTGAACTATCCTTTCTAGGTTAAAGAAAGCAATATACATGGAAATGCTTCCTACGCTAATTGTTTGAGGAGAGTATTGTGAAGATTTCAATATTTTAACAATTATAGAAACTAGAAACATATTTAAACAAAAATAAATAATAAATATCATAACATGTGTACATGAGGAACACTTCGGGGAGGAAAATCCCACACTCCAAAGAAACTGAATGTATTATTCAACAAACCATGATTACAATAGAATTACAATAAAATATTTATTAGGAGTATCACCAACCAAATATCTAGAGGAATTCTTATAGCTTATTAGTACCTACAAAACTCTACACTCAACCTAGATCTCAAGCACCTAATATATATGAGAAACAAAAATAAAAACCATCAAATGGTAATTATATATCCATGGGCTAAAACCACCCAAAATTGGTATCCAAATTATCCACAGTCAAAGATGACTTATGATATGTCATAAAACACATCATAAGTTGGTCAAAAGGTGTAACTCCCCTTTACAACTCTTTTATGTGTCTAATCAATTTTTATATTTCCTATGCAAACTTTTGGAGGCCATAACTTTTGATCTAGTGGGCTGATTGGGCCCTTTTAAAAAATTAAATAAGATCTATATGATGAGTACAACCAAAGGCAATTCTAAGCAACTAAGAATTTTTATTTTGGCCAAAACCAACCCTATAGCCCAAAAAATGAGTTTTTTCTATTTTGTATTTGAAAATTGCACCTTTTGTAATCTTAACATTAGGAGCAAGATTACAATTGCTCATAGTGATCTAAACATGATTACTTGCATGTCTTTTCATTAGCACGATCAAAGGAGAAGTTCAAATTTAGTCATGAAGATCCTGCAGCCTAATCAATTGCTAATTGATTTAGCTACATTGCTAATTTTGGCAAAGTTTAATTTGTTTAAAGATTAGCAAATTTTTTTCCTTTCAGGTGACAATGCCATAATGAATTTGAATGTATTATCTTTTGTTGTGTACCAAAGTCGATCTTATGCGACTTGGGAAGGATCAAAGAAATTAAAGAACTATTTTTAAGGCATGGTTTTCATCAATACTTGTGTGGAAAAATGCATTTATGTGTTTCAACAAGCATTTGCATTCATTGTGGGGGAGGTCAAATTCCTAATTTCTCCAAGAAGCTTGTCATGGCCACTATTCCAATGTTGCAAGAGGCTTCATATGCTTGTCAAGAGGGATGTGAGAATCATTGGAGTTGTAGATCTTTCCAGAAGCTGTGTAAGGAGTATGTTCCAAGGAATAATAGAGCGATAATCCCAATTGATAATTGGGAAATGCCTCAGAAGAGATCAATGATATGGAGTTTCAGTCATATTTCTAGTCTGATTAGGTAGAGATAATGGTTGGGTTTTAATGTATGGAAATGGGAAGTAGTAAGCTTGTATAGGGGATAAAGCAGCTATTGTATACTTTTTGGGTAGTTGGGTTGGTCAAGTTCCTCATATCTTGTCATCTTTATAGTTGTTACAATCTATGTAATTATCTATTATAGTCTATTAATATAATTATAGGAATCCTGCCTTTTGCTAAAAAAAAAAGATTGTGACACCTTAAAAGAGAAAAGGGGGTATGAAAACCATTATTTAATTGCTAGGGGTTGAGAGTCCCATAGATTTGTAGCACCACTCAATTTTTTTGGTGCTCATTAGCTTTATCAATACATCTACAAAATTCTTCAAAGTGTCATTTTTTTCCAAAATCACCCTCCCATCCTCTTATCATATCTAAAAAAATGGTACTACACATCAATATGCTTTTTCCTCACATGAAATTTTGAATTTTTTTCCAAACATATGTCATTCTAAGTGTCATAGTGGACTATAATGGCTCTTGTCTATAGCCTAACATATGAACACAATATTTTAAGTCATATTCCTTCCTTAAAAGAATGCTTTTCTACCATGTACTATTATTAAATGCAGTGGAAACATCAGTTATAGACCATCTTTTACTCATCCAATTGATTGCACCACCAAACATAGTGGAAACATATCACCATCAGTTATAGCCCATCTAGTAGAATTTGGCAAATAAATGACTACGTGACTAAAATTTTTAATCACAACAACTAAACATAACTAATTTATTCTACTATTTTTTTGCAACTCAACTATAAATGAGTAAATATATGACTAATTTGGTTGTTGACTAAAAAATTGTTTACTCACACAAATAAAAATGACTAAATAGTTAGTCATTTATTTAGAAAATCATTTAAGGAATCAAGAATCAATAACCTGCCAAAATACTCTAATAAACATACTCTAGAACTTTCATCAAAATATTATTTTTAGGCGTAGCCTGCCAAAATGAAGTTTTCATTTTAATAAACATGCTCTAAAACCTTTGTTGAAACCTTATTTTCAGGCATAGCCTACCATAGGAGGCATAGGATTCATTGAGCTTCTTATCTCATTCTTGCTTTGCTCAACAAGGGTTACATTGTTTGTGCTACTATTGTAATCCATGTATTTAATTGACATATATTTACATAATCTCAAATTCCTTTAGATGTTTTTGAAGTATCAATGTATCCTATATAAGGTTTAGAATGATTTCTTTTAATTTGAAAAAATAAATAAATGATGTATTTTCTCGTGATTAGATAATGTGGAGGTCTCCTAAATCTGCCCTAGCTCATTGTCCTCTTTGGCACTATATTCATTACTCCAGGTGCTAGGGTTTTGCATGTGGCATTTTTAATATCTTCATGACAGTGGCTTTTAAATAGATCTCATTCTTTTCTTTAATCTTTATCATGGTAACCCTTGAGTTCCATAATCCACCTTTAATATCGTCTAAGAATGTTGTCTTAAGCTAGACTGCCTATTATGCATATAAAGCAAGTCCTTCATACCTACCATTGTTCCAAACCACCACTCACTACCTTGCTTAAAATGTTGCCTCCATAAGCACAATAGCATGTTTTAAAATCATGGTTTCTAGTGATTGACCATTAAGGTCACTACTTTCATCAAGATACAATTAGATTTTTGTCTTCAAACTCAAGGCATTATGCAAGATAACATTGTGAATTGTTTATTGTGTAGGGTTATTTTTTCTTGCACATTTACTACTTTTCTAACTTCCTTTAAGACTAGATATTGCACCCTCAATTACAATCTCAAATAGCTCACTCACTGTCACTTGACGATTCCTTTCATGAGCATCCTTTTATAAAATCAAACTATGCCCTATAAATTTCCTACTTACTACAGGGGACTCATTGTTTCATGGTATTGTGGGTCTTAATATCCTTCAAACTTATTGCCACTACTTCACAATCCACAAGGTATTATTCACTATTCTCCCATCTTTGATGAGTCTCAAAAAACTGCTCAAACATGCAATCCACTACCTCCATTACACAATGGCTAAGAAGAAATATTGAACTTGTGATTACCACTATTACTTTATTTGGAAAGTCATTCTTTGATTGCATTTTCCTTGTCTAACACTGTCAATAGAATTTGAAAAACCCTTAAGGTTAGCAAGGGGGTAAGGAAACTCACTGTTAAAATCTCCACTTTACTTTGCAAGGTTTGAGCTTTATTATCTTGTCACTGCTCAACCTCTTTTTGACTGTCACACCTCAAGTGACTTCCATTCTTCTTACCATAGATTACATTTATAAATTTCATTGAGCTACATAGTGTGCTTGTTATTGGCTACAATCTTTAGATTGCAAGAATATTTTATTGGCTACAATGTCTCAATCTTTTTGGTATTGCAACCTCACTAATCCACTAGAGTTATGGTTTTTGTTTCTACAAAGGCCTAGGGTTTGTACCCTAGTCATGATCTTACCAATGTTTTTGTTGGTATTAGAAAACAACCTTAAATCTTGGGTTAGAAAATTAGTTGTCTTGACAAGGTGTGTTATGATCTTGGATTGTATCCTAGAGTGTGTGGGAAGCTTGTGTTTGATCATTAAGGTATGTAAACCTGATCAGGGAAATGTATCCTATATAGCATGGATCTTGCTTTATACTTCCCATAATGGTTATTAGTAGATCACATTATTATAGTTTGTGGTAACCCAAGATTTCATTCAAGTATTTAACAAACTTGGTCTATAGTTTATGTTGTACACTTTTAAGTAACATTCACAAGGTTTAGAAAATATTGATCACTCTCTAGAATAACCCATTAAACATGGGTTGTGC
>VDFB02000015.1:526406057-526496317 GCA_007258455.2 Sequoia sempervirens
ATTCAACATCATATTTCTACACCATACCATCCTCGGTCTAATGGCCAAGCTGAAGCTTCTAATAAAACTCTTGAGTTGATTCTCTGAAAAATAGTGAATAAACATGCTAAAGATTGGCATATTCAATTATCATACACCTTGTGGGCCTATCACACAAGCATTCATATGACTACTAGTGAAACCTCATACAACCTTGTGTATGGTGCCAACACTATCATGCCTTTAGAGTTGAAAATTCCATCCTTGTGAATTTCCCTTAAAGGGTTGATTGGTGATGACACTTATCATGTTGATTGTTTGTATCAGCTTGAGTTGCTTGATGAGCATTAATTTTAGGCCCTCAAACATATCCAAGATTATTAATGATATGTTTCTAAACATTATAATCAAGGTGTTCTTTCTTGAACTTTCAAGGTAAGTGATCTCGTTATCTATGAGAACTAGAGAAACGTAAATGTGCTACCTGAACAAAAGGGGAATTTTCACCCTAATTTGTTGGCCCCTTACACAATCATCTCTATGTATGGTTCTGGTGGCTATGGATTGTCGTCTATGGATGGAATTCCTCTAAAAGAACTCATCAATTCTTTGATGATACTATGCATATGGTCTATATGGCATATGCATGACACTCATCCTTTAGGGGTTACAATTCGTTATGCTATGAAATTTCTTCATTAACACATTATCTCTACATTTTGTGTAATGATGTTAACATGTGTATGTAATTAATTTCTTTACTTAGTAATTATACATACATGTGTTTTATTATGTTGTGTATTTGTGCATTGTATCTAATTGAGTCTTTTGGTTAGGCAATTAGATCATCATTGAATTTAATTAACATACATCCAATGTGTGTTTAGTAGATCATGATAGCATCTAATATAAACATACATCCATAAACATAAATCCATCACATAACCATACATGAAAGTAAACATACACATAAAGAACATTGTGACATCGCACAAATATATATATATATCAAAATGTCATGTACATGTATCACACCATAGTATCAAAATGTGGTGCCTATATATTTGTATGTGTCTGTACATCAAAATAATGCAATACAAAATATTATAATCCGTATACAAAATTTGGCATGTGAAAAATGGGCCTCTAGCCCCCAGGTTCATGGCTCCTTGAGCCCTCTAGTGTTGGTGTTGGTGGCAAAGGTGGATGTTGGATTGATCCTAGGGAATGCAATTGATGTGACCATGACAAAGAAATGCTCCATGCATATAGCCCTCATACCTCTCCTTATAGCTCGACCACCTCCTCTTGTAGTAGGACCTCCTACTCATGGGCTTGTTGCAACTCCTCCTAAAGTTGTACCTAGAGATTGACACCTAGCCTCACTACTATCGCCTGCCCATCGAGGTCATCAAGCTGGCTCTACAGGGCATCATATGCCCTCTCAACACTCTCTACCCGTGTTACTGTTTGGTCTCACTCGATTAGCACAGTGTGGATCTCTACCAAGCACTAATCTTGCTACTCGATCATTATGGTGAGGTCAGCAACCCTTTGAAAGGTCTCCACATGTGTCTCATCATAAGCAATCCTCATATATGTAATAAGCTCAAAAATATGGGTGTGTCACCCCGCTGACATTGACCTATACATGTCAAGGATGCTCCCTTGGATAGGCACAACTAGGGCAACCTCATCAATGCACTACTCGATGAAGGTGATCCACTCCTATGTGTTAGTTATAACCATATAGAAGTAGATACTATCAGTATCAAATCATACAAAATCATGTGCATATATATGAGATAAATTAAAATGAAAAATATTGAAAGGAAATCACATAATCCACTCTTGTACTTGTGTCCCTAACCTACCAGTGTGGATAAGGGGAGTACAACACTAGGTCCTATTGTCGCCATAGGAGGGATGACTTCCACCGAAGGTGGCATCGATGAGACTGAGACCACATGTGGAGGTGATGATACTCTTTGTCACCGTCTTGGCCTCTCAATCACTTCACCCATCACTATCTCGCCCTCCTCATCACTGTCACCACCACGATCCTCTCCTCCTGAATCTTGTGCACCAGCATTTCCCATGGGGGCATGTGCTGAGAAAATCAAGGTTGGACTGGATATCACCTATCATGCTCTAAAACCATGGGTTACGTCGATGTCATCGATCGCCGAGATGAGAGGTTGATCATCGTTATCTAACTTGTTGTCACTAATAGTGACATCTGTAATGGTCAAATGAAAATGATTACCTACCCGAACGGTGCTCCTCACCGATCAGACATACATGGGAGGTGTTAGAGGGATCATCTGCACCTTCTCAAACTATCGAATGACCCAATGCTAGTAATATAAAACAATAATTTGATCTAATCACCCCACCAAGAGTCAATCGTGTTGCATGTGTCATAGTTGTCACTTGTCCATGGGCTAGATCCCCATCCTCCTATAGGGGCATCATCTAATATCCTACCCCCATAAATAATCAAACTATAAACACCAAAAACCAAGCTCCTTGTACCTCTAGTCACAAACCAATGGGTATATGTGAGCCATCAATGTACTAGGTGTTATGCCCTGGGGAAACTCAATTGGGTGGGCACACCTGATATGTGTGAATTCCCACCCTTGTGGGAGCGTGAAAGTTGTAAGACTATAATAATCATAATGTACATAATTCCCGAGGTCATGGTATAGCTGAGAAAGCATTCTCTGACCCTAGGCATAGATAGTCCTATGCTCCATCTCTCAGATGCAATGGACGAAGCCCTCATGTAGATGAGATCCTCACCCATCCATTTCAATGTGGAGGGAGACTATAATGACCATCACTCTCTAAAAGAGTGGAATGGCCATTAACCCCTACTCCAACCATCGCATGTAGATGTGACCAGTGGTATCTGCCTGGTCCACCCGCCTATTGCAATATTGCTAGCCCAGGTCTAAGACATCCTGATCTCATCATATGCCACCCGCCACCCACGAATGGACAATCTGATGATTTGATAAATATCCTCTAATGTGATCGTCATCTCTCTAGTTGAAAGATGGAAGGTGGAGGTATATGCATCCTAGTGCTCCATGAGCACCATGAGCATTGAAGTATGATACCGGATCTTCTGCATCATGTAAACCCACCATAGGCCCACATGCGGTAGCATAACCTAGTCATCTAGGTGCATTTAATTGTTGTGATCACATTGTAATGTCAACAGGTGCCTACCTCCATCCTGTCTGAATACCTCCCTGACACTAGTGTGCAGGTTAGATGATAACACAGCTAGAGGACCCTGATATGTTGCCTAGATGACAACACGCTAGCCAAACACCTCTGTTCCAGCTAGATGTTGTGTTGCTTAAGGAGATCAAAAATATTAAAAATGCATTAAAAACACATAGTTGGGTTAGATTCCTTGTACCTCATCAACCTCACCTCCCTTGACTATAGTTGTGCGGAGCTACTCAATCCTTAGGGCTACATACTCTTGTATGCAAGGAATTTTTCTAACTTTTCTCTCACAAAATTCAACAAACTCCTCACTATGAATAGTGAAAATGACTCTTTTGTGGGTCCACCTAGGGATGGTCATTTTTGGCCCATTTTTCTCGGTGGATGTGGTCCTTCCTTCCTTTTTGTTTTCACCCCACCTAACTGGAGGAAAAAATAGGAGGGGGAATATATTCACCTCTTCACCATATTTTTCCTTTGAACCACTGAATTTTCCTTAAGCATTCTTCTCATTGTGGTAGCTTCTTTTGATTTTTGAACTGACTTTGAGTTTTGCAGAATAAAACTTCACATATGGCACTCTAGTTTCTTACTGAGCTCGAATGTTGGGGGCATCGTCAGTGTCTTCTTGCTCAATCTGTGGCCTCTACAGTATCCTTTTTATACGTAAATCTATTAAAAAAAAAAAAAAAAAATTGATCTTGCATTTATGTCTTCTAACTACTTTAGTGCAACCAATTTTTCTTAAAAATCAACTCACTAAAGTGGGGGGAAAATGTAGTGTTGTAAAATTACACCCTGTGGAAATTTCACACTTGCATATTTGGCTCATTGCATTTATGGCACCTAACCATATTTATGAGAAAAACCTTATGAGTTAGAATTTCATGATTTTGACTCCATAAGGGACAATGACAAAGCGTTAGCAGTCCACCACCTCATTTTTTGTAAGGTTTGAGTTGGACGTGTGTGTGGCATGCTAAAGTCCTGCATTATGCATCCTTGTCTTCTTCAACTCCTTCAATACCATTCAAGATGAAACCCTAATATTTCTCCTTGCTATGTGGGTTAACAAAATTGACACCCTTTCACTAGTTCACACCTAAATAATTAGCCAAAATCTTCTATATCACCTTGCTTAAACTTTCTATTGCACCAACAAATAGATTAAGGATTTTGGAAAATTCTAGCACATGGGTTCTAGTAAGGACTTTTTTTTCGTGGAGATTGACCCATACCAAGAGTCCCTTTTGGATCTATCTTGTCTGAGCAAACTTGATTATGCCATTTAACCAAACCCTCATTTATATCCCCCGGAAATACTCTTGGCTTTAGAGAGTTACTGGGTTGAGTCGCCCTTGGGTGAGTACTTTTTCCCCAAGGCAGGCCCTCTAAGATAAACAAAAGCAAGCAAAAACACAATCCGTAACTCGATCGATCTTTGATGGCACAAAGAAAGAGAATGTACGCGAAAATGCCCCTACTCACACTCGCACAAGATGTTCAATTTTTAAGCCCAAATTGAAGTGTTTCAAAGCAATAAAATGTATTTTGAATGTTTCTCTTGCACCCTAGATCGCACGAAGCGCAAGGGGAGAGGATACGCACTCAAAAGACAACATCACACAATTTCAAGCACTTGTTCGTTTTATAGCCTTCAAAGCAATTATGAATTCGTTTTAAGCACCAAAAAGAAGTGTGAGTTTTGCTTGTCCAATTTTTAATCCAATAAACCAAATCTAGTAAGTTGTGATCCTAAAGTTCATTTTAGCCTTTGCAAGAAATAAAAAAAGGTTCTTTTTAAGCCCAATTGAAAACTAGTGTCCTAAGAAGGAGAAGGATGACAAATTCTTTGAAGAAGTGTTAAACAAACACTTAAGTGTTAAAAAACACTTTGATTAGATAAAATATCATCTCCATGCTCCTCTTTCTTTTGATTTCGATTTCTAACCTACAAAAGTGATCAAAATGTTAGATGAGATCAAAAGAAACAAAAGGATATAGGGGTTAGACAAACCATTTATTTTAAATGAAAATTTGAAAATTTTAACTAATTTATAGTTAAGAAACACCTACACCATTGGATAGCTTGTAAAATTCTACCCTATTTTAAAAAAAAAGCATAAAAAAAGACCTGCGTATGACCAAGATATGGTCATTTTAAAATTGACTCTAAAAACACTAAAATAGTGATCATATGCGGATTAATGAATAGTGCTGTCAAAAAACAGCAAAATTTCATAAAAAAATGTGTTAGATTTGAGGTATATGCCCTCCTTCTAGCGCCAATATGTGAACCATTTGAATCTAGACCTTGCACAAACACAATAAACATGCAAACAATTAGATCAAACACAAGATTAGAAACCAATGATTCTTCAAGAAATCCATTTGAAATTTGCAAAAGATAAGAAATGAAAATGAAGAACACAAATGAAACAATTAAATCCTATCTAATGCAAACAAACTCTTGATCTCTTGAGGGAGTTGGTGCAAATAGGTGTGTGGAGATTTTCCCTTTCCCAACTCCTTGAATGCAAATGTTGATTGAAGATGATTGATCCACTTGATGAAGACTTTGAATGTATGCTCCAAGCTAAAATCTGCAAAAAACCTAGCTATGATTCAATGAGATGAATGAGAATTGCTAAGTATTTTAGCATGGTAACTTTGCTTGAGATGTGGATGATGAAATAAGGATATAAGCTCTTTATTTATAGATTGATAAGTTGAAGAGATGTCCAAATTTGATCAATGTGGGACAAAGATTCAACCAATGATATGATGCCACTTGTCAACATGTGAGAGGATGAAGGTTGAGCAAGTTTTGATCCATGTGCAAGTTTGAAATTTGAATTTGATGAGATGACATGTTTAGGGGGGATGAAAAATGAGTTAAATGCCAAGTGAGAGACATGTAAGAGACAATGTAAGAGCTTTAAATGCTTTGTTGGATGGACAAGTCCTTTTGGGGAGATTTCAAATTTGAGGAATATTCCCACTTAGATGCCTTTGAATGAAAATAGGGAATTATTAAATCAAATAAATGATTTAATTGTGCAAGTTGCAAAAATCTAGAGGATTTGAGTGATTATGATTAAATTAATCAGGATTTGATTAATTTAAGGATATTTAGAATGATTTGACAATTTGATTTAGATTTTGGATTAATTTAAATCAAAAAGAGAGGAATATGATAAGAGGCTAATTAAATAAATATTTTGATTTATTTAATTAAAAGGGATGGTGTTAGATTAAATCAAATAAGGTTTTAATTCTATTTAATTTAACAGATAGACTTTAGAGATTTAATCAAATAAATTGATTATTTAATTAAATAGGGATAATTAGATCAAATTAATTGATTTAATTAACAAGGGAAAGTGACTTAATTAGACAAAATAATTTATTTAATTAAGAGACGAATATTGATGAATTTAATCAGATAAGGGAATTTCATTAAACAGTTAGACCGAGGGATGATTTAGGAAGAAACAATGTTAGTAGATCAGAGTTAGATGCGTAATGTCAACTTGTACATTTTGCATGTCTATAGAAATAATGGTGGAAACTATGATTTTAGAACACAATTAAGGTTTTTCAATAGAGTTTGGTTGAAAGTGAAGTGTTTAGGAGGGTCCTCCTTTGGAAAAAAGGCTAATTTAGTAGCCTCAAAACAAGGCAGGTTAATGAAACTCTATGTTGTTGTAAAGAAACCATTAGAGATCTTTTGGGATGATGATCAGGGATCTATGAGAAGTCTTAAATGATGTTTGTGGGCCTTGGTATGGCCTTCTCTAAAGGATTTTGTGTAAATTTGGTTTTTGAAGGGTTACACTCCTCTTGAGAGTGATTTGGAAAAGTTGGTTGTCTTGTGATTTAAAGGTTGATTTCATTATTTGAGTCAAGTTGTTTGGAGTTGAATAGTGAGTTTCTCCACCTTGTATTGCATTAGAATTAAGAACAAGAAACCATATAACTGTTGAATCTTAACACAAAGTTTTCCAAATCAACCCATTTGCATTAACTTCTCTAGAATTTACATAAAAATCTCCAGCTCTCTCTCCTGTCCTATTGCTAACTCCTGAAATCTACTTGTCAATCTTGGATTTTTAACTCAAGTTCTAACCCCTTACAAATGAGAAAGCACTGGCCTTTTATAGATTTTTTATTACAATTTCAATGGCCAAGATTAAATCAATCCAATGGCTCAGATTCATCCTCTAGAAGCATTAGGCAGTTTCATAAAGTTTTACAATCTAGGATACATCATCATCCAATTAGCATAATTATGTTACAACCAGGAGCAATGAGAAAAAAGAAGCTTGTCATATAGACATTGATAAAAATTTCTATTGGAGAACAAAAGCAACATCACATGTCTTCTCATATTTGAAACATATCCTCTAGCTGTAGATGGCACGGATTCTCATGTGGGTGCATATTAAATATTTTATTTGCAAGTAAAAGCATAGCTTGAAATCTTTTTGGCAGCACAATCATATTTTTCTCTTAGCACAAATCCATATGCAAGTCCCCTTTTGATTTATTAAATCCTAAAAAAGAAATATCATCATTAGTAGCTCATATGTTAAAAAATCCAATCCATAAAATATCCAAATTAAACTTGAATAAAATTTTGGCCTTTTAAGAAAAATTCCCATTTTTGGAAATTTTCCATTTTTGAAAATTTTTTATTTCAAAAAAATCATTTTCGGGAACATTTTAAAATTTCAAGAAAAAATTCTATTTTTGAAATTTTCCATTTCAAGAAAAAAAATTGCATTTTGGGAAGAATTTCCATTTTTGAAAAATTTTGGCATTTTTGATGGGTCTTGGATTTTCTGAAAATGGCAATTTCGGGAATTTTGATTTGTCGTGGATTTTGGGAAAATCCACCTAGGCAAGGATTTTCCTAAGTTTAGTTCTTCGCGAAAATCTTTTAGGGCAAGGATTTTCCTAAGTTTAGTTCTTCAAGAAAATCCGCCAAGGCAAGGATTTTCCTAAGATTAGTTCTTCAGGAAAATCTGCCAGGGCAAGGATTTTCCTAAATCCATGACAGGTCAAAATTCCCTAAAGCACATAACTTTTTCCCTATAAGGAATTTTTGAAAAGTTCAAATAGAAACCTAGCCTAATTTTTCATTGTCCATCCATAGGTGCAAAAATGATTTAAAAATGATATACAAAGTTTGCCTCAAAATTGGTTTTAGGGGAATCCCCGAGGACAAGGATTTTCCAAAACATGATTATTTTGTGAAAATCCACTAGGACAGGGATTTTCTGAAATTGGGTTCTTAAGGAAAATCCACTAGGGCAAGGATTTTCTGAAGTTCAGTTCTTCGGGAAAATCTACTAGGGCAAGGATTTTCTGAAATTTAGTTCTTCGGGAAAATCCGCCAGGGCAAGGATTTTCTGAAATCCATGACAGGTCAAAATCTCCTAAACCCCATAACTTTTTTTCTAGAAGGAATTTTCAAAAAATTCAAAAAGCAACCCAACCTAATTTTTCATCCTCTATCCATGGGTGCAAAAAATATTTACATATGACCTTGAAAATTCACTTCAAAATCCCCATTTCTAAAATCCATGATAGGTGGATTTCTCCTAGACCCTCAAGATTCCTCAAAATATTGTCTTCATCAAATCAAATCTGGACCAAATCTCAAAATAACCTCCCAAGAAAAGTAAAACTCAAAATTGACAAAGCCAAGATACAAAGATGCAAAATAAAAAAGAGGGTCTACGTCTCCAGCAGGGCATGTGTGCAAAAAGTGCACATGTCTGTGAATGTTAAACCTGCATTTACTCAAACATTGACAAATGTTAGCATATTAATCATTTTAAACAAACCAAATAAAACATTCCTATGAGATAACTGAACGTGCTAAATATGCAAACAAAATAATAAAAAATCAAAGAAGCTAATGAAAGCATTATAAAAGCATATTCAAACCCTATCCCATATTGGGAGTGGTGCTTCTTTGATGTGGAAAGAATACCCTTTCTCATCCCCTTTGATAAGCTTCCAAGATGTGATTAAAATGAGTGATGAATGTGCCTATAGTAAAATTGCATATGATTGTGGATCCATTTCAAGTAGAAGAGGCTTCTGCTTATAAGAATGAAGGGTTGAAGAAAGAGTGAAATTGGTGAATGTGGGATTAAAATGAGAGCCAATAGGAATGTGACACTTGTCACAAGGTTAATGGATGGAGGTGGAACACATTTTGGAGAATTTGTAGAGTTATGAGAATGTAAAAGGATTAAATGAATATGGTTGAGAGTGTGAGAGAATGTGGGTGTGGATGTAAGAGAGATTAATGCCCTTGTAAGAGACAAGATGGAATGTAAGAGGGAGTAAATGCCTTTGTAAGAGGCTTTTGGAGAGAAATTGAATGAGGGGGTGGTTGGGAGGAATATTCCTAGGAATATGTCATTGTGAGGATAAATAAGGTAATTAGATAATTAAAAGAAATGAATTTCATGTGCAACTTGGTTAGTTGACCATGGGTCAAGATTTAAATATAGGGGAGTTAAAAGCTAGAGAAATTGATAATGATGATTAGGAGTTAATTAATTCAAGATTAATCAATATGAAGGGATTAGAGGGTTTACGACATTTTATTTAAATAATTTGATTTATTAAATCAAATGATAGGACTTTAGAGTTTTAATTAAATAAATTGATTTAATTAATTAAACATGATGAACATTAGTGAGCAGGAAGTGAATTAATCAAATAAACTTAATTACTTGATTAATAGTATAAGTGATGTTAATTAATCAGAATTAGATGCATAATGTCAGTCAGGCCTATTTGAGTGTCTACATTTTTCCCCTCTTTGAAGTAATGTACCAGTTGTGTTGGTTCAAAGACTGATGCTGCCAAGATCAAAATTCAAAAAAATTCTAATTTTTTTGAATGCCCCACCATTGTCCCAGTGAAAATAATTACGCTGGTACACTGCCCCCTTGAGAGATCGAGCAAAAATTCCAATTTTTTGGTCGAGCTCACAACAAATATGCTTTATGGATGTATGCATGTATGTATGGATGTGTTTATATGTGATATGTTTATGCTATGGATGTAATGAATGGTTATGTTATGAAATGCTTAGACTAATAGATCTATATTATAATGATGATGCAAATGAGATGTGATAGGTTGTCGTAAGGTCCTAACACTTTAGTTAGAAATATATCAATTATGTTAGCCAAGTAGTGTTCAAAGGTTGGGCGGGTGCTAAAAGATGGGTAGCCAATTTGTGGCCAAATTTTTAAAAAAGTTTTGAAAGCTCATAATGCGAGCACGTTATAACACGCTCGCGTTATGGCTTGGTGTGACGAGCTTAAGCCT
The DNA here is from genome assembly GCA_007258455.2 of Sequoia sempervirens. Taxonomy (NCBI): domain Eukaryota; kingdom Viridiplantae; phylum Streptophyta; class Pinopsida; order Cupressales; family Cupressaceae; genus Sequoia; species Sequoia sempervirens. The sequence continues at coordinate 526,416,639 of VDFB02000015.1, forward strand.
CGGCCACAACGAGCCCATAATGCGAGTACGTTATAACGCAAGCCAATTATAACGCACACACGTTATGAGCTATTAAAAGCAAAAAAAAAAAAGGAATTTGAAATCATTCTCATTTGTGACTTTTTTTTCTGCCCACAGCCAAAATCCCTCATTTCCACGCTCGTGGTTTGGGAGGATCCATTTTGCAAGATTTTTCATTAAACTGTTGTTGTTTCATTGCCAGGATGCCGCCACGTCGATGAGGAGGTCTGAGGTAAGGATTGTTTCTTTTTTGTTTTGAATTTTTTAGTTTTAGGTTGTTTTTTATATTTATTTTTTGAATTTGTAGGAGATGTTAATCAACCTGCAAATGTAACATCCCACTATGCAACCCTGAAGGTTAAGAGCCAAAAGAGGACAATATAATTATTTTATTTTATTTTTTATTTTAGAAACAAGATGAATAACTTACACATAAAGCAGTTGTCAATAAAATAAATTAACAACATACATGGCCAAGTATGGTTGAATGTACAACCAAGAGGAGAGGACTGATTTACCCTCCAGAGAAAATTTGAACAAGACCAAACAGGATAGCTCTAGAACTTCCTGCTCCAAAACTTTCTGCGTCGGTGCTCCGAAACTTTCTACTGTAACATCACAAAATAGCATACAGAAAGCTCCAATGCGCCAAAACTTTCTGCTCTGGTGCTCCAAAACTTTTGTAGCAACAAAAAAAATCAATAACAACAAGTTGCATTGCATCAAAACTTTTGCAGCAGCAACACAAATCAATAACAGCAAGTTGCATTACCTCAAAACTTTTGCAGCTTGATGTATGAAGGAAAAATATACAGCCATAGCTCTGATTTTTGCATGATACTTAGAAAAGAAAAGTTGTAAAGATCACCATAGTATACGCAAGTCCGATACCAACACCGGAACTCGTAAGCCAAACATAAAACATCACATTTCTTCTCATTAAATTATATGATTACTTCCTCTCTCTCAAGAGAGTACAATGTGCATAAAGGAATAATCATGAGTACAATAGCATTTCCATGAATAAGATACATCATCCGATAAGATAAATACATGAGAGGGGATGTCTCTAATTGGTGCTCCAATAACCTATACATCAGGGTCACCAATGGTGATGGCAATGCCTCCCTACCATGTGGACTCAAAAGAGACCACCCCACCATGCTCGAAGGTAGTCACAAGGCCCAAAAAAAAGTAATAAGACAAGGGTAAAGTATGGCCAACACTCACTTCAGTCACTAAGCAAACATGGAATACGATGCATAAAGCCAATGTCACGACATAAAGATGCTCATTCAATAACATGTCAGGTACTACTCACGACTACCAAGGTGCTAGGTACTAGAGTACAGATCAGGTGGAGTTTCATCATGCATGCTCGAAGGGATGGCACCACATGAAATCAAATAAACCTCTCATACAGATGAGGAGACTCAACCATGCTTGAATCTATGCCACGCAGACAGATAACTCAATGCCCCGTAGACGGATAGGCCTTCTCGAGTGCATCCTTAGCCTTTGCAAATGCTCAAGGCCATGCACAAAGACTCGTTATCTTATTAGTGTTTACCCATTAATTTTTATTTAGTTATCACTTGCTTACACTAACTTTGCTACTAGTTCCCCTAGCAGCCATTCGTGGGTCTCGGGCCCGTAGAGAGCCACTCCATAAGACCACTCTAATTATCTAGACCTAAGTTCATCTCTTTTAACCAACAAGGAATCCAAGGAAAAAATGAATCAAAGGAAAATTCACTAAAAATCCATGATTAAAGCCTTTTAAAAATAGGCAAGCAAACAATGTTGTAAAATCATTAAACAGTTGAAATTCATAACGAAATAGAGGGCATAAAAATTCAAAGTGCTCGAATTAAAATTATAAGCTTGACCCAGTTCATATTTTGACGTTTCCAATTGGATTTCACCTTCTATTTTTGAGTTTAAAACTAAATAAGAGGTGTTGTTCTAAAAAACATCATTTTGTCAAGCTAGGCAAGAAAAAAACATAAAAAAATGAAAGTGCCCATAATTCAAATTTGACAAAGACCCAGTTGAGATATGGGTGTTTCTATATGGAATCCTCTTTTATTTTGCATTTTTAATAGGTGGTCAAGGTGCAGAAAATGAAAACATGTTTTAACAAGCTGGGCAAAAAGAGAAAGAAAATGAAAGTACCCAAAAATTCAATTTTTCCATCGACCTATTTCAAATTTACTGGAATGCACAAAAATCTGTCATACAGAAAAACTACAGAGCAGCAAATAGAATCCAAAACAAAAATTATCCAACCCCCAATTATTCACAAAAATAGAATAGAGGAGTTCCTCCAAGTATTCACAAAAATAAAAGTAACCCAGAACTGAAATGAGATTCAAGGCATAAATCTAACATAAGGGAATGCACAGATCACCAGTCATACAAGGATTCAAGAATAACAAGGAAAATACCTCAATTCTACCCCAAAACAGAAATGAAAGAATTGCTCAATGTGAAAGGCACAACCAGATTCCAAAATAGGACAATAAGGAAGAAATGACACATTGAATTCAACAATCCAATACCCACAAATTTCTTCTCAGAAATCTCCCACAAATCTCCCCAACTCTTCTACCCAAATCATGGGGTTTCTCCTCCGTCCAAAACAAAACCAAAAAAAAAAAAAAATTCTCCTAAAAACAAATCTTCCTTCCCTTTTATAATTTCCCAAAACAATAAAAAATGAAGTAAGACATTTGATTAAACAAGCTATTGAAGCTTTCCAAATTCAATTAATTAATATCACTAAATATACAATCATTAAAATACACAAATCTCCCCAATAGGATTTAAATAAGACTATAAGAGCTTGCGAAAAGGATTAATAAATCATTTAAATAAAATATTTAAAACCTCGTGAAAATAAAAATTCAAATCCCCAATCAATGAAACACCATAAAATACCATATTTAAAATCACGTGAAGATGTTAATGAAACCACATCAAAACACTGGCAATCAATTATATATATATAACCCCATAAAAGACTAACGAAACCAAGAAAAAATACCTCAACGAGACATACTAGTAAACCACGTATGATCAAAAGGTGCTTCGGACGTTACCGTTAGGTAATCGAATGGTAAGAAAAAAACATGGAAACACTACACTAACAGGGTATAGTGGCTAGGGTAGGGGACATTTGGCCTGTGACTACCTCCAATAACCACCATCAAGGAATGAGAGTACAGTCAAGCCTATGAATCCAAGTGAGTCGATACTCAGTACCTGCATCTCTCCAATCACACCTCAAAGTACATGTGCATATAACATATATCACATAACTGAAGCAACATCAATCATCAAGAAAAAGGGTCATGATATCGTAAGCCTCTCAGGTATGAGTGTTATGACATTGTCCCTTTGCTGTCCATAATCATACATAAGCAAAGACAACAATATATAAAAATATAAGCATGTAATCCAACATAATAACTAACCCTATAAACATGAAATCCAACGTAAACAATAATCATGTCAACAACATAACATATAAACATATAAGCATGTAGACATGTAATCTAGCATAATAGTCACGGAATTACACCTCTCAGGTGTCAATACAAAATAATGAAGGGACGAATAGAGAAAATAAAAAAATATACAGTTATCGGAATCCATCAAGGAAAGGGAACGAAAAACTACAAACATGGGGTTGTTACATCCTACCCCCTAGGACCAAGTTTACTCCTGAAAGCCTACAAAAAGTATGGATAAAGGTCTCTCATCCTTTCTGCATCTTCCTAAGATGCTGGGGACTCACCATCAAGATCCCACTGGACCCTTACCTACTCTATGTCTCAACCCCTGAGGATCAACCTCTGACATTGAAGGATGTGTATGGGCTCCAAGGAGAGTTATCTATCCACCTCGACCTGCAAAGCAGTCCAATCAAGAACATGGGTCACATCAGGAATATATTGTCTAAGAACAAAAACATGGAAAACATCATGGAAGTATGATAGACTCGGTGGAAATACAAGGAGATAGACAACTGGACCAATCCTCTCAAGGATCTCAAAAGGTCCAACAAAATGAGGTGCCAACTTCGAGCCTTTCGCATAACGGATGGGGCTCTACCATGAACAAACTCTCAAAAACACACGATCACCCACCAAAAAGTGGCAGTCCAACCAACGAGAATTGACATACTTCCTCTATCAATCCTGAGCCGTAGCCAATTTCTCTCTGATCCACACTACCTACTACTCCATATCCTGAAGCATTTCCAGACCCAAAAGAACTCGGTCCTGTAAGCGATCCCAACTCAATGGAGTTTGAGACGGCCTACCATACAAGGCCTGGAAGAGGGACATACCGAGAGAACTGTGGTACACATTATTATAAGAAAACTCAACTAGGTACAAGTAGTCCTCCCAACAAGACTACTAATCCATAATGTACATCTGAAGCATATCCTCTAAAACCTAATTAACCTGCTCTATCTATCCGTCAATCTCAGGATGGTATGCAGAACTGAAATTAAGCTGAGCTCCCAAAGCATATTGAAGAGAAGTCCACAAAGTTGAAGTGAACACTGAATCACAATCAAAAATGATCCTACGAGGAATACCATGTAGATGCACAATATCCTCCATGAACACTCGAGCTACGGATACTATAGTGTACAAAGATCTCATGGGTAAGAAGTGTACCACCTTGGACAACTTGTCCATTGTAACCATAATAGCTTCATGATGACGTGAAGACATAGGTAGCCCCACTATAAAATCAAGAGATATCATATCCCACTTCCATCTAGGGATGGAATAAGGCTGCAATAGTCTTGTTGGGTGTTGATGTTCTGCCTTCACCTGCTAACACTCAAGATGTTGGAATTGGAGAAACAAGCACAAAACCACGAGCCACAAGATCAAACACAAACAAATACACCTTCCACGCAAGAGATCTGCAAAACAATATGTGCAAATCTTCAACAAGAAAAAGCTACAGAAGAGAGAAACTTTCAAGAAGATAGAAAGCTACAGATATTCCATTGATAATTACAATGAGATCAATCCTTATGAAAGGAGATCAAGAAACCCTAAAAGGGAAATCCTTAGTGCACACTTAATAATTAATAAATAATTAATTATTAATGTGCCTAAGTTTAGCTTAAGTAACTAAAGTGATAAGTGACTTAATTAATTAATCAATGTGATGTAAATTAATTAAGCATAAAACAACTTATTACTCTAACACCCCCCTTAAGATGAACTTAGAAGTAGCTAAAACACTAAGAAAAAGATGCATGAAAGGAAAAGATGGGTCCCGGCAAACAAGGCCAAGTAAGGTACCCATGTACAAACAGAAGATCTCTATGGAGAAATAGAGAAAACCTCGTGGGAACAAAACTCTACTCCAAAAGAGATCAAAGTGATTGAAGGACTGAAAAGCCTCCAAATCAAGGAAATGTCCTGAAAAAGAAGAACATGTAGAACATCACAGAAGCATGAAGAAGCTGCAAACTCTGTCAAAAGATGACTGCTACGGTGCCGAAGAACCTCCTCTGAAGATATGATGATCAGGATCAAGAAGACAACAATCTGCATGAGTGCCCCCAACGACACTACTCGAATCAGATGGAAAACAAAGGAAAACACCTGGAACTCGAAGATACAGATGGTAAAGGTACCAAAATTCTGAAGAACTGATCATGAAAAAGTGGAAGGTCGCCTCCAAAAAATAGGAATGTAAGAGTGTCCATATGGTAAGTGATCCATCTCACCGAAATGCATGGGTAACCAGCTGCTGCATCCGCCTAGTACATAGGAACAAATACTGTATACATAGCTCACTCCATCGAAACCAAGGAAGCATTAACACCAACAGTAGAAACCCCCCCATAATGCTGAAAAGGGAGAGGCGTGACAGGTACACTGAAACTGAATGCCAGAAAGTAGTGCATGAAGAGGAACCAAGAGCATCTGAAGGTGCAAACATGAAAGTACAAGCTGATAGAAAGGATGTGAAACCAAAAGTCACATACGCATGAGAAAGGTATGAAGGCAAACAAAGGCAAACATCAACCCCCATGGCACTTTATATCATAGTGCGAGTACAATAAGGCACAAAGTGATGTGCAAGAAACCAATACTACACATACAATGTTGAGGCACTTTATCTTAGTGCATTTACAAAAGAGAAATACATGCAAAGTGAGCCCATAATGTCTACAATGTCCAAATAGGACAACATGCTGAAAATACAATTCTCTTACAGAAAAAGAGGAAACTGGTAGCACCATGATGAAGTACATGAAAAAACATGCAGTTTCAAAAAAAACGGCACCCAAAAATGTGTCCGGATGCAGAAGATATGGCTCGTCAAAGTCTCCAAAATGAGAACTGAACAGCAACAGCACTGAGAAAATAGAATTCTGGAAAAAACCAGAAGTCAAAACTGGAAAATACCTACACCACTGCGAAGAGCATGAAATTCCACCCCATTTCAAAAAAAATTGCACTGAAAAAGCCCACCGTATGGCCAAGATATGGCCTCTGGAATATTGGGTGCAAATTTGAAAAGCCCAACGGAGAGGGGCTGAGTGGGCAAAAAGTGATCTCCGCCAAATTTAGGAAGAAACACCTCCAGATCTAGAGGTCCGCCAGATTTAGTGTGCAGGAAAAAAACTCCTCCAATTACAGTGCATTATTTTGCATGAAAAAGCAAAAAAAATTGCATGTTTTATTTTTAAAGAAAAAACAGCAAAAAAACTTATTACAAAAAATTGTTTTTTTGTAAAAAAACAATAAAACATATTTTTTTATTTAAAAAATTGAAAAAATGCAATAAAACCACTCCAGCCATGTGGATCAAACACAAACAAATACACCTTCCACGCAAGAGATCTGCAAAACAATATGTGCAATTATCTTCAACAAGAAAAAGCTACAGAAGAGAGAAACTTTCAAGAAGATAGAAAGCTACAGATATTCTCTCATTGATAATTACAATGAGATCAATCCTTATGAAAGGAGATCAAGAAACCCTAAAAGGGAAACCCTAGTGTGCACACTTAATAATTAATTAATTATTAATGTGCCTAAGTTTAGCTTAAGTAACTAAAGTGATAAGTGACTTAATTAATTAACCAATATGATTAAATTAATTAAGTAAAACAACTTATTACTCTAACACAATTAGTCTTATCCCTAAAGATAGATGTGGCATGAGCAACCTATCTACTACTATCAAATGAGGTTGGATATTTACCTCTAAAATGATTAGTGCCACATCCACATTTCCAATACCAACTTAAAAATGTATCTTTTATATCTTGGACACAATTTCATAAAAACAAATGTATATTTCATAAGATGCACCTAGAAGAGACTAAACATCACTTGTTTTAACTTTAGATGTGAACTATGTGCTTTTGTATAGATTCATGTGCACTTAATAAAAAACATTTAACTACTCCCTTGCCACGTAAGTATACATATTCACATGTGTACCTTGTCCCATAAGGATGTCGACTAATCTAGCAACACATAGGATTATAAATTAGTATAATCCAAAATATTGGATGATGACGCAATTAGTAACTCTCATTATTTCAATCTAAATATTTAAACCCACCATACATTGTGTTGCTTCAAGGAAGCTAGAATTCAACAATCATGCAAAATATCTTAATGGCCTTTCATAGTAATGATACAATCTTGAATTTTTCATACCTCTTCTACATAGCCCACAATTTCAAATGCATAATCAACTACATAGAGTTTATTCCACAAGGGTGTGACCATTGGATGATGCCCAATTCACACAATTCATAAACACTACATAAGCTATTTATCAAAATAAATTCACATTGTGCAACATGTCTATCAAAGTATTTACATCATATGTACAATCATGTATACATGACACACATTAATTTCAAATATATTGCTTCATACAGATGCACATAGTCATTGTAAAATGTTATCACAGATTCAAAGCCTTTACACAATATATTGAAATCCTTAAATGTACACTTGGTGCAACCAATGCATGAATCCATGCCAAAGTTCATTCGTCTAATGATATTGTGCCTTAAGAAGGTGTTATCAAATAGAGGGGACCTACCTTTCCATGTATTGTAACTGGTCAAGACCAATACTTACTCTTTCATCATATTTTCCCCAAATATCACATGTGTCCTACATGACATGCCATACAAGGCCTTGAAAGATGTCATGTCCAAATAGCTATTGAATTATTTTTATGAGAAAATTCTATCAAGTTTAAAAATTCCCCCCACTTGGTCTACTAGTCCACACATATGAAGTAATTCCTTTAACACTTTGTTTCAGTTTACTTTGTCAAATTATTGGTCTCCAATTGATAGGTTTAATTGAAATTGAGTTGTAGGCCCATTTACTTCTATAAGGAGATATGAAAATTGAATTGGAACATTGAATATCCATCTAAAATATTTTTTTTATGTGGGATGCATTGATATTGAACAATGCCTCTCATAAACACCTTTACCACTTAAGCAATATTGTACGGTCTTATGGGTGAGAAGTGCACAACTATAGTCAAATTTTCCATGACAACCATAATGGCATCATGATGATATAGGAAAACCTAGTATAAGAAATCATTCGATTTTGTATCCCATTTATACTATGCAACTTCATGTAGATACAACAATCCTATTGGGTGTTAGTGCTTAACTTTGACTCCTTAACACTCTAATCATTGCAAAAACAAATTTATGATGTTGTATCTCATACAATACTAGTGGTAGATTTGATGCAATTTCATGAACATTTTCTTAACCCAAAATGTGCCATATATGATGCTTGCACTGTCATTCTCATATTTACTATCACAAGATGCCTTCCTTAAGCACATATATGTGCTCAAGATACCTTAATAATCCACCAACCTTGTGCACATACCCTACATAATTGTTTGATAGTCTTTATTTTCATACTTGCAAACCTTTACAAATCTCCTAGTACTATGTATCCAAATGCAAATTCTAAAATGCATGCAAGTCAATGCTTACAAACATGACTACAACTAAATAGTTTTGTTTAATAAGGCATACATGTTAAAACATTCTTTTTTTCTTTAATATACTTAAAACTCAAAATCATGTTCAATCAAGAATTCCATAAAACCCTATTGTAAATTGTTGAGATTGGGTTGAGTGAAGATATTATGTAGGCTTTGATGATTTATTTGAAGTTCAAACTACTTTCCTAGAACAAAGTGGTGCTAACACACCATCACATGCACCATTATCACAAGTTATAGGTCAAACTTGTAGGATAGTTCAACTCATGATCCTTAATATTTCGTGAGTCAAACACAATAGCCATGTCCTCATGCATGAGGATTATGCCTAACTCTCTTGGAGGAATCCATGCAAAGAAAAAGCATTAGATTTGACACTAATAGGATTGACACACTTGTGAGTTGTTCCTTGAGAATTTGAAAAGCTTGACTAAATTTTTCTATCCACTCAAATCTCTTTATTTTACACTGCAAAGAGGTGATGGGATGTGCTATTCTTGAAAAGTCTTGTACAGTAGCAAGAGCCCACCAAATCCATAAAGCTGCTTACTTTTTCCATGTTGGAGGGCATTGACCACTCTAACATGTCCCTACTTTTATGAGGATCTATTGTGTGTATTCCCTATAAATGATGTGACCCAAGTATTGCACATGATTCTCGATTTTTTTTCTTAGCCATGTTCACAAAGCTTATTCTCTATTAGGCATTGCAATACCTTTAGTATATGTTCCTCATGTTCCTTTATGTTCTTAAAAGATATCATAATATTGTAAGGAAGCTAAGGCAGTGGAACAACTTCCTACGGTAATCTTGAGAGGAGGATAATGCAAAAATTTATAGATCTTTTCAACTACAAAAACTTAAGCATAAATAAACATAAATATCATGCATACCACAACATAGTGATTTACATGGGGAAAACCATTTAGAGAGAAAAACCCCACTCCAAAAGCCACCTAATATAATATTAAGAAATCACAACTTAGATTATAATATACTTGCAGAGCAAGCTTCTCATAGGAGCATCACCGACCAGAGATCTAGAGGAAACATTCAGACCGCTATCAGACTCTTAGAATATATCACAATACATAGTCGTGATACAACATCCTCATAAAATAGGGTTACCTTCTAGGGCAAGTCAAGCCAACAAAATAACTATCGCTAGATCTGAGACCTAATGATGAATGGTCTAGATTTACAATAATAAAAAACATATATAATTTGGCTTTCAAGGGCACTGCCCTCAAGCCCCTAGACCCTCGCTTGGAGGGATGATCCCCCTAGACCCCTCATAGGGTGGGTACCCCCTTCCCTTGCAACCCCCCCGCACTTACCTATCAACAGTAAACCTTATGTAATTGCAAGGTTGAGACACATTTTCCCAACAAATATCATCAAGTTAACACCAATACAAACTTATTCAATAAGGTTGTAAACACTTCATTCATTAAATGCAAGAACACTATATGCCTATTTGTAAGGTCAAAGGGTACCACTATAAATTCATAATACTCATAGTGAGTTCCAGATGCAATTTTATGGCAACTTGCCTCTACAATCCTCACTTGATACACCAAGAGTTTGATTTCACATTTCTCTTAGAAAAGACTTTGGCCCCCTTACTTTAATTGTACAAATTGTCAATTTTGGGTAGAGGGTAATAGCTCTTCATTAGCACATTGTTCAACTACTAATAGTCCATGCATAATTAGATGGATTTTCCTTTTTCACAAAGATCACACCTCAAGGTGACACACTTGGACAAATAAATCTTCTCTTTATAAGCTCTTATATTTGAAGCTTGATCTCACAAATATTTGAAATAGTAATATGGTATGAAGAATCATAAAATCACTATGCGTGTGACTAAATTGATCTGGAAATCAATCTTACGATAAGGAGGCAAATCAAGTTACTTGATATGGAATACATCCTCAAACTAGTGAAGGTTTGAGCTGTCATTTAGGGAAGGTTTGTCTTTCTTCTCCAACTAATCATCCATTTTGATGGTAAATGTTTTGGAATTCATGCCTTAAACATCGTTTTAACTATATGACAAATATCATACATAGCGAAATGGGTTTCTATAACTCTGTTATTGCTGACATAGCAGCAAGGTCATCATGATACTCGATGACCTTGCTTTGGCGAGCTAGTTGAGCCTAGCGGGCATTAAACTGGTACATGCTTAACACCAATCTATAAGAATGCAATGGTAACACTCATAGGTCTACTGTGTAAGGGGATTCACAAAAATCCAAAACACATTCATTGACAAGGAGTCAACAACGAGCTTGACATCTATGCCCCACTTTGCCTCTTCCTTAGATGCAACCAAATTGCACTGTTCTACTATAGTCAAAGTAATAAAGGAATATGATGCACCTAATCAAACAAGTGAAATCAGAAAGAAACGCTTTATTTTTGAGTGCGATGTCTACAAGGACATCAAAACCAAATATGTTAGTATCTTGACACCTGCTGCACTACCTTGTTTATATATCAACACCTGCTGCACTACCTTGTTTATATATCAAGAGTACATTTGACAAAGTAAGAGAAATCATTATCACTATGAACAGGAGAAGAAATGAAAGATAGAAAGCAAGAATGAAAGAGCTAATTATCTCATAAACTATTTATAACTTGTGATTCTATTCTATTCTATTCTATTCTAGATCATATACACTTGATGGTTAGCTTGACAATCTTCCACCACCACGTAGCCCTTAAAGATTGGTCAAGGTCTCCCATTGTTAGCTCCACTCCCAGGGAATTAAGTTCTGTTGCTGCAGCAAACCTGCACGAGTAACTCTTCGTTATATGTTCCGGTGCCTCGCAAACCCAAAAAATTAAGACCTATGTAGCGGTGCGCTCCCTACAAATAATTAGATGCTGACACTCACCCGGCTTGACCTAACTGATGCTACATGGGAGAGACGAGGCTTCGAATTCTATGTTGGCACGCTTCTTACCAGACCCTATCTTTGATGAGACATTCCTCTGTCCCCACACATATCCTGCTGATACCATGAAAGCTGAGAGACTTGTGGTTTAAGAGCTAACGTCGTGGGTCCGAACCCACCTCTCTGGATATCGTGCTTCAAACTAACTTTCCCTTTTCTAAGATGATTCCTACACTCTGCCTCGATTTTATTCAGCCAAATAGGCTTTCTCCATTGCTGCTTCTAAAGTGGGTTGTGAGAAAATTTGAGCATTCAGCCCATGAATAATCTTGTTGACTAATAATTTTTCTATCTCTAAGATAACCCACATATTATAATAGTTTATTTTTAACAAACTTAACTTGTGTTGTTCTATATTCTACCTTTTTGCTGCAAGTCATGGAATTCATCTATAGGGGAAAGGATTCACTAGTTGTGCACTTCGCATTTCTCAAAATCTTACTTGAAAATTTCAAATCGCTCCAAATTTTTTACAGCAGCTTACTTGGCAAGTCCCCTACTTAGAACTTTCGTTTCAGGGTCACATCATCAAATATGATGCCACATCAGCATAGTTTTTGTCAAGGTGTCCAAAAAGGCCCAAAATAAAAGTGTTACCAATACTTGTGCATTCACAGACATGGGTAGTTGAGCGTTGATGTGGCATCACGTGATTGGTTGCTTTTTAGATCAAAGGAATACATTTTGTTTAAGCTAGGGTAGTCATGTCACAACTATTGGGTATTATATAAACAACTACTATCACAACTATTGAGCATTATATAAACAACTATTATCGCAACTATTGAAACATGCTCAACTACCAGGGCCTCTCCCCTACATCATTGACTGAAATGGTTAGACAAACAAGTGCCACATAGTGGCTAGTACTTGCCTTTATAGTATTGTAATTATTGTTTTCTATATTTGAAAATAAATAAATGTAAGTTTTGTTAATTATAGTGTTTTAATATTGTTAATTAGTTCTTTACATGACCTAACCTTAACCCTAACTCACACACTAACCCTAACCCTAACAATAAATTCTAAACCATTATCCTAATCCTAGACCTATCTCTAACCCTAACTATGGTTGTAATACTATCTATAACTATGGTTGTAACTCTAATCCTAACAATAAATAATTGTAGAGTGACATTATAAAAAATAATCCTAACTATGGTCATAACACTATCTATAACTATGGTTGTAACTCTAATCCTAACAATAAATAAATAATTGTAGAGTGACATTACAAAAAATAATCTATGAATTAATATTGGAAATTAGCTTTGGAATAAAATATTAGATGAATAAAATTTTGGAGCATTATATCTATTAATCATATTTTAGTGATTTTTATGAGTAATATATATTTTTAATTTATTTTAATTTTTGAATAGTTCTAACCATAATTTTTACTTTATTCTTAATTCTAATCCTAATCCTAATTATAATGCTTTTAGGATTATAAAAATTAATAATAATGGGATTAGAATTATGATTTGATTAATAATTATAATAATTTTAGTTATTTTAATTAAATTCTTATTTGTATTTATCTATGCTTTAATAAAATTTGGAAAATTAAAAAAGTGGAAATTTCAATTAGTTTAAGACTTAATTTAAATTTTTATTTTAATTGTGTAAAATCAAATCCCTAGGAAGATTATCTTTATATGCTGCTAATTTATGAATGTCTTTTAATTTAAGTTTTATTTTATTATTTTAATAGTGTGAATCTAAATCTCTATAAAATAGCTAATTGATTTTTGTGGCATTTTCTTTAATAAAAAAGTAACAATTATTTATTTTAGAAAGATTTAATGAAATGACTTAATAAATCAAAAAATGAAAAAAAATTCTAAAAAAAATGTTAAAAAAATAACTTACCTTGCTTTCCCTACAAATTTGCCCATAATTCCCCAAAATTCTTAGCCAATTATGTTCAAGAGAAATAATTTTTACAATTTTTAAAGTTAACTATTTATCATGTTCACTTTAAAAAAATTAAATTATATTTGAAGAACATAAAATTCTAGTTTTTAATTGGTTAAAAACCAACTTATTAATACCTAATTAACAAAATGAGTTGAAGAATTGATTGCAATAGTATTAATAAGATATTTTAAATATTTGCGGCAACACTTCCTAAGATAAGAGTGTCCATCTCATAGCTCTACTTTTGTTCTTCCTAGCACCACCAAGTGGTTGTCAAACCCATGAGAAGGTGCATTACACATCCTACCTTGAGGTTGCTCATGTAGGTTCACAACTTGATGCATCTAGTGGGGCTAACTAGTCATGCTTCTATTTCCACACCATCTCTAGAACTAATGAATGTAGAAGATTTAAGACATAGGAGATCCTTTACTTGATCTCTTATATCTTGACAAGTAAGATATCTATTTCTATCATTGCATTGATACACACACAAGTCCCATTAAATTAGCTTGATTGTTGACCTTTCCCATGAGAAGACTACTAGAATGATCCTTTTGTTCTTCCTCTCTACAAACTTCATGAAGAGGTTGTGATTCCTATGGGATTACTAGGTCTTGGTGTTATCCTTTCTTGTCCTATCATAACTAACTATCGAACAGTCTACAAAATATGTGACCCTATTTCATCTAAGAGGTCATGCAAATCATCTTTTTGGACCTTAGGGAACTATCATCCTCAAATTAAACACCTTGTGTGTGGTTTCGTGATATCCTATCCATTAAAGTGAACACATGCACAAGTTTGTGCAAAAAAATAGATTTAATTAATTTCATCCCCCAGAGCATCCAATTTTACAATTGTGCTTTTGTACCATCTGTAATGCCCACCTAGATGGAACATTAGAAATACTCATATAGGATGTTCATAAAACATATATGGCAATAGTTGAAAAAATATCTTCCTTTTTTGAGATAGTTAACTAGAATAATTTTTTTGCTATAGCTTGCATGCACTCCACACTCATTCGATTATAGAAGATAGTTCATGCTACGTGGCCTCAAGATATGATTGTTATCCCTTTGAGGCTAGATTTCTTGAGTGCACATGTGATTCCAAGTATTTGTGCCATAACTTGGTAAGCTAAGAACAAACTTTAGGAATAGTGCATAACTATCTCTAATGGTTTATGCTTGTAAATAGAGTTTCTCATGGGCATGTGGGATCATGGTATGCCAAACAGCCCTTAAGTGGCAAAAAATTGAAAAATCAGTGTTAGGCAACTTGCGTAAATATTTGAATAAGTTATCTATATTATTTAAAAATATGTAAGAATAATTTGTAGAAAATTGAATGTAGTTTCTAAAATACTAGGTTTATTTAAAATAAATAAAATCTATTTGGTGAAAATTTGAAATTTCAATGCAGTGTACTTAAATTTCAGGAAAAAATAAGAAGTAGGTGTCCAACCACCCTAACCATAATAAAATGATGTAAGATTTTATATTAGAGGACTTGTCTAACAAATAATTAATTATGATTTTTTATTACAACTTTTAGAAAATATAAAAACTCGTCTGTCGACCACCTTAACTTGGTCGAAATTCATGAAATTTATTTTTTATTTTTTAATCCTATAGTATGTAAAGCATAGAATGTGACGATGTTTTGGATTCAAAAAATATGATACCGTTGAAAGTTATAGATGTTTTCAATCATCGATCGGTGACTTTAGTCGTAATTCTAATAGAAAATGAATAATAATTATTTATTAAATTCAAATTAAATCATAATTTATATTTTTGGAAAGCTGAGAATCTCCTCTAAAACCCTTTTAGTTTCATTAATTTTGGGTGAAAAAAGTCAACCACACATACCCTACAAATATTGCCACTTTTGGCATACCATGATCTGCACATACCCCTCATATTAGGTAAATTTTATGGGATAACTTAATTTCTTGCAATCTTTCAATAGGTATCTGCCAACCATACAAGAATTTCCACCATGCGCATGAGGATATTACCAACTTAGTGGCACAACTAGTTGTCTCTCTAGAGACATGACAAATGCATAACATATCTACTACTACTCTCAAAAAAAATGGCCATTTACCTCCCCAATAGTTATAGTTATGGATCTAATCTTCTAGTTCTCCATGCGATATTGGCATTTTAGTACTAATTCCCCCATAACAACCCAAATTTTTCACAAACATAGACTACACCAGCTATTCATAGTTCAACTCATCCCTTCTAAAAGGAAGTTATCACACTTGTCTTACCTTAATCTACCAAAAACAAACTAAGCAATGCAATGCAATAATGGAACATAAACCATATACACATAGTACTCAACTTTGAGGGTTAAGATAGCATTCCTTTAATTAACTCAAATATTCTTACATCCATGTTCTCAAATTCACTGTCCCTTAAGTCATCCCATGTATACCCAGGTTGGGATCAATTGATAATTCTTGAGACACTTACATACAAACACTACCCCAAGGAACTCAATAGCTCTCCATGCAAGAATATTAGCTCAACATCAATACTAAATCCTTCACACCATTTTGGATCCTCTTGAACCCTACCCTAATTGTGTCCTTGTCAATCCACTCGCATCCCATGCTTTCTCTTAGTTTGTCCTTCAACTCAAACTTGCATCACTCCTTCCCAAAGAGCTCATCCATCTTACAAACTTCTTACTTAATACCACTTACTTAGACTCTACCTAAACTCAATGCAATGTAGCCTAAGTCTAGGCTCACTTTCTAGCATAGTCCAAATTTAGACTTAGCTCATGTTGTTACCCAAATACTTCACAAATCATGCATTCAACATATTATTACTTTTCCATGCTTTGGCTCTTTGTATTTTCGTCATAAGCCTCCTAGGATGAATGTCAAAACCTATTCTTTTAAATCCACTCATAGGTTGGTCATAGTTCATTCTAGGTTTCTAAAATTTTCCTTGGTATCCCAACTTGCATTTTAAAATTCCCCGAGGACTATTCCACAATACCAACTCAACCTTGGACTCAACTTCCAAGACTTCACATCTCATTGGAATCCAAATATCCTTTCCTAACTCATGGGCTTGGCTAGTCCACCATTGTAGCATTCTATTAGAAATTAGGATCTTAGGTTACTAATCATAAAAAATAACATAAAATTTGATAAAATAAGAATAACAAGATACACAAATTAAACACATAACACAATATTTATGGAAAAAAATCTTTTCGGGTAAAAAAACACATAAAGCATCATTTATTATAAAACACTTACAAAATGGTCTATTAAGACATACTAAACTTGGGGAACCACTTCTCCTTACTTCCATATGGTCAATAATACCTCTTATGCATAGTGAAAAAATTCACCATTCATCTCCAAATTCAATACCTTTCAATGAGAGAGAACCTCCTTAAATATCTAAGGGGTGGAAAAATACCTAAAGGGATAAATTAGTCACAAATTTTCAAAACCACCATTTATAATTAATCAATAATATAATAGTTATTAGAATACAATTACTTTAAATGGGGTATACTTAATAAAACATATAAATAACCTTATATTATAAATCTTATAAGGGTATATGACCCCTAATAACATTATTTTCTAACACTCCTTAGTGTTAGTAGGGGGCATAACTTGTCATTTTTATAAAAAAAATCATAAAGTACCCTAGTAAGGTAGGTCTTCTTTGACAATGATAAATGAGACACAAATATAAGAAAAAATTAAGAACATGTATTTTGAACTACATGGAAGTCACCTTGCCATAATTTACAATCCTAGTGTTTTAAAATGACACTTTATACAAGGTTTTATAATTTTGTATTGGGTCTTAGGACTCCTCAAACTAGCCTCCCTAGGTTCATTACATAATTCTCATAGGTTTTATATAATACAATGCTTTTAGAAGTGGAGGATTTATAGAGATAATAATTTACAATATGTTCAAAGGACATATACAAATAAATTATGTTATGCTTGTTAGCTATTACATATAGAACTTAGCCACTAGGTGGTGTCATTGACATGTAAACTCCCCCTTAATGGTATCATCTAAAGCCAAAAATTGATCTAAATTTAAAGAATTTGGTAGAACATAGAGGTTTGATATGTGAATTGGGATTTCAGCCTAATTTTTCTTGATCATAGTATCTTCCTTTTGAAAATTAGATAAACAAAGCTAGAGAGAGTTTTTTATGATGGAAAAAACTTTCCCTTGAGGAAAATGTTCATGAACTCCAATGTACTTTATTGTTGAGAATACAAGTCTTTTGGTAAGAGTAAACAACTCTAATTATCATAATAAATCAAAAGTTTCACTAGTACCTAGATGTAAATTTTTCTAATAATTTTCTTAGTGATCTATTGGTTCTTTTGTAGCTACTTTTGTAGTCATCCCATGATTAAATGGCTATAGAAGGAAACACTAGATTATTACCCCACCCATGTGATAACACTTAAAAATATGTTTTGAAGACATATCTTCAAGTATATTTTCCTATTAAGGGAATTTCCATAATAGTCAATAATATAATAATCAAATAAAGTTGATTCTCGGTGTAAGAATAATAAAGACCATTATTAATTATATATATTTTCATTCGCCAATGAGAATATAATATTTCACACAAATACAAAATATAGTCAATTTGGTTGTAGATAATTTGATGATCATTAGCAAGGAGATCATATGGGATTTTCATGAACACAAATATGAATAACTTGTCACGTCTCCTTTAAGGAAAAAATAGCCATGCTACTAAACATATTATAGTAATGATGCATAAATTTTTTAATAAATGGGTGAACTATCCTTTCTAGGTTAAAGAAAGCAATATACATGGAAATGCTTCCTACGCTAATTGTTTGAGGAGAGTATTGTGAAGATTTCAATATTTTAACAATTATAGAAACTAGAAACATATTTAAACAAAAATAAATAATAAATATCATAACATGTGTACATGAGGAACACTTCGGGGAGGAAAATCCCACACTCCAAAGAAACTGAATGTATTATTCAACAAACCATGATTACAATAGAATTACAATAAAATATTTATTAGGAGTATCACCAACCAAATATCTAGAGGAATTCTTATAGCTTATTAGTACCTACAAAACTCTACACTCAACCTAGATCTCAAGCACCTAATATATATGAGAAACAAAAATAAAAACCATCAAATGGTAATTATATATCCATGGGCTAAAACCACCCAAAATTGGTATCCAAATTATCCACAGTCAAAGATGACTTATGATATGTCATAAAACACATCATAAGTTGGTCAAAAGGTGTAACTCCCCTTTACAACTCTTTTATGTGTCTAATCAATTTTTATATTTCCTATGCAAACTTTTGGAGGCCATAACTTTTGATCTAGTGGGCTGATTGGGCCCTTTTAAAAAATTAAATAAGATCTATATGATGAGTACAACCAAAGGCAATTCTAAGCAACTAAGAATTTTTATTTTGGCCAAAACCAACCCTATAGCCCAAAAAATGAGTTTTTTCTATTTTGTATTTGAAAATTGCACCTTTTGTAATCTTAACATTAGGAGCAAGATTACAATTGCTCATAGTGATCTAAACATGATTACTTGCATGTCTTTTCATTAGCACGATCAAAGGAGAAGTTCAAATTTAGTCATGAAGATCCTGCAGCCTAATCAATTGCTAATTGATTTAGCTACATTGCTAATTTTGGCAAAGTTTAATTTGTTTAAAGATTAGCAAATTTTTTTCCTTTCAGGTGACAATGCCATAATGAATTTGAATGTATTATCTTTTGTTGTGTACCAAAGTCGATCTTATGCGACTTGGGAAGGATCAAAGAAATTAAAGAACTATTTTTAAGGCATGGTTTTCATCAATACTTGTGTGGAAAAATGCATTTATGTGTTTCAACAAGCATTTGCATTCATTGTGGGGGAGGTCAAATTCCTAATTTCTCCAAGAAGCTTGTCATGGCCACTATTCCAATGTTGCAAGAGGCTTCATATGCTTGTCAAGAGGGATGTGAGAATCATTGGAGTTGTAGATCTTTCCAGAAGCTGTGTAAGGAGTATGTTCCAAGGAATAATAGAGCGATAATCCCAATTGATAATTGGGAAATGCCTCAGAAGAGATCAATGATATGGAGTTTCAGTCATATTTCTAGTCTGATTAGGTAGAGATAATGGTTGGGTTTTAATGTATGGAAATGGGAAGTAGTAAGCTTGTATAGGGGATAAAGCAGCTATTGTATACTTTTTGGGTAGTTGGGTTGGTCAAGTTCCTCATATCTTGTCATCTTTATAGTTGTTACAATCTATGTAATTATCTATTATAGTCTATTAATATAATTATAGGAATCCTGCCTTTTGCTAAAAAAAAAAGATTGTGACACCTTAAAAGAGAAAAGGGGGTATGAAAACCATTATTTAATTGCTAGGGGTTGAGAGTCCCATAGATTTGTAGCACCACTCAATTTTTTTGGTGCTCATTAGCTTTATCAATACATCTACAAAATTCTTCAAAGTGTCATTTTTTTCCAAAATCACCCTCCCATCCTCTTATCATATCTAAAAAAATGGTACTACACATCAATATGCTTTTTCCTCACATGAAATTTTGAATTTTTTTCCAAACATATGTCATTCTAAGTGTCATAGTGGACTATAATGGCTCTTGTCTATAGCCTAACATATGAACACAATATTTTAAGTCATATTCCTTCCTTAAAAGAATGCTTTTCTACCATGTACTATTATTAAATGCAGTGGAAACATCAGTTATAGACCATCTTTTACTCATCCAATTGATTGCACCACCAAACATAGTGGAAACATATCACCATCAGTTATAGCCCATCTAGTAGAATTTGGCAAATAAATGACTACGTGACTAAAATTTTTAATCACAACAACTAAACATAACTAATTTATTCTACTATTTTTTTGCAACTCAACTATAAATGAGTAAATATATGACTAATTTGGTTGTTGACTAAAAAATTGTTTACTCACACAAATAAAAATGACTAAATAGTTAGTCATTTATTTAGAAAATCATTTAAGGAATCAAGAATCAATAACCTGCCAAAATACTCTAATAAACATACTCTAGAACTTTCATCAAAATATTATTTTTAGGCGTAGCCTGCCAAAATGAAGTTTTCATTTTAATAAACATGCTCTAAAACCTTTGTTGAAACCTTATTTTCAGGCATAGCCTACCATAGGAGGCATAGGATTCATTGAGCTTCTTATCTCATTCTTGCTTTGCTCAACAAGGGTTACATTGTTTGTGCTACTATTGTAATCCATGTATTTAATTGACATATATTTACATAATCTCAAATTCCTTTAGATGTTTTTGAAGTATCAATGTATCCTATATAAGGTTTAGAATGATTTCTTTTAATTTGAAAAAATAAATAAATGATGTATTTTCTCGTGATTAGATAATGTGGAGGTCTCCTAAATCTGCCCTAGCTCATTGTCCTCTTTGGCACTATATTCATTACTCCAGGTGCTAGGGTTTTGCATGTGGCATTTTTAATATCTTCATGACAGTGGCTTTTAAATAGATCTCATTCTTTTCTTTAATCTTTATCATGGTAACCCTTGAGTTCCATAATCCACCTTTAATATCGTCTAAGAATGTTGTCTTAAGCTAGACTGCCTATTATGCATATAAAGCAAGTCCTTCATACCTACCATTGTTCCAAACCACCACTCACTACCTTGCTTAAAATGTTGCCTCCATAAGCACAATAGCATGTTTTAAAATCATGGTTTCTAGTGATTGACCATTAAGGTCACTACTTTCATCAAGATACAATTAGATTTTTGTCTTCAAACTCAAGGCATTATGCAAGATAACATTGTGAATTGTTTATTGTGTAGGGTTATTTTTTCTTGCACATTTACTACTTTTCTAACTTCCTTTAAGACTAGATATTGCACCCTCAATTACAATCTCAAATAGCTCACTCACTGTCACTTGACGATTCCTTTCATGAGCATCCTTTTATAAAATCAAACTATGCCCTATAAATTTCCTACTTACTACAGGGGACTCATTGTTTCATGGTATTGTGGGTCTTAATATCCTTCAAACTTATTGCCACTACTTCACAATCCACAAGGTATTATTCACTATTCTCCCATCTTTGATGAGTCTCAAAAAACTGCTCAAACATGCAATCCACTACCTCCATTACACAATGGCTAAGAAGAAATATTGAACTTGTGATTACCACTATTACTTTATTTGGAAAGTCATTCTTTGATTGCATTTTCCTTGTCTAACACTGTCAATAGAATTTGAAAAACCCTTAAGGTTAGCAAGGGGGTAAGGAAACTCACTGTTAAAATCTCCACTTTACTTTGCAAGGTTTGAGCTTTATTATCTTGTCACTGCTCAACCTCTTTTTGACTGTCACACCTCAAGTGACTTCCATTCTTCTTACCATAGATTACATTTATAAATTTCATTGAGCTACATAGTGTGCTTGTTATTGGCTACAATCTTTAGATTGCAAGAATATTTTATTGGCTACAATGTCTCAATCTTTTTGGTATTGCAACCTCACTAATCCACTAGAGTTATGGTTTTTGTTTCTACAAAGGCCTAGGGTTTGTACCCTAGTCATGATCTTACCAATGTTTTTGTTGGTATTAGAAAACAACCTTAAATCTTGGGTTAGAAAATTAGTTGTCTTGACAAGGTGTGTTATGATCTTGGATTGTATCCTAGAGTGTGTGGGAAGCTTGTGTTTGATCATTAAGGTATGTAAACCTGATCAGGGAAATGTATCCTATATAGCATGGATCTTGCTTTATACTTCCCATAATGGTTATTAGTAGATCACATTATTATAGTTTGTGGTAACCCAAGATTTCATTCAAGTATTTAACAAACTTGGTCTATAGTTTATGTTGTACACTTTTAAGTAACATTCACAAGGTTTAGAAAATATTGATCACTCTCTAGAATAACCCATTAAACATGGGTTGTGCTTGAATGCTCTACATAATTGATAGAACACAACCACTCTACATATGAACCAGAGTTATAGGATCTTTATTGCAACAAGAGGTTCACTCTTAGATCATGCTATCATTACATTGCAACCTATTAAACTTGAGTCAACTTGAATGCACCAAATGATGATTGACACCTAATTGTGATGATAGGGATTAATATGTACATGAATTGTGCTCATGTGAGTGCCTCCATTTCTATCACAACATAGCCACATTAAACTTGGGTCACACATGAATGCATCCTGTATTTGTTATAGCACAACTGTGCCACATGACCAATAGAGTTATGGATCACATAATTATAGTCACATGAATTTGTTCCTTAGTTGTGCTCTTATGGTGATTCCATTACTGTTACGACATAACCCTTTGGACTTATATTGCTCAAATCCTTACATTGCTTATTTTCTCTTTGGATGGATGGCAATTCAATGGTAGGGATTTGTATGCAATAAGTGCCTTCGTCACCATTACACAATAGTACGTTGGAATTTCCTTTCTTCAACCTTTACTTCATTTTTTATTGTTAGGGTTTCTTAGTGATTATTCCATTTCCACATGGCATATTGATAAAATAAACTAAGAAAAAAATCATTCTATTTTTAGTTAAATCCTAACATACTTTTGGAATAAATGTTTGATTGCATTACATAGAGTGTGAAGAATTTTGTTTTCTACTTATAATACATTCATTGAGAGTTGTAGTAGAAAGCTTCTTATGTTGAAACCCATCCTGTAAACTTAATTTAAGCTACATTTAGGAGGCTTCATGGTTTTTTTGTGATTTATACAACTTTTGTTTTGATAGTAAATGACATCAGATTCTTTCTGAAACTAAAATGATTTATTAATCATGGTTTTATGATGATTAAATTTTTTATTTAGAAGGGATTAATATGTGGCATTTTTATGTGCAGGAAGAATAGATTGTGATGCAACATTCAGGTATGAATGGTTCATGAAAACTTGGATTGCTATCAATGACATAACCAGGTTGGAGAGTACTTTCAACCGGTCTGAAACACTTCTCGGTGTTTTTGCTTGAAAGTAGAACTTGAGTGTAGGAATACAAATGTTGGTGGATAGAGAAAATCATAAATATTCTTATCCAATTTTTGATTGAATTTGAGGCCGTGAATATCAAACAGAGAAAGTTCCTACATTCTAAAGATAAAATCATAAATTTGCTCGTCCAATTGGAGATCCAATTTGAAGTCATGAAGCTCTGACAGAGAAAGTTCCTACATTCTAAAGATAAAATCATAAATTTGCTTGGTCCAATTTGAGGTCCAATTGTAAGGATTTGTCTTTTTAATTATACTTTTTGACATTTGGATTGATAAAAATTGTATATGCTTCCACATTTTCATGTATGTCTAGTAGGGCACTTGTAACTACAATATATGACAAAAAATCCTTGTTGATATGCTTTGATGGATGTCCCATGATCAAGATCTATATAAAAAGGTTTCTTTGTATACTAGGTGGTTAGGTGTTCTATAGTGTTATACAAGTTTAAGCTTTTCCTTTTGTTGATTTTTAAATAACATTCTTATCTTTCGGCTAGGATTTCTATTGCAATCTCTCTTTTTGTTGTCTTTTTAGTAGTGCTTGATTTATATATTGCAATTGTTGGCAGCTATGCCACCTCTTTCTTATATATTTGTGATTTACACCTTAATTGCAATGCTAAAAGAGCCATATATTTACACCTTATTAATTTTGAATTGGTTTAGTGGGAAGTATCACATTCCCTATTTGCCTAAGTGACTTGAGTCTGATACATGTGTATTTGTTTTGGACAATTTATGGCATTTACTTTTTGAAATTATGTGCCTCAAATTCATTGGTGGACCCCCAACTTGGCCGTCATCAAGTCAGATTACATCAAGTGAAATTTTAGGCCTTTGCTATCATCCTGCGACGTCTCATGGAGTGATTGGTGGTTGAGCAATACTTATCACTACCTTGCAAAGGTGTTATAGCGAGCTTACAATGGTAGTGCAGTGTTATCGCCACCCCCTGGTGCTTCCATGTTGACTAGTACGATATAGTGGTGGTTACCGCTACCATGCGGTGATGGTCGAAGGTATTTTGTGGTGGTGTAGTATATGTTGGAAATGTGTCTTAGCTTATGGAATGATAGTGGTGGAATTATGTTCTCTTATTGACCAAATAGAGCTTCATCGGCTAGACTTTCTTAGTTGTTTCCCCAATAGCCCGATAATCCTTCATGGTTTCACCTAGCTCCATTGGCAATACATTGCGTGGTTGGCAAGACCTTACTGGTTGTCTCCATGTTGGTGGTCTATGGTGGTTTTCCTTATCAACAAGAGTTTTCTCCATTGACGAGAGTTTGTCCTTTGTCCCTTCGATAGACTGAAATCCTTTGTTGTGGCAACTTATTTACCTTGTCAGTGAGAGGTTGCACCATTGCCAAGATTTTGAGCAATGTCTACTCAACATCCTGGTGGTAGGTTGGATCACTCTTGTTAGAGAGACTTTAGGTGTTCGGTGAGACATTGGAAAATGTCTCCTTGACATGTTGGTGAAAGTCTTGAACATGCATTTCAGAGAGACCTGGATGGTTCGACGAGACATTGGAAAATGTCTATTAGACATTCCAGTAGAAGTCTTGATGGTTCTCATTGATGAGAAAATGGATGTTCGCTTTAACTTTGGAAGATGTCTCTTCAATAAATTTTTTTATGCCGATGACTGTAGTGGGACCCATGTTATCAGGAGGAAAGCGATTGGTGGTTCAGGCCATGTTGACTCGGTAGTGGGAATCATATGGAGGGTAAAGAAAACATTGATGAGACCTTGGTGTATTGGTGGGAGAAGAAAATTCTCTCATCAACATGGTGATGGACTTGGTTGTTAGTGAATTGTGACAAGCACGTATTGGTGTGACTCGAATAGATCAGCAAGAGATTGGAGTGTGTCTCTTCTACATGGCCCGATATGGTAGCTATTGTGTGACAGTTGGTTTACTGTTACGAATGGGAACCGAATTGGTATGTTTACTGTATGGGTTTGGTGATACAAATTTGATTGTGATTTATCTCAGGAAGAAAAATGCCATAATGGCATAATACATTGTAATAGTGCTAGAGAGTCGTGTTGTGAGTTTGAGATAGAGAATGTGATAGATCAAGTTTGTAAAGTTGCTTGTATATTGAGTGTCTGAATTGACATCTGAAAGGAAGAAACTGTAACTCTGTATGTGGACCTTTTGTTCACTATAATACAAAGTGTTTTTTCTTGGTGTGGTGGGTTTTTCTCTCGTAAGGGTTTTCCCATGTTAAATCTAGTCTCTATTATGTATTGTGTAAAATTTTCTCTGATCTATTTCTTGGTAATGTGCATCTTTAATGAATTTTAATTTGAAATTTGAACCTTAAGTCTGCATTATCTTCTTAGAATTAGCATTAGGAAAGTGTTTCCACACATTTTCTTTCCTTAAAAGTGGTATTAGAGCCTGGTTAGTTGCGTTATCCTTGTGAGTTGGAAGGGTTTTTTGTGCCAATTATTAAGTAGGAGTCTTGTAGAGGAATTTGGTAATTTCAATTACAAATTAAGATGGCAAGCACATCAGGGAAGATAAAAATTGAAAAATTCAATGGTGGCAATTTTGAGTTGTGGAAACTCAAAATGGAAGACTTGTTGGTAGATAGAGATCTTTGGATTGTTGTGTCTAGAACTAAACCTTCAGGCATGAAGAAAGAAGATTGGGGCCTCGCAAATAGAAAATCCAAAGGGTTGATAAGACTATGTCTAGCAAACTTTGTTCTCCTAAACATTCATGAAGAGAAGTCTACATCTTCTTTGTGGAAGAAACTTGGAGATATTTATTAGGGAAAGTCCTTGGTGAATAAGTTATTCTTGAGGAAGAATTTGTACTCTTTGAAAATGGAGGAAGGGGCATCTATGGCTAATCATCTAAATACATTTAATATGCTCATTGCTCAGTTAACATCTATAGGTGTGAAGATAGATGATGAGGATTGTTGTATGCTTCTGTTATGTTCATTTCCTGACTTGTGGGATCATTTAGTGATGGATATTGGGAGTATGGAAACCACTTTCAAGATGCAAGATGTGGTTGCTTCATTGCTATTAGAAGAAATACGAAGGAAATATTCTGAGATGGAAAATGAGGCCCTTGTTGTTCGAGGAAGATCAAAGGAGAAAGGAAAGAAGTCTAAATCATAGTCTGAAGGGAAATCAAAGTCTCCTAGAAAGAATTCCAATGTGAAATATTGGAATTATGGGCAGCCTGGTCATGTCCATAAGGATTGCAAAGAGGAGAAAAAGAAGAAGAAGAAGAAAAACAAATCTTTGGATAATGATTCTTCTCAAAGTGATGTAGATGCCTTTATTTCAACCTTGGTGACTCAAGCATTAGATGATGCCTGGCTGATTGACTCGGGTGCATCTTTTCACATGACATCTCATAGAGATTGGTTTACGAAGTATGAAAAGTATGTTGGTGGCAAGGTGTATCTAGAAAGTGACTCATCTCTTGAAATTGTTGGCCATGGAAGAGTTAGAATTCAATTTCCTGATGGAAGAATCAAAGGAATTGATGACGTAATGCACATATCAAGTCTAGCTCAAAATTTACTTTCTGTTAGCAAGCTGAATGATGCTAGCGTGCAAATTTCATTCTCGAATGATGGCTATAAGAAGACTAGAGGCTCAATGGTGCTGGAAAGGGGTGCTTGAATTGGTACTCTATACAAGTTGGATGCACATATTGTTCAATGTAACAGTGTCTCTATAAATTCAGAAAAGGCTGCTCATGTAGAGAAGGAGACTGAAGTTCCTTTCGGAGAAAACTCTTTGGAGGTGAAAATCCCTATAGAAAAGATCATGCCCTAGCTTCAAAGGCTCAACCATATTGGTGAGAAAGGCTTAAAAGCTTTGAAAAATAAAAACCTGGTTGAAGGGCTTGATGACTGTAACCTTGAGTTCGATTTTTGCGAGCATTGTACATATGGAAAACAACACTATGTTTCATTTTATTCTAGTCCTCATAAATCTTATGGTGTTCTGGATTACATTAACTCTGATTTTTCTGGTCCAGTAAATGTTCCTTCGTTATCAAAATCTAGATATTATGTTTCTTGTATTGATGATTATTTGAGAAGGGCATTTGTGTATTTTCTAAAAAGTAAATCAGAAGTGTTCAAACAATTTAAAGAGTTTGAAAACTTGGTTGAAAATTAGACTGGAAGAAAAATTAAATGCTTGAGGATAGATAATGGTGATGAGTTTTGTTCTACATATTTTGAAAGGTATTACAAAGACCATGGAATAAAGAGGCATAAAACAACGCCTTACACTCCACAACAAAATGGAGTTGTTGAAAGGTTGAACAAGATGCTGATGGAAAAGGCGAGAAGTATGTTGAGCAATGTTGGTCTAGAGCAGAAGTTCTGGGCTGAGGCTGTGGCTACAACATGTTATTTAATAAATTGATCTCCCTCTTTGACACTTGTTGAAAAAACACCTATGGAAGCTTTTTCTGGTAAGAAGCCCTCTTTAAGACATATAAGAGTCTTTGGTTGTGAAGTATATGTTTATGTGCCAAATTAGAAAAAATATAAATTGGAAAATAGAGTTGTAAAATGTATCTTCATTGGCTACAACATTGGTGTGAAAGGATACAAGCTTTGGAATCCTGTGACTGAAAAGGTTGTATATAATAGAAGTTTAGATTTTCATGAGATAAAACCTTCTTTATTGGATTTGCAGTTAGAGATGAAAGAAGAAAAGAAAGAAAAAGTGGTTGAAATTCCTCAAACTCCAGATAAAGAGGAACTACAAAGTGTACCGGAAACTGAGGAGAATTTTAGCAACTCTGAGAGTTTTGAAGAACCACAACCTCAACCTTAACCTTTGAGGAGGTCTACATGTGAAGGGTGGAAACCTGAAAGGTATGGTTTTCCTAGGACTATGAAGGAGGAAATTGAAATGTTTGATTCAAATTCTTGGTTGGAAGCCATAAATGAGGAAATGGCATCACTAAAAAAGAATTCAACCTAGGATTTGGTGCCCTTTCTTGAAGGTAGAAAGCTTGTTGGTTGTAAATGGGTATTTAAGAAGAAAATTGATCTGGATGGTAGTGTTGAAAATTATAAAGCTAGGTTGGTTGTAAAAGGTCATTCCTAGGTAAAGGGAATTGACTATGGAAAAATATTTTCTCCTATAGCTAAGCTAACATCTATCAAAATTCTTTTGTCACTTACAATAGTGTATGAATTAGAGATTGAACAGATGGATGTGAAGAAAACATTTCTTCATGGAGATCTTGAAGAAGAAATTTATATGTCTCAGCCTAAGCACTTTGTGGAAAAAGGTAAAGAAAATCTAGTTTGCAAGTTAAAGAATTTTTTGTATGGTTTAAAACAATCACCTAGAATGTGGTACCAAAAGTTTGAAACATTTGTGTTGTCATTGGGATTTATAAGATCAAAATTTGATCATTGTGTGTACTTCAAAACTAAAAATGATTGATTTCTTATTATTTCCCTATATGTCGATGGCATGTTCATAGGAAATAGTAAGACTGTGATTTCTGATCTAAAATCTCAGTTGTCTACATTTAAGTTTGAAATGAAAGATCTAGGTGTAGAAAGGTATATTCTAGGGATGGAAATAAAAATGGATAGAGGTAGTAGAAAGATTTGGCTCAGGTAGAGTAAGTATATCAATACTGTCCTAGAGAGATTTGGTATGACTAATTGCAAAAAACTAGTTGTTCCAATGTTGCAGCTCAGAACAAAGCTATTTGTTGAAGATTGTCCAAAATCTCCTGTCGAGGTGGAGGACAGGACCAAAGTGCCTTATGCAAGTGCAGTTGGCATTTTAATGTATGCAATGTTCTATACAAGGCCAGACATTTCCCAAGCAGTGGGATTTCTTAGTCATTTTATGGAAAATCTAGGTAGACCACACTGGGATGTTGTGAAAAGAGTTTTTAGATATTTAAAAGGTACCTCTCAATATGCTTTTTGTTATCATGGTAACTCGATTGGATCACAAAGATCCATAAACATTCAAGGTTATGTGGATTATGATTGGGTAGGGGACATTGACAATAGGAGATCCACCAATGGATACATCTTCGCGTTGAATGGTGGTGTAGTTAGTTGGATGAGCAAGCGGTAGGCTGTAGTCGCTTTATCTACTATGTAAACAAAATATATGGTAGCAACACATGCTTGTAAAGAAGCCATTTGGTTTAGACGTTTGTGTTATGATGTTGTGTTTAATGCAAGAAAAACTACCATTTACTGTGATAGTCAGAGTGCTATTTGTTTGGTGAAAAATCCAACTTTCCATTCCAGGACAAAACATATTGATGTGCAGTATCAGTTTGTATAGGATATGGTGGAGGATGGAAAGGTCAATCTTGAAAAATTGGTTACTATAGAAAATGTTGCAGATGCATTAACGAAACCAGTGAGCACATACAAGTTTAGGTGGTGTGCTAGTTTGATGGGCCTTGGGGCCTATGACATTCAGTGATCTCGGTTTTGGATTAAGCCAGTAAGCCTTTGTTAAGTGGGAGCATGTTGGAAATGTGTCTCAACTTATTGGAATGATAATGGCTACATTGTGTTCTCTTATCGACTAGACAGAGCTTCGTTGGTGGGAATTTCTTAGTTGTCTCCACAATAGCCCGATAAGCCTTCATGGTTTCACCTAGCTCCATCGGCAAGACACTGCATGGTCAACAAGACCTTACTAGTTGTCTCCACATTGGTGGTTTGCAATGGTTTGCCTTATCGGCAAGAGTTTACTGCATCGGCAAAATTTTTTCCTTTGTCCACTTGACATACTAAAATCCTTTGTTGTGATCCCTTGTTTATCTTGTTGGTGAGAGGTTGCATCGTTTCCAAGACTTTGAGAAATGTCTACTCGACATCCCGATGGTAGGTTGGAACACTCTTGTTAGAGAGAATTCATGTGTTTGGTGAGACATTGGAAAATGTATCCTCGACATGCTGGTGAAAGTCTTGAACGTTCCTGTCAGAGAGACCTAGATGATTCGACGAGACATTGGAAAATGTCTCTTAGACATTCTGATAGAAGTCTTGATAGTTCTCCTCAATGAGACTGTGGATGTTCACTATGATTTTGGAAGATATTTCTTTGAAAAAATTTGTTATATCGATGAGTGTAGTGGGACTTGTGTTATTAGGAGGAAATCAATTGGTGGTTCAAGCATGCTGACTCGGCAGTGGGGATCACATGGAGGGTAAAGAAAACATCAATGAGACCTTGGTGTATCAGTAAGAGAAGTTGAAATCTCTCATCGACATTGTGATGGACTTGATCGTCAGTGAACCATGAGAAGCATGTATAGGTGTGACTCGAACAGATTGACAAGAGATTGGAATGTGTCTCTTCTACATGGCTCAATATGGTAACTGTTATGTGATGGTTGGTTTGTTGTTATGGATAGGAACAAAATTGGTATGTTTCCTATATGGGTCTAGTGATACAGATTTGATTGTGATTTCTCTTAGGAAGAAAAATGCTATAATGGTGTAATGCATTGTAATAGTGCTAGAGAGTCGTGTTGTGAGTTTGAGATAGAGAATGCAATAGATCAAGTTTGTAATGTTGCCTGTATTGAGTGTTTGAATTAACATTTGAAAGGAAGAAACTTTAACTTTGTATGTGGAATTTTTTTTCACTATAATACAAAGAGTTTTTTCTTAGTGTGGTGGGTTTTTCTCCCGTAAGGGTTTTTCCACG
This sequence comes from Sequoia sempervirens, assembly GCA_007258455.2. Lineage (NCBI taxonomy): Eukaryota > Viridiplantae > Streptophyta > Pinopsida > Cupressales > Cupressaceae > Sequoia > Sequoia sempervirens. Next base: position 526,448,431 of record VDFB02000015.1, read on the forward strand.
TTAAATTTGGTGTCTATTATGTGTTGTGTGAAATTTTTTCTTATCTGTTTCTTGGTAATGTGCATCTTTAATGAACTGTAATTTGAAATTTCAACCTTAATTCTACATTCTCTTCTTAGAATTAGCATTAGGAAAGTGTTTTCACACCTCTACTTTCCTTACAGTATAGTCACCGCCACACCGTGATGGTGTACGAGGCTTGGTGCAGTAGAGCAGTAGATATTTCCATACCGTGACGGGCTAGTTTGTGTAAGTAGTGTAGTGGTGGATGGTGGATGATTGGATGTCTTTGGTGAGACAGTGAGTTATTGACAGTTAAATGATTAATGATGAAATGGAATCTACAGAGATGGCTATTGTGCAGTAAGATTTTACTTATTTATTTTAGTATTTTGATTGCATTTTTTTGTTTTAATCATTTATATATTGGTCTCCTTTTTGTTGGCTTTGATGACTTGTAATGATTATTCTATTGGATTTGAAAGAACTTCCTCATCCAAAGCTCCAATTCACACATAGGTAGGAATGATGCTTTCAAAGGTTGAGGAGTAGGGATTTACACCCACTAGTTATATTTTCTTACATATTTAATTTCTTGTTTCATGTGCCTCCAAATAGGTGCATCCTAACATTTTTTTAACTTATTAGTTAATGATGCTGTGTATTTTGCAAAGTTGAGATTGATCATTATCAGCATTGGGATGAATTATAAAGAAAAATCATATGGAATTAGTCTCTTTTTCCTGCTAAATAAATATGTGTTAATCCCCTTCAAGGATTTGGTGCACCTATTTGGAGGCACATGAAACAAGAAATCAAATATTTAAGTATATTTTAGAGTCAAATATTAGCATATGGCTTTCTTTGGGAAAACTAGTGGCAACAAGATCCATATCTCCCCATTGATACAAGATCTTCAGTCGTAAGGTATCATATAGTCCAGTCCATGATTCAATATCAATAACATAATAATAACATCCAAAGCTATTTTTTATCTTTAATAATAGTTGTCATTAGAATTGGGCCATATGTACTTGGAGTATCCCTACAATAGGATTTTATTAGTCTATCCATAAAAAAATCCCTTAGATTTTCATGTATGTCTAGTAGGGCACTTGTAACTACAACATATGACAAAAAAATCCATGTTGTCATGCTTTGATGGATGTCCCTTCAGATATCTAATGTAGTGCACATTATTATAGTGCAAGACTATTTTTTAGATTGTTTCATTCAGCATCACCAATATTCTCCACAAGAACATTGTCCTTGTTTAAAATAATGGAAATGGTTCACATCTCTTAGAAAAATTTCTCTTGCAACAATCTTGGAGATGAATTTAGATGCAGTGTGAAAATCAAAACATACTCGAAGGTTCTTAACAACTCTAATAGTTGTACCAGGGGACATGTTTAACAAACCAAATACAATTGCTAACTTTTCACTATGGTGGTAGATAAATGATTCTTTTTTCTTGTATTCTACAACATTAAGTAAAATTCTTGAATCTAGAAATACCTTGTTGCCTTCATTTTCCAAGTTAGTTTCTCCAATTTTGCATAGCTCTCCCATGTTTGTGGATGTGATCTATCTCCTACAATTTTTTAATTGATTTATCTTACTACTGTGTTTGGACTTACTTTTGTAAACTTGCAATATGCAATGCACTTTTATTCTTTCTGAATTGAGACTAATAGCAATTTTGTTGGTTGTATTGAGGCACAACTTCATTCATGGTGGAAAAGGAAGAACCTGTTGCTCATATCAAATGGAATGTTGCATAGAAAGGAGGAAAGATTCTAGATGGGTTATTGTTGACTGTATTGAAGAAGAGAGCTTCATATATGTGACACAATCAACACTCTCCTTCTTGGATTCTACACGTTGTAGCTTGCTCCAGGAAGATTGCCCAAGTTGTAGAAGTTTTAAGAGGTGAAAGGGGAATGTGCTCACATTGAAGGGCTTCAAGCATGTGTTTCCATCATTGCAAAACTTTTTTGGAGAATTTTCTTTCTTGCAGTCATTTTTGTGCAATATTGTAACTCAATTTTTAGTCTTGTGACTAAAAATAACAATTGTAATACTCTATTTCTAAGCCGTAATTTGAACACCTTTCTTTTATTAATAAAGTTAACTGATTTTTCCTTATGAATAGTTGTCTTATTGTGTGCAATTGATGAATGATGTGTATTTCTGTGTTTTATGCTTAAATCCTCAAATATCAGTCAATTAAAATGACTAACTATACTACTAATTAACATCAATTAATAATTAAATTGACTAAATATACTACCAATTAACAAAAATCAGTGAATAGTGAATAAAAATGACTAAATAAGTGACCAGTTAACAACAATTAATGACTAAATATATCAATGAATAAAAAATGACTAAATAAGTGATCATATTATAACAATCAATGACTAAATCAACAACTAAATAAGTGACTAGTTAAATATATCAGTGAAATAAAAAATGACTAAATAAGTGGTGAGATTACAACAATCAATGACTAAATATATTAGTGGAAAAAAATGACTGAATAAGTGACCAGATTACAACAATGAATGACTAAATCAACGACTAAATATACTACCAAATCGATCAATCAAAACAACCAATAAATGACTAAAAATGGTTTTTCATCAATGTGGTCGTGTTATATATGAGTGGCAATAAACTACTAATGGTCACATGACCAAGTTCAGTCATTTATAAGAAAATTTTAGTATTTTTTCATTAGTTTATTATTGTTTTTGTACTAGTGTGTCCACTTGTGGATCTTTTATTTTTGTTCTCCAACCAAATTTGAATTCAAAAATCCATGAATAAAAATAGAATGTTTGACCCTTGTAGGATAACTATGATAGCATAATGAGTACTTAGAGGTACCTCGCATATAGTTGAAGACCCTCTCCACTACATCCTAATGTACTTGTCCAAGATTATCCATAGATCAACTAAGGGTTCCCATTGCTTGGGAAATGTCTAGTCTTGTATAGACCATATCTTACATCAAAATCCCAATTGCACTATCATAAAGTACTTTTCTTTTATCCTTCATCTCACTAGATAAATTAGGAACTGATTAACAAATAAATTTGTCCCCATCATAACATGAGCACACAATGGCCTACAATTTTTCATATTGAACTTATCAAATATTGAGTTCACATACTTGGCCCAATAATTTTTTTTTCTTCACTCTATCCCTTTTGATATATATCCCCAAGATGTACTTGTTGCCCCTAATTCCATCTCAAACTATGTTGCAATTTGAAAGTCCACGCAATTGTTGACCTCGCCTAGGTAAGTAACCTTGGTTTGCTTTGTTGTAGATCATATAGATGCATGAATCACATTAGAGATAGTAAAGGAAGGTTTGTTAAGAAGGATATAGGAAATATTTCACAACAAGAAAACCCACAAAATGAATTAAAGCCATTAGTTGTCAATACACCATCCAAGAAAGGGTTAGTTGAACTTGATATTGAAATATGTGTCATTGAGTTCACTACTATTGAGTCTCCTTATAGTACCCACAAGAGTCATTTGAAGAATCATTTAAGAGTGTTGCTAAACTATTTTGAAAATATTATGAACTTTGAAGTGGTAAATCTCTCATACACAAAGATCCCAAGCTATTTTCATCATTTTACACCCCTTGGGAATTTGAAGCCATGGCTGATAACAAAAACAACAATGGTGAAAGAGCATTGACCAACAAAAATCCTATTACATTTGAGTTTCCCATTGCTCATCTAGAGGAGGATGTCCCCATGAAGAACATACCTCACCCTGCCTTGCCTATTTTCTGAGATCTTTCTATGAAAGATCTTGATATGTTTCTCTTTGAGTTTGATGTTTTATGTCATAGTTATGATTATCATAATGATGCACAAAAAAAATAATTTTTTTTTAGCTACTTTAAAATATGCATCATTACAATGGTTCATGGGACTAGGACGTGAAACTATTCACAGTTGGGATAACATGAAGAAAAAATTCTTGGAGAAATACCAAGAATACTACAAGACCAAGGAAATCAGAGATGAGATCTTTTGCATCATGCAATGCGAAGAGGAGACCTTAGAAGAACACCTTGAGAAATTCTTATTTAATCTCTAGAGGACTAGGAAAATAGGGTTAAATAATGATACTATAAAAACATTCTTTCTTAGGGGGATTAGGGATGAAAGTTTGGATATTTTAAATCTTATGGGGGTGGGGATATTTCTAAATTGAGGTTTGATGATATATGTGATGTTTGCAATAACTACTCAAGGTCCACCCATTTAGTAAAAGGGTACACTGGGAAGAACGTCTCTTTCAGAGGAACATTAGGTGTCACAAAAAGAGAACTAGGTACATTGATCGAAGACCTCAAAACTAATCTATTGAGTGACACGGGTAAGAAAATCGACACCTTGTATACATGAAAGAAATGGGAGAAGGTTGAAAAATCCCTTGCTATCTTTTGTCCTTTTTTTCATAAAAGGCATAATAGTGAAGAGTGTCCCTACAACAAAACAAAAATATCTTCTTTAGAATATGCCAGTAGAAACACCATTCTAATACCTCTTCCTATCGACATGACTGAAGTAGAATATACATATGAGCATATTTACTTTATGGCCCAAAGGATGCCTTGGAAACCCTAAGGAATGCCCCCAATTGATTATCATACATCACATCCAAGTCCTTTTCTAAACCAACTTGGATGGTTTGGAGGATGAAAAAAACCTTCACACTACCCCCAATGGACACAACAATATCCACATGCCTCACAATCATGGCAAGCATGGTGAGTACCACCACCAACATATCCACAATATTAATTGTACCCTCCATATCCACCATGTTGAAAATAAATCCCTATCAACAATCACAACAAATCTTACCACCTATTCCATCATCATCTAATCAACCATCTAGTTCAATCCAACCACCAAAATAAAATCCTATGCCTACACAACCATCACCCAATCCAAATAATAAGGTGGCTCAACTAGTTTACAATAATGAGGTGGCATGATACCCAACCTATCCTGTAAATGCACTAGAAATTGATGGTGTACAACTAAGATCAGGAAAGAATCTTCAAGGGCCAACTATCATAGAGATAGACGATTCTCTAGCAGATCTAGTAGAAGAACAACCACGAACCTCATTTCCTGATAGGTTTCAAGAACAACCAAAACAACAAGAAACATCTCAATCAAGTTTTTGATTTCATGAATGAATTATGAAATGGTAAATTAAAGTCCCTCTCTTGTAGGCCATTCGAGATGTTCTAATGTATATGAGAGCAGTCAAAGAACTATGTGGGAAAAAACAAAATAAGAAACAAGATCTCAAGATAGTCCAAGTCATTGGACAACTTTTAGATTTGATGTTGGGAAAGATTTTTGTTCCTAAATATGCAGATCTTGGGAGCCCAATGATAAAGGTACGTATTGGTAATATAGCTATCCCCAATACACTTGTGGATTTAGGAGCATCCATAAATGTAATGACAAGTGAGACTAAGGAGAAACTAGCCCTTGAAGGACTAAGAACTACTCCAATGGTCTTACAAATGGTGGATCATTCCCTTATAAAGCCGAAACATATGATTGAAGAAATTGTTATTTATATTGAGTCGTGGGAATATACCACATATTTTATGATTTTACAACCAAAAATTAAGCTGGGGGGATACCTCTTAATTTTAGGTAGATCCTAGTTGGCCACAACTAATGCTTTTATTAATTGCAGGTCTGGAAATATGGTGATTTCAAATGGAGAACAAACAAAGCAAATGACATTGTACCATCCAGCACAATCTTTATTGGAAAAAAATGATCCGTTGTGGATCGATAGTGATTTAGATGAACCTTTGCCTATTTTGACAATTGATCAAAGTAGAGAATTTGAAGAAATATCATAAGATAGTGTTCTTAATAATTTCTTCCAAAATCACTATTTGTTTGATAATGTATTAGAAGAAATTATTTTTCCTTTTGGTATAAATGACAATTGCCCATTTGAGAATTTTCCATTAGTTAGTAATCCACAATCTATTCAACATTTCATTACTTTGCATCAGTTATTACCACACACTTGTATATATAGTTCATTCTTAGTATCTAGGAATTTCGATCCATCATCATCTACTTCCCAATTGTTTGTTATAAATACTCATGTCTAGTCTCAGGCTATGGAATTTTTACCTGGAAAAATGGTTAATATAAACCCCAACCTGGGCCCCTCATAGTTAGAAGATCTCATTGCTATGTTGCATTCTTGTAAAGATGCCTTTGCTTGGTATTATGGGGGTGGTACTTGGGAAAAATGATTATTCTCTCTTGAATTCCATTTATTATATTAGTAAGAATTTTATTGGTGTAAAGGTAAATTCTGAAAAATATATTTTGGTTGTAGTCTACAATGTAAAAAAATTTCACCATTATATAACTGGGTATAAAGTCTTTGTACATACAGATAATTCTACTATAAGTTTCTTAATGAATAGGCCAATTTTTACAAGAAGAGTGATTCAATGGTTGCTCTTATTGCAAGAATTTGATATCACTATTCTTGACAAGCCTAGATGTGAAAATCTAGTTGTTAATTTTATATCCAAATTGCAGTGTGATAATGAACAGATACTTATGGATGATGCTTTCCCTGATGAACATATTTTTTCCATTTCCATAAAAATCCCATGGTTTACATACATTTCCAATTACCTTGTCACATGCAAATTTCCACCCCACTTTTCTCCAAGAGATCGACGAAAGCTTATAGGACTTTGTGGGAAATATAGTTGGATTAATGGTTTACTCTTTCATACTGGAATTCATAACATCATGTGTCGATGTGTAGGAAAGGAGGATGTCTTTGAAATACTCCATGCATTTCATTTTGAGCCTTGTGGAGGATAATTTGTAGAACAATAAACTACTAACAAAGTTTTGATTGCAGGGTATAATTGGCCAACAATCCATAAGGATTGTAAATGATATGTTCAACACTATGATAAGTGTTAGTGTTTGGGCTGACCCACATGTTCTGATGAGATGCCCTTACACCCGCAGTTATCAATTGAACCCTTTGAGAAATGGGGTTTGGATTTTGTACATGCTAGAGATACAAAAGTTACTAAGTGGGTAGAAGTAGTAGCTTTGAAACATGCTAGAGATACAAAAGTTGCTAACTTCTTATACTCTGATTTTTGTACCAGGTATGGTGTATCAAGAGAAATTTTTATAGACTAGGGACCACAATTCACATCTGATTTAGTTGTAGCTCTAGTTTGGAAATATGAAATTAAACACCAAAAATATTCTCCATACCATCCATAAGGCAATGGGAAAGTGGAGGTGACCAATTAGGAGTTGGAGAATATCCTCAAAAAGACTATGGCACTAGACAAGAAGGATTGGGAAGATAGACTTCCTAAGATAGTTTGGTCCTATTAAACGACTTGGAAGACAACCACCAGCTTGACACTGTATGAACTTGTTTGTGGCAAAAAGATTGTCTTTCCCATTGAATTTGAAGTGAACACTCTCTGTACTACTCTTCAACTGGGGATGCATCTCACTAAAGCCTAGAAGGAAAGAATAACTCAACTCCATTCCTTGGATGAAATGTGTCAACAAGCCTTTTTTCATGCAGAGGTGGTGCAACAATAGCAATGACAATGCTATGACCACTTCATTCATCAGTGAACGTTCCAACCTGGTGATTGGGCATTGCTCTATGACTCCTGGTTCTAGGGATTCAAAGGGAAATTTCACACTTGATGGTTGGGTCCCTATGAGATCAGGACTATTTATGATAATGGTGTTGTTAAGTTATGCACCATGGATTCAGAGCATATGGCTCTCATTGTTAAAGAGAACCATTTGAAACTATACAAATGGTCCCTCCAAAGAAAATTTTATTTTTCATATGATGAAGGAACTCAATCTTGTTCCTATCATCTCTACAAAATAAATTTATAAAAAAAAGGAAAAAAGAAAAACAAAAGAGAAAAAAATGTAATAAAGATCCAACAATGAAAACTTCTTGGGCATTGTTGGTTGGTTAATACTTGAAAACTGGATGACCAACATGTATTAACTATATAATAACCTTGGTGTTGAAAATCGGTTTTTCTAGTGCCTCTAGGTGGTGTCAGTCTGAAAGTTGAGATATCGACAATTTGGCATCGCTAATTTAAAAATAATAATAATAATAAAATAGGATACTGGACAAAACAAACAGACTACCACAGGGACACAATTGTTGGTATGTGGCAAGGCGTGACATCACTGGCTACATGGACCCTCACTCTTGTTGACACCTATTATGTGGTGCAACATGGATTGCTTTTCATCTTTTCTTTTCTGTCGTTTTGCGATAGGAACTAGGCACCACTTCCTGTAGTCCATATTTTGTGTCTAGCTTTGATTTTTACTCCATTTCCTTCTTTGTGTGCCTTGTGTTTTTTACAGACTGTGACCAGTGGATTTTGTACTACCATTGGGTTCCCACATGTGTACTTGTCATCTTGTGTTGTATGCATGACCAAACGCGTTCCCTTTCATTGCCCACATCAACATTATCTACTCTCTCTTGACAACGACTTCCACATCAACTTGGTCACATCATCCGGTGGCCTGCTCAGTCCTTTTGCACGTACCTCTTGTCTTCTCACCACCTTAGCTTGGCAACTTCTCCACAACCACTAGTTTTGCGCACCTGTCGGATCACGATTTCTCTTTTTCAATAACATCAAGCTTATTTTATTCTTTCTTTCAAATTATATTAGCTTCCTTTTCATCTTAATTGTTAATTATGGAAAGTATGCCAAGGATGACATTTACCCTTCAACTGGGGGAGAAATCCAAGGGATGGTCATGCCATAATCACAAAAGGTCATTAGATCCAGTTACTACAAGAAGCCATCATCATTAACCTTTACCATGATCTATTATTCACCATTATCATTATTTCTATGATGTCAGCACTGTCATCCTTAACCATTTTTTCCATTAGTGTTTCCATTTTTCCCATTTCTACCATTAGCATTTTCCTCATTCATTGTTAACATTTTCTAGAATTTTTTGTTGTTTGATTTACTGCCATTCCCAACTCCACATCACCATTTTCCTATTACAATAGGCCCTATATCAAATGTCAACCAACTAGCATGGCCAAATTAAGAGCTGCAAAAGAAGTTTACAAGATCTTTAGGTAGGCTCGCTAGATGTCTTTTGCAGGAAATTGAATGGCTGTGATGATTATTTGGCACTAGAGTTTTCCATGGAGTTCAAGAAGAATATAGTTACACCGCGAGGAGTGAAATTCCAAGTATCAGTTTGAATAGTTTCCCATGTCTCTGGTTTTCCACTGTCATGTGAAGACTTCTTCCCTATGCATTCAAGTCATACCTAGGACCTTCAACCCATTCAACAATAATTTCTTCTACGAGATGAGAAGATTGAGGTTGTTCGTGGCAAGGTACAAAATAAAATTATTTTCCTAAACCTTGGGACGAAGTTCCAAAATTTTTCATGCATTATATCACATGTGAAGTTCGATATGCCTATGTGTTTGCACACCATTTCCATCTCCTATGTCATTTGTGCAAGTCGACCCTTGTCAATGTGCCTTAGTTTCTATTTCATTCCCTGAAAGAAATGAGTAAACAACTGTAGAAAGGTAATGTAAATTCCCTTGCTCACCATGGCCTTATTAAGTTGCTCATTATTGAGGGGTTAGCATTAGTAGCTTTACCTCTAAGTTGGGAAACCCTCACCGAAGACCTTGTTGATGAAAATGTTGAGGGGAATGCAGATGAAAATGTTGATGAAAATGCTAATGAAAATGTTGAGGGGAATGTGGATGAAAATGTTTTTGAAAATGCTGATGAAAATGTTGAGGGGAATACGGATGAAAATGTTGAGGGAAATACAGATGAAAATGTTGAAGGGAATGTGGATGCAAGTTTTGAAGAAAATATAGATGGTTTGAACAAGGTTATACTTGAGAAAGATGAAACCCTTGATAATATGAATAAAGCACCATATGACACTATAAATACTAATGATGTTAAGCATAATGTTCCTCAAATAGAATCCAGGGAATCTGGGGGCATTGAAACTCCCTAAAACTTAGATGCAAAATGGAAGAGAAGGAAAAATAAGAGTAAGTCAGATTCCAGGTTATAGAATCTTGCTACTATTGCAAGTAAGATGGGTAGAGTAAGAGATGATAGCCCACTTAAGGAAAAGGAAATACTCGATGTGAAAAATATCACTCATTCTCTACACAAAGGTAAAGATTGAATAGGCAGGGAATGGTATCAACAAAAGCAGAAAAAAATTAAGGAGCAAATGATGAATAAAAAAACTAAAACAGAAGATAATGTCAACTCTCTTCTTGTACATATGGAGGATATGCCTATGGTAGGGGAGGAAAATTTCCTACAAGAAGAGAGAACTCAACCAGAGGAAGAACATTTCCTACAGGAAATAGGGCTACAAGAAGGTGAGCATGCATCGAAAGTAAGGAGCTTCTCTGTTGGGCTACTAGAGCGACAGGAAGCTCAAGGGTTTGACAGTAACATAAATGAAAAAGAAGAGGTTTAAACCATAGAGCATGCCTATTATGTGGAACCCCTACTCATAGAATATCCTAGCCCCAAGGATATAATTACTCAACAGAAAGAGGAAATCAGAACTCTGAGGATTCACATCATGAAATTGGAGGATGAAATCAAGGGTTTATAGGAACAATTGCAGGAGAATTTGGAAATTAGGCAGCAACAGGGAAAGGAATTAAGGAATATGGCACAGATACAAGATTCTAGTATCTCCATGAAGATTCACCATCAGGCTATGGAGTCACTCAAAGACAAGTGGCAACAAGAGATTATGGCAACTGTGAACAAATTGACAACTACACCTGCAATAGATGAAGACCTTTAGGTTTGTAAGTTGTTTAAGTTGCATAAGGACATGCAAAAACTTCAGCGAGGGAGAAAATGACAAGCCAAAAACTTGTCTATGTTATTATTCCTAAAAATCCTTTTTTCCTATCCAAAATCATTCCTTACTTTTATCTTAATCCTCTTACTTTGCCATTTATTAATCATTTAAGATAAAAGATGACAAATATGTTTGAAGAAAGGAAATAATGAGTTTGGTGTTATTTGATTAATGAAAACTAATCTAAATGGTTGCACTTGTGGACAAATATTCTTATCATTAGCTGTGTAGTATAGGAGCGTGAGAAGGAGGGAATGATAAGGCCTATGATTAGTCTTTTTGTTTAGGGCCGATGGCCAAAATTTGTTGTGCATATGTTTAGCTTTTCTATTTAAGGCTAGTAGCCAAAACTTGTTACAAGTTAATTTGTAGGAAACAAATTAAATCATTTCTTTTTGATGTTTTCTATTGAATAGAACTCTGGCCGTATTTATGGGTTGTAGGCCACATGACTGAATTTTAGTCCTTTGATGCTTATAAATATGTATGGATTTGTATAGTGTGGATATACATAATAATATATCAAATCTCCTTTTTTTTCGTGGATCAAACAACTATCTAAAGCACTCTGAAGTTCTAAGTTAGTTGATTCACCCTACAACCCAGGAGCAAGGGCCCACTCCTTGGAGAACAACGGTGATAGCTTTAGCTTATGTTTTCTTTCTACATTAATTTAATTCCATTTTGTGCAAGCAATCATTATCTGAACATCTATGTTTTGATTCAACGTTATTTAAACAGTTGCTATTATGAATGATTTAAATTGGTTGATTTAAATTATGGAGAGTAGAAATTAAATTGCACAACTCAATTAAAATTGTTATATGGTTGATTCAACAAGAGGATTCGATTCCTAAGTTTTCTATATGTTCTTTTGTTGTCTGTTGTAATTCACAGAGATTGAAACAATAATTTTGAAGGTTGACACAAGAGTGACTCGACTTGGTTCCTGGCACACTCTTATCACTCTGTTATCTTCTCGTCGCTCTGTGTTTCTAGTAGTAGAATATATAATTTCCTATGCGTTGAGTATTACAAGAGTTAATTATTCTTCATTTCACCATACTCGTCCTACTAGCAACAACCCTTAGGCACATTCCCACAACATCTTTCACGAGTTTATGATCCCTAGATTGACATTTAGAAACAAACTAAGGAAATCAACACGAAGTTCCCAAGAATTAACTCAATTGTGTTAAGCCCATTTGAAATAGTTACAAGGATAGTTTTCTACAACATTGATCCACAATTTTGTCCAAACAATTCCCATTTACAACTCTTTTATGTTTTTAACAACCTTTTAAATCTCTTATGTGAACTTTCGGAGGTCATAAATTTTGGTTCAATGGGCTTATTAGGCCCTTTTTTCAAAATCAAAGAACTCAAAGAGATCTATGCAATGGATACCACTAAAGGTGGTTGCAAGCAACTAATGGGTAAGTGCAAGAAGTTGGTTCCACTTTTAGGGGAAGTGTCATTTTTCATCTTTAAAATAGGCACCCATTTTAAAATGGGTATTCGTTCAAAAAAAATTTAAACTCACAATCCGTGTTTTTTTATTTTGTTTTATGCTCAAAAAAGGAATGGTAACCCAACCCTTAGCCTTGGACCTACAAGTACAAGGTCATGGCAATGTGGAGAAAAAAAACTAACTTTGACAATATGGCTAATGAGTTTTTTTTCAAAATTGTTTTGTGAAATTAAAACCCATTATAGATAACAATATTTAGTTATCAAATATCTTTTTTTTTTAATTATTGGATTACTTTTTTATTTTTTTAATTAATTTCTAAAGGAAACTAGCCCATAAACTTGAAATGTTAGGTTTTTTTGTATTTTTTTTTATAACTTTTAATTTGTTAATTTTCATGAAAAAAAATATATGGCATCAATATACAAAAAAATATTTACACAATGAAAAAATATATTAAAAAATGATTAGTTTAGGTCAAAATATGGCGTCCATAAATGATGGTTTTCAAAAACAATTAGGGCCAATACAAATTATTTAAAAATATATATATATAGAAAAAAATTATAAAAAATATCCTCATCAATCTTTAGTATATTACACATCTTTCCCCAAAAATAAATAGAAAAATACTTTTATTTAGGTCAAATTATGGTGTTCCTACACATGCATGGTATGGTCCCAAAAAAGTGACTTTTAAAAAGTGGATTTTATACATTCCAATTAAAAATTATTTTGTATGATCTAGGTATTAGAATAAATTGCATATTTAAAAACTAGACTCAAAATACTAAATTTCATATTACTAGACTTTTTAAAGATTCAATGTGTAAGTGCTTCAAATTTTCAGTACAACTGTGATAATTCTGAAAATTGGGAAAAACACTCACTTTCTGAACATTTTGTGGACCCAACTTCTTGTGCACTTACCCTAATAAATTTTATTTTGGCAAAAAATAAACCCTATATCCCCAAAATTGAGTTTTCTCATTTGTATCAAAAAAATGTTCCTTTTGTAATTTTAACATTAGGACCAAGGTTGAGACACTTTTTTCCAACAATAATCTTGCTCCCTAAATAGTTTATTAAGGTGATAACCACCCATTACAATTAGATACTTGATACCCAATATATTTAATACATGATATGTTAGTGTTATAAATGATATTCCGGCGTCATTTTTTAAAAATATTTATTGTATAGTCTTTTTGAAGATCCATTTTTTAAGACAAGAATATGGAGATTTTTGTTTTCTAGAGTCGAATAAGTTTTCCAATGAAGCTTCTATATTCTAAATTTAAGGTAAGAGGTTGAAAAATTATATTTCAACAAACATTAGTATCTGAAGGATCTTATTTCAATCATATTGCAAAGATATATGCCAATTAAAATATGTATGACTTTGCACTAATAAATTATATATATAATAAACATCTTATCAAGACTATCACCTAATTTTTGAAGCACCATATAACTTATTAATAAGAGTTGAACTATTCTTAGTATATGGATTATTCTATAAGATAGTTAAAGCCTTTCTAATGCAATTGTGATATTTACAAGATACATGTCTAACAACTATAATAATTTATGTCATAACTAATATGAATTTTCAATGCATATGATACACAAGAAATTTACCATTGAGATTTATTTTTAAAAAAATACATACAACATTACAAATATTTAAGACAACCTATAAATCAAACCTTTGACAGTATTAACTAATTGTGCATCAAAAAAAATTTGATCCTTATAAATATTTATCTCTCATAAGGCTTGAATAGTTATCTTGTATGACTTCCATAAATGAATGCATCTTTGGCTTAGTTTAATTTGTTATAAATTAGTTGATCAATTGGGAAACATGGCTTGTGTGTAGAAGGTTGAAGTGGTCACATTAGATAAGGTAAGCATAAATAAAAATGAGCAATTAAAGAGAATATTAAAGGTGATCATATTCAAGGGGGTATAGTCTTCTCAACATTGATACTTCTCCTGGATGTTTAAATGGTGTGAAAATCCAAGCGTAATGGAGGTTGATTAGGACGTAAGGTAATTGATGATAGGTGCAACATGTCAATAGTGGTCGTCAAAACAAGTCAGAAGGGAATCAGCTGGGGCGAAGTATTCTAAGGAGGTTTGGAATCATATGACATATAAGCTATGAGTGGGAAGGAAGGAATTTGTTCAGTGGCTATTGAGCTGAGTTGACAATTGGGGAGCCAATTCACACCCCCAATCTTGGTTTTTTAAATGCCTACCACCCCAATAAAATGAGTCCAACCTAGCGTCGTCATAATATTGCTTATTCTAACATGTTTTCTTGCAGGTATAGGTGGATCATCATTACTTGAAATGAGCTCAGATTAAATATGCTTCATATATCTGTGCTTTATTTTCACACTAGCTGAGGGGATGGTGGTTTGTGCCAAAATTAATGGCATGCAGGGATGTGACCACTACAATCAAACTTAAACACCTATCACACGACCATTTGCTATCTCCATCGACTTCCAACTCAAGTAGCATATAATATCAATTTGATAGGCATTTCTAGAGTATTCTACATTTGCTCTGGTGAATTTGGTGAAGCACAAAATCTGTGGGTTTGAATATTTCTTCTTAGGTCGAAGTGTAGAGTAGGGAAAAGTGGCGTCATGGATTAAAACCTTGGAATTTTCGTGTGCCCATGAAGGTGAAGGCCTAGGAAAGACTGTTTGAAGGATACCCGTCACATGAATATTTAGAGATAATCTTCAACATGGACTGCTTGAGAGTTGAGGACTACGTGTGTATGGTGTTGGGGATAGAGATTATCAGTCCGCCAATGAGAAGAGCATTGTTTCCTTCTCAAGTTCTTTCTAGTTTCCTCTCAAATTTATTCAAATTTGCTTCAGTCACTTGGTGATTTGGAAGAAATTGTTGAAAATTTTGTGAAGGATGAGTTCTTGGTTGACAATGCCCTCTTAAGGGGGTTCAAGAGTATGACATCTATAAAGGGAAGGGATTCGTAGGAGGGCTCTTCCCTAGGAAATACCTAAGCAGTACCAAGGGCTTGTAGAAATTTACAATGCCATTAAGCAGGCATTTGAGCATAAGTGTGATCGATTTCTCCTGAGGGCTATGTGTCGGAACTCAAACTGTCTTTGCACAAGCATGGATGCGAATATAAAGAGAAATATTATGCAGTGGCATTTCTTCGGGCACACACATACCACCCACCATTGAATGGTTTTCAGGGAATTCAGTTCCTCCAACAGTTCCACTGATGAATGCTTCCACAGCGCAAGCAGATACAGAGGCGGCAGAGGATGCTAAAGCAACATAAGGTCAAGGAGAGCATTCCATTGATCTTGAGCGTATGGAGGAATAACACTAGCACTAAGTTTGTAAATCTTTTGATTTTTTAGCATATACTCACCATGTATGAAGGCTCCTTAAATCATATCGGTGGTACAGTCTTTTTGATAGGGTCATGTAAAGACCAAGTGCTAAAAATGTAAATCCAACTAGTTTATGCATATACAATGCCTACAATGTAATGTATTATTAGTAGAGGCAATCAGAAGGCTTTAGTTTCTTTTTGGATTTGATGATGGTCAGTCTTCTTGATGGCAGTAACGTTATGTAATTTCTACTTTAATCTAATATAATATATATAGGCTTTAAGCCAGTTACTGAAAAAAAATTGTTATAAATTAAGGTTTATTTGTTGACCATGCTACCTACAAATATTAACATCGAGGGGTAATTTTTTTATTAAAACAAGAAAAATTTACAAAGCAAGGGCATTAAATAGCCCTATCAAGTTCCACCAAGTGAACCAACTATTGAGACAAATCCAGGGGTAGTTGACCCCAATCCACCAAATTCCAATCATGAATATGATCAGAAGCCCATTTAGCCAAACAATCAGCAAAACCATTCCATTCTCTAGGAATATGAGTGAAGGTAATATACTCTAGATAAGCACATAGAGAGAATTTGTTCAATAATCAAAGCCAACTGCTAGCTCACATCATCTAAATGTCGCCTATTCAACAAGTTCACCACCCCCTGGGAATTAGACTCACATATGATCCTTCGCCATCCCAATTGGCTGCCCTGCTCCACAGCCAATAAAATGGCCTGAGCCTCCACTAAATTATTAGTATGAAGACCATTATAAACAAAGAAGATAAACTGAACAACTCCAGAGCTATCCTGACCAACACCACTAATGCCAGCATGACCCGAATTTCCATGAGAAGAGCCATCCGAGTTGATTTTTAGGACACCTTGAGGAGGAGGGGACCATCTTCCCTCCCTATTCACCTTCGGGGTAGGATGTCTACATCTATTGCGCATGAGTTGCCGTTGCGGAGGAGGAAGTGAAGACGATTACAACAACCAACATCATGAGGGTCCACTGGCACAGTCAGATCACACTTAGCGCAATAGTTTCCCCCAAAGAATGCATAATTTTCCACCACAGGTGAGGGGCCATCAACAATGAATCCTAAAAAATTTTCCTATTCCTCTCCAACCACAGGTTCCAGATAATAAAGGATGGGCCAAGAGCCCAAGCAGCTTGAAGAAAGGAGGTAGTAAGAGGGGCCCTGCCCCACCGTTCCACAAACTCTACCAATGAGGAAACATGCCAGTAGGTCGTATTCCACACCCTCCACCAGAAATTCCAAATCTCCTTAGCATAGGAACATTGAAAGAAGAGATGGGAGACACTCTCGTCACAACCCCGACACAAAACACACATAGAAGGGCCTTGGAAACCACATTTACATAAATTATCCCAAGTAAGAAACCAATTTTGAGCCACTAACCACATGAAGAAATTGCACTTGGGCCATGACAACTTGTGCCAAACTTGCTTCCACCAAGGGACCTCAATGTCCCCAAACAAATGCCTACCCAACTACTTATAACCAGCAGACACAGAGTACTTTCCAAAAAAATTCGAACCATCCTGAGCCAAGACATCAGGTCCCCTCAAAGAATTACAAGCACGGGAAGCCAGAAGTTGGGAAAGCTCACACCTATCCCCCTCAGACCCTCCAGGTGGCCACTCAGAGGATGCTTCCAATGAAAACTAATAATCGATCCACAATGTTGCGCCACCTTATAATGCTCCACAGTATCCCAACCAGCCGCAATAAAAACATCACAAAGGGACTGGAGGTGAGGAAAAGAAGAGAGAAAAGGAGGGTGACCATCCCAAGAATCTGACCAAAAAAGAGCCTATGACCCCGAATGATAGATCCAAAAAAGTGCATGCTTAATCAACTGCATGCCCCCACTTTCAAAGTATGCCAAATCATAGAACCACTCCCTTCCAGAGGATAGCGAGGAACTTCAAAAGAAGCAACACCACAAAGATATTTATGGTTGAAAATATGAGCCCATAACTGGTGTTGATTGGTACACCATCGCCAGTAAAGCTTGGCAGCAAGAACTTGCCCGTTCAAAATAGCATAGCATAAACCAAGACCACCAAAAGTTGGAGAACTATTTTTTTTGACAACTAGATTTTTTGAATAAATTCTTATGAACTTGTATTCAAATTTTAAAAATATTGTTGGAAAGTGATGAGTTACTAAAAATAATAAGTCATTTTCAAAATAGAAATAATGTGCACAAGGTTAATAAAGGATTTCAGATATTAAATTGAGTGACTTTGAAGCTTAGTCACATATGGAAACCCGACACAAGGTAAACAATAAAGATAGATGCACAAATTATATAGCAATGTGAAGTCACAACATAATGAAATGTTAATTAGATTGTCTCAATTGAATTATTACCATAAAGGCAGCAAAACATTAAAAGAAGTTAGAAAAAAAGACAACACAAGAGTTAGTATTAATAGGGTATTTTATCTTTCCAAATAGGAAATAAATATCATGTGTTTAGGTTTTACTAAGAGGGTTAGAAATAAAAATGAACTCTCTACCAAGTAAACAATATTGACCTACCAAATATACAATCGTGGACCCATGTGGCACTCAACCATTCACCACTCCCAATGCAAACCTCTTAGAAAATATATGCATTGGTCCTCTAACCATTAAGAATTACCCAAATGTGTCACCAAGTGTCCCTTTTCTACTATGAGTTATTGCAAGCCTTGAATTTAGAGATTTTTTATATACATCTTATGATCCATGTATTCAAACTATATATAAATTTTATTCTCTTATTATTATCAAATATTTATAGCATATTTTCTAATTATTTCTCTCTTTTGTAAGTAATTTCAAATTTTACACATCATGATAGATTTGAAATCACCCCTTATGATCCACTTGCATTTCAACTAAAATATGCAAAATATACACTTTGAATTAACTAAGAGAAAAAAGCCTATTATAATGTAAAAATTCTCTAAAGAGAAGAGAAAATCCCCAAGGAGATCTAGCCGTAATGCTAGTACTAAGTATAAATCATTTCCTTACTTGGATGATAACTTACAATAGTTTTAATGCTAATTCAAATAAAACATTTTGGATACATCTTTTCATATCTCTATGATTTTATTATATTGGTATTTATATTGAGAGTGTTTTGCATCATGTTTTTCTCTAACTAAAACTTCACTTTTTAATATATATTGTACACTAACTTAAATTAGGTTGATGGGAAATATATTTCTAAGATTAAAAAATTATAAATTACATTTTTATTTTATTTTGGGAAAATGAATTATTTTAGTAAAAATGATATAAAATGTCAAAAAAATAGAAACAGTTAAATACATAAATATGTTTAATATTATTTATTTTTGGTTGACAGAAAATACAAGGTTTGTTGTAGAGTTATAATTATAACAAGGTCTTAATATTCTATAGACAACACATTTTTTCATAGTTCACTTATTATTTGTACTTGTTTTTACTTGCACAAATAGGCTAATGTTATTCACTATAATTACATGTAAGAATGATTAGTATTCTTGACTAGCTCTGATACCATATTAGAAATTAGGATCTTAGGTCCCTAATCATAACAAATAAATATAAAATAAATAAAATGAGAATTATAAGATACACAGATTAAGTACATTACATAATATGTACATGGGAAAAATCCTTTCAAGTAAAAAAACTCCACAAAGCATCATTACTTTATAAAAAATGTATAGAATAGTCTATTAAAACATAGACCAAATCTTGGGAATCACTTCTCCTTACTTTCATATGGCTAAAGATACCTCTTCTGAATAGTGATATAATTCACTATCCATCTTCAAAATTCAATACATCTCAATGATAGAGAACCTCCTTAAGTATATGAGAAGGGGTGTGTTGATGGTGGTATTAACATAACCAACATCAAGTAGAATGATAGTCACTCTACTTATCTTGAAAATATAAGATATCCTTGCAAAGTTAGGTCCAAGGTTCCTTCTTAGTTAGGTCTTGATGGTGTTGGAAAAATTTAAGTGGTCTATGTGATTTGTTTAACAAGGGGCCTTTGCTAGTACACTCAAATCTAAACAAGTGGTCTGCCATATACTCTGGATTTGCTAAACATAGGTTAGATCTTTGAATCTTAGATGGGAAACTACTTATCTATCCTAGTCTACAATAATCTAATCCATTCTAATTTACTGTAAACCTATCCTAAATCTCAACTTTGTTTCTTAGCTATGAAATATCTGATGAAATCAAAAGAAACTAATATTGCAGTGATTAGTATTCACACAACCATTCAAAACATTAGTGCAAGAGTATAAGGAAAATATAAATATAAATATATTTCAAGTTGAATGTAATTAAACCACCATATTCCACACACAAATTCAACACATAACTCTATTATAAGTACAATAAGATAGATCACACCAATTTATTCATTCTTAAAGAAATAAAGTAGAACAAACCACTAGACCAAGGTTGAAAACACTTGAAACACAACATGCATGATCCTTTATTACTAGTGGTCAAGTCCTAAACTTGATTTCAAATTTTATTTCAAGGGAATACCAATTTGGATTATGTGTTTTCAAACAAGAAAAATGTTTTATAAAAATATTAGACTTGGTTTGAAGGTTTAAAAAAAAGAACTTCATAATCACAACACTCTATCAAAAAGACATAATAACAAGCACAAATTATTCAATAGAGGTGTACTAATCCTTGTGGGCCCACAAATATACTATCCATTAATCAACAAATAGCTGGAGAATGCAAG
Organism: Sequoia sempervirens; assembly: GCA_007258455.2. Lineage (NCBI taxonomy): Eukaryota > Viridiplantae > Streptophyta > Pinopsida > Cupressales > Cupressaceae > Sequoia > Sequoia sempervirens. Next base: position 526,469,113 of record VDFB02000015.1, read on the forward strand.
GTCATGTACCACATATGAACCCCTTCACTTGGAGGCTAAAGCCTTGCACAAAGTTAGTTATATATCCCCACTCTAAAAGTATGTTATGAGTAACTTTTTGGGCCTAATTGGTCTATGAAGTGCCACAAGGATGGTCGTGCATATAGTTTGACAAAAAGAACTTTTCTTCATAGAAATGTGAGTGTGTTATGGCTTGGTAGTGATCGAGCCCTCTTCCAAGCCATAATGTGAGCACATTTCATTATAAAATGGGAACATTTTATTATAACGTGTTTGTGTTATATATTTTATGGGATCAAAAATTAGTGTGGTCACTTCTTGCAGTTACCCAAAAGGGAAAATGATGTCGTTGATGTCAAGAGGAAGTGTTATAGTAAAGGAGAGTTATAGAAATGGGGAGCCTTACAGATAGGAGGAGCGTTAAAAAAAGAGGGGGAGAATCATATCATGGATACATCAAGAATTATGTTACATCCCTTTGCCAATGATGTCAAAGGGGTAGAGAAAGAAAGGGAGAGCAGTGTAGAAAGAGGGAGTATTATGTTTTTTTTGTATTCACAAGTTATTTCTTTGCAAGGTTGACATCAATGACAAAGAGGGAGATTGTTGTAAATATTATTGTCATTGATGTCAAAGGAGAGAAGAAATTCATGTTGTTATTATTAATGTCATTGCTAGTCCAAGATTATTGTCATTGATATCAAAGGTGTGCAGAGCTTTTTGTCAAGGAAGGAAATTGTTATATCAAGAAGGAATCATATTGCTGCTATAATATAATTCCTTGATGTCTACATGCTGGGAGAATAAATAATTATAAAGCATATTCATTATGATGTTGGTTGACCTCCTCAAGTGGTGCTCACATTGGAGAAATAAACTAAAGCAATTTGTTATTACATATATGGTCAGACCCCTTCATGCAAGTGCCACCTTTTGAAAAATAAAAATAAATTATAATATATTTATGCGGTTAACCTCATAAAGGTAGCGCTCAAAAGTAAGTTATTCTTAAGAAGGCCAACCCCTTTCGGAATAGATTCCTCACTTGGTGAAGAGGCACATAAAAGTGTATATAAGGAAGAGGATGTAAAAGAAAAAAAACAAGCAACACAATGAAATATCATTCAATTTAGAGTAGATCTAGAGAAGTCTAAGATCAAAACAATTATGAAGAATATTTCAAATTTATTTTGAATAAAGTTGGAGTGGAATTCTAAATAATAATCAATAGAAAACTAAATGAGTTATATGTAGATTTGAGATTGGAGTATATGCATATTTAAAAGAGAAGCATATGCAAATCTAAAAAGAAGGTGTATGGAAATAATTGTATCAATTTTGTGAAGAGCATTTCATCTACAAGCAGATATTTTATGCAAGAAAATTTATTGATCATTTATTGAAGAATTCATATTCAAGTAGACAAGACTTTGTTGAGTTAAGAGATTGGTGTCTCTTGTTGGGTTGGTGCTCAACTATGGGGATTGATGTCTTGAGTGGGTTGGTGCCTACAAAGAGTAGTGGGGATTGGTGTCTCCTATAGGTTGGTGCCTACAAAATTTGCAAGAGAATTTTACATATAAAAAATATTTTACTGTGGTTTTCTCTCAAAAGGGTTTCGACGTAAATCATGTGTTCTTAATTTTTAGATCTTATATGCCTATTGTTGCTATAGTTGATTAAGTTTTGGGAAAGAAATTTTTTAGCTTATACTGATTCACCGCCTCTCTCGGTATAGTGAGATATATATCATGGAAGGTATTGTGTATATCATGTAGACTATGTTTGCTATGGATAGATCAAAAACTATGTATATGCCTTTATATTTAAAGCTAGCACCATGCTTTAAAATAATCTCTACATATTTTTGAATGCAACTACAAGATTATAAATTATACATATTTTTAAAAATCCTTGTATATTTCACCATATGATTATGTGTATACACTTTCTATTTGTATTTCTCACATAGGATTGTGTGCATGTTTTTATTACTAAAATTTTATGTGTATTTATCTACATGACTATGTGTTTGAGTGTATATGTGTAAATAATCACATATACTCTAATAAAACCTCTACAATATGTATATTAACAACGTGAGTGTATGCCTTCACACTATATCTGTCAAAAACGATAAACAGTGAATTGAAAGCCCATGTGTATATGCTAAATATATATATATCAAAAGCTAGAGATATATAGTACTAACTAAACCACCAAGTCACTTAGACCTAGATAGGAGTATGACATAGTATGTACAATATGAATTGTATGGTTGTATGGATCTATACAAATAATAATTTTTGGCTCTCCCTCCAAAAAATGGAATTTTTTTCTTATAACCTATATATAACAAATTATATCTCAAAATTTATCTCTTGGTCCCTTTGGATGCAATTGTAATGTTAATTTTGCACCAAGAGGCTCCAAAACAAGCTCCATTAGTGTGAAGTGATTTTTCTCCAAATAATTGTGATATGAATGCTATTTCCATAAAAGTTATCTATTTTGACAACATATTGTTAGCATGAATGTAAACACCAAAATGAGAGCTTGTGTCTCTTAATTAAATATGAAAATATATTAATTATGCATAGAAAAGAAAATGAAAATGATTAATTAAATGATTAACATTAGATAGACTATGATTAAACTAAATAAATTAACCATAAAATCAATATTGCACTAGGATAAAACACTTAGAAACTAATTTAAAGAACTTTAAAATTAAGTTAAGATTATATTTTTTATATAAAATCTTAGCCACTTATGGAAACATGAAAAAGTATTTTCTATGGATGTTCTAGCTTGGAAAACTATGAAATGTAATGGCCAAGAAGCTTGCAAAGACATAGATTGTAATACCCATACGCAACCCTAGGGAAGTTGCAATTCACCAACCGGGCCTTAACAATTTTTTTTTAATAAGTACAATACGTAGAAGTTAGCTACACATTGCAAACAACCCCTAAGGCTGGAGATTACTAAACCTGAATTAGAACAACCATGGAATGAAATCATAACATCATTCAAATAAGGAATTAAAGTACATACATTCCATACATGATATAACATCAAAGACAAATCGATACATCACGATATCCAATAACAATTGTTTACAATATAATTACAACACTCATTCCCCGAATGAGGTAAATCAAATAAGCATGATAATATATTACAATTTCCACCTCGATACAAATGAGGGGTAATGAAATACAAGAATAACTGGAATGAAAGAACTAGAAGAGTAACAGGAATCAACGAGCTCCCCAACATGAAAGTCTCATCCACATGATCACGATCAAAGCCAACGGTGTAAGGTGCACGTTCCACCCAACCAAGTGATACCCAAAGGCTCACCCCCCGTGCTAGGAGATAGTAACAAGGATTTCTGGTCAAGACCAACTACCTCTAGACAAAGGCTAAACATAACTGAACCGACTCAAATACCAACAACATCACTTAACACAGTACGAAAACTCACAAGACAATACATTGCTTCCAGGTTACATAGGACAAGTACACCATTGTACAACACACAATAACTGACTAACTGTTGACGTAGGAAGAGTGTCATACATAAATTTCCATGAGTTACCCTAGCTCAACCTTCCTAGGCTACCGGACCCCCATCATGGGTTACCCTGGCTTGCCTCTACCGGCCGCCGGACCCTCATGCAAAACTATGCGTCTCATCTCATCTCGAGCCTTAATAACGCATACTTCATGAGAGAGGCATTCATTAACTTTATTAGTGTGAAGTTCCCCATTAATTCTTTTAGATTATCACTTGATTAAACCCTAAGTGAGTTACCCTGACACCTCTTTGGGCGTCGGACCCCCACAAAGGGCCACTCTCCTACTGACAACACGGGGATACAAATCCCCCAAACTAAGGGTAGACACCATGCACAAACTGATAACCAGTTTAGACCTTAACACATGAGGTCACACACCCCGTTTATAGTACACGGGTAACCAAAACATATCACACATCCCGTTTATGATAACCAGGTGATAACACAACTACCCCCACATGCACCACCCAAAACAAGACACAAGTTTGACCAACGCAAATAAATAACCCAACACGAAATGAACCTTGGAAGACTTACTAACCCAAGGACTTGATAGCACAACATCGAGAATAAAAGAGACAATGCAACGAACGACAATCTGACAATTTATTCCCCTACCTTAGGATTTCCTAAATCCAAACCAAACAATGGCATAGTGCATGAATCAAGTAAAGTAATTAACATTTAATTTTACATACTCAAAAGCAAATAAAATTTCATTGACGTCATACAAGAATTTAAAACTATCAGGTTATTTCCTTTCCTCAATTTTACTTAATGATTTAAATCAACCATTTAAAATAAAATAAAATAAAAACATCTATAATAAACTCATTTCATAATAGCTCCTCCTTTACAGAAATCAATTTCCTCATTAATTCTTTTAAAATATCATTTTAATAATCATATTTAAATATATTTATATATTAAATATATATGCATGATTGAATAAACTTAATGTATATATATATAACCATATATCTATATATTTAAATATATAAATAATATTTAAACATATATTAAAATAATAATTAATAACCCACATTTTTTTAAAAATAAAATATAATATAAATATTATATTATATATATAATATAATTATATATATATATTTATAATAATATAAATAAATATATATTATATTATATATATATAATATAATAAAAACGAAAGGAAAACAATCGTAAAAACAAAAAACCAAGTTTGAATTTTTTTTGGAAACCCATGGGAGGTGGGTGTAGCCATGGCCCAACCTCCCCATAAGGCTGCTTGGGGCCAGCCTCCCCTGTGTGTGGTGACGCCACCAAATCCCCCCCATAGGTGGTGCAGCCAGATCCTCCCCCCTCACTTAAACAAACAAAAATTTATAAAAAAATTAAGTAAAAAACAAATCCGCCATGCCACATTTTAGCGATTTTAACAGAAAATAACAAACCCGAAATTTTACGGGGTTAAAATTTCAAAAATAATATATATATGTATGTATATATATATATGTATGTATATATATATATATATTATATATATGTTTAATTTGTTCAAAATACAGTTAAATTGAAGAAATGCAAACTACAGAAATTTGATAAAAAAGTAGAGGTTTGTTTTGTTTTTCTAAATTTCATTGACAAGATTATTTTTGTGTTTTGTTTCAAGTTTTGAATTCATAATCAAGATGGGTTTTCTATTCAGATCTTAAAAGTTGAATCTTTCCAAGAACAAAATTAAATTTTTAACTCTCTATCTATGAAATTACAACAAAACCAAGCAAGAACCTAATTTTTTTCTCCAAATGCTCGAATATTTGATAATGGAGATCTTTCCCTTGCTTTTGAATTCAACTTCTCCACCAGTTCAGTCTTCCTTCCACCAATTTTTTTTTAAAACCAATCCAATTTTTGCTCTCCAATTTCAATCCTCCATTTTTAAAATTAAAAATGAAAACTAAAATCCTAATTTCATTATGCAAGTCTTCCCTAAAATTTTGTCAAACCCCTAAAATTGACTCACCCACTAAATTTATTGCCAAAATGGAGATATTTTCTATTTTTCAATTTTAAAACAATTTGCTTTCCCCAAATGCATTTTGCATAATTTTCATTTTAAATAAAATTCATTTTCAACCAAAAAGGTAATTAAATTTATTTAACCAAATGAATTTAACAATTCACAAATAAAATTATTTTCAACTTTTATTTCTAAAAGTAAAATATAAAGCATAATTCTAATTTTTGACTTAATCCAAAAATCTAAAGATGCCAACCCAACCAAATTGGTTTAATTTATCACTATTAATTTAATTAGTCAATAAAATAAATCTAATTCAAAATTAGATTATTTTATTAATTAAATTAAATTAATTAATTAATCACTAATTTTCCAACATTTCAATAAGGCAAAACAATCATCATTTATAAGTTTCAAAAGCCATTTAATCACTTTTAACTTGCAATTTTAAATACAAAGCCAAGGAGGAAACTACAACATAAAATAACTGAGCCCGACTACAAACTCGATGACACACAATAACTAGGGTGATGGTTGACACAGAAAACCTAGTTACTATCTCCCAATCGATACCATTGGTCAAGGGACACACTCAGACCTGTGAAACCAGGTGGAGTCAATGTCCTGTACCTGCATCCTGCACACAATACGAGTGTCGAAACATGCATATAATATATTAAGACACACCGTGAAGAGGAAATCGCGGAATCCCAGGGCACTCGCATGCGAGTGATGTGATCCTGTCCCCTTCACCAATACAATATCACTAACCGACGCATCTAATCATCAATGATATAATCAAAACATAAAGCATCAATAATTCATGTAATGCCCGTCTTAATAACCTAAGAATGTTGCAATTTGTGTATAAGGTGTAATAATTTTTTTTTTAAAGTTTAATTATTAAGTTAATTAGTTGCATACATTCATTAAGCTATGCGACGTTACACTACTTTGAGTTTCCATAAGTGACTTAAGTATTTCGCATTGCACATATTAATTTATAACATAAAGATAAACATTGCATAACATTGAATTCCATTCAAGATAATATAAGATACAAACATGTTTCCATACATTGCATTTGATAGAATATACAATACTCATCCATCTGATGAGGTAGTTCAATAATGATTACAATTACAAGTGTTCACCTCACAACATTTGAGGGATGTTTTACAATATAATTTACAATTTACAAAGAAGAAGTTCACTTGAGTTTCCAAGTACGAGCTCTCCATCCATAAAGCTCTCGATGCCAAGATCAAACTAGGGACCCAACAGAGTAAGGTGCACATTCCACCCAACCATGTGGTACCCGTAGGTCCACCCCCCGTGCTAGGAGATAGTAATAAGGTTACCTAGACCTAATCTACTAACCCTAGACACTAGTACATAACAAACTAATGGTTACATTGCTTCCAGATTAAGACAATTGATTGTTTTACAAACACATGGATTATTGTTACTTTAGGTGGAGTGTCATCACAACGTTGCAAAGGTTACCCTGGTGTTTCTTCCTAGGTTTTGGCCCCCAATCCTTGGGTTACCCTGGTAACCTCTTACGAAACCCGGCCCCATTGCAAGTCATTGTGGAATCGAATGTATCTTGAAGAAACAAGACACCGATTTTCCATTCCAGGCCTTCTCATCTTATACTCAAGACTAAAGTAGCTCAAGAGTCATAAGAGAGGCAAAATATCTTATTAAGAGTTTTTAATCTAACTACTGTGTTCTTTAATTTCACTGACTTACTAACTCTTTGTAAGTTACCCTGACACCACTTTGTGTGTCGGCCCTTACAAAAAGCCACTCCCCTAAACATAACAAAGGAATCTATATTTTCTGACTAAGGTTTACAAAGTGTACATATAACCAAATTCAATATAAAAGATCAAACAGTGTTATAACGGAACATCAATCATTGTTCATAATACAGGTGTCAAACCTCCATGCAAAGTCATGTACACATCCTTAGTTAACATAAGAATTTAACTTAACATTCACAATCCCCATTTAACAATTGGTCTGGAAGACTTGATCGTTAGAGACTTTCCCAATTTGCCCAATCACAAAATTAAAACAATTTAAAGCAAATTCATGTCTATCATTTGGATATACTAAATCCATATGTAACAATTTGAAAACAACATATTTATAAATCATCTTAATTAAAAGATCTATTTCAAAATCAATAACTATTTCATTTAATCTATTTTTTTTATTTTCTCAAATTCACTATATATTGTTTTCTATAATTACACATTCATAATTTCTACTTGCATCATAATTTAAAGAAAATATAATGTCTTAAAAATATCTGTCCAAAATTATTTTTCCTAACATAATATATATATGTTCATATATATTCAATTAATCATAATTATACATAATTATACATTATTTATATAAATATATATTCATATATATATATATATATATAAATATAAATATGAAAATGTAGCATTAAAATAAATCATTGAAATTTAATTCGAGTTATTTAAATTCTGAATTTAAAAACATTGATATAAAATTCACATATTAAAAATTTATTTAAAATAAAACCCTATGGGCCGCAGCCCTAACCGCAGCCTCCCTGTGGGAGGACGCGGCCATGCCAGGGCTGCGCACAGCAGCCTTCGGCTGCTGTGCGCAGCCAGGGCGGCTGCGCCCACAGAGACAGAGGATGGGGAGGGTTTCGGCCCTCCCCCATCACTGTTTATTTTTTTAATTTTTATTTTCTTCAAACAAAATTTCGCCCAAACGGCGAATTACGAAATTCGGTGATACGGATTTCAGAAATTGAATAAAATTTATTTAAATTCTCCTATACCGCGATAGTATAAATAAATAAAGTTTTTAAAATCCAATATATATATATGTATATATATACAAAAATTTACGATAGTAGGAAAATACTGTTATTATGTAAATGCATTCCAGAGGGTTTTCTACAGTAAATCTGGAAGATTACTGTTATTTAACAAATATTTTCCTCAAGATTTTCTAAAAGTAAATAGAAAGAAATTAACCCATTTAACAATTTATTTCACAAAGAAATTTTCAATCAAACGCTTAGCAAATTTTCAATTTTAAAAAAAAATATCAATTTTTCTCTTGACAGGAAACTCATTCAAAATCTATCAAAAACTTTCCTTTTTCCCTTTGAGAATTTCTACTGTATATTTTTTTTATAAGTTTCCCGAGAAGATTACAGAAAATACAAACAAATCTTTTCTCTAACTTTTAAAGAAAAGAAATAAATTAAACAAGAAAAATACCTGTAGAATGAAAGCTTCCTGTAGGAGAAATCCTCTTGCCTGTAGCGCACAATATTCCCAAAAGCTTCTCCAACCAACACAAAAGATCCTCCCACCAAGGGATCTTCCACAAAGAAATACAACCAGATACAGAGAGATAACAATTTCTAAGAAATAATTTTTTTCTTTAACACAGCAAGAGAATTTTTTTTTTGCAAAAGCTCTGATAATTTCCCCGTGAGGAAATTGAATAGCCTCCATAATTTCCAAATCCCCAGATAATATATGTCAACAAACTCAACAATAAACAATTAAAGCACTGGCACACATGTCGAGAAGTGGTTGCAAAATATCTTCTCCACCACTTCTCCGCAATCTTGCCAATTCCCAATTGCATGCAATTTTTTTATTTAAATTAAATTTTACAACCACTATTCAAATCTCATGCATTTATTTTTATTTAATTTTCTAATAAAACTATTTACACGCTTAATATTTTAATTTAATTAATTTATTTATTTAATTAAATAAGTTTAATCTTTTAAGATCAAACCATTTAACCAAATAAGCTAATTAAATAATTAAATAATCATGCTAACTAATTTCTTCAACATTTAAAAATTAATTTAAATAACAATAATTTAAAGCACAATAAACTAACATTAAAATTAACCAAATTTACCTTTCAAAACAGAAATACAAAACAATCCTATGACTCTGAACTAAACAGACGATGTACTAAGACCAGGATTATAGATTAAACTAGGGTGAACCAAACTACTATCTCCCGATCAACATTTCCGTTGAGTCTTGACACTTCAGACCTGAGTACCCAGGTGGATGGTGTCATGTACCTGCAATTCCTACAACCAAGCAATAGCGTGCATATATATATATAAATCATTGTACAGGCACACCGTGCGGAGAAAATCACATATATCACGGTGGCACTTTCAAGAAGATTGATGTGACTCTCTCCACACCAATACACATCACATCAAACTGATTAAATAAATAGTCATAGTCCATCATAAACATGTACATAGCAATAATCAACTGAAAGTAAACATCTACGCTATATCCAATCATGTCTAAAACAATAATCACCAAACAATATATCATCATGTCATAGAATAAATCCACTGTCGCTCAAAACCAGCGATCAAATATCCAAACAAAGTATCATAGTCTAACAGGTAAAACACAACAGCCAGTAAAACACAAGCATAAACCCGAGGGTACTACAATTCACATACATGCTAATTTAATCCATAACATGAAATAATAATAACATCTGAATAAAGTACCATCACATCAAAACATAATGTTTACATCGCTTAACAGATAGCGGTTAAAATAACCAAGTTCCATAGTTACAGTGCAATAGAAATAAAACATATCATAGAAGAACATTGTTCGATCAAAGAGCAAAATGGAGGGGTGTTACATAGATTATTCTAGAGCTAAGAGCTTACCTTTGACTTGGGATTAAAATTTCATCCTTGCGAGCTTAATTTCAAGTTTAATAATGGGATCTATAGAGCACATGAAGACTATAATCAAGCTATGAATGCAGCTACTAGATGCCTTATTCCCTTTCTCATTGCTTTATAGAATGAGGCATAACATGAATCTATATGAAACCCAAAATGTTATTTTTGAACCCAATTACAAATTTCACAATCTCCAAGTTTGGAATATAGCTATAGAAAATTATAATAGAACTTGTCCATGATCCTCAATTTACTAGAAATTTCAATATAACAACAATGATTCCTCCAATTTGGCATTCTCACACATGTAGGAACAAAGAATGGGATGGTCACAAATGTGTGAGCTTTAGGGGGTCAATGATGTTTCCAAGTTGGCAAGCTTGCACATGCGACCATGAGCTAGATAAGGGACACATGTAAGAAGGAGAACAATTGATATTTTATCCATGTAGATGGATTGAATGGTTGAGATTAAAAGGTCAAGGATCAAGGATGAAGTAGAATTAAATATTAAAATAAATCTTAGGAGGAGATTAATCAGTCTAAATCAATTAATTAAATAGGTGGTGATTAATTGATTTAGTTGGAGGAATTGGGGAGCAAAGCTAATTTGATTTAATTGGTTTAGTTAATCAACCTTAGGGAAGACTAGAAGTTAATTAATGATAAAAAGTCAAGATAATTAATTAAACAATGAATTATTTAATTCATTTTTAGGAAATTAGTATTGAGAATTGGTAGTAATTTGGAGACTACTCTAATTTAATTAATTTTGTCTAAGTAATTAATCTTAGGCAATAAAAGGGGATTAGAAGAATACTTAAATAATTGTGGGGGAAATTAATTAAATACTAGTTTATTTAATTAATTTGCACAAAATTAATATGAAGTAGCAGTAAATTTGGAGTGTCTACACCTCCCACAAATCTATGTTCTTGTCAAGAAGGATTATATACTAGTATTTTGTGCTCTCTTTCAAAAATTTCACAAACAACTTCATCATGACATCTTCATCTTCAATGTCATATTCATCAATAACATTGATGATGCACTTGAGGAGGTCTTCCCATATGATAACATTATTACCCTAGAAATTTAGCACCCTTCCCCTCATTTCATTGGGTATCTTATTGGGATAATTAGGGATACTATAGTGCTCTAACTACCTATGTCTTTCTATTTTCCTAATGGCTATCTCAATGATGAGAATCTCTAAGCTTATCTTCACAAGTGGGCTCTCACATTGGGACAATTATTGAGCTATTCATTATGTTGTGGGTTTGGTATCTATTGATTAGGAACACTTAGAGTACAATTTTAATTTTTTTGTTGGAAATTATGAGTAATTTATGCTTCTTGCAACTTAATTTGAGCATGAATTTATTGTTCTCTTTGACTAAGGTGGTCAATCAAATCTATCCTCTTATCAATTTCATTATTCATATACTCATTCTTTGATTATGTGGTTGCATTAGTATCATGAAATGTAGGGTCGTTCTCATGATCAATCCCAAGTGATGAGGAGATAGGGAAGCTAGGGTTTGAATACATTCTTATGGTTCCTACATATGGAGGATTAGGTAAATTCATATCTTGAGTACATGCCTCATAGTATATGTTTCTACTTAGATTCCATATATATTTATTGAATTTCTTGGAATGCCATATTCATTTTTATTATTTATTCTATTGGTTCTAATAATTTTATCCCTTGAGTTATTTGAAGTATTAGATTCATTTTTTTGAGAAAACATTCTAGTATATATAAATTTATTTTTCAATTTTTAGGAATTTTATTGTCTTCTTAATTGTGTTGTCTAATCTTTAGGTCCTTGGAGATCCCTTGAATGATTGCCTCTTTTTATTTTCAATTCTATTGAGTTACAAACTTTTCATAGATTTGACTAGAAGAAAGATTCCACTCTCCATGTATGGAAGAGACAAACTTTCCTTTATCAATCAAAGTCTTCAAAACATCAACAAAAGAATTATCTCCCTAGGAATAGTTCCATCATGTTGGTGTAATTTTATGGGCTACCAACTTACAAACTAATTAAATAAGAATAATAACTAAGGTCTTCAAACCATGAGCTAGAGTAAAAATTCCACAATAATGGAAAATTACATCCCTAATAGTGGAAATAATATATTGGTATTCAAATTTTAAGGCTAGCAAATCCCTAAATTGAAGTCATTTATGAGTGTTTGGGATGTCAAATTCAAGTCCAAATACCTTTAACTTATGATTAGGTAGGGACAACAATGGACCAAATTTTTAAGGTGTTTAATTTCTTCGCTAACTTTAGGCTTTATTGGGCTAAGGGGGTATTCCTTGAGGTTCTATATTTAAAAAATAATTATAGAAAATGAAATAAATCTTGAAAAAAACCATACCCATTGCATAGAACATTCCTATGTGTTTGTCACTAAGTACTTATATGTTGGTTTGATAATACAAGGATTATACACCTTAATAAAGTCGATGAACAACCATATAACAAGTTTGAAGATGTTGCTTTGGAAACTCCTAGTGATATTGCATACATCTAAACATGGAAGTAAAGATAACAAAATGAACACTGTATAAAAGAAGATTAACTTTAGTTTTTTTCAATGTGTTTGCGAGATGGGAGGTTGAACACAAAATAGATACGTTCCTTTATCCAAGAAAGGAAGTAGAGTATCAAGTTTTATAAACCAAAGGAGAATACTAATCAAAACCCACTCCATGATACCTTAATAAAAGTAACAAGTGTAGGTCTCAATTCCACACATAAGCTCAGGGTTCTATGCATGCAAATAAGTAGGTAAAAAAAAGTATAACATCCAATTGAACATATCTTAGTTATTCATGAAAAAATATAGATAATTCTTGTGTTATTTTGAAAAGATACCCTCTAAAATATCTACAAGTATTTTACTACCTTCTACTTGGTAGTAAACAAATATGATAGGAAAAATAAGATCATCAAAACATATAATGCTCATGAAGACATTCAATACATTAAAATATTCCTTTAGGATTACAATATGGTATTGTCCATTTTGGGATAAAACCTAAAAAGTAAAATGTAAAAATGGCCTAAATTCATCATTGAAAGGAAGACCTCACATTTTATAATCCCTTTTATCTATCTATCTATCTATCTATTGATCTATCCATCTCTATCTATATATATCAACACTAATAAGAAATATTGGGGGAAGAAAAAGGTAATTTGTAATTGCAAAAGCTACCCATGTCTACTTGAATCAAATTCACATGTTCATGGTGCACTTGAAACCATACCCTTTACATAAAAAGCAATATGCCTTTGTACACAACTTGTACCAAGAGGAATTTGAAAGTCTTCTCTTGTCTCATTTTGTCCATGTGAAGACCATTGATGAAATCCAAAGTCATGTTGGAGGTAGGTAGCCTAGAGGAAACAAATAAATTTGATGTTGTATAAGAGGTTAAAAATGTGGTGTGCAAAACAAGTGAAATCCCATGTAATCTATAGAGTGGACACTCTAGATCTCGCATGAAGATAATTAACAACTAGAACTCAACCATCACATTTATGGTGAATTGGATCTCTTCATCATACATTGTTGAAAATTCAAGAAAATCTAAAACCTTGGGATGGACAATGGTTTTCAGGTGAGAAAAATCTCTTGAGATAGTTTCATGGGTCAAATCTAGTCATAAATGACATTTTGGGAAGATCTAGTGAGTGATGGAGGAAAACAAGAGGAAATATGGAACTTGGATGCATAATGGGAGATTGATATGGGAGATACAAGGTTTCACTTTGGGATTGGAGGTTAGGATATGATATTACATTTGGAAGTCTAAAATTTTATTGAAACTCTGTAAATGGATGAAAATGAGTGAGTCAATGATATAGGAAAACATATGGGTAAAGGATGTAGAATTGGAGAGGACATCTCAAAGTACAAAGAAACTTCACATGATAGGTGAAATGGAATAGAAAATTCATTGGGAATATTTAAATAGGAATTCAATATAGAAATGGAATTTATAATGAGAAATTGAAATGATGTTCTAGAAGCCTAGTGAAAGTACATGGTAAAAGGATTGAAGGGAATGTAAAAAAATGCATAATTGGTGAAGGGATGTGGAGGTAGAATTAGAGTATTTTTAGGGGTTTGGAAGTGAAAGAATTTTTAAAAATAAAAAATAAAAAATAGAATAAATGTAGGAAATGATCAAAGAACTAGAGGCTTGGATATTTGGAGGTCGAGGGGAAATAGAAGAAGTCCATTAGAAGCCTACAAATTTGAAAAAGAGGTAATGAAATATTGCAAATGTATGGAGAAGGATGGGATGTCAAGAGATCTAGAGATGGAAAAGGATTAGAAATTTTTTGGATGACCTCTCAAAGTCCATAAAGGGAAGTAGGGAAGGGATCAAGAATTATGAGAATTAGGAGAAAAGGAATAGAGGTCAAGAGGAAGAAGGAACAAGAAGAATTTCAAAGAAACCTTACAAGTGTGTGAAGAACATGATTATTGATCAAAAGCTATGAATTAGAGAATGTGGGGATGTAGAAGAGGTGGGATGTTGGAAATAAAAAGGAAATAAAAGAAGTTCAAATAAAATTCAAAAATCCACAAAATATATAAAAGGGGGAATGAGCAAGAGAATGGGAGAATTTGAGGATGTGTAAGAGGACAAGAGATTGGGAAATCAAGACAAAGAAGAATTATAGAAATCTATCAAAAAATTTAAATGGAAGGAATGAATGAAATAAAGAGAAGAAAGGAATCAATAGAATTAATGAAACTTCTATGTGAAATTGATGATCAAGATAGGAGGTCATATGACCAAAATAAGTTCAAGAGTCCACCCCAAGTCCACAAATCTAAAAAATATTTAAAAATAGCATAATATGTTTGTAACTCTAATATAACTCTATAACTCTATAGAAACTTAGGAAAATGGTCAAAACCTTTCTAGAATTACATAACCTCTAGTACTTGATAGGAATGTGAGGGGAAAAGAAGAATAAAATTGAGAAAATTTGACCAAGGGAAGGCCCATTTAAATATTTCTCAAAGTTGTTATATACAATGGGAACAATAAGGAAAAATGCACAAGGGGCTTGGGACTTGAGCAGTTTTAGATTTTCTAGGTTGAGTTCCAATAGGGAGAATTACTTTGACATTGAACACATCTTCTATCATTGTGCTCATGAGACCTATCCATGTTCTAAGAGTCATCCCATCATATTGGGAGGCATAATGCATTATTCCTTCCATATCACTTTGTTTGCTAACATGGCCTAAGTTCCACATTCTAAGAGTCACATTGAGGACACCATAACCTTTCCCACACTATCAATTGCACGATAGTGTCTAATATGACACACACTATCACCTCATAGAATTACTTTATTTTTTGCTCTTAGATGTTGTGTTAAGAGCACATGCTTATCCTAGTGTCATATGTACTTAAATATGTTCCTAGTGATTGAGAACCATGTCGTAAATCTTCATTTTCATTTTTTGGGGATAAATTTATACACCACTTAATATTTGAGATGTTTTACATGCTTGTTACATCATGTATTTCTTATAATTATTTTAAAAATGATTTACATGCTTACATACTTAGCTTTCACTTATATTTCATGTATTACTTTTCCTCTCGTCTAATTTCTTGCATTATATGGATGCAACAAATTGAAGTGTTCATTTAGGTTCTAACTCTCCTATATTAAGTTTGCATAAAGTTATAGGTGCTTACACAATGACTAATCATCTTGCTCTAATAGTTCATTATCACATACCTCAACATAATAATGCCCAATATACTATATCATCCCCTAGTTTTCAAGCTAGCCTTAGCATTACCACTTATGTACAAGTCAATTTTTTCTAACCCTATTCTGTCTTCTCTCTCTTCATGATTGATAGTAGTAAAATTCTATTTGAATTTATGATTATTGCTTGTGTGATAAAACTACTCATTGCACATTTTTGTCTAGTTTGAAAATTCTCATGGAACATACATTCCAAAAGATTAACACACATGATGGCACCTAGAAGGATCCATTATTTAACATGCTTTTTTATATCCTCCTATGTTTGAATATTTAATTTAAATATTTATGCTTGTGATTTCTTACATGCTGTGAGTTACACAATCATTTAAGATTCACAAGCACCTTAAAGTGAGGATAAAATTTAATGCCAATCTATTTACTTTTAGGTACAATTTTATGGAATGAATTAAAAAAACAAAATATCAACAAATGGTATAACCTTTTGCGAAATTGGGATAACTTCACTATCCTTCACTTATCCCCATTTTCACTCACTCTCATACATTTGACGTTATCTTTGAATCCATGTTTGTAAATATACCCTATATACATTCAATGTACGTTATGCATATTGTTTCCTAACATGCTAACATTTATCCTCTACCTAGATTTACCATTTGAATGCTTCAAATGGGTCAATCTCATGGGCACAAGATTAATTTTTCACCCATAGATTTGACTATTAAAATGTAAAGATTCAAATTTAAAATTTATTGAATATTACCCATTTATTCCCACCATTAGTTAACTTGATAAA
Organism: Sequoia sempervirens; assembly: GCA_007258455.2. Taxonomy (NCBI): domain Eukaryota; kingdom Viridiplantae; phylum Streptophyta; class Pinopsida; order Cupressales; family Cupressaceae; genus Sequoia; species Sequoia sempervirens. The sequence continues at coordinate 526,486,040 of VDFB02000015.1, forward strand.
TGTTTTGCATATTATATATATATATATATATATATATATATCTTAGTATTTAAATGTATTCAATATTCATTCATTGGTCATCCTCTCAAATTTGGAGTTTATTGAGAAATCATTGTAATTTGAAGGTTTATTCACTGTAAAAATCATTCAAAGTAAATCTCTTAAACATATATAGATCTAATTTATTACTCTAGATCATTTGAATTATTTAATGGGTATTGATCTTTTAAATTAGCAAACATGCTATCTCTACTAGAAGTATTAGATTCATTTTTTTTAGAAAAAATTCTAGTATATATAAATTTACTTCTGGAATTTTATGAATTTTAGTGTCTTCTTAATTATTTTGTCTTATCTTTAGGTCCTTGGGATCCCTTGAATGATCACCTCTTTTTATTTTCAATTCTATTGAGTTACAAACTTGTCATAAATTTGACTAGAACAAAGATTCCACTCTCCATGTATGGAAGAGACAAACTTTCCTTTATCAATGAAAGTCTTCAAAACATCAACAAAAAAATTATCTCCCTAAGAATAGTGCCATCATGTTGGTGTAATTTTATGGGCTACCAACTTACACACTAACTAAGAACAAGAACCAAGGTCTTCAAAACATGAGCTAGAGTAAAACTTCCACAATAATGGAAAATTACATCCCTAATAATGAAAACATTATATTGGTACTCAAATTTATAGGCTAACAAATCCCTAGATCAAAGTCATTTATGAGTGTTTGGGATGTCAAATTCAAGTCCAAATACCTTTAACTTATGATTAGGTAGGGACAAAAATGAACCAAATTTTTAAGGTGTTTAATTTCTTCATTAGCTTTAGGCCCTATTGGGCTAAGGGGGTATTCCTTGAGGTTCTATATTAAAAAATAATTATAGAAAATGAAATAAATATTGAAAAAACCATACCCATTGCATAGAGCATTCATATGTGTTTGTCACTAAGTACTTATATGTTGGCTTAACAATACAAGGGTTTTACACCTTCATAAAGTAGATAAACAGCCATATAAGGAGTTTGAATATGTTGCTTTGGAAACTCCTAGTGATATTGCATACATCTAAACATGGGAGTAAAGATAACAAAATAAACACGGTACTATAAAAGAAGATTAACTTTAGTTATTTTCAATGTGTTGGTGAGATGGGAGGTTGAACACAAAATAGATATGTGCCTTTATCCAACAAGTGAAGTAGAGTATCAAGTTTTATAAACCAAAGGAAAATAATAATCACAACCCACTTTATGATACCTTAATAAAAGTAACAAGTGTAGTTCTCAATTCCACACATAAGCTTTGGGTTCTGTGCATGGAAACAAGTAGGTAAAAAAATGTATAACATCCAATTGAACATATCTTAGTTATTCATGAAAAAATCTATCTAATTTTTGTGTTATTTTGAAAAGATACCCTCTACAATATCTACAATTATTTTACTACCTTCTACTTGATAGTATAGTCAAAAATAACACTCAAATAAATAAATATGATATGAAAATAAGATCATCAAAACATATAATGTTCATAGAGACATTCAATACATTAAAATATTCCTTTAGGATTACAATGTGGTATTGTCCCTTTTGGGATAAGACCTAAAAAGTAAAATGTAAAAATGGCCTAAATTCATCATTGAAAGGAAGATCTCACATTTTGTAATCCCTTTTATCTATCTATCTATATATATATATATATATATATATATATATATATATCAACACTAACAAGAAATATTGGGGGAAGAAAAAGGTCGTTTGTAATTCCACAAGCTACCCATGTCTACTTGAATCAAATCCACATGTTCATGGTGCACTTGAAACCATACCCTTTACATAAAAAATAAAATGCCTTTGTACACAAGTACCAAGGGGAATTTGAAAGTCTTCTCTTGTCTCATTTTTTCCATGTGGAGACCATTGATGAAATCCAAAGTCATGTTGGAAGGTAGGTAGTCTAGACAAAACAAATTAATTTGATGTTCTATACGAGGTCAAAAATGTGGTGTGCAAGACAAGTGAAATCCTGTGTAATATATAGAGCGGGCACTCTAGATCTCACATGAAGATAATTAACAATTGTAACTCAACCATCACATTTATGGTGAATTGGATCTCTTCATAATACATTGTTGAAAATGCAAGAAAATATAAAACCTTGTGATGGACAATAGTTTTCAGGTGAGAAAAATATCTTGAGATAGTTTCATGGGTCAAATCTAGTCATAAATGACATTTTGGGAAGATTTGGTGAGTGATGGAGGAAAACAAGAGGAAATATGGAACTTGGATGCATGATGGGAGATTGATATGGGAGATACAAGGTTTCATTTTGGGATTGGAGGTTAGGGTATGATATACATTTGGAAGTCTAAAAGTGCATTGAAACTCTACAAATGGATGAAAATGAGTGAGTCAATGATATAGGAAAACATATGGGTAAAGGATGTAGAATTGGAGATAAGAACATCTCAAAGTACAAAGAAACTTCACATGATAGGTGAAATGGAATAGAAAATACATTGGGAATATTTATAGGAATTCAATATAGAAATTGAATTTATAATGAGAAATTGAAATGATATTTGTCGACATGTAAAAATGACCTAACACTTATCATGCATCTTGAATGACATTTTTCATCATCAGCATCATTATCACATAATATCACTACATTTCACATCAAATACATCAAAAACCCTAATTTCCTCTATTAATTGAATAAAATTACATTATTTAATTAATTCACTTTTTCTTCATTTTTGACTAATTAAATAAATTTCATTTATTTAATAAAGTTCTAATCTAACTTTATTCCTCTTGATTAATTAAATAACATCAATTATTTAATTATGTCGCTAATTCACTTTATTCCCCTAAGTCAATTAAATTATTAAAACATAATAGTTTAATTAAATCACTTTCCCCTAAACTTGAATAATTAAATAAATTATTTAAACATCATCAAAAAGGTCAAAACAAATAAATATAACTTTTTTTGTAAAAGTCAAACATGATTTGCACATTCAACTCAAAAAGATTAATTAATTAAATCAATTAATTAATTACCCTCGCCCACTTTCATGATTGAGTAAATTACAATCCCCCGATTGCTCACTTTGATTGGTTGATTGATCAATCTATTCATGATTGATTCATTTTTCCTTCAATCCCACAGAAGGCTCAACATAATTTCTTCAATTCCACAGATTATTGAATCTATTTCCTCAATCCCATTGAACGTACTCAAATTGATTTCTTCAAACACACCGATTAAGTAATCAAAATCCACTTATTCTTCCCATCTAAATCCTCTCAATGGTTTTGAGCCATTGGTCAAGATATTCTACTATGTGATCTTGAGCGTTCATTTCGAAAGACAAAATTTGTATAACAACCTCAATTCTTCTCAAAAATGATAGGAGAATCAAGATATTTTACACAATGAAGTAATGTTGAGATTTCAATTGATTTCTTGAGAACTTCAACACACATCTTCGATCAACACACACACAACTTTGAAGCTTTTTTTGCTACGCACAAATGGAGGCTTCACATTGATACAACGAACAATCCAACATCTTTGTGAATATACCTCAACACAAGATTGGTAACACTATAGCTTTGAATTCATTTTATATCACTTTGTCTGCTAACATGACCTAACCACATTCTAAGAGTCACATTGGGGACACCATAACCTCTCCCACACTATCCATTACATGATATTGTCTAATATGACATGCAGTATCACCTCCTATAATTATTTTGTTCTTGTTCTCTTTGATGTTGTATTAAGAGCATATTCTTAGCTTAGTGTCAAATGTACTTAAATATGTTCCTAGTGATTGAGGGCCATGCCATCAATCTTCATTTTCATTTATTGGTGGTAAAGTTGTACACCACTTAATATTTGAGATGTTTTACTCGCTTGTTACATCATGTATTTCTTATAATTATTTTAAAAAGTATTTGCATGCTTACATACTTAGCTTTCATTTATAATTCATGTATTATTTTACCTCTCATCTAATTTCTTGCATTATATGGATGCAACCAATTGAAAAATGTTCATATAGGTTCTAACTCTCCTATATTAAGTTTGCATAAAGCTATAGGTTCTTACACAATGACTAATCATCTTTCTTGAATAGTTCATTATCACATACCACAACATAACAATACCCAATATGCCATATCATCCCCTAGTTGTCAAGATAGCCTTAGCATTTCCGCTTATGTACATGTTGAATTTTTCTAACCCTATTCTCTCTTCTCTCTCTTTCACAATCGATAGTAGTAAAATTCTATTTGAGTTTATGATTATTACTTGTGTGATAGAAGCTACTCATTGCACCATTTTCTCCATTTTGTAACTTCTCATGGAAAATAAATGCCAAAAGATTAACACACATGATGACATCTAGAAGGATCCATTATTTTACATGCTCTTTGATATCCTTTTATGTATGAATATTTAATTTAAATATGTATGCTTGTGAGTTGTTGCATACTATGAGGTACATGATCATTTAAGATTCACATTCGCCTTAAATTGGGGATAAGATTTAACGCCAATTCATTTATTTTTAGGCCCAATTTGATGGACTGAATTAATAAAATAAAATATCAACAAATAGTCTAATCTTTTACAAAATTGGGATAACTTCACTAATATCCTTCAGTTATCCCCATTTTCACTCTCTCATACATCTGACCATATCTTTGAATCCATGTTTGCACATATACCTTATATGCATTCAATGTGCGTTATGCATATTATTTCCTAGCATGCTAACATTTATCATTGACCTAGATTTACCATTTCAATGCTTTGGCTAGCATGGCACAAGATTGATTTTGCACCCATAGATTTGACTATTAAAATACAATGATTCAAATTTATTTTTTGTTGACTATTACCCATTTATTCCCACCATAAGTAAACTTGATAAACGTTTTGCATATTGTTTCAATATATATCTTAGTATTTAAATGCATTCAATAGACATTCATTGACCATCCTCTCAAATTTGGAGTTTATTGAGAAATCATTGTATTTTGAAGGTTTATTCACTAGAAAAATCATTCAAAGTAAAACTCTTAAACAAATCTAGATCTAAAGTATTACTCTAGAGCATTTGCATTATTTAAAATCATTGGTCTCAATAATTTTCATAATTGTAAAACTGACTTTTCTAATGGATTGACTATAAGAACATGACCCTAGTGATCTCGTAACCTCCTCAAAATATTTTAAATTTTGTCAATCTTTGACAATCAACAACAACAAATAGTAAAGTCAAGAAAATCAAAAAGCAGATGTACACATTTAATATATCAGATTCATACATTAGCATTTAAGTTTCACTCCCATAAAATTGACCCAGATCTAAAGATTCAACCCACAATAAATGACAAACTAATCTGATTTTGAGATGGATTACAAACAAAAAGAACCATTACATCAAAACTATTTCTTTTCCATCATCCTAATACTAAATATCTCCATCCTTATCCTTTTACATTTGACAACATTTAAATATTCAATTACCAACTATTGCTTTAAATATGTTGCTTATTTTCTTTCAGAATAATGGACAGTTGGTCAATCTGGGCGGCCATGATAAGCTTCTTCAATTAAGATTTTTTCTACGTACAGATTGTGGTCTATATAATGGATGCAATTCAATATTAAATTTCAAAACTCCATTAAATCAATGGGATTTTTTTATCAAACTGGCCGGCAAGGATTTATTGGTTGTTCACCAATGTTGAATGATGTTTGACATCACAAAAATACAGATATTTGTTGCAAATTTGAATATGTCAAGCACGTATTCTCATAGAGTATTTTTCTTTTCAGTGGGCATCTCACTAACAGATACCATAATGTCTGCCATGGTATATTATAATAATATGGATGATTGGTTATATTGCAATGATTGATTAATAGAATAGATTTTTTTATTCATCAAAAGTTTGGAGGTCACATCTTTATTATTTTTTATTATTATAATATTATTTATGAAATATGGGTTGATGAAAATTAATTCAAAAGTTATGGAGTTGAATTATTAAATTTTGATCAAATATTACAAGACAAGTATCATCTACTTCAAAATTTTGTTATTGTTGATTTTTATAATGTTAAAATTTGTTGTTTTAAGAGTTGAAAATGAAATAAAATAATCATTTCTAAACAATTTAGGTAAGCCAATAAGTTCAACATGAGCAAACAATCAATTTTAGATTGAAGAGTTGAGCCTCATAATTTAAATATATAAGAAGACATTTTCCAAATGATGAAGAGGGATTAGGAGTTAGTCGCATGTGTGACTTAATAATAGTTGATTATAGTCTGCTGCTCAATCATAAAAATTATGCTTTGATAATAGGTTTGGCTACAAAAACCTCTATCACTCAACTAGTTAACATGCGCTCTATTCTTGATTGAATTTACATACACAAAATTGAATCTATTCTTGATTGAATGTGCTCTATGCTTTGATTGAATGGAACCAAGCTTGTAGCTTTGATCTTTGCAAGTGGGAATGATTAGAAATGCTTGGTTGCCTAAAAATTGTTTATCTTGCTTCCAAAATCTATCCTTCCAGAGGTATGCATCTTCTCCTCTGGCCAAACCCCTAAAATTTAATTTAATAGCTTGGGAACAAGGATCAAAGATAATAAGAAACCATGCAAGGTGCCTAATCTATTGTTAATTGCAAATGGTGATGTACTACAAGTAATTCAATGATGTGATGATGCATTGTGATGTTTTCTATGTGAAAATGCAAGTCGAATATGAGTTCTCTAGATCTTTTTTGATTGGTAGAAATAAATAAGTTTTGTTCTTTTATACAAAATGTTAGCATACAATTTGAAATGTTTAATGCTCAAGTTGGTAGGAAATGTCTAATCGTAAATGGATTGGTTTAGAGCCAATTTAAAATTTTAAAGGTCGTGACTAGTCGCTAGGGATGTGTGCAAACAAAATCATTTAGCTGAAGTGACTTGCCAAATCTTGTGTAGATAGACAAATTGTAATATATTTTTTGCATAAGATACAAACTAATCAAAGTGAGCCCAAAATAAAAGGGAAAAATACAAGGTATACAATTTCACATTAAATTTTGCCCCTATTTTCACTTACATGTGAACTACTATGAAGATGCATGTTTAAAAAGTAGTAAACATGAAAGTAAATATGTAGGAACTCATAAAAATATATAGATGAGGATGATGATCTAATACAATATCCTCACAATTAATGTGAGCATCTTGAAATCCAAAAAGTACAAAAGTCTCAATAAGTAGCATCTAATAAAAATTTGATATTGCCATTGCAATAGTTGCTTTAAAATGTAAACAATCAAAAATTGAAGGTAAGTACAAAAAGTAAAGGTAGCATTAATTGGCTACAATGATAGTCATCAAATGAAACATGAAGTTGAAATGGCATGAATCCAATGTGGCACGAATCATGAAAAAAAATTGAGCTAGAATTACATGAAGAATATATAAACTCTCCCTTCATTTGATAGCATATGAAGGAATGCAAGGAATAAAAGAAGTAAATAAAAAAATTATGGTCATACAAACTAGTAGGAATGTAGTTCATGGCATAGGTATTGTTGGTGATCAAAATTGTAACTCCATAATCCTAGACGATAGACTCAAAACCTATGCCCAATGATGTATATTGACCTACAATGATTAACTAAGAGACGTAATCAAACAATGGTCAATAGTACCAGCCATCAAGAATGGGTGGCTCTTCTACTCTTTCAAATCTATAAGGCCAAGGAGGGTGGTCCTAGAGGTCAATAATATGAGATTCAAACTCATTTATTCCCCCATAGTTGTACTGTAAGATAGTAATGTATCCTCTTATCACTATAATAGATAAATGATTAAAGCTTAAGATCCTTCTCTATGGTTTTATCATTTGTCCTAAGATTCTAGTGTGTTCATTCTAAAAATAATAAGGGACATGTGATAGTGTTAAATCACTTCCTATTGGTCAAATCAAACTTATATCATCACTCATCCTAGTGCATCTCCTTTTGCAGACCTCTAGGATTACCCTCTTTAGCCTTATATATCCAAAAGGGTAGAAAATCCACCAAACTATACCTTGATGCTAACCGAAGCTTCTTGTGTGTTCGCATGTCTATTCCTTTCATAACAAATACACTACTGAGAAATTCCACCAAACATACCTATAGTCTCAAAATATGTACCTTTATGCTCTTAAAGTTGTCCAATAGTACAAAACATCTTATGAGAATTGACAACATATCCAAGTGGAAGCTTTGAGTCTATGTACTCTAACCACTAGTTCTCATTGATCCCTACAAGTATGAACCCACAAAGTGGATATTTTAACCATAATTATAACATGGTCAATTGATCTAAGATGGAGATAGAGATGGTACACTCAATTTTTAAAAGCTTGAATGGTTGAAACTATGTTACCCATATCTATCATACCACAAGGAAATGAAGTCCTTATGACACTTCTTATTTCACTCCAAGTGATATCATTCACCAAAGTCCTACCCAATCTGAGGTATCTATTGAGGATTCTACCTTTTCTATTGTTAGGGAGTCTTCAAAGGTATTATAGGTGTCTTAAATATCACTTATATTGGGGCTAAGATCTTGAACCCTGGGCCCTATGTGATAAAGAACCATGAATTTTAAAGCTCCCACTTGAATTCCATGACCTCTTTCCAAATTCTCCTCCATCAAACTAGCCTTCTCAAAAACAATCTCCAAAGTATCATTTTTTAGCACTTGTACACAATAATAATACAAGAGTTTAAAAGTCTCAAAAACTGTGAACAAAAAACTTCTCATCCTTAACTAAGCTCACATACTAATTTAGTTTTAAAAAGTGGTTCTCATACTAGCTAATAGTCATTCCAAGTTATCAAAGCTCATGACACTCATCTACATGATACTACCTAAAATTCTCTAAAAGGTGACATGAATGAAACTCTCTAGTAATATATCTCAGGAGACTTTAGCAGTATCTAAGTGATGTTTTTACTCCTCCTAGTACCACTAGGGGGAAGAAAACCCACATAAGTGCATGATGGAAAATCAATCAAGCCCTAGAATTAATACCATAAGGATGCATCATGAAACATCAACTGAGCACCAAGATCCCATTATTAGCATTGGTTCCTACTATGGAACCCTTAAAATTTAATGGATGTACCTAAAGAAGATCTATCATATGGGGCATAGTCACACTATAAGCATCCATTGCTTGCCTAAATCCTTGTTGAGGTTGTTCCAACTTGGGCCCTTCCTCCACTCTAGATTGAAATGGGATCCTAGAGCACTCACTTTCACCTTCTTCAAACTAGGTCTCACCCCACACTTACAAAGGCTATGCTTTGCATGTCCCCATTTCCTCTTGCCTAGGGAGACACATGGCTAATAGTTCCTATAAAAACCTGCTACCTAAAAAAACACAATTTCTTTATTTGGTTGAAATTGCCTCAACATAGGGGAATGATCCTCATAGATACCCTTGTTTAGGGTCAATCTCTTCCCACTAATGAGTGTGATAGGATCTAAGAGGTATCTTCCTTCAAAAAAAGTTACATTGATTAGCACAAACATGTTTATTAAAATACAAGTATATCTGATGCATGCAAAAAAAGAAGAAAAAACAACCCATAGATTTCAATGTAACAACATAGACTTTGATACCAAATGTAATGCCCTATGATTTTTCTCAATACATTAATAAAACAAAAATGGATAAATAACATATTTTTGTGTTGTAATTACAACCCTTGTGTGTCAAAATTGTATTGATACACCCAAAGGTGTCACATTGGAATGCAACACCTAGGCTATGCAATGCCAATGCACCAAGTATGACAATGTTAGTGAAAGACTAAACAATGTCATTTGAAAAAATTGCCTTGATTATCCTATGAGAGGGTAGAGTTATCTTTATTACAAAGATCGAACATAATTCTTAATCCTATTCTCTCACTAACACCAATATGGGAATGAGAATGAAACACTAATTCATCACACATCCCAAGATGACTTAACTAACATTCAAGAAGATGTATGAGTGAAATATAACACTATGATTACCTCCTCAAGAGGTGGGGCCAGTGGGAGATACAAAATCGCAACCAAATGAATTACAAATTAGATGTTTGTAAAGAAAGGCATACAAACCAAACTAAAAGAGTTGATAACTTTTAAGGTACATAAATCTCTTCAAAATGAGAT
>VDFB02000015.1:526504164-526547766 GCA_007258455.2 Sequoia sempervirens
GAATTATGGCATGAGATATGGACATAATTTTTTGAGGATGCCATGCTTAATTTTGTGTGTTACTTCTAATTAGGCCGAGTTGATTGAAATTCCATTTGATATGGATATAAATAAGAGATTAGCTTCAAAGTTTTTGGAGTGTAAGAGATGAGAAGCATATGATGATGAAGAGATAGCAAATTGCATGCGAATATTAAGAGATATATGACATGTATGGTGCTTCACCTATGTGTGTGTGATGCAGAATTGAGCAGATTGTGGACAAAGCAAAGTATTGATTCAGATTAGTGTAAAGATCATTTTTTACTTCATTGGAACTATAATCCAACATATTATATATGTTATTGTATTAGTTTAAATAGCTTGTATAGCCACCCCTTCTTTATTCCTTCTCTTTCTTTGTGGGTAATGAGTTCACTTGGACAATGAGTCCACCTGGCATTGAGCCTTTCTGTAATATACTAGTTATTTTTTGATATAATATATTGTGAGCTAACCCTCACCATGGTTGTTTTCCATTTTGGGTTTTCCATGTAAAAATATTGGTGTTCATGTGTCATGTGATTTTGTAGTTTTCTTGATGCTTTCATACATCTTTGAAGCTATATTTATTCTGATAATTTGATGGCTTATGCTTAATTAGTTTAAAGGAATACTAATTCACCACCCCTCAATATTTTGGGTGTTCAACAATTGTACAAAAGCTTGGTTCATCGATGATCTAACTACTTTGGGAAGATCTTATGTGACATGGATAATAGAAAGTATCCTATTTCAGAAGAGATTCTTGTTGTTGAATACACAAAAGAAGATTGCATGTTATACAGATAGATATATATATTAGATCAAGAAATTTAGATAAAGGCATAAGGAAGTCAATGAACAATTAAGGAAAGAAAATGAGAATATCACTAGATTGAAAGTGGAAGCAGAAAAAAAAAGAAAAAGAAAAAGAAATGAGGAATGTCTAAATACAATGGAAAAAAGAAAGACTAGTCAATGCACAAGACTTGAACAAGAAGTGGTAAATATGTGATCATATCTAGAGAGGAAAGAGGATATGAAGACAAATTCAAAAAAAGTTCTATAATGCTTGATGAATTGATTTTAAGTCAAAAAGCATCTAAAGATTAAGGTGGCCTAGGACTTGAAAAAGGAGAAAGTTATAAAGTAGATCAAACATCTAATGCAAAAATGATCAGTGAACCAAAGAATACTGAAGACAAGAGGAACTATGGCAAGTTCTGGAATCAAAGAGACAATGCTAGTAGACTCCCAACCAGACAACCAAATACTCAAAGGTACCCACATTTCAATGGTTTTTTCTATTTTTGCAATAAATTTGGACATAGATATGTGGAATGTAGAAGCAGAATGAATCAAAATGTTTCATCCTTTACTGGTCAATAATTTACGTGCAAGAGATTTGGACATAAAGTGAATGAATGCAAAAGTTGGATGATGAAAAGATACAACAAAGGTAGAATGATTTAGTCTTTCAATGGTTACTGCTATACATGCTATGGATTTGGACACAAGGCTAATCAAAGCAGATCCAAAACAAATGGAAGGAATATCATATGCAACAATTGTAGAAATCTTGGACATATTGCTAAATTTTGCAGAAATAAAAGCACAAGGAAGAATGATCTGATGAAGAAGAATGAATTGATCCAAATGAAATAAAGAAGGAAATGGGAAAGGCATGGAGAAAGAAAGAAGAGACTGAGGATAAGGGAGAATCTATACCAATCTCTAGTGCAGATGTTTCCTCTGGTAAGCTATGGCTTAGGGGAAGCTTTACTAAAAATCATATAACCCCCTGTCGATACAATGTGTTATGGCTTGGCACGAAGATATAAGATAGATATGGATAGTATGATTCTTTTGAAGAACACTGCAGAAGAAAATATTATAATGCAGCAATTTATAGAGCTTTGAAAGTTGATTGTGCATACAAGGTTTTAAATTTTACCAACTTTTTTTCTGAAGCACTTCTTGTTGAAATGGGTCAAATGAAAGAGTTAAAAGTGTGCTTGGGAAGAAAAATTCATTTCTCTAAGTGCATTCAAATAATAAAAGTGAAGAAATAAATAATTTTTAAGGGTTTGAAGCATCTCCAAGTTGTAGAATCTCAAACCCTACTTTTTCAAGCAAAGAAAAGGTATTTAGTAATCATTGCACATTCTAAATTTCTAGAATTATCATCAAAAATTAATTTAAATGCAATGGGAAAACTAAAATTAGTAGAAATCTCTCAAATAAGGCAACCTAAATTTAGAAGGTACTCCTCCAAAATCTTAGAAAATGATCCCCTAGATGCATTTTCACAAATTCCTCTTGGGGTCCTGCCTACAAAAGATAGGAATTACATTTATGGAAGTTTGCAAGAACACACATGTGGAAAGTTGCACAATCTATGGATGGAGGAATTTATTGGAGAATATTACACCTTCAAATCGGATACAAGATCTTGACAGAGAAGAAATTAGATGTGTGGCACTAGTTTCGATACTTTGGCAATGAGGAGAAATGTATTGGAATGACACTGAGAAGAAAACATGATCAGATCATGTGGATTGATGGTTCCCACATGATAACTAAAGAAGTGATAAGAGAAATCACTGGTTTATGGTCCACTAAACCAATTCCAGCAAGGAAATCTAGTAAGAAAAAAGGCATAATGTTGCAAACAAGTGTTGCATTAAACCCTATCAGAAATCCAATAGTGTAATATACAGCTATGATGACTTGACATGATTTATGGAGACAATTTAGTCTTTGCCACCGCAATTCAAGTGGCTTTGGATATGATTGAGAATAATGCTAAATATGACCTTTGTGAGTTTCTCTAGCAACAATTGTTGGAGAATCTAAAAGAAATCAAGAAGAAAAGGAAAGTATTTAAGTATGGCATATTGGTAATATGCTTGATTTTCCACTTTATAAATGAAGTTTCAAGATTTGGGAAAGTCAATTGGTCAAATGAAAAACCTATCACTCACCAAATAGAAGAATAGATGAGTAATATTGGACATTTTTAGGATCAGAGTGATCCCTTATAGCTTTCTTTGTAGTATTTCAAAGAAAAGTGAATATGAGATAGAGAATTCTGAGAGAATTCATAAAGAAATATATGAGTGACATTACCTTTTTGGTATCCACTGATTTTTTCATTATGGAAGCAATTGAACCAAGAACCACTTGGGTTCTAGAGCTTGGTTATGAAATAATAGAAGATGAAGCCACTGGCTATGCAAAAGTGTTTCTCAACAACTCTAAAGACCCTAGCAAGCCAAGATTTGGAAGTTACAGAGAGAAGACAATAGAAGTGCAACAGAAACTCAAGAAGTCACAAATTAATAGAGAGATCAAAACTAAAGTAGAATCATATGCCAAAGAGTTTGGCATCTCAAGTGGCAGAGTCAAGGAAGCTAGAGAAAGTGCTAGAATTGATATGAGTATAGAAGAATCCTCTGACAGTTCTAGAAGATCAACTACTATATATTTACCTGCAGTTGGTATGAAGAGGAGATCCATAGCCAGATCTTCGATAAGGGAGAATTCCCCTCCAAAAATTCCTACCATAAGGGTTGAAGCAAAGAGGACCACTAGGAGAGTTAAGCAGAAGGCCAAAAGGAAAAAATAAATTGGCACCATGATGACATTCGAAGAAGACATGGAAGGATATATGCATACAGATGATGCTCAACATGAGCATGAGACTAGTAAATCAATTGGTGAAGCTATTGAAACAAACCTAAAATCACTAACTAATTCCTTCAATGAATACATCTCTGCATTGGAAGAAAAAGTTGGAAAAGAAGTTGGAGCATGGCTAGCAAAAATGAGTTTTTTGGACATTATAGAGAGGTGTACAACTACACACAACAAAGTAGAAGAGAGCTTGAAGGATGTTCAATATTGTGATGAAGAAGAAAGGAATTTATTCTTGTTTTGCATGAAGTGGCATGCTACTACTCAAAGTATAAAGGATGCTATGAACACAATTAAGACACAAATCAGAAGTGCATCAAACAATTATGACCCTATGCAAGACATAGATGATCTGACCTAGAATACGTTGGTGATCTTACAAGAAGAATACTTTACTTTGCAGATTCAAAAGATGAATTAATCAAAAAAATTGAGAAGTTAAGGGACTTGGTGAAGATGAAGCACATACCTATCTCAAGTGCCCTTGTAAATATTGACAATACTTCAATGGTAAATCTTACTCCTAGTACTTTGGAAGAAGGAAAAGAAATCCTTGTAAAGATTGAATCACAATATAGGACACTAGTAGCAGCAAAGAAGCTTTGGGAAGAAGGCAGATCTACTTGGAAAGACATCCTGCAAAGGCTCCAATATTCAACATCCTCAGGTTGACAATGTCCCACTCTTATGCATTTTCTAATTATTTCAAAATCTTCTTTTTGCATGAATGAAGATATAGGAGTTTCTTTTGGGTTCATTCCTTGAGGGGGAGTCAGCACACTCTTTCATCTATTCTTATTCACATATATATCTAAGGGGGAGTATACAAAGTTTTGTACATCCTTTTCCATTGATGTCAAAGGGTGAGAGAAGATAGAGATATTGGAAAAAAAAATTAGATGGAAAGATATCAAGGGAAAGATACATGGGATGAGATATGTGTAAGGGGAAGAGAAAAAAAGGAGAGATAGAGAGAGAGAGAGAGAGAGAGTTTTTTAAACACATGTGGCCATCAATGACAAAGAGAGATTGTTGGAAGTTGGAAGTTTGTCATTGATGATACAATTTGGCAACATGAGAATAAGGTGCATATATTGTTTGATCTAGTGTTTCCATTGATTTTAGCACTGTTATGATCATTCTAGCATAGTTTGGAAGTATTTTTGGTGACATATATGTACATAGCAAGTTGGTCCAAAAAATATGGTTATACATGGAATTGGATAAGTATTTCCTTTGGTAGTTTTGTGGTTCAATGCATCAATTTTGGGGTTTGTACTCCACCACAAGTGGAGATATCACTTTTCCATTCTAACTACACTTTTAAGATCATCAAATGCAGTTACATTAAATATTTGGTGACATTTTGTGAATTTTCTCGAAAGATATGTATGATAGTGTTTAGCCTTATATGCTATAGTCATTCCTTGTACAATGTATCAAGTGTGGGAGATTCCACATTTCTCCACGGATAATTATGTTGTTCTATGATGTTGAAGATAAGCTAATAGATGTCAACTGAATGGGAATTCAAATATAGATCAAGCTTTGAGGTTGCATGTTTGGCGAATTGTATGTATGTATGAAGGTTTTGTGTTTAGGTCTATTTTTAGGCCGACCTAACACATTTGATGTTTTATGGAGGAAAAGCAAGTAACTTTATCTTATGTGGGATTTATATTAGTTCCATGCCAACCTATCTTGATGTAAATTGAATTTTGAATTATGGCACGAGATATAGACATAATGTTTTGAGGATGGCATGCTTAATTTTATGTGTTCTTCTAATTAGGATGACCTAATTGAAGTTACACTTGATATGGATATAAATTAGAGATTATCTTCGAAGTTTTTAGAGTGTAAGAGATGAAAAGAATAGGATGATAAGGAGATAAAAAAATTCATGTGAGTATTAAGAGATATATGACATGTATAGTGCTTCACCTACGTGTGTGTGATGTAGAATTGAGTAGATTGTGGACAAAGTAGAGTATTGATTCAAATTAGTTTGAAGATCATTTTGTACTTCATTGGAATTGTAATCCAGCATATGATAGATTCTATTGTAGCAGTTCAAATAGATTGTATCCCCACCCCTTCTTTGTTCCTTCTCTTTCTCTGTGGGCAGTGAGTTCACTTGGACAGTGAGTCCACCTAGCAGTGAGCTTTTTTGTAATATACAATATCTAGATGTAATATATTGTGAGCTAGCCATCACCGTGTTTTTTCCCATTTTGGGTTTTCCACTAAAAATATTGGTGTTCATGGGTCATGTGATTTTGTGGTTGTATTCATGCTTTCATACATCTTTGAAGATATATTTATTTTGATAATTGGATGGCTTATGCTCAATTGGTTTAAAGGAATACTGATTCATCCCCCCTCTCAATATTTCAAGTGTTCAACAATGTCATTTATCTAAATACTAATCTAACTCAAGAACACTTAACCAAATTTAATTTTCCCCAACATCAGGCCCACTTAGCTTACTACTACCTCATTTACTTTGAACTCATCCAGGCATTACCTAGATGCAATAGGTGTTAAGTGGTATATTCATATTCTCATGAGAGATGAGTTCAAGTTTTGAACCACTACTCATCAAATATGAGGTAATGAATATTGTCTCAAAATCTATGCAATTGAATCTTGATAAAACATCACATAATTTGATGCACTGTAAAAAAAAACCATCTACTTTAAATGTTTAGTCATTGTTAACACAATGCTAAATTTTGCATGTTTAAGAAATAGAAAGAAAATAAAATTATTTTTTTTCTAAATAATTAAGGTAAAGAAAGAAATTAATTTTAGATTGAACAATTGAGACTCATAACTTAAATGTGCAAGCATACTTTTAAAAATGATAAAGAGGGGTTATGACTTATTTTCATGTGTGGCTTGATGATCTTTAACTAGGATATTTTCTTAGTGATAAAAAATAGTCTCTAATATCATATCTAGTTTTGGAAATCTTGCATAGATGGCTAATTGATCCTTTTTCTATTCTCAGTTGAACCCATATGCATAAAAAACATCTCTATGTTGTGGAAGTGAACCATGCTAATAGGTTTGACCTTTACAAGGGAAATTATCCATAATTTTTTATAACCTAAAACTTATTCACCTTCACCTCATAGAATATAGATCTATCAAATAAATGGTGTTGATGTTCACACACTTGAGTTTCTTCTAAAGGAAATCGCCTTCTCCTTTGGTCAAAATTCTAGGATTTTATTTAATAATTTGTGAACAAGGATAAAAGACAATAAGAAACCATGAAATATTCTTAATATATTGATGTATTTTGATTCTCTTGATGTGAATAAGAAAGTTGAATATGATCTCTCTATATCTTCTTAGATCGATAAAAAATAATTAGAATTTTTCATTTTTCTATGATGCCCTAGCATGAAATTTGAAATGTTTCATGCTCAAGTTGTTAGGTAATGGATAATTGAAAAGGGGTCATCTTAGACCCAATTTAAAATTTTGAAGTTCATGACTAGCTCCTAAGAATGTGTGCAAATGGAATAATTAAGGTTCAAGTGACATAAAAAATTATTTCATAGAGACACACAACTTGTATTGTATTCATTGCATAAGTTACACACTAGTTAAAGTGAACCCAAAATGAATAGGATAGGGGAAATTGTTGTAGGGATAATGAGTGAAAAATAAAGTGTATTTAAGTATTAAGATTAGGTTTTTAAAGAAGAAATATAGTTAGGTGTTGGGGTGAGGTAATGAGATGGTTTAGAAAATTTAAAGGTGCATAAAGGAACTTTAAGGGGTGGAGTTGATGGTTTTAATAATAAAGAGAGTGTTGAGAAATGTTAAGAGGGTGTTGTAAAAGTTATAAGAACTAGGTAAGTTTTAGGAACAAGAATAGGTGAAAGAGAAGAAGTGGTGAAATGTAGGAAGGGGTATAAATTTATTATGAAAAAGTGGAGGTGTCTTGTAGAAAACTGGGGGAATGTTGTAACTAATTGATTGGTTGAAATGCTAGGAAATAGGAAAAGATGAATAGGTGAGAAAATAAAATAATAATTTTAAAATCTTGGGAAAGTATTTAGGGATAAGAAGTCAAAATATAACACAAAGTATGAAAATTGGGTGTTTAGAAGAAATGTATTTAGGTTTTGGGATGAACCAAAGAGGTGTTTTAAAATGTATAAATGTACACAAAGGTAGCATAAATGGTGGGTTTGGTGGTTATAAAATAAATATAGTGTTATAAAATGTTAAGAGGGAGATGTGAAAGCTTTAGTAGGGAAAATAAGAGCTAGGAGTGAGAAGAGGAAAAATTGATCTAGTGAAGAATAGAAAAGGGGTATAATCATTTTGTAACAAAGTGGAGGGGTATTGTGAAAATATGGAGTGGTGTAATGAATTTAAGGTTTATAAAATGTTAGAAAATGGAAGGAGATAAATAGGTTAGATAAGAAAAGCGGCACGCTTGGTGGGACAGAGAACTAATTTTCAATCTCTTATGTACTACACATTGTTGTTGTTTCATGTGTACAACAGTAGCTTTTATCCTTTTGGACGAAAGTTCAACACACTTGGCGGCTCTAGAAAGAAGATTTCTACTAGTTTTTGCAATCTAAGTGCTGGTATGTTTTAGTTATTATGAAGCAGATTTGATTTTTCTTAAATTCTAGCCTTACAAATAAAAAAACATGTCAATGTATCATGGAAATATGTCATACCATTCACCATTTCATGAAAATATTTCCATTACACCTTATCAATAATTTCAAGCCAACCTCAATGTTGATTTTTGTCCAAGAAAGTTACCAACAATAGATAATCAAAATGTTCAACATGCTTACCACCCACCCACCCTTGCACACTCATCTTGGCATCCTTATCTTAATTAGTCCCAAAGTAATGAGCAGACTAAGCTTGCAAACATCAATATCATTTTGCTTGACTGGACCAAGGAACTGGCTGAGATAGAGAGGCAACCAGAATATGCTTTACATCAAGAGTTGGCTTACAATACCCATTTTCATGAACAACAGTTGCTAGCACAAACACAACAATATGAGGAAGAGCTTGCAAGGGATATGCTTTTAAAAGAATCCCAATCATTTTTTTGCATGTTAGATCAATTTCAGGAGGAATTACTTCCAAAGTATGAAGTTCCAAGTGTCACGCAAGGCAAGATTCTTACATCTTCTAATCTTGAAATTCCAAGTTTTAAAAGATTCCCTTCATTTCAAGAGCCTAGGTTCCAAGACCTTTCTCCTCTTCCTATAAGTCAAGTTGAGCTTACCAATAAGCCTTCTTCCTTTAAGATTCCAAACTGGAAAGAGGGTATGTGCAGGATCATCATGGAAAAAACAAGCCCTTAAGTGGCAAAAAAATCAAAAAAATTAGAGTTAAGACAACTTGACCTAAAAATTTGAATGATTTATCTATATTATTTCAAAAATATGTAAAAAAAGAATTTGTATAAAGTTGAATGTAGTTTCTAAACTACTAGATTTATATTTATTTTTTTTAAATCTATTTGGTGAAAATTTGAAATTTCAATGCAATAGTACTTAAATTTTAGGGAAAAAATAAGAAGTAGGTGTTTGTCTGACCACCCTAACCACAATAAAATGATAATATTTTTTTATAAGATTTTAGATATAACTAGAGGAATCATGTCCCAATATGATGCATTATTTTTGTAATTTTTTTCCAAGTAAATAATTAATTATGAATTTTTTATTACAACTTTTAAAAAATATAAAAACTTCGTATGTCTAACCACCTTAACTTGGTCAAAATTTCATGAAATTCAAATTTTCTTTTTAAAATCTTATAGTATGTGAATCATAGAATGTGACACATGTTTTGAATTCAAAAAATGTGATATTGTTTGAAATCTATAGATGTTTTTCAATCAGCCTATCAATCAGGACTTTAGTCGTAATTCAAATAGAAAAAGAATAATAATTATTTATTAAATTCTAAAGCATAATTTATATTGATGGAGAGCTAAGAATCTCCTTTAAAAACCCTTTTCATTTCATCAATTTTGGGTAAAAATATGTTGTCAGCCACATACCCTACACATACCCATCATATCACCACTTTTTGGCCCATCATGATCCCGCACATACCCAAGAGCAATCTGCTCTATCCTATGAGGTTCCTCCACCAACCATTCAAGTGAAACCATGCTCTGACATCCAGAAGGATAATGAAGAGAAACTCATTAATCAATATGGCTCACTCATCTTGGAGAGAATGGGAAATACCAATCCATTCCATTTAGCTCTAGAACATTACAAATTAGAATAGAAAAGGATTGAGCGAGAAATTACTTTTTCTAGATGAATCCTTGAATGTTCTAACTAATCATCTTCCTTGGTAAAATATTATGAAAATGTTTTAATGGTTTAGCCAGGACGACATGTTGAAATATTTAAAGAGGTTGAGCAATAGGAACATTCTACAATTTGGATGAGTGAGTTACCTTCTAATTTTCAGCCTAATAAAGCTGTGAGTCTAATCACAATAACAACAGTTTCCGAACAGCAAGAGACTAAATGGTGTGAGGAGTTTATGATTCAATCTCAAAAAACTAGGAATGGGGTTTTAAATCAATTGAAAGAGTGTAAAAGTGAACCTTTTGAAGAACCTAGAGAACTGGTTGAGAGCTGTTATGAGATAAAAATCAATCTTCTCATGTAAAAAGGAAAAGAATACTGTGAGGAAGACTTGTTCTGGGATGACTTGGAGGTTTTTGTTTCAAGCTTGGATAATAAACAGTCTTCTAGTGAAGAGCATCAGGTAATCATCAGTATGCCATGTGAAATAGAGCCTAAACCTCAAACCCTTACTGATTTACTTGACGAGCTTCTTGGTTTTGTTGATGAGGTTGAAGACACCATGCTTGTACTAACACCATTATCAAGTTTTAGATAGCAAAAGGATGACATACATTTGAACAAGTTGTTCCACGAAAAAACACATGAGGACAGCCTTGTTTCCAGAAGTGAAGAGATTAGATTGAATGAAGATGTTAGTCAACTTGAGCAAGGTGAGAATCTAGAGCAGCTTTTCCAAGGTATGGTTGTTGATAGTCATCCAAATATCCAAGAAGAAAATCATGAAATAGGACATGTTATGCTTGAGAAAGCTAATGAAAGGTTTGATGTTGACATGTTTTAAAGCATTATTAAAGATTTTTGCTCAAATCTTGATGATAAATCAGTTTTTCTCAAATTTGAAAGTTGTGAACAGCTTAATGAAATAGAAAAATTAGGCATTATTGCATTGGAATATTATGAGTTAACTCATTCTAACTAACATGACATGGTACTTGAAGAATCATCTCATAAAGTTGAAACCAACATGGAGAGTTCTGAATTCATTCTTGCTAGAGGATGCCCAATTAGGCATCTAGCCAAAATGGAGGCCAATAAGAATGTTGATATCTTGCTTGCACCCAAGCATGAAGGTACACATAAGGAGGAGCCAACTCAAGTTACATTTTCACTTTAGAGTAGGAATGTTTACATTCCATATGAAAGGGTTAGTCAGCTTGTGTATGTTCTTCAAGAGATATTGCAGCTTTTTGTTGAGTTTTCCTTCATGTTCCATTTCTTTCTAGTTGTCCTCAAGCATGGAAAACATTGTATATTGAGAAGAAAGGGCAGCTAATTTAGTCATCCTGTAAATGGTTTTGTTTAATAATTTTGTCTTACTATTAGTGTAGGGTAGGTTTCTAGGTGCAAGTTTCAATTCCCTAAGTGTTGTTCAACATAGTTAGGTAGTTTTCCTTCTATAGTTTTGTTTTCAATAAGTTTCCAAGGTGTTATGAGTCATTTCTGTTGAGTTACAATATTGAATTAAGTTGCTTTCAGATATATTTTGAGTTTCTGAGTGACCTCGTGCCCAATGAATAGTCTAGGCAACTGGTCTTAATGTTTAGTAGGAAAACATATAGCAGATGTCACTAGAAATGTTACCCATTTTTGTTACTTGCTCAAGATGATTGAGCTAAAGTGTTTGCAAATTGAAAGAGAGGTACATTTCTTATTTATCTTTCCTATATTACATTCAATTGTATAAACATGGAAATCAAAAAGATTACAAGATTATAGTAACAGATCATTGCATTTATACAAGTGCATGTAACATAGAAAAGATTTACACAAATCTTTCTTAAAAGTAATCTTTATTGATACAAAATTGCATATTTGTCTCAAAAAATCCATGAGACTAACTTATTAAATGCAATGAAGAAAAGTTTATACATTGATGGATAAATGAAATAAAATGCACATGTAAGGAAAGAGGCTAGTCATTACCTGATGACTGGTTTGGTCTGAGTTACCTTGCTTCCATTTTTGTCCCGAGTTACCTTGTGTCCTCCTTAGCTCCTTGCTCCTAGTTCCTACATCTAGCAATAACAATGATGTTAGAGTAGTTCTCTAAGCAATGAAGGTCTCTCACGTTACATGTGCATGCACCCATGAACATATAAATTGATCCTCAAGTGCATTAAACAAGCATGCAAACTGTAAATGTCCAAGAAAGCATTAGGACCATCAAACACCTTTGTCATATGCACATATTTTTTCTAACTTGTTTGTTTCATGTGCAGGTTTAGAAAAGTAATGTTGTTGTTTTGTTTCATCAAATTACAACATGTGGGTTAAAATGTGGCTCCCACAAGGGTTGGGCCCAACATGTTGTCATCTTTTGTTTTAACACAAGTGTGTGAATACCATTGTCATTGTAATTCAATCAAGTAGGTATATATAACTTATATCAACAAATTGATGAAGTTGCTATCATAAGAAATAGATATTTGTTCAATGGATTACAATAACTTAGATGATGTAGGATAGTAAATAATGAAAAAAAAAACATGTAACTGTTTTGAGGCAATGATACAGTCTTTTTGTAATAATTAATAATGCTCCAAGATAGGCTAATCATCTTGTCATTGCATATATTTCCTTTTACCAATGACATTCATAATAGTGAACAGGGATTTGATAATAAGTATAGAAAGCAAAGATTGAAGCTCCTTCGTAACACTTATCATCCAAATTTCCAATGTAGTTTCAGTCATGATAATGATGATTTCTCTGTCAATAATTAGACAAATAATAATGCCATCTATTTCATCATGAACAATGAGAGCAGCTCCAGCACAATAGCAAAAATATGACAAAGAAATTATTCATGACAGGAGAAGAGAAATTTTTTTAATAATC
This sequence comes from Sequoia sempervirens, assembly GCA_007258455.2. NCBI lineage: Eukaryota > Viridiplantae > Streptophyta > Pinopsida > Cupressales > Cupressaceae > Sequoia > Sequoia sempervirens. The sequence continues at coordinate 526,517,112 of VDFB02000015.1, forward strand.
TTTTTAAATAAGGAAACAGAGCATGGCTAGTGTTAGGAATTGAGGAAGGTTGTAATGAATCTTGTAGCAGCAGTCATACAAACCATGGTCACAGAGATGCAATGACACTGTATAAGTAAAAATAGTAGAATAACTATCAAAATAGTCAACATTGATGTTATGATGCTATGGTTTTGAGCATAAAATGACATTTGACATCATCATTTGTAGCAATGGAATTGTAGGAGTGTGCAAAGTGGAGTAATGCAGTGCAGGGAGGGTGTTGTTATTTTGTAACTCTAGGTTCATGATAGTGTAATCATCACAGTCCCTTTAAAGAAACTACAGTAAGCAAGAGTATGTGTAGTGACAGTGAGTATAAATACAATCATTTAAAGAAATTATGCACCTTGACAGTGGCAGGGACATTCAGGTTTGCTCAAGTATGATGGATAATTTGTGAAAAGTGAACAAAAGTATTCAATAAAAATCATGCTTAAGCCTTATTTGAAAGTGAGGAAGAGAGGATTCTGTCATTTTAATTTAGTTTGACAAAGTTATGAGCTTCTTCCATAAAGGATGTGCTTGGTCTGTTCAGGCCTTTGATAGAAAATTTTTGGGCACAATCAGTGTAGGAGCATAGAAGCTTTTGATTGTTGAATGGGTTGCATGCATGATAATAAAATAGTCAAAATCAATGAAGGAGCTCTACGAAAATTGTAAATTTCATGTGAAGGGCGAAGAGAGAATTGCATCCATTACTCGGATCTGCATTTACTGATTCTTTTTATGAAGTTATTGATTTATACCCATGCCAGGTCTGAGTAAATAATCATAGATCTCTTTAGGAAAATTTATGGATCCTATTGATTAAGGTTAGAGGAATGTTTCCAGTTCAAAGATTTTACAATACAAGCACAAGTGCTCAAATATAGAAGCAGTGGTACAAAAGAATTTTATCGGTATTAACATCAATTGTAGAGATTCTGGAGATTTATATATGAAGTGCTAGAACGAAATTTGTGGTCATGGAAGGTAGTCCAATCATCTGTATGCCTAAATGAATTGGCATGCTCTTATGCTCAGGGTACAATATTTTCATGAAAGGCCCATGGGCGTTACATTATAAAGCCTTTCCATTAGAGTGAAACTCATTTCAGTCAACAAGGGGTTGGAGGCCTTGCAATTTGAAGTGCGGGTGTATGACAAAGTCCAAAGTAATGAGTTAATTGAGCCTTATTGTAAGGAGTATGATCTGACTTTCAGAGTGCTTTCTGTGTCCAAGGTCATTGGTTTGCACAATGGAATAGGGTGTGATATGTATTGAATTTATGGTATTGCCTATAGAGCATGGATTTGTGCAAAACCCACGAGGACCTGATGATGGTGGCTAGAGATTTTAGTGTAAGGATTGACAATAAAAATAAAGTAAAATGCATTTTTTTGCTCACAAAAAGCCCACCATACCTTTTGATGCATAAGAAATGGGTGGAAAAACCACTCTGTTCTCTAGAATCCACCATGAAGTGTTTTCAGGAGCTCCATCGAAACCCTGTGATGGTGGCACCCTCATTTTCTTGCAGAGCAAAGTTTCCGAAAGTGCTAATTGCAAAATGAGATGATGAATATGCTTTGGTTGTGGATTTCTTTTACCCTAAATATTGGTTGACTATCAATTGGGCATTGTTTCCTTTATTTCAAAACATTTTCTTCATAGTTAATACCTTTTGTGCAAAGGTCGTGTGCTTTATGCATTTCCCTGCATAAATTGCAAAGTCTAATCAAGTTTTCTTTTACATATGTCGACCAAGTCATCCCTTGATTATTGCATAAATTCAAACTAATTTAAAAATGTAAAAATAATATTAAAGTGATATGATTATAAATCACTTTAATATTTGTTGCATGATTACAGGATAGGAGGTATTTCCTTTAAAGATTGAGTCAAAGGAAATTAGTTGTGAGTTTATGCTTTTGCAAGCATATAGGGGAGTTGTGAGAGGTTATCAAACATAAGGAGAGCATATAGGGGAGTCTTTATTTTCTTTGTTGGAGGATATGAGAGCATCTAGGAGGTTTTTTTGCACGTCTTTATGTTTGTCTTGGTCAAACTTGATCTTTTCAACACATTGGATCCTTTTTGAGGAAGATTCAGTTGCTACTTTTTAGGCTTTTTGGAGGCATACGAACCAAGAAGTTTCCAAGAGCTATTTTGGTGGATCTTGTTGGGAGTTGGGATATAATCATTTCATAACTCATTTGTGAGGCAGTTCTTACTTGTTATTTTCTGCTCCGTGACTTCTGTGAGTCCTTGGTGGAAAATACAACATACTATGTAACTCATTTTTGGACATGAAATTCAGAGAAAACCTTGGATGCTACTGATACAAAAAATTTCCTTCTTATTTGGTGCATTATTGTGTGTACCACATGATTGATCAAGTTTTATGTGAAAGTTTCTTCACCTCCTTTTAATTTTGTCTAATGATTTTGATACCTTTATGTATAGATGTGTTAATGCAGGTTACAGATTGTGTCATAAAATGCAAAATGACTTCTAGTTGTGAGGTTACCCTCCTCCTTGAGGTTTGAGCCTTGGCGCCCTTCTGTGAAATATTTATGCATATAACATAGAGTAGTAGGTAGTGCAAGTTCATTTCTATCATTGCAACTGAGTGTTTTAAGTTTTTGAGTTTCTTTGTCCTCTTTAGGTTTGGCACATCACTATAAGAGTAGTTTTCTTTTAAGTTCTCCTTCTTACCCCTTTTTCGAGTAAAAGCAGTAGGATAGGTGATAACCTAAGGAGGCGGCCTTCTCTAGAGGTTGACCTCTGTTTATAGGTTACCCATATCTTTAGAGGTCTTCCCATGTTTCTTTGAAATGCTAGGTCCTGCAACCTAGTCGGAGTACAATTTCAAGAGCTAACAAAAAAGAAGTGCGTGAAATTTTAGGAAAGTGTTGTAGGGATGAGAAGTAAAAAAGATAGTGTAAATTATGAAAATTGGGTATTTAGGAGAAATATATTTAGGTTTTTGGATGAGGTAAAGAGGTTTTGTACAAAATTGAAAGGTAAATAAGGGTATTATAAGGGGTAGGGTTAATGGTTGTAATAAGAAAGAAAGCATTAGGAAATTCTAAGAGAGTTGTATGAAATTTATAATAGAATTGGGTAACAGGTAGGGGAAAGAAGAGGTGAAAGTGAGGTAGTGAAGTGTGGGAAAGGGGTATGGATGTGTTTTAATAAAGTAGAGGGGTTATAAAAAATTGAAGGAGTGTTGTACAAATTAAAGGGTTTTAAAATATTAGGAAATAGATAAGATAAATAGGCAAGGTTAGAAAAGCATTGTGAAATTTTATGAAAGTGTTAGGACAAGAAATGAAAAAAAATAGTGTAGATTAAGTTTTCAGAAGAAATATAAATGTTTTGAAATCAAGTAAAGAGGTTTTGTTAAATTTAAAGGTACAAAAATATACGATAAAGGGTGGGGTTGATGATTGTAATAAGAAAGAGAGTTTTGGAATATGTTTAGAGGGTGTTATAAGACTTATAATAGGGCTAGGGATAAGAATATTCAAGAGTAATGAAGTAGTAAAGTGCAGGAAAGGGGTATATGAAGGTTTTGTAATAAAATGGAGAGGTATTGTTAGAGATTTATGGAGCATTGAGGGTAGGAATAAGGTTAAACTAAGGTTAGGAGGCTTAGAATAAAGACAAATTCCAGAGGATAAAAACATAGTGTGGAAAATCATTGGAGGTTGAAGTAAAAGAGGAAAGAAAATAAAGACTTAATACAAAAGAAATATAACTTGGGAATAAACTACACTAATACACAGATTTAAAAAGTAGATATGAACTATGAAATTAAAAATTTATAATTAGTCTAATGATTGAAATAAAATAAAAAACTATTTTTGCACCATGATTAGATTCACCAAATGAAATAAAAGAAAAGAGGGAAGGCTTTTGCAAGGTGTGCCTAGTATCTGAGCTTGCAAACATATTAATATTATACACAAATTATGTTGAATTAATATCTGGAGCACTAATTATTATATATGATAGAGCATTCCTCTTATTAGGATTAAGGTACCATTTACCTTGCAATCTTATGTATATTTTATGTCTCTCTAACACTTTTGGAAGGTGTAATTTAGATAAATAATTTATAATTTAGATTCCCCTAAAATCTCATCATTAATTTTCTTATGCATTAATGAAGGAGGTGGATCACTATGGTGGTAGTTACACTATAATTTTAATTTATTTAAGGCATTTTCTTATTCCTAAGTACTAGAGGAAGAAGTGGAGAATCTTGTTACGATGGATGGGGCCTACATGGCTTAGAAGACTCCAAAATGGAGTGATTTACTATTAGGAAATTTCCAAGGTGGTCAAACCATTTCTTACATAATCCTATGAGAAAAAAGAATGTTTGAAATCTTATAGAATAACTATAATGCAAAGATCAAAGATATCACATGATATAACTTGGGAAAACCCTCATGAGGGAAAAAACCAATCTCCAAAATCATCCACACTCAGTGTATCATTTAGCAATAAAAATAATACAATACACTTACATCGTCTCCAAGAATACTTATGAAAGATAAGGCTCCTCCAACGAATTTTCCATGTCTAATCATAATGGGTAACCATACAACTACATATGCACTCTTCACATAGAGCTTCACATATGCACTCTTCATAAGAGCTTAGTAAAAATGAAAACTAACCCCAACCATGTTCTTGCTATTATAACTTCAAGCTCACACAAAGCCACTAATTGGTATTGGCTAAGCCATGAAAATGTGAATTTATTGACCCTAACATTTACTTCATAGTACTATTTTTTATTAATAAATATATTTCTAGTGTGCAACCCACACATGAAATATCTAACCAACATTGCAATACAAGTTTACAAGTGAACCCAAATAAATATTTAATATGGATAAACACATCTCTAAAGATGTGCCACAAATAAATATTTATTTTTCTAATTAAAGTAATCGTTTTCTCGTGCAAGGTGTACAACACCCTTTTCCCTAGCATAGACTTGAGGATGTGATTTTTCAAGGAGTTATTGGTCAAATATTCATTTGCGGATATATTTTATATATAGAACTTATTGATTAAGCCCATGTAACACCCATGTGAAATTGTTAATATATTTACTATTCTCAAAATATGCTCTCTGAGGTGGACATAGCATTTTAACCTGATACCATGGTTTTGGTATCCATTATTTTGGTGAAACAATTTATGGTTTTGGTATCCCTCCTTGAATATATATTGGAGGTATGAGAGTGTTTTCATATCATTGTTTATAGTCACAAAGGTGTTTCTAGAGTAATGTTAGAGTGCAAAGTGTTAGTGTTTTGATATTTTATATGTATAATGAAGATTAATACATACTTGTCATGTTTCTCTAGTAGACTTTTTTGCTAAAATTATTTCTCAACATAAATATTGTGTCTATATGGTTTGTTTATTTTATTATTGTTGTTTATTTATGCATCTATAATATAATAAACTTTTGTGGTGATCCTAGATAAAGAAACACATTTTAGATTCGCATACATTGCAAAATATTTTATTGCAATAGTTCCAATTTATTTTTTAACCTTGTAGACCATTATCTTATCATTGAGTTATGGTACAAGTAAATTCCCAGGGTTAACCACTTGCTAATGTATCACATATTACAAATGATTGAAGATTGCCTATGGATAGGTTTTAAAAGAACTATGGGGACTTCCAATATACCTAAATCTATGAGGAGGCTCAAGATCATGTACTAAGATTGTTTGAGTCTTGGGTATTAGAGTTTAATCCCTTCTTAATTAACTAGGCTTGTTATAGGGAATCTAACTTAGCCAAAAATGACATCTCTTTTGTGGATATTTTAAAACCTAGCTAGATCTTGAGTAAGACATTTAGATATACCACACAAAGAAGTAGATGAAGTACAAAGCTTAGAAGGGGAGATAAAATAAACTGTTTGAGATTTAAATTTAAATCGAATTTGAAAAGATACCTTATTTATTTTTCCAATACTTTTTATCCCTTTTATTCATTTAGTACCTTGTCTCTTTATGTCAAATGTAGATGCATATAATTATTTTTAATTTAGACCCATATTCTCATTTCTATAAATATCACATAATAATCTTCTCATTTATGAAAATACAATTAATAATATTCTCCTTTGTAAAATATAACCAATAATCCTCTCCTTTACAAAATGCAACTTAATTTTTTTAATGTATAGATCATTACAACCTTTATATTACATTTCATCATTTAATCTTTAATTCAAGTTGTCATTCATTAGAAGGACCTTTGATTAAAGGTAAATTTTATATGAAGCATCTTTGATTGAAGGTTCATTTAAAATAAAGGAATTTTATTTAAATCTAATTAAATGCAACTTATGTGGTTCCTATCCCAAATGATCACCTTTTATTGGATAAAAAATTGTAATTTAGGCCATGTTTTCTATAATCAAACAAAGTTTTCATGATATATGTTTTTTTAATAAAGTTTCTATCATATATATATCATATATATATTTTTATTAATGTATTCCTCAAAATACACTTTTAAACAATTATAGTTTATAATATTTTTATTTATTATATTTATTTTCTATTTTCTAACAATCATAGGCTTTTTATCAAGCATAAAAACATTTTTTTGACACAAAATTTTGAAAAAATATGAGCATCTTCTATATTGATGTTTTCTATGAATAAAAATAATGATTTTGATATGTGCAAAAGGTTATGTGTTATAGAAAAATGTGAATATAAATTATAATTAATCTTTAATTAAAAATACTAAATAATAAATATTGTATATTTTTTAAAATGGTGCCCTAAACATCAATGCTAATTATCTATGTTTAATAAATTATAAATTGATCTTACTTTTAGTTAAAGTTATGCACTATAGAAATATTACTCGTTGAAAATACTAGAAAGTGTAAAGATACAATTTATGAGAAAATATTTTTAAAATGAGACATAATATTTTTTTCAATACATATTTAGAATCTACAAATGAAATCTTACAAATCACTAGTTTATAATGTCTTCAAGTTCTTAACAATTTGCTTGCTATAATTGATAGAAAATAAAATTTTAGCTAAAAAACATTGATTTGTGTTGCCCAGTTAGGCCAAAATGTGGGAGGTGCCTTCATGCTTCCACCCCTTAACATTTTAATTTGGAAGCTAATATACAACATACATTACTTTAAAAATATTTTTCTCAATCAAGCTCCACAATTACCATATTTGGCAACTTTATACTACTAGTATTGCCACCATTTTATTGTCCTTCAATCTTGTTTCTTTGAGAAGTGTCAAAATTTAACTTAAAATAAATTGTACTCCCTAAACCAAAGATGAATCTTAATAGAACTCCTCTATACACATGTTAATAATTTTTCAAAAGAGTGAGACTTCTTGAATTGCTACAACAACCAAATTCACCTTGTGTATGTTCACTTTCTTCAATACAAAGAGTATCCTTCTCTTTGAACAATAAATGACTATATCTCTTTTGGATCCAAATGAACATTGATAGTTACCTCTTCAACGTTTTTTAAATTAATCTCCAAAGGAAAATTTGACCAATTCTCTAAAACCACATCTTATTCAATGAGAAGAATATAGCCCTCTTGAAAAATAGAAAATAGGTCTTTTCCTTGCTCTCCCTAATAAACATTGGTATAATCTTCTTTAGGAAAATAGGGTAGCTCTTCAAGTGACTAATCCATATCATCATCTAGAAGTACTTTAAAAATGTCTTACTAAATTAGAGGAGATATAGACTTGTCATCTCCATTCAATCATTCATCAATCTTCATTATAATTAGGAAGTTGTCTTCATATCTGTATCCTCAATAATTTTTCTGATGCTTGATCTTGCATTTGGAGTGCATGAATTTCTCTTCTTATTGTGTATAGAAGTATTTGTGTTACAAAAAAAAATCATTTATCCTTTTTTCTTCTTCATAGAAAACACAAGGAAATCCTTTAAATGAATTGAAATTTAGGGGATTCAAAACCTTTGTAATATCTTCACAAAGGGTCATTTCATTGTAATACAAAAGATATGTTTGTTTGTATATATGCCCCATCTTTGATTTTCTAATATCATGTATTTGGAACTTGTAGAGCCTAGGTTATGTGTGTGAATGAAAACCCAACTTATTTTCTATCCTAATATAAATTGTGTTGTGATACTTTTGGATTCCATATATAAATTTGTTCTCTTGGCCTTGAAACTCAAATCCATCACCCTATCAAGATCAAGGCACCAATATCCAAAAATCCAACCTCCCATCACACCAAAATGCATAAAAAATATAAAATCATTCACATTAGATTTAGTTGCCCCATCAACTTTCCAAATCCACTAAACCACGAGAGCATATCATAAGGGAGTTTTAGGAATAAATCATCATGTGGATTTTTAATGTTTTTTCTCTTGTAAATAAGCATTGAAAGTAAATTATTATTTGCAAATATTTTATGGGAAACAACTCTAAACATCTCAATTTTCATGCACATATTGTGTATCTATTTTAAAGTGAGGTTATGATATGGACTACCGTAGAGGCTTAGTAATTATCATAGAATTTTATAAATGCATCAGGGTATGGTTTGTTGCACATTCTATTCATCTTTACTTTCTTATAAATTTAACCTTAGGGGACACCCCCTTAGCATAGTAGAACCTAAAGAAGAAGAAAATACTTTCCCTCTCTTATGCATTAGCTCATTGTTGCCACTATCTAATGATAAGTCTAACCCATCACCCTATGTTGATATTACCTAGGCTTAGGTCTTGGTTTTATTCTTCAGGATTTGTGGAGCTCTAACTCTAAGAGCTAGTAAAAGAAGCCCATTGGAATTTATATTTTTCTCAAGCCTTGGAGTTAATTAAGAACACAAATGTTTCTCTCTTTGGGGACATTCCTATTTCTTAGTCTCATTCTTCTCCTAATCTATGTCTTTCAAATCATCTCATTGAGTTTGTGGTGGATAACTTCAAAATATATTTTATCATTACATGGGTAGATGCCCATCATTAGTAGATATTTACAAATAGATAGAAGTAGTAGGTGAATTCTTAACATCAAAAAATTCTTTTAATTTAAACCCTTAAATTATGTCAAGATATTTCTTGAATAACTAATGTAGAACAAATAAAATATGATAACATCTTATACAATGACATCATCTCAAACTAAAATATAATTATTTTATTTATTATATTGAAACTTTCTAAATATTACAAATTAATTTATCATATTAAATTCAAGCATATGCTTATTTTACTCATTCTCTAATATATATTTGAGTTATAAATTATAAAATGTCATAAATTTTAAATAGAAAGCAACATAAAACTTAAAAAAGAAGTAAAATTATTAAAAATTAAAAATAGTTATAATGAGAACTACCTCATTTCCTAAAAAATAAAATAAAAACTATGGTAACTTTATAGATGAAAAGAAACAAACAAATTTTAAAAAGTAACATAAAGCAACAAAATAAGAAAATATTACAATTGTTTTTAGCAATGTGAATTGGTGTGCATGGAAATATATAAAACCATACAATCCTTTGCCATATTGTACAATCCTCGGAAGTTTTTGCACACTATTAAGCAATAAAAATTTCTTTAGTTCTTGAAGCTTTTTACTATTTTAGATGGTTGATTTGGGGCACTATAGGAATTCGAACACTTTGAAATTAGCAAAGAAATCTTTCAAAGGTTTTCTTTAACACAACCTTGATCATAATTTAGTTGACAAGCCAAAGACAAGATTTTGGACTAGGTGACTAAGAAAGGAATTATCATGCCAAATTGGATGCAACCATGGGAGATGAAGATAGAGCACATGTGACTAGGCCTAGTTGGAGTGTAATGTTGAATGACTTGTCTACTTTAGAACACTTCAAGTTTGAGTTTCACAATTAGGTAGTGGTCTATAAAGACATATATAATATGATTTTATCCTATCCACTACCCTCATAATTATTGAGCTATGCAAATCTCAAAATTTTCATTCAATTTGTCATTTACTTATTGTGTTAGTGTCTCAACTCAATAATAGATGTATAGGATTTGATCAGAGGAATTTTTTTTTTATAACTAGATCAGTATCTTTTTATAAGGATACATTTGACTTTACTTTATCTATGTTAAATCTATAATAAAAATATTTTATATTTATCTCAATCAAAAATATTGAAGAAAATGAAATGAATACTCTTTTTAACTTGTGTTATTATAAGGAAATAAAGATGATTGATAATTGATAACCTAAACATAAATTGTTGATCCAAATACAAAACAAATAATTTCTTAATTTAAATGTGTAGGGTCAAGACATGGCTTAGCTCCTCCAATGTAGTTAGTGTGTTGTAATATGTTTGTTATCGTACTTCTAAAATTTGATTCTACCTTCAAACTTTAAATCAAGTATCAAAGATATACATATCTTCAATCCCTACAAATTATTTGGGTAGAATCACTACTATAATTATCTCTTCTAAAATCCATGATTCTATCCCAAATCTATAATCATGTCTATAATTTTCACCCACTCTAAAATTCCCTTATTTTCTTTAATACTTGCTTTAGATCAAGGTAGTTATAATGAACACCATTAGGAGCTTGTTGAGCTAGGATTGAAGTGCTTCAATTCCTCGTGCCTTTGTAAATTCCCTTTGTAATTGTTGTTCGCAATAAATAATAAGATAATAGGATGTTGTATGGAAGACATTGGATGTAGGGATGTTCTTGATTTGAAAACATATTTGATAGTGATGAAGCTTGTACTAAGATGCTCTTGGATGATCATATGATGAGATATTTTTGATGTGTTGATTAATATAAAATAACATAAGGATGATTCCTTTAAATCCATACCCTAGAGACATATACTAGGACACTTAAGAACATAAAAACTAGTGCAAATGAGCTAATTCTAGAACTCCCTTAAGAGCATTAATGTGCACAAGATGGTGTAAAATTTGAAAGGGAAATAGTTTAAGTTTATGCATGTTTCTACATTATAAATACATGTGAAGAGGAATAAAATGAAGCCTAAAAGGTAAGATATCCTCTACTAAAATTTTTTTAATCTAAATAAACAAATAACAAGAAGTTCTTATTTAAACCAATATAAATGGGTTTAACCTAATGCATGACAAGTAATGCAAAACTTATTTGAACATGATATTTAGGACACTTAACTCCTTTAAGTGGTAATGTGATTTGTCGAAAATGTGTCTATAGGCATGCTTTCAAGATCAAATTCTACCTACAATCATTAGATTTTATCAAATTGACATGTCTTTAAATTTTGTAGATCAACTAGATAGAATCATAATAGTGACTTTGTTTGCCAAAAACTATGGTCCTATCATTTTCTTGTGATCATATATGTGTCAATAGTTTTTCTCAAGTTTTTCTCCTTCAAATCCTAAACCTACACGTGTCAAGTTATTTTTATGAACATCTTTAATGGACCTACTTTGTTGGGGTGTGGAAGTGTATTAACTCCCCCCTCACACCTTGGTTAAATTCCTTGTTCTTATTCTCACAACAATATAAAAGGGTTTCAAAATGGAAGAAGTTTGATGTCAAGGTGTCTCTAATCTAATGGTTATCCTTAATTTCTCTTTACTCCTCTGATGATATTTGAATGAGTTATGATGTGAGTTTGAGATGCTCTAATGATACCTTGGGGTTTATATTTAAATAGACAATCTCAATATTCTACTTAAAAGTTTCACACTTAAACTAGCTAGAAATAGTTATATTTTGGATCAAGGTCTACTTAGTAATCATGCACACAAAATCACATCAGTATTTCTATCGAAAGGGGAAAATTACAATATGATTGGCATCTAAAATAAGAAAAGGACTTCAATCAAAGATGGATCTAAACTCCTCAAAATAGAAAGACTAATGGCAAACCTAAAGTTAAGTTTGATCAATTTGTGTGTTGTAACTCTCAAACTAAACAATAAAACAAAAAAGTTATCAACATGACTAAAATGCGTACAAAATAAGAAAATATAAATATTTAATAGCCTATAAATATTTACAATTAGAATAAATCTTGACACCAAAGTATAAATTTGATGATTATATAGTTTCATATTTAATCATTTTTTTCATAAAATATGACTAGCAATTGCACCTTGTTGTGCAGTGGGTATGTCGAAGAGGTTTAGAGGGTCAATTAGGGGGAAAAAATTATCTATTTTATGCATATATTTGTGTAGTACTTACGTGAGGTCAATTGGTAGGTAATTTAGGAAATGATGTTGTTTATGCAATAAATATCCAATGGAGAAGTGATAGCTTCAAATCAATTATGCATCCACTTACATGGATCCAAACATGACTAAAATAAAACCTTTGAATCAAGAAAATAATCAGGCTCCATTACCAATAGGCTCATATCATGTTTGCAATAGGGAGAGGGGAGAGAGAGGGAGAGGGGGATAGAAAGATAGATAGATAGATGGGGTAAGAGTGAGTGAGAGATACAAAGAGATATAGAGGAATATAGAGATGGAGATGGAGAAGGAGAGGAATATGGAGAAGAGAGGGAGAGATAAAGAGAGAGGAGAGAGGGATTGATAGAGATGGAAGAGAATATATAGAGAAGAGGAGGGAGGGAGAAAATGAAGAGGGAGGATAGATAGAAATATAAAGATAGAGATAAGAAGTGATATATAGAGAGAGGTGAAGAGAGGGGGAGATATAGGGGTAGAGAGAGATGGAGATAATGAGATAGATATAGAGGAAGAAATGAAAGAATAAATATGGATAAATAGAGATAGAGAAGCAAATATATATATATAGAGAGAGAGAGAGAGGTCTAGGAAGAGGGAGAGGGAGAGAGAGATGAAGAGAGATGGATAGATAGAGAGAGGGAGACGTCTAGAGATAAAGAGGGAGAGAGGAATAGAGAGGTTGAGATGAAGATAGAGCGAGAGAAGAAGAGGGAGACAAATGAATAAAGAGATAGAGAGAGGGATAGGAAGAGTTAAATATATAGAGAGAGGGAGAGATATAGAGGAAGAGATAGAGAGATATAAAGGAAGAGGGAGATAAAGAGATAGAGAGAGGGGGAGAGAGATAGAGGAAAAAAGACATAGAGATAGGGGAGATAGAGGGAGAGATAAAAAGACACATATAGGTATATGGGAAGAGAAAGGGAGAGAGGAGAGATTGAGATATTGAGATGATTAATAGTGAGAAAGAGGAGTTTGTTGTGTGTGTGTGTGTTTTTGAGAGAGAGATATAGAGATATCGATAGAGATTGGGAGAGAAATAGGGTGTTTGTGTATGTGAATGTGAGAGAGGTATGGAGATAGATATAGAGAGGGGGAGATATGTATATATAAATAGAGAGGGAGGGAGGGAGGGAGAGGGAGAGAAATAGAGAGAAGATAGAGGAAAAGTAGAGAGATATAGAAAGAGGGAGTGATAGGGAGAGAGATGGAGAGATAGGGGTAAAAAGAGGGAGATATAGAGAGATAAATATAGTAGTCGTAAACATAGAGGGGGAAGAGAGACATGCAAGGAGAGGTAAGGAGATATAGGGGAGAGACATGGAGAGAGGGATGTATATATATAGAGCTGGAGATGGAGATAGAGCTAGAGAAGATCTTTCACATCTTCTGTATACACATCTCCTATTAAATATGGCTGACAGGGGTATTATAATATGCTTCAAAAAAGGTATCAATAGAGAAGCGATAACTTCAAATCAATTATGCATCAAATTTCTAGGATCCAAATACAACTAAAACAAAACCTATGAATTAGGAAGATAAGCAAGCTCCATTAACAATAAGCTCATGTTATGTTTGTAATAGGGAGAGAGGTAGAGAGAGGGAGAGGTAGCGATAGAAAGAGGGAGGGATAGAGGGGGGGAGAGAGAGAGGGGTAAGGAGATAGAGATAGGGAGGAAGATAGAGATGGAGATGGAGATGAACATTTATTTGTTAAAAGAAAAATTATCTCCAAAGCTCATTGTGAATTGAATCGCAGAAATAGATTAATGAGCATAAGAATTTATTGCACTATGAAGTGGCACTCAATGATCCTCAAAAGGCCAATAAACCCCATTTGTATGTACAAGCCAGACAAAAAAACAATTGATAAACAGTTGTTGAACCACATACTAGGACTAGACAACCCCAAAATATGAGGGGACTAATCTGACTCCCTTAACCCTAGGTTGGGAAGTTGTGACAAATCAAGGGAGTCCCTTCTTCTTTCTTAGCACAACAAACCAGGAAGACTCACAATCTAAGTCCACCAAGTGAAGCGAGAGAAGCGAATCCACAATAGCCACCATGGGCAATGAAAAATTAACAATATTATTAATTTGAACTATTTATAATTAATAAAAATAGAAAGTAGACATATTACCTATAATACATTTATTATTAATTAAAAATATACAATTACATTAATTTTAGAAAAAGATTATTAAAAATTAAACAATTGAAGCAATATTACAAAATAAAAAAATTGTAAGAATATGTAGAGATTTTATCTTCAAAAAAGATTAGTTTTTCTAAGTAGGGATTTTATTTCTTGATCTTATACATGTTTTGCATGGGATTCTATGGATTTTCTTTTATGTAGATTTAATCATTAGCAATAGAAATAAAATAATTAGCAACACTACCAAGTTAAATCAATCTAAATAGAAAGTAGATATAATGTAATAATTTAAAATATATATAATTATATTAATTTAGAGAGAAAATTCATTAAAATTGAATAAAACAATAATATAAAATAAATAATTTCAAATGATTTGTAAGAAAGTAAGCTATGATTTATACAATAAGCTATAGCTATATGTTTAGGAATGGGAGAGAATGTAGAGATTTGATTTCTAAAAAATAGTAGTTTTTTAAAGTAGTGATATTATTTCTTTGAAAAAGAGAACGTAGAGATTTGATTTATAACTTAAAAAAAAAGTTTTTTTAAAGTAGTGATATTAGCTTTTTTTCTATTTTTGCCGGCATGGGTAGTCGAGTTGGCTTGGGCCGTGGGTTTGCTCCTCATTGGTTTCGGGTTCGACTCCACTCCTGGTTTACTTGGTTAGGACTGGCTTGCCGGTTGTTGGGTCCCCCCGCAGGGGACAAGTACCCAAAAGTACGGGTTGCCGAGATACCTTGTTGTTAACCAAAACAAAAAATCATAACAAAATAATAACTTTTTGAAGTAGTGATATTATCTATTGATATTATGTTTTTTTCCTTATTTGTTAAAATTGTTGAGGAGTTGGATTTTTTCTCAATCTTCTATCATTCTAACATATTTTGAACTGTCTCAATCAATTGAACTCATATAACAAATACTTTGAACATAAATAAAAAAAAATTAAAAAACTTTATCACATAAAAATAAACAACCATAAAAAAATTATATAAAATTATAATAAAATATATATCAAATCTAAAATATAATTTTAAAATAACAAAATATATTTTTACATTTAGAATATAACTGTAAATACTAATAGACAGGACGGCCATTAAATTTAGGTCCTGCCCTTGCCCAAATAAGCCTCATTTACTACAATTAGTGGGACTAACCAACCAAATTGCCAGACTGTAGAAGAATGATGACATGTAAAAACTCATCTCTTTCCATGAGTTAAAGCGGAGTTGGAGGGCGACCTGCCAAATCCCACTCAAGGGGCATCTCCGTTTTAATTGATATGCCGTTAGGTCAACTCTCTACTCAGAAACGTCACTGTTATTGTTGACGACTTCCCACCGCCCTTTAGTGTCATTCAATATACACTCCACTTATAAACTTGCCTTCCTATACTAGCTCCTACGGCTCCTCTTTATCTGCTTATGCCACATTAGATGCCCAGCTGCCCATCTCATACGTCACCTTCCTCCCAAGTGTTGCAGGGTAAGGCGGTTTTTGTTTCTTCTACTGACAGTTTGTTTCAAACCAGGATTAGGTTTTTGAAGTGATTGAAGCTTTGAAGTTATAATTGGGGGACCCCTAAGTGATTAGATTGTGACAATTTGATATTATATTGTATTTATGTATAGTATCTGATACAAACAAATGGTATTCATTTGAATGGCATATAATGTGACTTTTTCTTTATATAAAGATTTTGTTTTAGTAGGTGGGTCTTTGCTGTTTTGTATTTATTTTTTTGAAATAATAATGTTTAACAAGTTTTTCAAATAAATGGTAATGTTAAAGGTCATTTGTAAATGGGGATTTCAAATATAGTGATTTTAAGTGTTCAAATTATGGTTATAATGTATTTATATAGAGTATTTACTGATATAAGTTGTATATTGATTTATTTGAATGGCAGATAACATGACTTCTTTCTTTCAAAATTTCAACAAAAGTTTAAATAACTGCTGTCAAGGATGACGTAAATGCACTCCAAACTCTAAAGAAAATTTTAATATGACAAGTGGGCCTTTGATGCCTTGTGCTTTTATTAAAAAGGTAATGTCAATTACTATTCCAAGTTTTTTATAATAGAATGTTTATACTAAAAGTCATTTGTTAAAGGGGGGACCTCGAACACAACACTTTTATTGAACCCCCTTTAATGATCTTTTATTTTATTCTCTGTAAGACAAACTTCATATAGCATATAGGCTTTCAATGATTGTGCTTTTAATGGCGGGAGACTAGTCTCACCTCGGCTCCCCTCTCTGGACGCTGGGCTGGGTCGCAGGGATACCCCTGTCGCAAATAAAAAAACTGATAATTTCAAGCTTTTGAAATGAAATGGCAATGCTAAAGATCATTTGTAACTGTGGGAGGCCTCAAATACAACACTTCTAAATACTCAAATTATGACTGCGCCACATTTATATGTAGTATCTATTGACATAAGCTACATAGTGATATTTACTTGAATAGCAGATAACATGATTTTTTTTTTAAGTTCCAAAAAGAGGATCAAATAACTGCTGTCCAGGATGGTGTGAATGCACTCCAAATCCTCCAGGAAAAATTAATCTGGTGAGTAGACAGTTATGACTTGTGCTTTATTAAAAGATAATGCCAATAACAATTCCAAGTTTTTATAATAGAATGGTAATATTAAGGGGGGCCTCAAACATGAACACTTTTAAGTGCCCAAACTATGATTACACTATGTTTAAGTAGTTTATTTGAACAAATATGTTTACTGATATTCTTTGAATGGCAGATGACATGAATCCTTTTACTTTTGATATTTCATAAAGAAATTCAAATTAACGGTCTGGGACGGTGTTGCATGCATTCCAAACCCGCTGGAGTGAATCTACACCTTACATTCTCAGATTATTTGAGCCCCTTCAAATGATTGCCTTTTTTTTAACAGGCCTTTAAAAATTGTGCTTTTACTGGAATGGTAATGCCAATAACAATTCTAAGTTATTAGAATGGTAATGGTAATGGTAAAGCTTGTAAATGGATGGCTGCTAAATGGATGGCTGCTGAATTTGATGGGCCTTTAAAAATTGTGCTTTAACAGAAATGGTAATGCCAATTAACAATTCTAAGTTATTAGAATGGTAATGGTAATGGTAAAGCTTGAAAATGGTTGGCAGCCTCAGCAGCCATCCACTCTCCTGCTTGTGCCATGCAAGCATACCTTCTGCTGCCGTTTGAATTTTAATTGTCCACAATTCATCACCAAATAAATACTAGAAATATCAACTGTAACCATTTTTTAATCAAAACGAAAATACTAAAATGTTTTTATTTTTATATATGTCAAGTATAACAAATGCATACAGAGACGATGGTACACACATAAGCGTCATAGGATATATTTATATATGTCAAAAAATTTGCAAATAAAAACAGAGGCTGGATCACATATGAGCATCATAGGATATCACCATCCACTCCAAGTGTAATGACTGCAAACAAACTCAACAAAATATGCACCCATCAAAAAGCAGACAACAGAACCGTCGCTGATGAGGGGACAGACCTTGATAGCCTTCTGACAAAAGATGCAAGCAATAATCCTCCTAACAAACAGAGGAGTAAATATACGTTGACATTAACCTATCAACTATAAGAGAAATTAAGACAATACTTTAAGCAAAACATGCTCAACAGCAAGGTACGACAAGATGTTGACAATATATTAGAGAACTTGATTCCTATACAATTAAAAGATGAAACCTTCAACAGAGAGTAAGGTCCTGCTTGAACAGCCAATTGGCTTGCCTTTATTATTCTGCAGGACTGAAATTCAGGAAGAAAGCATGTCTATAACTCTTCTAGTCCAAATGCACCCCAGACAAATAGCGGGCATCTTCAGATCATGTTTACAAGAAGCAAGTTATAAGCTTGCGCCATCTTTACAGGCAATACTCAACTAAGCTAGTATGTACAAATGGCCCTCCAAACTTATAAGAGCAGCACCATATAATAAATCTTGAACATGCCATGTTCCGGTGCTCCCTGCTGTACAAGTCAACCTAGACATACTATTAAATACACTCTATTGTGATTTCCAATTAGGCAACCAGAACTCCTCCGCTATGTCTGCTTTTTTCTGCTAACAATGGGGAGATGTAACCATCAATAAGTGAGCAAAGTAGGAGAAGCTTTCTTCATCCAACAAGACCTTCCAAGGCCAGTATCAGAAGCAATAGCAACTTATGAGATAGGAAGAGCAAATTAGGCTAGATGTCAATGATTCCCATTCGTTCACTTCATATAGGAATCATAATGAGAATCATAAACATAAAACAAGCTCTCTGGGACTACTACTGGCAAATTTTCAATATAATTAAAAAGCCTTCTTAAGTTCTCCTTGTTCAAAGTTTCCATGTCCACTATTTCACCACTGCTTGTAAACATCCACAAGTCGGTTGAGTTCACTCTTCTCAAGCTATCCCTGCAGAATGGACATGATCCCGATCGCATATTCCTGCAGATAGCCATAAGCAACACTCAAAGCTTGAGATCTAAGTATTTTGATATACATAACTTTGTTCATGTCACCAGCTATGCCAAAAAGTGTGGCAGAATTTAGCTTTTAATCTAGCTACCTCATACACATAGGTTTTATAGTTCATACCAGTCCCGATAGCACCTAATACACATTGAATGGTTGCAAGTGGGTAACACAACTTTTCCATTGGTCTCCATGCATATTCCACATTCTTCTTCACGTTCCAAATCAAGTTCTGAGAGTTTTTGTCTTTCTTCATCAACATTTTTCTTATATCTTTCCATGCAGATTGCTCTCTGTTTCTTATCCTCCTTCTCTGTTAGGCCTCCTTCAAGTTGCACTAAGGAAGGATAAATGACAGCTGCAGATACAAACCATATCTATTATGTCTGACCTTCATACCTCCCTGTTCTCCTTTATTCAAACAAAACACACACACACAAAATTACTTACTGTAGAATTCCCGAAGGCTAGCTTTCCTTTCATGAATTGACATTGTTGTCGTTCCATCTGAAAAGACCTGCTCAATGCAAACTTCATTATATTAGAAAGCACAATGGAAAAGAGTATGTTGTAATAAACTAAGAAGTGGTTGAAAGGAACCATCAAAGGTACACTCTGATTACTTTTTTAGATTTTTATTGAGTTGCCAAGAAACTCTAGTTAAACGAAAGCAGCACATTGCTTCAAACTTTAAAGTAATAAAAATTTCAACATAGCAAGATGGACTTTGATAACCAGAGATGGCCTATTATCATTCTGTCAATTTCAAGTTCAACTCATTAACATTTGATAGAGAAAAGAACCAACACACCACACCTTATATATTAAAATGTGCAGAAGACCTAATGTACTTGCTAGGCTGCAATCAGTCCACTGTACAAGGAAAAGGAACAAAGGTGCCACAGGACTGTAAGCCAACCTCATTTGAAGACAGGCACCATCATACTCCCTTGGAAATGCCGATGCCCTGAACCAATTTAAATTTTAGTCAATAACATCAAACTTTTGCTAGGGTCTGAATGGAATCTAAGAAGAAAACAAAATGAGTAGGCAACTAAAACAAGACAGTCATCCATTGGATTCTACTTCTCTAGAAAATTTGATATAATTTATTCATTACCAGATATATTCCAGTAAAAGCAGAATTGATTGAGATGCTACTTTTATTTCCTAATTTTTTTTATCACGTCAAGCAGCTAAAGAATGCTATTCAGAATTCAACATCACCCATTTACCGGTACACTTTCCTAAAACAATGCATCATTAAATATAGGTTTCCCATAAGTGTTATTAATTATTTGCATATTTTGAATAGAAGGGCTTCAAATTATTCACAAACTAGTAAATTATAGGATTTCAACTTACAACAAGGACTAGAATATTTGCCTCTTAAACAGCATTTCACAGTCCAAACATTCCACACCCTGGTGGGAATTCGAATATATTCAAGGGGCTGAGAGGCTTGAGGTCTCTGCAGTCAATTAGCATCTTGTCCAGCGCTACACACATTTTCCCTATCAGAGGTGACTATCAGGAGTCCAAAGTTTAATTACTAGAAAAACTTTGAAGATTTTTACTAAGAAAAGTAAGTATATTTTAAAAGAAGCTTAGTATATTTTAAAAGAAGCTTCGAAATCTTCTTAAGTAAAGAAGTTTTAAATTTCTTCCCATTAACAGAACGCAGATCCTCTCGAAGTACCTAAATCCTGAATGAAATGCGCATGTTAATACATTCATTGCAATATTTTGCTTCTGGAATCTATCTTTTTATCCTCCAAGGAGGCTTTCAGCATTTGGTAATGACAGGAGCAAAGCGGCTTCAGGGTTTCAATGCAGAGAGACTGCCTTGTTTATCAGAAAGACTGCAAATACCTTTGTTTCCTTTCATGCCCTGATGTTGTATGTATTATGAGTCTTATTTGAATATGGTTTTGTTTTACGCTCAAAAACTAAACCAGGCTTATCGGGACGTCTGAATTCAAAGCCGGGCTGCTACTGGATATATTCTCCATCAGAGGTGGGGGATACACACTGCTCACTGGGTATTGCTCCTAAATATTTCGAAAATGCAAAGTTTATCACAAGCTCTTTGCCACCCATTACAACGGCGCCGAACAATCCCTTCAAGTGAAAAGACACGGATTTTGCCAACTAGAAAATTTAATAAATGACAAAAAATAGCAAATTTTGCCTAAGAAAATGATGTGGGTATGCCGATCATCCGGTTAGAAAGGCATTATTAACCTTACTACTGTGAAAATACAGAAAAATTTAAAAAACAACTGTTATTCAATATGGTGAAAATTTTCACCATATTATTTTATTATCTTAACTTCCATAGGTTTTTCACTTGCAGCAAGCAACTATTAATTCTTTCTGTAAAAAGCGGTTTCCCCATATTGCTCAGGCCTGTTATGGTTTGTATGGAAAGCCATAACCTCATCCCTTCAATAAATAAGCAAAAACAGAGTACAAATTTTCCCTAATTGTTCTTTTAAAATCTACGAATTGATAAAGCTGCAATTGTGTTAAGACAGAACTTGTTTTTGACAATTGAAGCCACTGATGAAACTTACAATGTATTTGCATGTTGAATATCTGCTTCTAAAGCTTTGATGGATTCCTTATAGGTTTTGGGTTGTCTCTGACTCTCTTGCTGTTGCAATTGCTGCTGCTGCTGCTGCCGCCAAAGACCCATTTCCTTTTTCGATTTTTCCTCCCTTTCAAATTTCTGCCCTTCTCTGATATATCAAGAAACTTGAGCCACAGCTCAGAAGTTGCCCCTACCGATTGCTTTGCATAAACCACAACTTTTCCTCTTATCTAAAGATATATCATGACCATGTAAGCAAAATCCAACATCCACCATCACCATATTCATCGACAACAACTATATCACATTAATGCTGGCGGCATAATGGAAATATAAAGATTATTTCCACCTAATCCAGAAGGCCCGCCGTTCTATCTTGTTTGAGGTTATGTGTTGACTTGGCTAAGCTGCAACTACAAGTAGTGGCGTATCTAATTTGGAGGATTTGGTTTCTAATTAACAAAACACAACCCTCCTTCTACTCGAAGTCTTTTCAGCGTAGAAATATTTTTATTGGAACAGGTTGAGCACTTCCCGGGACAACGGTGCTTTGTGATGTATATGCTGATGGAAATGCTATTTTTATTATTATTTTTATTGGGGGAATAAACATCTAGATTCTTTTTTGTGTGGATTTGTATTTGGGTTTCAGATTAGAGAGAAGGGATAAGCTTGAGTTGTGGATTAATTTTACATTTCTCAAGTTTTTAAATAATAGGTTAAATTTTAATAAGAGTAAGTATTTTTTAGGGTATTTTAGTTTGTTGAATGTTTTATAAACGATAAAACGAAGTAGGTTTTTGAATTTGAAATGGAGTAGTATTGTGATGGGTGACTTTCCGACAAGTCATATTATTTCACTGTTGTCAGTATCACTAGATGTAGTGAGTGCTAAGTGGGTCATTTGATTAAATGGATTCATGTGAACCAT
Source organism: Sequoia sempervirens (assembly GCA_007258455.2). NCBI lineage: Eukaryota > Viridiplantae > Streptophyta > Pinopsida > Cupressales > Cupressaceae > Sequoia > Sequoia sempervirens. Next base: position 526,539,633 of record VDFB02000015.1, read on the forward strand.
TATTCATGAAACATGGATTAATTAGTTATATTTGTGTACAAACATCGCAAATTGAATTTTCTTACACCTTTATTAACCAGATAATTTTTTTTAATCATTTATTATTTTTCTTCCTACACACTAATATCTATGTGGGTTCAAGAGGCCACTATTCATCATTTTACAACTTACTAGTATCAAGTATACAAGTTAGGGGTAGTAGCCATTTGTTTAGTTTCACCTAAAACTTGAGAAAAAATATTTTTCTAATAGATTTATTTGTAAATTAAAAAACTCATAAAAAATATAATGTTAAGTTCTTTGTAAATTCAACATTCAAAGAGATCATTTTTTATCAACTTCACTCTTTATTAAGTATGTTAAGATATTTTATTGTGATCTGACTCCATACTTTTTGAGTCAATCTCATTGACCCATCTTTCATGAGTACTAGTTCACAAAAACCCATCTCTCACTAGCATGAATGATCTATGTAATATTCATAATATTTATGATAGGGGAAAAGGCCTAGTTACTGCTCATGTTCCAATAATCGTCATTGATACATGTTAATTGAAAACCCACTAAAAATATTCAAATGTACCAATAGTTATCCACTTGTATTCCAGTAGTTAAAAAAAAATACTTAATTGGAAAAGTTGTGCACTTTATTGATACCAATAGCCCACGATTACTAGGGCATTTGTATTATGTATTGGATCAATTGTGCAAATTTTACGGTGGTCAAAGCGAACTGTTATTGAGGCAATAGAGAATATGTATCGAACGCCACTTTGAAATAACCACCTTTTGACCTTTGCCACTTTGAAATAACCACCTTTTGACCTTTGCGTACATAACAAATCATCTTGTGTTCGTCATAACTATCTAAAAGTTGAAACAATAGCTATAAGCTCTTAAGTCGCATACAAAGAAACCCAAATTTTTTTGTCAAAATCTGACATACCACTTAAGAACTTAAGATACACAATATTAATTAGAACACTACTAATACCCTTCCACTACTTACAAATATAAGACAACAAAACTCCTCCAATAATCATCCATCCCAACAAAAAAATATATATATTTTGTTGGTCTTTTATCCACGTCACATCAAGTGATAAGTTTCCCCCACAATGGATTATATGCAAGCTTCCAAAAAATTATGGATATGAATTATTTATCACAGGATTACTTTTGGATGGTTGGGTTTTTGGTATTTGCTTGAAGCCCACGCAAAATAAATTATGAATTGATTGATTCTTCCCAAGACTTTCCCTCCTTCCGTTTCCTTCGTTGCAAGTGGGAATGCCCATTTACTTTAGCCAACTTTGGAACAGGAATGGAATTTAGTGAAAGCCGTCTCCATAGACATGCTAAAATAGAATGCATTCCAAAAGTAGAATAGATTTGACCCAAAATCAAGCAAGGCACTACTTTCTCTTGTATAAAAAGCATGTTTGGTAGACTCTTATCAACTTCATTTGTCAAGATAATAAAATAATATCATTCTTTTCAACCAAAACCTTATCACTTAATTATTCTTAATCATAAGCAAGTGTTGAATGCCCTTTCAAGGCCCCCCTCTCCATCACTTTTATATATTATTCTCCATTTTTTTATTGAAGGAGGTATAAGGTAGAGAAAGGAACATAGCTTAGATGGGGTAAGTAGAAACATTAAGAATGGAACAAGATACCCAATAATGAGAAGAGAAAAGATACCTAATGAAGAATAACTTCTTTTGAGAATTTTGGTGGAAGGTTTGTTGAGTTACTATTCTTTATTATTATATTGGTTTTATTGACTTGTGTATATTTTTAATCTATTTAGTTTTGGGTTTGCCTTTTTTAAGGTAGATTAGATGAAATTTTTATTGGGTTTTAGTTTATATAATATTATCATGAAAAGATTCAAATTATTTTATGTTAAAATTTATATGTAGAATTATACATATAAGAATATAAATAATAAAAAATATTAATATATGAATATTTTGCATAACAAATTAAAAATAACATTTGATGAATCATTTTTATACAACTCTTTATTTTTCTATATTTTTTTTTGCATTTTCATAGTCTAGATCATATATTCTTCTCCTCATGTCAACGTTACGGGAGCACCACCCAATTGAACATTGTTTTGAACTTCAACTAAAAGTTGTGAGAAATGTAGACCAAAATGCATGTCTTTTTTATGACAAGTATAGTGAATAATTTGACATAGAAAATCAAAATGAAAAAATCATTCTCAAATTCTATAACCATTATGGTGGGTGGCTCATAGACTAGCCAAAACTTTACTCATATCAAAGCAATATGCCCTTAGAATTTCTACCTTTTGATGAAGACCCTTTATGTCTTCATTCCTAATGATATAGTTGCAAGTGAACTTATTTAATCTATTTTCATTGGCCCTAAATCCTCCTCCTATTGCTCTTCCTTGGGATTCTTTATGATCTTGGCCAACTCTATATTACTAGATTAGTTTGACAAAAAGCATGTTTAATAAATAAACCCTAATCTTAGTGTCAAGAACAAGGATTGCCAAATGTGTGACAAAATTACCATGTAGAGTCATTTTTCTTTATGTTACTTAACTCCAAGTTACATTGTCCTTAATCTTTTCGAATAAACCCTAGGGCCACATCATTGTCACTATAAAAGATATGCCCTAATCAATGAGTTGAGACTCAACTACTATCCTTGGTGCACTTACGTTTGTCCCCACTCTTCTTGCGAGTCATTCTTAGAATAAACAAAAACACTCCACCTCCTACAATAAGACTTCCATGGAGAGAAATCATTCAGAGGAATATAGCAATATAAGAGGTTGTATGCATTATTTAATAGCTAAAAAACATACTAACAATTGAACCATTACTTTCCACGCTTAGTCACTACATGCTTCAAACCTACTAAGGCTAAAACCATTTTCAATCAACTATGAAGAAACTAAACACACAATTAAAACATATTTAATCACCACAAGTGAGATCTCCAAATGCCCTGGCAACAAATAATGTAAGTATTATATTTGCAAGAAAACCTCAAACATCACTAGAATGATAAAACAATGATGACAATGGTTTATCTAGTTCCCTAGGTCAACATATAAGTCCTAAAGCCTTCTAAAATCCCAAGTTCATTGTATCCACCAAACTTTTAGACTTCCTCTTTCATCAATCCCTTGGTATCTATCTCCCTAATTCCTAAAAAAAAATCCATTTCCTTTCAATCTATTGAAGTTATTCATCTATTCATCCACCCCTATCAAATTGTCATCCCAGTCATGCTTTCTTTGATCATCTGATACTCTGTTGATTGCTCTATGTATCCTATCAGATTCAAAAATTTAGACATCCCCTATTTTGGTTCTTCTTTCCATGCATCCCTAACGGTCCAATTTTTTAAAGTCCTCAAAATTTGCATGTATTTATCAATTTTGGATGTTCAGGATTTCTCTTACCTTTCTACCATCCCTTCCTTCCCCAATTCCATGAAAGTGTCATATCTTTCAAAATTTTGGACTTCTTCATCCCTTCATCCATTTTGGACTTGTCTTCCTAGTCATGCCTTCCACGTAAGTCTAATTCCCCAAAATTTCCCTCAATACACTCTAAACTGCTCTAAGTATTTCAAACTTTTGAGGTTTCCCATCCCTTCATACTTTTCCTTTCCTTTTTGATACCCCAAAATTTTGTCTTTCCTCCAATCCCATCATGCTAACATTGTCATTATTTGGGACTTTCAGAGTGTCTCATCCCCCTTCCCATGGTACGTAGTTTGGTAGAATTCCAATGGATTGATGGTCCAACAAGGAAAGAGTGATAAAGGTGTATGTCAAGACATCAAAAAAATCATCATTCTCTCCAAGTTTGATAATCCAATAGGTAAGTGATGGTCTAATACTCTGACAACTTTTCTTATCTTCGTTGAGGGTTTGTAGTTTGTAATGCCATGGTAAAAACATGGGAATAAGAGATCACAATAATGATGTTAGCACTAGTGTACTAGTGAATAGGCATTTTCAAAGGATTTTAAACTCCAACATGGTGGCACTAAATGCATTTTCTCACCACCTACTCGTATCCTTTGTCCACCAACAGGCCCCTCCTTTTTTGGGTGTCATTTAATGCCAAAGTTGATGTTGATTGAAAGAGGATGGTATCCCATGCTACTTGGGAACACATGCACATTTTTCATGGAAATTTTAGGGTTAAAAAATGATAAAGATCTAACAAGAATACATGGTCATTGCTTGTAGTGGAAAAATATTTCTGATCTCCAAGTCCTTTGTGCTAGTCTACATGTTTTCTCTTATGGGAAACCAATAGATGATATGTAGATTCATTTTAATTTGAAGAGGGGTTTTATCTCAATTTCTCTACCAAAAAACTTGTAATTTCTACATTTTTCTACAACTGTAAATAGGATCAATGCATTTGAATCAATAAAGTTACTTTATTTTCACCTCTTCTCACTTTTTGTATGTTGTGTAATTTCTTCTTACTTTCATTTTTCAATGGATTTATTTCTTTTATTGATATGTATGATGTGTAACAATGATTTGTAAGAACTATCTATTGATATCCTCTTCCTTCCTAGTGAATTTTGAATCACTTACCTTCATATTAATTTGTAAGGGCTCCTGAAAGGGATCTATGTGAGTTTAGGTGATTTATTATTTTTTGTTCCTATTATGGGCAAGGAGGAAAGTCACTTAAGTATTGATGCATCAGAATCCTTTCATTTCCTAGAATCTCTTCTTCCCCTTTTCCCTAGCAATTCAATAGGATAAGATTCGTTTGTAGGTTTAAATATTGTTGGGTTAGATCAATATATGCACTTAGGCTTAGAAAGGATCCAACCTTCTCTAGATGTTTGATCCCATTTGCAAGATGCCACACCTTGAGATCATTCCTATTGTGTCACTAGAATGTTGAACTAGTTTTAGCAAAGGGTGCAATTTTAGGTGAGAACAATTTTTGGCACACCTATTGAGACAAGTGTGATGAAATTTACATCATTATACTAAGAGATTGGTGTGATCTTGGTATTACATTCATTGGAAAAAAAAAATCAAGAACCTAGCAACTTTGTAATTCTTGGTGACCCCGGTCTCTTAGTTTTAGACCGTGTTGATCATTCATGAAAAAGATTCAGACAAGAGCATCTTATAAATATAAGAATTTTGATCTATTAGAGTTACCTTTATCTACAATAATAAATAAAAATTATAATAAGCAGTTGTGGTGTCAAAAAATTTCACCCTTAACAATTTCACATTATGTTTTGTCCCCTTAATTTATTGGACTTAATTAAGCTCCTAATTTTCCCAATTATGTATTCCAAGGCCTAATTTTTACCATTTTTTGAAGGATTACAAGCATTGAATAAATGCATCCAATTGCTATTTTCTCTTGACTAAGTGTTTCCTGGAAATTTGGGTCAAGACCCATTCACCCATGAACAGGTCCCCCTTCTTAGCCAAGACCCAAATTCAAATATGTTTTTGGAGGCATTTTAACATCCAAAATTAAAATATCAAGTGTCGGCTTTTGGAATCTAATTTTTAGGAAATTAGTACAATTGCATATAAATACCTAGTTATTTTATCATTTGAAATCTAATAAGAATCTAATGAGCACTAAGTACACTATTGAGAAAATACTATTTTCAAGAGCATATCAAGAGCAACATTTTAGAGATTTATTACAACAATTCAAGATCCAAACATCATGTCAAATTTTATGTGTGTTCATGTTCATGTTTTGTGAAGGCTAACCTTTGTTGTAGGTCTCCAAAGCATTCAAGCATTAAAACAAGAAAGATCCAAATCCTTGAGGTGATGTGTATGACTTCAATCCTTCAAGGAAGCCATTGAAGGGTGGTGAGTTGCAACACTTTGTGATTTCATCATTCATTCCTTTTGGTTATCATCCTATCCATGATATTTCCATTATGGAAGTGAAAACACTTACATGGGGTTTGACTGAGGCAAAACCCTAAATGGCCCAACATTTTCTCCCTCTTTGAATGTGTAGGCTATAGGTTTGAAGAGGATCAAGAAAAATTTGAAGGAAAATTCTCCATTGTTGCATTCAAAGCCCTAAAAGTTGTCAAGCTATGGAAACTCAATTACAAAATTTATTGATGACATTTCAATAATCTTGCAACCAGGAATCAAAAGCTTAGATCTAGCATCAAAGGACTATAAAATTAGTTTTAGGACCCCTCATCAAAGACCCATTCACCCAAGGGTGAATGAATCCTTCTACACATGTTAGATTCAACTCTTGGTGATAGGTACATATCATCTGACACTTCCCACATCCACCTGTAATCTATAGCTTTAGTCTATATTTCTATAATATTGTATTTTTCATATTAGGTCATATAGTTTAATTAGGTTAATCATTTCAAATCATTTTCGGTTCATTTCTAAGACTCAAAAGGATCATATCTAGGTATCATTGGCTCACCTTTGAGGTTTAAAGTCAATCTATGCACCTTGTTGATTTACATACTAATGAAGTTCCCTTGGAAACTTGGGATTGATCTTAGGTTTAGATAGTAAACTTAGTATCATCACACACTCCCCATTTTTCTATGTTTCATTTTGGTGAACTTGACATTTGACATAATAGATTTATGATTTGGTAGCCTTCCAAACCTTAGATCTAGGTTTTGCATCATTTTGTCTTGGATTTCTTATTCAAGGTTTCATATTTACATCATAAAATTCATAAAAATCCAAAAATATTGCATTCATATTGTATCATAGCTTGCATTAGGGTGTGTTTCAATCATTTAGATAAGATTTTCATTTCAAAATTACATTAAAAAAAGTATCATTTTGTTCCAAAATTGTCATACAATTGCATTTGCATTACATTAAAAAATTCTAGAAAAATAGTCACTGTCAAACTTGTTTGAAAATAGGAACAACCTTAAACAACAACAAATACATTAAGCTTTTTAACTTTCTAAACCCCGAACAAGGACTCAAACGCCATTGGGAGACCATGCCCTTGTACAGGTGCATCAACAATCCTTTTCACACTTGCCTATCTTTGTCTACTCAATTTGTTTGTACTTGTAGATCTCAATTTGAAATCCATAACTACATTTTGCATTTAGTTCATTTGGTGAAAGAAAGCGCATTGTTTGTGTTCAAAAATTACATTAAAAAAATCATCATTTTCAGGTCTTTTGTATATTAGAATCAATCAATTATTGCATTTTAGATATGATGTTTGCATTCAAACTTGTTCAAACATCTTCAATATCAATGCATACTTGCATTTTGTATTAAATTGGGATACATTACACAAATTTTGGAAATTTGCTTACTATTACAATTGTTTGCAAGTAGAATCAACATTCTTAAATAGTGTAGTATACAATCAAACTTTCAACTTTCAAAACCCCTGACCAAGACCTAGACGCCCCTGGGTGACTCTATCATATTATCTAGACATAAGTCAAATTTTTGTGACACAATACTCTTAGGAGTCCTTGTCTGGAGTTGTTGTTCTTCACCTATGGTGTAACATTCTAAACCTCATTGTGAAATGGATATGTGTTTTGGTAAAATTTGGATGTCCTTGAAATCTTTGGTTGATGTTTCAAGTTTTGTGTTTGGTGATGACCCTAATTTTGATAATGACAATCATGATAATCCATCTCTTATTTCAAGTCTTTTTGATGTCATAGGTCAAGATGAAGAGAGCATGCATGAATTTATACAAAATTCCTTACACAACCTTGAGAATAATGTCACCTTTTATCCCTCATTGCAATGCCCTACTACTCCATACCAACAACATCCTACCATACCACCACTTAAAATGTTCACTCTTTTACACCCCGAAAGTAAGTCACAAAGCATACCTCAACCAATGCACATGGAAGCACCTATCAAAAATAATCACAAGGAAATCACATCAACCAACCCTCCATCATATGAGCATAAAGTTATAGACACACCAAGCAATTTGGAATAGACTTATGGATAAGGCTTTAAGACTTTGAGAGAACAAGGATGTGACATTAAGAATGAGCATGGAGTACATTCACTTTTAGAGAAAACACCACCTGAAGAGACTAAAGTATTAGGTTAACAAGACCCTCCTCTTTCACAACAA
>VDFB02000015.1:526547866-526687599 GCA_007258455.2 Sequoia sempervirens
AAGAAGTTTACATCGAGCAACGTGATGGGTTCAAGGTACATGGGAAGGAGTCTCATGTTTGCAAGCTGAAGAAGGCCTTGTATGGTCTTAAGCAGGCTCCTCATGCATGGTACGAAAGAATTGATCGAGTACCTGTCTAGTTTGGGCTTCTTGAAGAATGATGATGATTCAAATCTCTACTTCAAGGTAATCAATGGTGATGCATTAATATTGGTACTAATTCATGCTTCTAGGCTGCATATATATATTATTTTTACATGTTTTCTCCATTGTTCGGCCCCTACACCGCAAGTAAATGGTTGCATAGTGTGTGGAATGAGGGGGAAGCAGGCCTGTAATTGAAATCTTTTCATCTATTAGCATCTAGTTGTTACTTATGCAATGTGAAGTAATGCTTTGAGTTTGAAAGATGTGCAATGCAATGTAATCAATAATATGAATAAATTTTTAATTATTATTTATGTAATGTGAAGTAATTGCATAACCGCTTAGTTGACTTTGTAAAAACTATATTGTAATTGAAATTTTTCATCTATCAAAGATCTAGTTGTTACATTTATGCAATGTGGGAAGTAATGCTTTGAGTTTGAAAGATGTGCAACGCAATGTAATCAGCAATATGAATAAACTACATAATATAACCATTCTTTTTATGCTATTGTACATCAAGATATTTAACCATTGCTCACTTGATTAAAATTTCAAAGAGTTTAATTATGCATATGAGGAGGCAATTAAATTTTGATTGTCAACTTCTATATATCAAATTATCCAATAATCAAGTGTATGTCCATATACAAAAATGGCATCAACGCCAACTCAAACAAAATTTTACAATATGTGGCATATGCCATCTCAGTATCTATTCAATATTTACATGCCAAAATGTCTATCTCATTCTAAACTACTGTGGATCATCAAAATGGAGCCTCTTTGAAGCACTCGTTGCCTCTGAAGGTAGCTGCACAAGAAAAAGTCAAACCACAATTGAGATTAGTTATACTATATAATTTAAAATCGAATAATTAACATCAAATCAATATACATTAAATTATAATTGAACTCTAAAATTGTAATCTTGATTACCTGAAATATCCGTCTCTTCAAAGGGTCAGGAGTTCTAGAATATGCCCCTCTCAAAGAACCGACCAAACCATCTTTTGTAATTTCAATCTATATAGGTGAACAAAAACATAAAACTGATCCAAGTTAGCATACAATTGTCACTAATAGGAACATATAAATACCAAACACAAAGTAAAATGAACACATACTTCTTTAGGTTGATCTTTTTCTTTATCTCCTTTAGGTGTTTCGACACTTCCTCCTTGAGGTGCTTCAACACCTACTCCTTCAAGTGTTCCAATATGTACTGCTTCAAGCGTTGTGGCCCTTGTCAACAAGGACGTATAGCTCATAATCGCGACATAAAAAATGACAAGTACATATGAAACTACCAATCTATGTCGATATATGTATAATCAATATAAGATCTTAAATTTCTTAATTCAATCAAATTTGAGTTCAATTACCTTCCCCTTATCCAACATTACACTTCCATAATCTGGACAAGGTTGCACCTCGCTCACACAAGGTATTTCCTACAAGAGGAAAATAAGATAAACATATAAGTTATTATATAATTTCATTAATGATAATTCAAATGAGAAGAAAGTATATAATAAATAAATGTAAATGAGTGAGTGCAAAAATATATATTGTGTGCATGTCCAGGCCAAATGAAATGGCCCTTAGGGTGCTATCCGTCACATTTGTCAGCTCCTCCTCGAACATCAACTGTTAAATAGACCATGTAAATAAATATTAGTACATTATACTATCTCATATTAATATTCATTTAAAAACAAATGCAAGTTATGAATTCACAACTTAAATTTTACTTATGTCACTATTCCAATGTCCCCCTCTCTAGCAGGAGAGGATCAGACGATGTGTTCCACTCCCTGACCTATAATGTCCACATCACTATGTGTCATAATCGGAAGTGCGTCTAAGGGAAGCTCGACGAGATGTACAAGAGGATCCAAGCATATCTGGCAACACATGGAGCAAGTATGTGGTACACAAATATGTGGATCTGACAAGGATGATGCAGCAGCACTCGAGCCATCACCAACATCACCAGAATGTGGCTGAGCTACTACAAAAGCATGCGAAACCAAAAGACCACTCAAAGAGTGAATAGCATGGATAGTCTGTGTGGCCGCATCCTGCATAATATCTGGATGGTATATTGAAGGTGGTGGTGGAAGGGGAGGAGGGGAAACATATGGGCTGGCATTACTCTAACTCCTAGTCTATCCCGCTAAGCATACTCACCAACTGAAGGGTTTAATGTCAAAGTAATTGACATGATGCCCTAACACAAACTCAAAGATATATACTTTTTTTTTTATAAAGCAAAAGTGGTATATCACAATTAAAATTTAAGTAATTTCAAAACCATACACTAACGCATCCCAAAAAAATTTTCTACAATGTCTCTATGAGTGCACCATTTTATAGAAATTTTTGGTTTATTAACATTAACCGACAAACCAGTGCGGGGTTAACAAATAAAGAGGCTATTTGGGCTTTGGTTATTCTGAGATCTTTCACATCATCATAGGAAAATCCACATGCATAATATTCTCTCATGTCTTCTCGCCATGAATGAAAGGAATTATGTTGCGAGGAGAGGGTTTCTATGTTTTTAATTATTTCTTTCATTGTGTTTGACATCTTAGATAATCGAGGGACTCTCGTATAAACTTTAGAAATGCCCCTTAATTGTTGCAATTTTTCAGAAATTAATTCTTAAATTGATGGCTGTGGAGGTGGTGGAGGTGGTGGAGGTGGTGGAGTGTTTGGCATTTGTGCATTTTCATTGTCAGCAGCCATAATGCCCGATTAAAGTTAAAAACAAATTAATCTAATTAAAATTAGACAATATAAATGAAAATATTATAAAAATACCCTAGTTTTTTAAAAAATCCAACAAAAACCCTAGTTTTTAACAAAAATCTATAAAATTCTCTAATTTTTAATCAAATACATAAAAACACTATTTTTAAATCAAAATCCATTACAAACATTCAATTTTCATCAAAATCCATACTAAACTCAATTTTTTCATAAAAAATCTATCAAAAACCCTATTTTGAAAAAAATCAACTAAAATTACACAAATCTAATTGAAAATTTGATTAGAGCAAAGAAAAATCAAGAATCTAACCTTTTGAAGATGGATTTGCACCAAATCGGATATCTGATTTGCGGAATGAACTTTTCACTGTGCGCCCGCCGCGGTTAAGCAAATGTGAAATGAGAATGAGTTTTAATCGGGCCGATATGGAAATATATATGTGTGTCACAAATCGGATATCCGATTTGGAAATCTAGGTTTGGGCTTTGCTTCGGTAGTGTGTACTGACACCCAAGCCACATAAAGTCAACTCGCATTTTCGCATTTTTGAGTCGATGAAACACGTAATTTTTTCTCCATTGCCACTTTTAGCATACCATGATCCTGCACATGCGGATGAATCAGGGTTTGAGGTCCTAACTCATAATTATCATACATGGAAGGAGAGAATGAGGAAAATACTTTGGTTTAGGGGTTTGTGGTCCACCTTAGGTGATGAACAACTTAATTTTTTTAGAGAATATGAAATGTTTTCTCATAGGAACAAGTGTTATGAGTGTTGGAAGAATGAAGAAGGTTCCCTCTATTTTGGTTGTCATTGATGCCAACATTGGTTGGTAACTATCTATACCCTGATCTATAAATCTTTGTAGTAAGAAGAATCTCAATATGTTGATCAGGTGTGTCATCTATAGGTGTTTTCAGCATATTTTTGTGATCTAGTTGGTCTACTCTGCTAACAAGACTTTGGTGTCATTTTGGCTAACAAGGTGTATCTTTTGTGTGTGTGTTTCTCTTTAGGTCTAGCCCGGCCTAACTTTTGGACAGCATGTTTTTCTCTATATATCAAAAGAAATTATGTGCTAAGCCGATAAGATCTTTTGTATTCCCTTATTTAGACCGACCTAATTAATATTGGAAGCAATGCTTGCATATATCTATGATGGCCTAAGCGATGAAAAATTTGAAGAGAAATGAAAGCTATGTGACAAGGGTAATAATGCAAAGCTACAGATAAGTGTTTTGTGTACCGAAAACTAGAGAAAAAATTAGAGCTTAATCGGAACTACTTCTAGCATTATGTAGGTGCACTGAACTATAGTTCATTTTTGGCAGTGAGACAACATCTTTTGTACTTCGGCATTAAGCCATGTTTTTTACTTAGGTTGTGAGCCTTTTAAGGATAGTGAGTCCTGGCAGTGAGCCCCATCATATTTTGTAACTAGTTACAATATATTGTGAGCTAATCCTCACCGTGGTTTTTCCCATTTTTGGTTTTCCACCTAAAAATTCAAGTGTCTATGTGTTATAATTTTCTTTATGTTCTATTTCACCATAGTTTTTATGTGGATTGTTAATTGGATGGTTACTAATTAATTTGGATAGCCGAATACTGATTCACCCCCCCTTTTAGTATTATGGATATTCAACAATTGGTATCAGAGCTTGGTTCCTTGGAAGAAACCTAACAGCTTAAGGAATGTCCCAGAAATTTAAAACATGGCTGGAAAATATCTTTTTGGTCCTTTAGAAGAAAAATTTGTATCTAAAGAGATCAATGCTTCCCTTGAGGAATTGAACAAAAGCGAGGATGAGAAAGAAACACTGAAAGGAAATTTGAAGGAAGCAAATGAGTGTATCAGAAAGTTGGGAGAGCATATCAAAAAATTCAAAGATAGACATAGAGAAGTCAATGATCAGCTCAAAAAGGTCAATGAAGATATTGCCAGACTAAAAGTGGAAATAGAAGAAAGAAAGTGAATTGAGGAATGTCAAAAAGTTGAGATCTGGATTAAATTCAATGAATGCATGAAGCTTGAACAAGAAGTGATAACCCTAAGAGATGATCTGGAAAAAGCGAAAGCACATGAAGAAAGATTCAAGACAAGTTCTGCAAAGCTTGGTGAGTTAATTTCATCTCAAAAACCTACAAAGGATAAAAGTGGTCTAGGACTTGAAGAAGGACAAAGCTCAAAGACAAAATCAATCTACAAAAAAGTGGACAATCAAAGGAAACCTCAAAGGAATGCTTATCAAAGCAAGGATCGAAGGATCAATACCAGAAGGATCTCCATCTAACAACCTAATAATCAAAGGTATCCATCTTTTAATGGATTTTGCTACTCATGCAATAAATTCGTACATAGAGCAACAGAGTGTAGAAGTATGATGAACCAAAATAGAATAAGACAAAATTTTGGATTCTTTGGTGGACAATGCTATGTTTGCAACAAGTTTGGACATAATTCTATCGAATGTAAAAGTTAGATTATGATCAACAAATTTAATACCAAAGGAAGATTTCATTCTTTTCAAGGCTATTGTTACACATGTAATATTTTTGGACATAAGGCTAATCAGTGTAGGATAAGGATGAATGCAAACCCTCTTGATCAAATATATTTTTTGTGTCACTCTTGCAACAAATCCAGACATATCTCAAAATCTTGTAAGAGCAAAGTTGGGAAGAAACCAAATCTGGAACAAAAGAACAAATCTATGAATAAGGTAAATCCTCATGAAGTAAGGAAAGAAATGGAAATGATTTGGAAAAAAAAGAACCTAAGGATAAGGATAAAACAAATGATCATATATCTACATTTGATGCAAATACCCCTCCTATGAACTGAATCTAGTAATGACTTCAAGGGGAGAAGTCATAGAAAAATTTATTAAGCCCTCGATTTATGAGGTGTCTTATGATGACACAAAGACAAGTGATATGAATCTCTATTTTGATGGTGTTGAATAAAATTCAACAGAAATCAAGCAAATCAAGAAAATTGTTGAGCTCTTTTTCATGGTCTATAATGTATGTAACAAAGGTATTAACAACTTTAAAGTGGAAAAGTAATAAATGCAAAATTAGGGAAAAATGATAAATAATAAAGCAAGCCACTAAGTTAAAGAAAAGAAAATTTGTGCAAACTTAAGTAAAGTAGTACAAGCTGAAGCAAGAAAGAAGCGACTCTAAGTATTGTACCGTGAAACCCTAGTTCCTGGTGAGCTGAAAGGTATTCTCTGCTATTTGAATTTTGTGTTTTTCAAATTAAAGAAGCATTTTGTTAAAATCATTCAAGAGTGTTTCGAGAAATATGGCCACTCCTACTATCATTGAAACTTCTAAGAGGCTCCAACCAAATTTTAGAAGATGTTCATGGAAGGTGTATGAAAATGATCCAATGGGTGCATTCTCGTACATTCCAAGCAATGTACTACCCATCGAAGACCCAAGACTGTGTATTTGTGGGAAGCTCGAAGAATTCGATCACCCGGAGCTGAAATATTTATGGGATAATGAGTTGAATGATGATTTATTACTTAAGAAAAAACATGAAAACCTTGTTCGGATGAAATTGAGTGTTTGGAACTGGTTTCCAAACTTTTCCAATGAAAGTGATGCAAAATTTGTCAAGATGGCCCTAAGTAGGATTCACCACAATCTTGTGTGGATAAATGAAACAGGAGTAATCAATACAAAGGCAATTGGTGCAGTTACTGGTCTTTGTGACACTGGTACCATTCCAGTTTTGAAAGTAGTGAAAAATGATGAGGTCACAAGGTTAACTGGAGCTAAGTTTGAGGAAAGAGCCCTAACCAAAAAATCTATTACAAACCCCGTCGTCAGATATGCAGCCATTATGATTGGACAAAAAGATTACTTCACAAATAGGGAAAACTCAATTTTGGCCATGACAATTCACACAGCTTATGAAGTGGTGGTAAATGGAAAGGACTTTGATCTTTGTGAGTTGTTAAGAGTGCAACTTATGGAAAATTTGAGTATGACAAAGGCGAAGAGACATGTCTTTAAATTTGGCACTCTTGTTGTCTACCTGTTATTTTATTTTCTAAAGGAGCTACCTGGAAGGAAGAATATAATATGGGATAATACTAGGTCAGTTTCTCATGTTAGATTAGTGATTATCTGTGCAGTCTAGGAGACTTTTGGGCACATAACAATTCCCTAACTGCTTTCTTTGCAATTTTTCAAAAGGAAATACAAGAAAGAGAAAGGATTCCAAGAAGACTGGTGAAAAAGTATGAAAAGGAAATAACATTTCTTATGTCTACTGATGAATGCATCATTTAGGTAGTAGAACCCAGAATTCATTAGATTGAACCACTGTGGTATGAAATTGAGGAGAATCCGGTAGAATGATACATTGAGATTTTGTTGGCTAGTCCCAAGAACCCCTCTCTACCTAGATTAGTTACATATTCAGAGAAATATAAAAATATTCACTTAGAAGCTTCTGCATCTAAATGAAGAAAGAAAGTTGAAGCTTTCTTCCAAGATGTAGCATACACTAAGGATGAAATAAAACTATTGAAGGAGGTCCTTGACGAAAGGAAAGCTAAATTTGTGGATCTACTTGCCGAACCCAAAAAATCAGAAAGGCTATTGTCTGGTGCTACACCAGCACCCAGTACAGCTAATGTTGCAAAAGGAAAAAGGAAGGAACAAAGTATCCCTACATTAGTTGATATTGCTACTCCTACTAGCCCTAGCACTAGGGCATACAAGAAATAGGACATATATGCTACTTCACCGTCTATCGCTTCAGGAGGAAAAAGAAGAGTGAAAGAAAATGCTTATAGGAAAAGGAATATAAGTGATATTGAAGAAGAAATTGAGCTTGGTATTGAAGAGGAGCATCAGTTGAAGAGGAATAGAAGAAGTAGTACTTCTGGTGAAGGAGTCAGAACTAGTGTAGAGATATCCACTGACGAGGAGAAAAAAATTGAGGAAGATACCTACCGAATTCATGTGCATGAAAAGAAGAATGAAGAAGGCACACTTGACCCTATGGAGACCATGCCCGGTTCTCCTCTGGTAAGAAATAATCCACCCTTGGTTCTCATAACTTTAGTGAATCACATGATTGATAATTAACTCATGACCACTACTGAGTTATATGATGAGGTTGACAATGAAGGAAAATAAACCATCTTAAATGCTTTTGCTCAGTACATAGTTATATGTAACATAAACATAGACTCCATACAGTCAAAAGTCACTAAGAATGTGTGGAATGAGTTAGTACTTAGAAGGAAAGAAGCTTTGAAAATCAAAGACAAATGAGAAGAGAAGCTATAAAATCTGTTACTTCTACTCAGTAAGAAAAAGAAGCTACAAATTTTTTAAAAGAATGTTCTACAATGTTTAGAGTTAAGCAAAGGGTCAACATGTTGATGACTAAGGAAGATGAGTATGTTGAAAAAGTAAGGCAAGAAACTCATGATGTAATTAAGCAATTAACAAGGAGCTATGGGACAAGAACCAGCTCTTCATCTCACACTGCTCAGACTTGGGAACCTTCTATAGTTATAGAAGTAATGGACAATCCTGTTTTGGAAACTATTGATGAGAGACTTGGTGCTTAGGAAATCCCTACCCCTCAAATGGACACAAATGAAACTACCATTAAGAGGTCTGATGATCATCATAAGGATCAATCCAATGAAAATAGAGAAGAACATCAAGAACATCAAGAAACCTCTGAGAATAAAGAAGAGGAAAACAATGATGCATACAAAGGAAATAAATAAAAATAAAGTGATCAAGATAAGGATGATGAAGACAGAAGAAAGAAAGAAAACAGAAAGCCATCCAGTGATGAAAGTGAAAAATAAAAAGAAGAAGATAAGGAAGTCATTCCGGCTGAAGGTGAAATACTTGAAGGCCCTGAATCATCAAAGAAATTCAGAGAATCATCTGGAAATACACTTAAAGCTCTTCTCTCTAGACAAGCTATAATCCAACCTACACTTCCACCTCATCCAGTAAAACTTCCATCTCATCCAAGTTTTGTGGATTTGACAAAAATCACACCTAGTGACAAAATGAGGCTATGTAACACTTTCATCAGCTCTATCACATAGGAGGCTTCAAAGTCATATCAAAGATACAATGAGTTGATAAATGAGGCTATCAAAACTCTACAAGAGATAGCCCCTGATGCTACTCTAGTCAACTCTCTAGCTTTGATTGAAAATATGAAGCTTATTGTTGATTCTATTAAAGAATACTCATTCAATCTTAAGGTACAAACTGCAAAAGAGGTAGAGTTGAACGTACTTGAGAAAATGTTGTTATTTCTACAAGATAAGTGTACTATTGCATGTGACAAAGCTTTCAAAACGCTAAAAGAGGTAAGAGATTGTGATGAAGAAGCCCAACTACTATTTGTTTACTATATGAAATGGCTAGAAGCCACTCAAGGTATCAAAGATCTAATGGACTCAATTGAGACTCAACTTGCTAATACCTCCAAAGATTATAAGATTGTCGGTGATAGAAGCTATGTCAGATGGATTTCTATTGTAGATTTACAAGATAAGTTCTTTATCCTACAGAGGCAGAAGGAATATTTTATGAGGCGGTATGCCTAGCTTGGAAATATGGTCATGTCCAAACATATTATTGTACAAACGCTGAAAAACTTGAGAAAATAAGTGTTGCTCCATCCACTCTAGAAGAAGGAGAAGAATGCCTGGCAGAAATAGAATCTCTGCACAAAACTCTTTCCGAGGAAAAATGCATCTGGGATGATGGAAATCCTGATTGGGAGGTAATTCTAAAAGAATTACAAGGTGCCCCTAATGCCTGAATTTGAAGTGTTTCCTTGTCCTTTGTCCTTGATGTCAAAGGGGGAGAAGAAAAGAAAAAGTTAAAATGATTGTTTTTGTACATATGTTAGGTGAAGTTGTGCATACTTTTTGTTTTGAGGAAAATTTCATTTTTTGGCACATGTTGCCATCAATGACAAAGGGAGAGATTGTTCGAAGAATGAAGAAGGTACCCTCTGTTTTGGTTGTCATTGATGCCAACATTGGTTGGTAACTATCTATACCCTGATTTGGAAATCTTTGCAATAAGAAGAATCTCAATATATTGATCAGGTGTGTCAGCTATAGGTGTTTTCAGCATATTTTTGTGATCTGGTTGGTCTACTCTGTTGACAAGACTTTGGTGTTCTTTTGGCTGACAAGGTGTATCTTTTGTGTGTGTGTTTCTCTTTAGGTCTAGGCTGACCTAACTTGTGGATAACACATTTTTTTTGTATATCAAAAGAAATTTTGTGCTAAGCCGACAAGATCTTTTGTATTCCCTTATTTAGGCCGACCCAATTATTATTGGAATCAATGCCTGCATATATCTATGATGGCCTAAGCGATGAAAAATATTAAGATAAATGAAAGCTATGTGACAAGGGTAATAATGTGAAGCTACAAATAAGTGTTTTGTGTACCAATAACTGAGAAAAAAATTTAGAGCTTAACCGGAACTGCTTCCAACACTATGTAGGTGCACTTCTACAGTTCATTTTTGGCAGTGAGCCAACATCTTTTGTACTTCAACATTAAGCCATCGTTTGTACTCAGGTTGTGAGCCTTTTAAGGATAGTGAGTCCTAGCAATGAGCCATAATATTTTGTAACTGGTTATAATATATTGTGAGCTAATCCTCACCGTGGTTTTTCCCATTTTGTGTTTTCCACATAAAAATCTTGGTGTCTGTGTTATAATTTTCTTTATGTTCTAGTTGTGTCCCACTTTTTGGCCAAGATGGACATTTATATCAACATTTTTAATTGAACCTTCACCTTCTTAGACCTATAGTAGTTAAAGCGTTTAGAATTTGAAGATGATGTGAAGTAGTGATTTGTGCTAATTTGTGTCTAGATTCTAATTTTTTTTTTAAATAATTCATGAATCTTTCAACATCTCCTTTAATAACTAGTTTAAACAGTAAACAACATTTTTAGAAAGTAAATTTATGTCATCAAACATAACTTTTTTTCTAGAAAGGATAAAATTCTAATTTTTAAAATATAGATTCTTAACATCAATATCTAGGGCAAGGATATTTTTTTATAATTTTTTGTTACATTTTTTTCTAATTAATTTTGTCATTGTAACTATAATTTGGACATAGGTGTATGTCTTCAAACATAACTTGTTGTGTATATATCAAATCCAATTATTTTTTTTGGTGAAACAAGGGACATCAATACCTAGAGCAAAGGTATTTTTTGAATTATTTTAACAATGGTTTACTATTTTTCCACCTCTGTAGAATGAAGAACTTGATGTTCGGTGAAAAATCTATGTTAAGTAAAAATTGAAAATTATATAAATGATAAAATGAAAACATATGAAAACTATACTTGTTGGAAAGATTGTTTTGAGGGCTATGATCTTCCAAAATATGATTTCTAAATGACTTTATTTAATCCCTCAAAAGGGAAAGAAAGATTATTTTTCTTGCTAGCATTTTGATAGGTGCGAGTGAGACTCCATTGTGAGTATGATTTAATACTAGAGGGGTTCTATCCAAGGGGGTTTGATATAAGGGGGTATTATCTAACCCTCTTTAATTAAAACCCCTTATATGAAACCTCTCAAGGCTTAAATCATTATTTTTTCTAAAAATAAGTGATTTTAGGAAAAAATCGGGATGTCCCAAAAGTGGGACACACTATTGCGGCAACACCCATGCAATTGGAGGAAAAATTGGCATCACTTTCTATGGATTCTTTTAATACCATTGAAGACCATTTGATAAAATTTAAATCATTAAAGTCTCAATTGGTTGGTTGTTGTAAGGATAAAATTGATAAGGAATTTGTATTCTTGATTTTGTTAAAGTTGAAAGGTTCATTCACATACGTCTCCACTTCATTTTATTGTATAATGGATGGATTAGGTGATTCATTTTCCATGCCTTCTTTTGAGACATTTTGTTATAGGTTAACTCGGGAATAAGATAAACTTAGTCAACATGATGCACACTCTAAGAATCATGCTTTGATTACATCATCACCTAAAGGTAAAGGAAAGAAGAATTCAAAACCTACGACATAATCTTATGATTCACCCACCTCTCCTAGAGAGGATAAAACTAAGAAGGATAAACCCAAGTGTGGTTATTGTAATAGATCTAGACATGGTGAACATAAATGCTATAAGAAAGAGTTGGATAAATGAGGCAACTTCTAAAGTAACATAAAATTTCTTTTCCTTCTAAATCTACAATTTCACCCTCTTCTTCTTCACAACCTTCATCTTCCACATATACAGGGGTCGTAGGAATTGCTAATGGAAGTGATAAGGTAAAAGATAATAAGATGAGGAGTCATGCTCTTGTTGTAACAAATGAATTTAAAAATTGGATTCTTGACTTTGGAGCCTCATATCATATGAAAATATCACCTGATAGGTTTTCATCCTTGAAGCATACTTCAATCATGAAGATCTTGATGGCTAATGGTGTTAGTTTCGATGTATTAGTTAAAGGAGTTGTTGATGTGCCCAATGGTAGTTTTCATGATGTTCTTTGTATTCCTAATATTTGATATAATCTTCTTTCTGAATAGCAAATAGAACATACTGGGAAATCTATTGAGTTCACTCTAGATTCAGTATTCATTCATGACTTGCATAGTAGACAACTTGTTGCAATGGGTAGGGATGACCATAATGCAAATATCTACACCTTTTCTCATTTTATTCTTGATAGTGAATGTTCTAAGGACCACTCTCCTAGATCAAGTGTGGGTAGCTGTTCAGATGGTGGCTTTGGTGGTTTTCTGAACCTCACCCTTTATCATCCCTTTGATGAGGTTCTATCATCTTTTGCTTCTTCAAATTTGAGTTTTGACTTGGTTTCCAAGACTTCAAATGAGAAGAACACATTTTTTTCCATATTTGTTTATGAAGGATGGTTTCATGATAGGTGTATCAGATTTGGTTTATCATTCCTCTTCTATAGATTTGGAGGACATGTTTGATGGGATCACTCTCCTCTTTGATCACACATCTTCTTTGGAAATTACTCTTGAGTTTCCACATCCTTTATCTTCTTCCTTGATTGGGTCATACTTGATTTTGTTGATACATATTTGGAGACACTTGATGTATCTTCAAAGATATCATTCTTGAGGCTTCTTCCCTCTTGCTTCGTCATGGAGATGTGGTTTCTTCAACATTGGCCATTGGATTTGTTTCTTCCCAAGGGGAGACATATTGTTTGTCGATATTGGATTCTCTTTTATCTTCAAACTTTCTTCAGTGGTTGTAGAGATACTTCATTATGACGGGGCTATGTGGTCTCTTTCTTTCCCTCTTATGTGGGGCATTTGTAATGTATATATATATGATGGATGTTGTACTTAGGGGTATCATGGAATACTCCATCTTTCATCACTTAATTGTATCTTTTCTCTTTTGGAGAAGGGACTTTTCCCATGTGTTTTTTCTCTTTTTCTCCATTTGTGAGAGATTGCATTTGCATTTATACTTTGGTACCTTTAATGGCCTTGTATTTGGGACCCAATGTTGCATCTTTGCATTATTTACATAATAATTGTTTCTCCCTAAGTTGCACTTAAGGGGGGATGTTGGTGTAAATAGGTACTTTTGCTATCTAGTTACTTAGTGGGGTCCTATTTACATATTAAGTCCACTTAGGTCCTAGGCATATTTAAGTTGTTTAGATAAGATTTTATCTTTTTAACTTTTATTAAATATTAGTGTCCTAAGTCATTTAATGTTGACCTGTGTCATTTAATAATGACAAATTCATTTAATGTTGGTGCTTCGTCACACCTTGTCTATATAAGCAAGGTCATTGTACACTCTTGTAAAAATATACCTCATCATCATATTTGATAGATATTAATATCAAGAAAGCTTATTCCTTGCATGCTCTCTTGTGGAAGGTTTTCATTGTTTTTGCAGGTGGTCTTGGGATAGTGCTAATTTTTAGCTCCTACAATGCCAACGAATGAACACACATAATGACATCTATAGGGGTCCTTTACTTTACATGGATCTCAGTATCCTTTCATGTCTAAATATTTAATTTACATGCCTTTTATGAGTGCTAACATATTTGAGACAAATGACCGTGTAGGGATTCACATGCACCTCAAAGTTGGGAAAATTTTTAATGGTTAAATTTACATATCCATGCCAATTCCCATTTATTTTAGGGATCATTTTGATGGAATGACTTAATAAAATTAAATATTGACAAATGGCTCAATTTTGTGTGAAGTTTGGCTCATTCCCCAATCCTTCACCTATCCCCATTTACACACACCCTCACACACTTGACCTTATCTATAATTCCCTATTTACACATAGACCTACACATTCAATGTTCATTATGTCTATTATTTCCCACCATACCTTAAAGATCAACATCTCCCTAAATATTACTATTGTGAGGTTCCAAGTGAATCCCACGAGTATAAGACCAATCACACATCCATTGATCTATCCAAAAACAATTCAAATATTCAAGTTCAAAAATTTCCAACTCCTACCCATTTTATTCCCAACATGAACAACTTGATACATTAAATCAATTTTAGTATCAAAACAAATAAAATTCAATACGACAGTAAAATTATTTATTCTCCATCATTTTAAATTTCAATACTTTTATCCATCCAAATTTAATTTCTTAACTTAATATTGAATTATTCCATTACTATGCTCAAAATAATTATTAATCTAATCTACGTAAAAATCTAGTTAACGCCACGCTGCCATCTACTTCTTTAAATATGTTGCGTCTACCATTATAAATTTTTTCAATTATAGACTTTTTCTACGTAGATATTGTGATCTGAGAATTTCAAAACTCCATTAAATCAATGGACTTATTTATCAATTGGTTTGCAACGATTTAATGTTAGGCCATCAATGTTGAATGATATTTGACGCGGCAAAAAAATAGATTTTTTTGTTGCAAATTTGAATATGTCAAACACGTATTCTCACAAAATAAATTTGAGTGGTTATACCACATTTTTCTTTACTACTAGATACCACAATATCTGCCATGTTATTATATTATAATAATACATAGGATTATATATAGCAATAACTAAATGTGTAGCAAGTGAAACTAGCATAATCTAATGGATTTTTAATTGAATCAAAGTTGAGACAGGGACCACCTTTGGCTTAATAGGAGAGGACACAAACATTTATACACCGAAATAATTAGATTCCATCAATGACTAAAGAATTATTCTAGTCATCATGTCATATAGAAGGGAGAATCCACTAGTTAGTTCTAGAATCTCATTATGATGAGAACTTGTAATATGTTTTATTACTAATCTAATATCTTGAAACAAATCCATGAAAATGTCAGTACATCTTGATTATACATATTCAAATTAGGTAAAGGTATCTCATTCTTAGACTCCACAAAAACAAAAAGACCCGGATCTTAGATTGGAGGTTGCATTCCCTCAAAACCCTCACCCATCATCACTTTAAAGGAAAATATGTCTAAAATACATCTTTACACCTCCACATTGTACACCACCACCTCTGCTTTGTGTGAAATTATACCAATATAGAAGCATGCATACTCAGATTCAATTTATTTGAGCTATCCCTTTTATACCTAACACAACTTTGCATAGATTAAGAGCATGCATATTTTGACATAGAATATTTTCTTTGATCAAAGATATAATGCCTACCCTTTGTGCAAGGGATCCCTGGGAGACCAAAATCCAAGGCTCGCCATGAAATAGGATGCCAAGAAATACCAAATCTTACCCAACCAATAACTAGCAAACAAACATCCATTAATACCTCATGTAGTAGTCAAAATAACACGAATAAAAAATACTCTCCACCACATTAAACCCATTCTAGATGCATTAAGAAGAATCTATCAAAAAAATCTTCACACAAAATGATTCATGCAAAATATTTCCCATTAAAAACTATCATAAATATGTATGGAGCTACTACCTCTAAAGAGACCAAAAACCATCAAGGCACTTGGGATGATATTAGAATGGGGGTCCATAACATCTTGACTGAGTTCAAATTATTAATTTCCTCTCATTCTTGAACATCCATACTTTATATAGCTAATTATATTGAATGGTTTATACCCTTGTTAACTAGGAGATCAACTATAGAGTTTTTTTCTTTATGACAATGGATATATTTGATCACCTTGAACATACTTATCCACATACCTTCTTCTTCAAGATACAATCCAATCATCTAATTATAAATTTTACCTTTCTTTAATGTAGTCATACAACTTATCAAACAAGTGTCTTTAATTTTTTTAACTCATGGTTCATCCTTCTTTATAAGCCAATATTAGACCCACAATAAGCACACCTCATTTAGCTCCATTGTTTGATTTTCTTCCTAACATCTAAGATCTACTTTTTTCATCTTGTAATAAGTAAATTGCTCTTACTATACCTAAATTTCCTCTAAATGCCCAATCAAAGTTCAACTTCACATTGCCTACATTTGGATTCAACTAAATTATATTCTTGTTTTTACTTATTAACACATTAACATGTTATTATTCACACTTTAGTAAATATTTAGATGGTTTTTTCTATTTTTTGAATCAATCTTCACTAAATTATATTTTATGAGTAGTGGTCTATTTAGAAGAACTTGTTTTTATGAGTTAAATGGTCCACTTAATACTTAGCACATTCAAGTGATATTCATAGAGGTGAAGCATCAATATTTTAGGAGATGTTTGTTGGAAGTTGGAAGTATGTCATTGATGATACAGTTTGGAAACATGAGCATGAGGTGCATATATTGCTTGACCTAGTGTTTTCATTGATGTCAACATTGTTATGATCATTCTAGCATAGTTCAGAATTATTTTGGTGACATATGTACAGAGCAAGTTGGTTCGGAAAATATGGTTATACAAGAAATTGGCTAAGTATTTCCTTTGGTAGTTTTGTGGTTCAATGCATCAATTTTTGGGTCCACACTCCACTGCAAGTGGAGATATCACTCTGTGATTCTAACTATATTTTTGAGATCATCAGATGCAGCTACATTCAAGATTTGGTGATATTTTGTGAAGTTTCCCAAAAGATATGTATTGCAATGTTCAACCCTATATACCGTAGTCATTCCTTATACAATGTATCAAGTATGGTAGATTTCACAATTTTTCGTGGATCAATTATTGTGTTCTGTGATGTTGAAAATAAGCTAATAGATTTCAGCTAAATGGGAATTCGAATATAGATCGAGCTTTGAGGTCACATGTTTGGAGAATTGTATGCGTGTATGAAGGTTTTACATGTTTAGATCTATTTTGGGCTGATCTAACACATTTGATGTTTTTTGGAGGACAAGCAAGTAACTTTATCTTATTTGGGATTTATATTAGGTCTAGATGCCAACCTATCTTGATGAAAATTGAATTTTGAATTATGGAAAGAGTTATTGAAATAATGTTTTGAGGATGACATGCTTAACTTTGTGTGTTACTTCTAATTAGGTCGAGCCAATTGAAGTTACACTTGATATGGATATTAAAAATAAGAGATTAGCTTCGAAGTTTTCAGAGTTTAGGAGATGAGAAGCATAGGATGATGAAGAGATGGAATATTGAATGCAAGTATTAAGAGATATATGAAATGTATGGTGCTTCACCTACATGTGTGTGATGCAGAATTGAGCAGATTGTGGATAGAGCAAAGTATTGATTCAGATTAGCGTGAAGATCATTTTGTACTTCATTGGAATTGTAATCCATCATATGATAGATGCTATTGTATCGATTCCAATAGGTTGTATAGCCACCCCTTCTTTATGCCTTCTCTTTCTTTGTGGGCAGTGAGTTCACTTGGATAGTGAGTCCACCTGGCAGTGAGCATTTCTATAATATACTATATACGGATATAATATATTTTAAGCTAACCCTCACCGTGGTTTTTCCCATTTTAGGTTTTCCATGTAAAAATACTGGTGTTCATGTGTCGTTTGATTTTTTGGTTGGCTTTATGCTTTCATACATCTTTGAAGTTATATTTATTCTGATAATTGGATGGATTATGCTTAATTGATTTAAAGGAATCTTGATTCACCCTCCCTCTTAGTATTTCGGGTGTTCAACAATTGGTATTAGAGATTAGTTCCTTGAAAGGATCTTGACCGCTTTGGAAAGATCTTGGAGTTTGAACACATGGCTAATAGAAAGTATCTTATTCCTCTAGAAGAGATTCCTTCTATTCAATACACAGAAGAAGATTGCATGTTAGACAAAGATGGAGAACTCAAAGTTTCTCTTGAAGATCTTAACAAAGTTAAAGATGAAAATAGAGATTTGCAGGAAAATCTTAAAGAGGAAAATGAGTGCATCAGAAAACTAAGAGAGCATATCAAGAAATTCAAAGTCATAAGGAATTCAATGAACAATTAAGGCAAGCAAATGAGAATATCATTGGATTGAAAGTGCAAGCGGAAAAAAAGAAAAGAATTAAGGAATGTTTGAATACAATGGCAAAAAGAAATATTGATGAATGCACAAGACTTGAACGAGAAGTGGTAAATCTAAGATCATATTTGGAGAAGGCAAAAGGATATGAAGAAAAATTCAAAACAAGTTCTATAATGCTTGATGAATTGCTTGCAGGTCAGAAAGCATCTAAAGATAAAGGTGGTCTAGGACTTGAAAAAGGTGAAATTTCTAAATTAGATCAAACATCTAATGCAAAAAGGATCAGTGAACCAGAGAAGAATGAAGACAAGAGGAACTACGAAAAAGTTCTAGAATCAAAGAGACAATGCGAGTAGACTCCCAATCAGACAACTCAATGCTCAAAGGTACACATATTTCAATGGTTTTCTCTATTTTTGCAATAAATTTGGACATAGAGTTGTGGAATGTAGAAGCATAATGAATCAGAATGTTTCATCCTTTACTGGTCAATGCTTTACATGCAAGAGATTTGGACATAGAGAAAATAAATGCAGAAGTCAGATGATGAATAGATACAACAATGGTAGAATGATTCAATCTTTCAATGGTTACTGCTATACATGCTATGGATTTGGACACAAGGCTAATCAATGCATATCCAAAACAAATGGAAGGAATTATGATCAAAGGAATATCATATGCAACAATTGCAGAAATCTTGGACATATTGTTAAATTTTACAGAAATAAAAGCACAAGGAAGAATGATCCAATGAAGAAGAATGAACTAGTTAAGAAGATTGATCCAAATGAAGTAAAGAAGGAAATGAAAAATACATGGAGAAAGAAAGAAGAGACTAAGGATAAGGGAGAATCTATCCAATCTTCAGTGGAGATGTTTCCTCTGGTAACTAAGCCCAAAGCTATGGCTTAGGGAGAGCTTTATTGAAAATCATATAACCCCTTGTCGATATGATGTTTCTTGGCTTGGCATGAAGATATAAGATGGAGATGGATAGTATGAATCTTTTGAAGAAAACTTTGAAAGAAAATATTCTAATGTGGCAATTTGCAGAGCTTTGAAAGTTGACTATGCATACAAGGTTTTGAAGTTTACAAACTTTTGTCTGAAGCATTTATTGTTGAAATGGGTCAAATCAAAGAGCTAAAAGTGTGCTTGGGAAGACAAATTCATTTCTCTAAGTGCATTCAAAGAAGAAAAGAGGAGAAATAAATAAGTTTGAAGGGTCTGAAGCATCTCCAAGTTGCATAATCTCAAACCCAACTTTGTCAAGCAAAGAAAAGGTATTTAGCAATCACTAAACATTCTAAATTTCTAGAATTATCATTTAAATTAATTTAAATGCAATGGAAATATCGGAAATATTAGATATCTCAAAGACTGCAACCTAAATTTAGAAGGTACTCTGCCAAAAGCTTAGAAAATGATCCCCTAGGTGCATTTTCACAAATTCCTCTTGGGGTCCTGCCTACAAAAGATGTTAGGAGTTACATTCATGGAAGTTTGGAAGAACACACCTATGGAAAGTTGCAATATTTATCATGGATATAAGAATTGATTGGAAAATATTACACCTTCAAACCGGAATACAAGATCTTGAAAGAGAATAAATTAGATGTGTGGCATTGGTTTCCATACTTTGGAAATGAGGAGAAATGTATTAGAATGGCATTGAGCAGAATACATGATCAGTTCATGTGGATTTATGGTTCCCACATGATAACCAAAGAAGTGATCAGAGAAATCATTGGTTTATGATCCACCAAACCAATTCCAGTAAGGAAATTTAGCAAGAAAAAATATATAATGTTGCAAACAAGTGTTGCATTAAACCCTATCAAAAATATGATAGTGCAATATATAACTATGATGATTGGACATATGATTTATGGAGACAATTCAATCTCTACCACCGCAATTCAAGTGGCTTTGGATATGATTGAGAATAATGTTGAATATGACCTTTGTGAGTTGCTCTAGCAACAATTGTTGAAGAATCTAAAAGAAATCAAGAAGAAAAAGCAGGTATTTAGGTATGGCATGTTGGTAATATGATTGGTTTTCTACTTTATGAATGAAGTTCCGAGTGTTGGAAAAGTCAATTGGTCAAATGAAAAACCTATCGCTCACCAAATAAAATAGTACATGAGTAATATTGGAGATTTAGAGGCTCAAAGTGATGCCCTTATAGCTTTCTTTGCAGTATTTCAGAGAAAAATGAATATGAGAGAATTCTAAGAGAATTCATAAGGAAATATATGAGTGACAATACCTTTTTGGTATCCACTGATTTTTACATTATGGAAGCAATTGAACCAAGAACCACTTGGGTTCCAGAGCTTGGTTATGAAATAACAAAAGATGAAGCCATTGGCTATGCAGAAGTGTTTCTCAACAGCCCTAAAGACCCTAGCAAGCCAAGATTTGGAGGTTATAGAGAGAAGACAATAGAAGTGAAGAATAAATTCAAGAAGTCATGGATTAATAGAGATATCAAAGATAAAGTAGAATCATATGCCAAATAGTTTGGCATCTCAAGAGACAGAGTCAGGGCAGCTATAGAGAGTGTTCAAACTGATGTGAGTATAGAAGAGGCTTCTAACAGTTCTAGAAGATCAACTACTATGTCTTTACCTGCAGTTGGTATGAAGAGATCCATAGATAGACCTCTAGTAAGGGAGAATTCCCCTCCAAAAGTTCCTACCATCAGGGTTGAAGAAAAGAGGACCACTAGGAGAGTTAAGCAGAAGGACAGAAGGAAAAAAGGAAAATGGCACCACTATGACATCTGAAGAAGACATGGAAGGAAATATGCATACAGATGACGCTCAACATGAGCATGAGACTATTGAATCAGTAGGTGAAGTTGCTGAAACAAACCTCAAATCATTGATTGATTCCTTCAAGGAATACATATCCGGATTGGAAGAACAAGTTGGAAAAGAAGTTGGAGCATGACAAGCAAAAAGGTGTTTTTTGGACATTATAGAGAGGAGTACAACAACACACAACAAAGTAGAAGAGAGCTTGAAGGATGTTCAATATTGTTAAGAACAAGCAAGAAATTTATTCTTATTTTGCATGAAGTGTCCTTACCACTCAAAGTATAAAGGATGATATGAACACAATTGAGACACAAATCAGAAGTGCATCAAACAATTATGACCTAGTGCAAGACAGAGATATGATCTAACCTAGAATGCTTTGGTGATCTTACAAGAAGAATACTTTACTTTGTTGAGTCAAAAAGATGAATTAATCAAACAATTTGAGAAGTTAAGGGAATTGGTGAAGATGAAGCACATACCTGTCTTAAGTGCCCTTGTAAATACTGACAATACTTCAAT
Organism: Sequoia sempervirens; assembly: GCA_007258455.2. Lineage (NCBI taxonomy): Eukaryota > Viridiplantae > Streptophyta > Pinopsida > Cupressales > Cupressaceae > Sequoia > Sequoia sempervirens. The sequence continues at coordinate 526,569,621 of VDFB02000015.1, forward strand.
GATAAATCTTAGTCCTAGTACTCCAGAAGAAGGAAAATAAGTCTTGGTAAAGCTTGAATCACAATACATGACATTAGTAGCAGCAAAGAAGCTTTGGGAAGAAGGTAGATCTACTTGGAAAGACATCCTACAGAGGCTCCAAGAGTCAACATCCTCAGGTTGACAATGTCCCACTCTTATGCATTTTCTAAATATTTCATAATCTTATTTTTGCATAAATAAAGATATAGAAGTTTATTTTTGGTTAATTCCCTGAGGGGGAGTCAACACACTCTTTCATCTATCCCTATTCGCATATATATCTAAGGGGGAGTATACAAAGTTTTGTACATCCTTTTCCATTGATGTCAAAGAGGGAGTATACAAAGTTTTTTACATCCTTTGTCATTGATGTCAAAGGGGTAAAGAAGATAGAGATATTGAAAAAAAATTGAGATGCAAAGATATTGGGAATGATACATGGGATGAGATATGTGTAAGGGGGAGAGAAAAACAAAAACACAGAGAGAGAGAGAGAAAAAAAGTTTTTCAAACACATGTTGCCATCAATGAAAAAGGGGGAGATTGCTCGAAGCTGGAAGTTTGTCATTGATGATACAGTTTGGAAACATGAGCATGAGGTGAATATATTGCTTGATCCAGTGTTTCCATTGATGTCAACATTGTTTTGATCATTCTAGCATAGTTTGGAAGTATTTTTGGTGAAATATGTACAGAGCAAGTTGGTTCGAAAAATATGGTTATACAGGAAATGGCTAAGTATTTTCTTTGGCAGTTTTGTGGTTCAATGAGTCAATTTTTGGGTTCACACTCCACCGCAAGTGGAGATATCACTTTGTGATTCTAACTACAGTTTTGAGATCATCAAATGTAGCTACATTCAAGATTTGGTGACATTTTGTGAAGTTTCCCAAAAGATATGTATGACAATGTTCAGCCTTGTATACTGCACAATCATTCCTTGTAAAGTGTATCAAGTGTGGGAGATTTTGCATTTCTCCTCAGATAATTATTTTGTTTTTCAATATTGAAGATAAGCTAATAGATATCGGTTGAATGGGAATTTTAATATAGATCGAGCTATGAGGTCGCATGTTTGGTGAATTGTATGTACGTATGAAGGTTTTTTGTTTAGGTCTATTTTTGGGCTGATCTACTACATTTGATTTTTTGTGGAGGACAAGCAAGTAACTTTATCTTATGTGGGATTTTTATTAGGTCTAGGCCGACCTATCTTGATGTAAATTGAATTTTGAATTATGGTGTGAGATATAGACATAATTTTTTGAGGACGACATGCTTAATTTTGTGTGTTACTTCTAATTAGGCCGACCTAATTGAAGTTACACTTGATATGGATATAAATAAGAGATTATATTTGAAGTTTTCAAAGTGTAAGAGATGAGAATCATAGGATGATAAAGAGATAGCAGATTGTATGTGAGTATTAAGAGATATATTACATGTATGGTGCTTCACCTACATGTGTGATGTAGAATTAAGTAGATTGTGGAAAGAGCAGAGTATAGGTTTAGATTAGTGTGAAGATTATTGTGTCCTTCATTGGAACTATAATCCATCATATGATAGATGCTATTGTATCAGTTCAAATAGGTTGTATAGACATCCCTTCTTTGCTCCTCCTCTTTCTCTATGGTCGGTGAGTTCACTTGGATAGTGAGTTTGTTATTCCTTGCATAACCACCCCATTTTAAACTTGTTTAAAATAGGTCCCCCTTGTTCTGTTCTATTTCCGGTTCCACCCCTTTGTTTTCTACCTTGGGTGTTTTTTGTTTTGCTTTGGTGGACGTGGAACTGGGATCGAAACCAAAATTTGGAATTTCTTCTAAGTTCTGGTTTATGTTTCATTCCTGGTTCCAATTCCGCCCCTTTGAGCTTATTCTTTGTTGTTTTGGCATAAGCAGGATGCAGAACGAAACTGAACTCTGGAACTTTTCTAAAGTTCCAGGTTCTGGTTTCGTTCCGGTCTTGATTACGCCGGTCTTGTTTGTTTGTTTTTTCTTTGTTCTTTTCTTTTGGTCGTGGGGTGTTTTCTTCCCTTCTTTTTCTTCTTTCTCATCTTTTTCCTCGTTGTCTCTTTGTATGTTGTCGGAGGTGGGATTGGGATGGAATCCAAACCTAATACTTTGAAAAATTTTAGTGCGGATTTGGTTTCATTCCCACCCCCGTTGTGGTTCGCCCGAGATCGGTTTTTTCTCTGATCCCACTTGCGTTTATTTCCGTGTTTGTTCCTTGTGTTTGGTCTCTTTTACGGGTTCGGGTTCAGAATGGATTTGGGATTTGGTTTTTTGTAAAGTTTCAGTTTCCTCATCTGGTTCCGACTCTGCCCCCTGCCCTGCTGCGGTCCCTGATTACTTTTCTTTTTGCGGGTGTGGAGCCGGAATGTGGGTTGAACTTGGAAATTTTGGTTATTTCCATGTTTTGTTCCCGTTCTGACTCTGGTCCTGGTTTCGGTTTCATTTTGACTCCTCCCCCGCCGATATTAAAGGAAAGTATGTTTCTGGTTCGGATTTGGTTTCGCCTCCACCAGAGTTGAGTTTCTTTTTGCTAAGTATAATTAAATGAAGGATATATGAAAGGTGGGATGAATGATGATATTTTCTATGCTTTAGAGGACTAATAAAGGCATTGTTTCGTAGGATTAAAGCATGTAGAGAACATCTGATGTTGTTTCTCAAGGAAGTCTGTTGGAAAACGTGCCTCAATCTTACTGGCATGAAACTCCTGAAAGAGTAAAGTCGGTGAGACCCTCTGGAAGTCTTGCCGACTAGCAGTTGTGTTCTATTCATTTGAAATGCTCAAGTTGCTGAGACGTTGTTTTTGTCTTTCCAACGGGAGTCATCGGCAATACATTTCAATCGCTGTGAGTTTTTCTATCTCTCTCCGCCTGAGGAGAACTCTCGCTGTTAGTTGTTCACAAGGTTGTCATCGGGGAGACTCTTGGCTGAAAGGTTTACACTCGATATGATCTCCTGCCGATGACTGTTGGTCTCATCGATAGGTGTTTTGACATTGGTAAGACTTAAGGGCTCTATATGACTCATAGCGAATGTGATAGTCTTGCCGATGAGTCTGTTGTTGACTCCGGTGAGAGGTCTCGCCGATCTTGCCGATAGAAATAGTTTGGACGATGGTCTTGGATATTGGTATGACTCTTGCAGCTCGTTATGACCTCTTGTCGATAGTTGTAAGTTATGCAGATAGCGTCAGTGGAGCATTGTAGCATCGAGGAGACGCGGCTAGTGTCTCGCCAACATGTGATTCTGCTTAAATGAATTTTGACCGTCTGAAAATCCTCCATGGTATGTGTTCAACCAATCAAAGGAAGCTGAAGGCGAACTGTTGCCAATTAGACTGTTGTGACCGTTCTTGTGGGGAAGATCAGCAGACTGTGAGCGATATGGATATACTCTGTAATTGAAGAGGTAGATCAGTATTAATGACAATGCTTCAGAACATTCAAAGCAACTTTGCAGGAGTGGTTTTTGAGGTCAAGAATGAAACGCGTGAAGTCTTAATGGCAGACACGAGGGCTGCGAGTAAAGGAGGATGGTTGTAAAAGATCTAGAAACCATGCCTGAGAGTGATCTTTTGCCGACATAAACAGAGTGCATTCATTTAATGCATCTTTGACTTTGTTATGAAACTCTTCTAGGGCCGAATCCTTCTATGACTGACTTATTGTAAACCCTAAATAGGGCTGACTCATTTTTGGTGCGTGTATAAATATGGCGTTTTTGCCTCTTTGTAAAAAAAAAAAGACCTTTTTTTAAGAATTAGCAAGTTAGGGTTAGAAGGTAGAAAACTCGAGAGCAGAAGTAGAGTAGGAATTAAGTTCAACAGGAGGAGGTGATGTATCTTCAGGATTTTCTTAGTATAGATGGAGATAGTTTGAAGACATGGGTTTTCTTACACTGGTGATCTTGCTAGATTTGTAAATGTTTTTTATCTATTTCACCAACAATAGAAGCAACCAGATTTAAATCTACTTCATATTGTGCTCCAGAATGGTATTTATCTTGGGGTTAATTATTTGATTTGGACAACTTTCAAGGAATGAAATTTTATTTTATGTTTTGTTTAAATGAGGATTTGCAATCTACTATTAAAGTTTGCACTATGAATGAATGAAACTTTGTATTAATTACAAGATAACTTTATTCTACAGTTTTAGTTTAGGAATTCCTTGGAAGGTAACAAGTCTGATTAGTTGGATGAATCAACATTCTCTTCAATTTAAAAGCTTTAATCTATCTTTTTATATTTCTTTAAAACCACAGGTTAGAGTAGGTTTAAATATATGTTTGATCTTATAACAATCCAGAAGCTCAATACCAGCAGACCCCTTGAACATTACAGCCATATTGACCAATTCATGAAACAACAACGTTGTGAACCAACATCAAAGACCTTGGGAGGTGATCAGTTTGATTGTTGATTGTCTTTTTTAGGAGAGGTGAGATATTTCACTTTTATCTTACCTACATGTTGTGGGTCAACTTGGCACCATCAATAGATCTAGTGCTAGAAGGAGGGCTGACACGTTGGGAATATAAGGTTGAAGGTCAGAAGTGATTCATTTTATGCCCTCCTCCTCATAACGCCATCAACAGATCTGGCGCTAGGAGGGCCAGAAGAGAAAACTGAATAATATTGGGTTTTTCTCCCTAGAGAAGTCCCATAGAGTTCTTCGATCAACTAACAACCCACCACCTTTGATAGAACTCAAGACCCCAACAAGACACAAGATTCACAAGACTGGGGCAACCATTATACCACCCTTGTCAGCTCCATTCACTCCACCAGGCTTTTCACCAATACCCTGGTGGATACTCGTCAATCCACCACCAACTCCATCTCAAGTGCCATTACAGCTGGTTCAACCCATCCAACAGCTGGCTCAACCCCCACCACCGCCACCAATGACATTCTTTATGAATAATCCCTCTCCATTAGGGACTATTCTTGGAGGCTTTCATGATATGCCTAAGAATCCTAAGAGATTATGTCCCAAATGCATTCATGGTGAATCAAGGAGTGTTGAAGAGCACATACAAGCTTTTAATGACACTTGTACCAGAGCCCAAATAGCTCACCATGATGTAGTTTGTAGGTTGTTACCTTATTCCTTAGGAGATATGGCTTACAACTAGTACCTAAATCTTCCACAAGGTTCTATTCTGAGCTAGACAGACCTAGAGAATGCTTTCATCAATCAGTTCAAAGTTTATGTGGATCCAGCCATTTTGTTCCACCAATTTGCTACCATTAGGAAGGAGCCCTATGAATCCCTGCCCTTGTTTAATACCAGGTTTCAACAAATGTATAGGAGACTTCAGGACCCCTATCTAGTTGCCGAGAATAGTGCCATTCAGGCATATTTTAGAGTTATAGACCCTTTGCTTGGCCTGTTCCTACAAAGGACTTATCAGCCAGAAGATATTGATTCCCTGTCTAAATTCTATCATGTAGCCATCAAGCTGCAACAACAAACTAGCTCTCAACAAGGAAGCTTGGGAGGAGGTTTTCCTTCAATGGGGTATTAGATGTCTAACCCGACCCATTTATTCAATACTATCCCAGGGATGTCTCCTTCCCATTATGGACCTATATATGAGTTGTAGACTCAATCTCTTGTCCCATTCTTTGCCAATGGAGCTCCTGACTTCTCTCAACAATCACAGGCTCATCACAGTCAGCATGGTCATCATAATCAAGCTCGAACACCAAATCATGTTGGTCAGCCACCTGTTGCTAAGAGTGTTGAGAGTGAAAATATAGTTCAACTCACAAACAAGGTGGAGACCTTAAAGAAAACTCTGTCCCAAGTCACAAATGATATGGCTCAGCTTAAACTGAACCCCTCTCAGAACCAAGGTAATTATGCTAATCAGGGTAATTATCAAAATAATAACAATCACAATCAGAGGAATTATCAAGGCCAAAACTCCCCTAACTAGGGCTATCAAAATCAAAATAGAGGCTATAACTAGAGGCCAAATAACAACCGACAATGGAATACAGGGCCAAATAATGGTGGGGTTTCTCATAATTATCAAGCTAATGAGGACAGGCCACATGTTGTGAATGTGGCTGACCTCAATTTTATGACTAACTAGTGTAGGTTGCATGATACTGCAACTCATTCCGAGGTAAACTGCCCTAAAATGGAGAAGTTCGTGAAGATGGCACAGGCAGATGCCCAAATGTTCCAAGGGAATTCAAATAAAGGAGGTGACTCAGTAGATACAGCAATGACTTATGACCTCTTTTAAGAAGAACCTTCATTCCCAATGCAGAATGAGAATGAACTAGAGGAAGATGTGTATGATGCCCAAGCCTTTCAGACAAAGGGAGGACACTTCCTAAGAAACCATAATAAGGGTTTGTTCACTACATCAGCACCACCTAACCATATGGTGCCTCCGAATCAGGGTGCTGATAACAACCCTCCTCCACTGAGGCGTCCACCTAACTTCCATGGAAAAGGTAACTCATCTAGTATTTTCAAATGTAATGCAATCTATAACATAGAATTTGATATTGTTTCTGAGATGCAGAAACAGAAAACCTCTTTATCATACTTTTATATCCTAAAGTGGTGCCTACCCAACGAGAGATAGTGCTCAAAGCTTTGGAAGAAGCTGATAAATCAAAAGGGAAAACCAAGGTGGCACCTGTTGCAGAAATGAATGCAGCTTTTTTCAGAAGCAAGGTAAGTACCCCACCATTTCTTTTAAGTTTAAGAATCTGTGGGAAGAATCTACATAATTGTCTGCTAGATTCAGGGGCTTTTGGCAATGTGATGCCATTTTCTGTATGCAAGAAATTAGGATTGAACCCTGTCCAAACAAACAAGAAGGTCATCCAACTCAATAAAATAGAGGTTAATGTAGTTGGAGAATTGAGAAATATACATGTGCAAGTAGGGTCTAACCCTAGGATTTTAACCAATATGGATATTCAAGTAGCAGACATTCCCGAGACTTATGCCATGCTGTTGAGCAGAGATTTAATGAAAAGTATAGGGGGATATCTCTCCCTCAACTTTTCACATATGTGGCTACCATGGAGGGGAATGCCTACCCAGATTAGGATTGAGAGTGAACCTCGCCTCAAACATATTATCACTAAGTATGATTGTCACAATGAGGTAGCTAATTTTGAAACCAAGATAGGAGTTTATAAAAGAGAGGAAATTCTGACCTTTTCGGTTCTTGATTCTGAAGATTTGTCAATGCAAAAATTCCCTGATCCCATGATTAATGAAAACCAATAGGTATTGATCAGGAAGCTGCAACAGGATCAACTGGTCTTAGGGGAAGATATCGATTTGCAGAGTCTTCTACTCCCTAATTGGTGCAAGGTACACTACCAAAATCATTCGAAACTGACCTGCCAACCCTACATCAGTGTTTTAAACCATGTTTCCCAAACTGAGGAAACTAGCCTAAGTCACCTTAAGACCATTTCAGACCACTTCTCATTCGAAGCCAAAAATGCAATAATGTTAACCAAGGATAATATACCTTTAGAGGAAGTCCCTCCTCAAGCTGAACCTACCTCGGTCACAATACCAGACCAACATAGTTACGATGAACAACCCCAAGGTTTTTTTGATACCCCTGCACTCACAAGTATACCAAAACCCAAGGGATTAATCAAAGATGCAGATAACTGTCAGAAAGATATCCTAGGAATACATGATATATCTAACTAGAAATTGGATATTGCACCTGATGGACCTATCGAACACCCATTCCCAATATTTGATGCAAAAGATCAGTTGGCCCCACTTATGGTTCATCTTATCCAAACACCCACAACAACCTCAAAGGGATCAACCCCAACTCATGATCAACTATGGACCCTCACGATTGATGGATCCAAATCCAAAATAGGGTGTGGCATTGGAATTGAATTAACCAACCCAAAAGGAAAAACATTTTTTGCTTCTTACAGGCTGAAGTTTGGATGCACTAACAATATAGCAAAATATGAAGCATTGGCTTGGGGACTGATGTTGGCACATCAGAAGAAAGTTACTACCTTGGTAGTTAAAGGAGATTTAGAAGTGATTATCAAGCAAGTACGCAGCCAATACACATGTCATAATAAAAGGTTGGCAGCTTATAGAAATCAGGTATGGAACCTGATTGAAGACTTTGATGCATTTGGGATTAGTTTAATCCCTAGAGAGGAGAATCAAATAGCCAATTCATTAGCTGTTGTTGCAAGTACCCTGGAACCCATGCAAGGATCCAACCTTAAGAGATTCTCAGTAGAACTGATATCCACCCCGGTTGTTCCCAATAATCTCAGGAACTTTCAAGTCTTCGACAATGATCAACATATCCTTGCTTTTCTAGAAAGCTCATATGTTTTTGAAGGACAGATCATCAATGAGTTCAACAGGGATCAAGGAGACTGGAACCCCAAAGACTGCGATACAGAGGGGATCCTCAATTTAAAAAGTAATAGCATTCCCAAGGGAATGGTGGCCTTAGAAAAGATTTTTGATTCAGACCCAAGGGCTCGGGAAAAGGTGTCAACCGAAGATAAAGGAGGTGAATATGAAACTGTTAACCTAGCTGATTTTGGCCCTGAAAGAAATGTTAACATAGGGAAAGCCTGCCCTGAAGCAATTAGAAAAGATATACTGAGGGCACTAAAAAAAGATGTTGTTGCAATAGCTTGGGGGTATGAAGATCTAAAAACATTTGATACTTCTTTGATAACTCATACTATCCCTCTTAAGCCTGAAGCTAGACCATTTCAGCAGAAACAGCGTCCCGTCAACACCCTGATTGAACCACTGATCTTTAAAGAAGTTCAGAAATTGCTTTCTGCAAGAATAATCTTCCCTGTACGACATTCAACATGGGTGGCTAACTTGGTTCTAGTTCGTAAGAAGAATGGAGAGATCCGACTATGTGTAGATTTCAGGAATTTGAATAGAGCTTCTGAAAAAGACAACTACCCAATCCCTTCTTTGGATGAAGTCTTGCAAAATGTCAATGGGTCTCAGATGATATCATTCCTAGATGGTTATTCTGGATACAATCAGGTGATTGTTAATTATGAAGACACAATGAAGACAACCTTCACTACTAAGTGGGGAACATTTGCTTACAGAAGGATGCCATTTGGTTTGATAAATGTTGGAGCAACCTTTCAGCGGGCCATGGACGTAGTGTTCAAAGATTTGATTGGTAAATGCATCATCGTTTACATGGATGACTTAACAATATTATCTCAAGATAGACTAAACCATGCTACAGACTTGGCTAAAGTTCTTGAAAGATGTATCCAATATGGTGTTTCTTTGAATCCTAAAAAGTGTGTGTTCGGGGTTTCTAAAGGGAAACTTTTGGGACACATAATCTTAGAAAGAGGGATATCGATAGATCCAGACCGAGTTGAGTCTATTTTGAAGTTAACCATGCCAGGAAGTAAGAAGGAGATGAGATCTTTCTTTGGAAAGATCAACTTTGTGAGAAATTTTATCATAGGTTTCACAGAGATTGTTAAACCTTTGAACGAAATGATGAAGAAAGATGCTAGAATGGAATGGAGTAATGAGGCAAAGGCTACCTTTTCTCAGGTTAAGCAATCCATTTCGGAAGTGCCAGTCCTCACTAGCCCTAACTACTTGATGCCATTTTATATTTATTCTCTTGCCTCTGAACACTCATGTGCAATTGTCCTGACACAATGAAGAGAGGAGGGGGATGAGAGGCCAATTGCCTTCATGAGCTCTTTGTTTAAGAATGTTGAAGTCAAGTACCCACCTCTTGAGAAACAAGATTTTGTGTTGGTTAGAGTTGTCAAGAAGTTCATGCATTATATCCTTTGAAGTCAGACTATTGTTGTAGTTCTTGATGCTGATGTGAAGTCTCTACTTATGCAGAGCGAGTTGGGAGAACGAAGGGGGAAATGGATGGCTATTCTACAGGAGTTTGATCTGGAGATTCTCCCTATGAAACTTGTCTGAGGTCAAGGCCTGTCTAAATCGATGGCGAATGTTGGTGAGAACCTTATTTCTCAGCAATACACAACACAGTCCTTTTCCAATGACCCTTGGTATGCCGATATTATCTATTTCATGCTCAATAATCGGTACCTAGAGGGAATGAATACAACTCAGAGGAGAGCACTAAGAATGAAAAGCTCCCACTATATGCTCAAAGGAGGATTGTTATACAGGAAATTTTTTGAGGGAATTTACCTACGATGCCTTGATCAGCAAGAGGCTAAACATGCAATTGCTAAATTTCATGGGAAACATGGAACAGGCCATGGTTCTACAGATTCTTTAGCACATCGGATTCTCAGATCTGGTTATTATTGGCCATGTGTGTTTAGGGATGCACATCAACATGTCTGGACATGTCATACATGTCAGACTTCTGCATCAAGAGAGTGCCATTCAGCCATGCCATTGTAACTTGTTTATGAGATAAGACCATTTGCCCAATGGGCACTGGATTTTGTTGGGGTAATTAATCCTAATTCTTCTGCAAGACACAAATTCATTTTGACGGCCACAGATTACTGCACGAGATGGACAGAAGCTATACCTTGCGAGAATAGCACAACAAAAGTAGTAATCAAGTTCCTCACTGAATGCATCACAACCAAGTTTGGAGTACCTTTTGCATTGGTATGTGACAATGGCCCTGCCTTTTCTTTTGCCGAGTTCATTTCATGGGCTTATGATCATAAGATTGTTTTAAAGTATTCTTCAAACTATTATCCGCAAGGAAATGGGGTTGTAGAATCAACTAATAAGAATCTCCTAGGAGTAATCAAAAAATTGTTAGAGAACAACCCTAGAGACCGGCATACCCAACTAAGATTTGCGTTATGGGCAGATAGGACTAGGATCAAAGCTACTTTAAAGACTTCACCATTTAAGCTAGTATATGGCCAAGAGCCCATGTTCTCTATTCACTTGCAAATACCTATCCTTAAGTTTATGCAGGAATTTTACTCTAGTGATGATAGGATTGAAGTAAGGTTAGCTAGCTTGCTGAGAACAGAAGAGCAGAGAGATGCTGCTTTGCAACAATTCTTTAGACACCAGGCTATTGTCAAACGTTGGTTTGACAAGAGAGCCAAAATCAAGGCTTTCAGAATATTAGACCTTGTGCTATTGTGGGATAAGGCTAATGAAAAGAAAGGTGATCACCATAAGTTTGATAAGCTTTGATTAGGTCCCTATCAAATTGCTGAAATCCTAGGAGAAAATGCTTTCCGGCTGAGCAGTTTAACAGGAGAACCCGTTCCATTGCCTGTCAATGGACAGTTTCTCAAACAATACTTTGGGCCATGAAATATTTTGTATTCTTGATAGGTTGTGTATATGTAAATAATTTGTTGTTTTGTTTGTAAGTAGTTTTGTTGTTTTCCTTGTTTTCCTTTTCTTTTGTTCTTTTGCTTGTTGTTCCTTTGTTTTTATTTGTGGGGACCCTATTTTATGCAGTTGTAAGGGGGTTGTTATCTGAAGTATACTTTGGTTATTAGGAGAGAAGTTGGTTTAGATATTTTTAGGTTTTCTGATTGCATGATTTTGTCCTAAATTCGTTGTTTTATGTCCATTATCAATGAGATTTGTGGAAAGTCTTGAAAAAAAGGTGCAAAGTAAACAATCTTCATTAACTACAATTCAATCTGCCACAAATCATCAAAAACATCTCCTTTTGTAATGTTATATTTGTCTTAGGGAGATGGTGTTGCAAGATTTGAGTGAAAAATATGATTCCCCAGATGTTGTTATGAGGTCCATGGTAGTTTTCAACCCCGAACAGATGTCAGACATCTAACATATTGAGAAAGAATTGAATGAAATATCTGAAACTCCAAGAGAAAAAAAGAGAGAACTATCTAAGAAAAGAAAACTCAATATGAATGGGTGATTCCAGTATCTCTACCAGGGCTATGGACACCTAACTGGCAGTAGAGCAATGCTATGAGAAAACTAGAGGTATCTCCGTCAGAGCTATGGATGCTTGACTGGTAGTGGAGCTATGCCTAGGATATCATTGCACAACAACTAAAGGGAATCAACTCATGTAGTTCAAATCTTGCACATTATTGTTCAAAAGATGAGGAAAACTTTGTAAAAGGGTGATGCACCATCCAACACACACATAGATTCAGGGGTAGCCAGTGTTGGTTTACATTTGAGATTCTAGCTCAACCTTGGTTGTTAAAACTGATCTAACTCAAATTATGATGTCCATAAACCAAGAGTTCTGGGTGACTGAATCCTTCAGTTTCTTGAAAATGGTTGAACCATTTTCCCAGCCAAGTCGCCAATTGTTATGCCTTGCATAACCACCCCATTTTAAACTTGTTTAAAATAGGTCCCTCTTGTTCTATTCTATTTTCGGTTCCAACCCTTTGTTTTCTACCTTGGGCATTTTTTGTTGTGCTCTGGCGGATGTGGAACTGGGACCAAAATTGAAATTTGGAATTTCTTCTAATTCTTGGTTTCCGTTTCGTTCCCGGTTCCAGTTCCACCCCTTTGCACTTATTCTTTGTTGTTTTGGCGGAAGCGGGACGCAAAACAAAACTGAACTCTAGAACTTTTCTAAAGTTCCAGGTTCCAGTTCCATTCTAGTCCCGATTCCATTGGTCTTGTTTTTTTGTTTTTCCCTTGTTCTTTGCTTTTGGTCATGGGGTGTTTTCTCCCCTTCTTTTTCTTCTTTCTCATTTTTTTCCTCGTTGTCTCTTTGTATGTTGTTAGAGGCGGGGTCGGGATGGAATCCGAACCTAAAACTTTGAAAAGTTTCAGTGTCAGATTTGGTTTTGTTCCCGCCCCCATTGTGGTTTGCCCGGGATCAGTTTTTGCTCTGATCCCGCTTGCGTTTGTTTTCGTGTTTGTTCCTTCTGTTTGGTCTCTTTTGCAGGGTCGGGTTCAGAATGGATTTGGGATTTGGTTTTTTGTAAAGTTTCAGTTTCCTCATCTAGTTCCGACTCATCCCCTGCCCTGTTGCGGTCCCCAGTTACTTTACTTTTTGCGGACGCGGAGCTGGAATGTGGGTTGAACTTGGAAATGTTGGTTATTTCCATGTCTTTTTCCCGTTTCGACTCCGGTCCCGGTTCTGGTTTCATTTTGACTCTGCCCCCACCGGTATTAAAGGAAAGTATGTTTTTGGTTCGGATTTGGTCCCGCCTCCGCCAGAGTTGAGTTTATTTTTGCTAAGTATAATTAAATGAAGGATATATGAAAGGTGGGATGAATGATGATATTTTCTATGCTTTAGAGGACTAATAAAGGAATTGTTTCACAGGATTAAAGCATGTCGAGAACATCTAATGTTGTTTCTCAAGGAAGTCTATTGGAAAACATGCCTCAATCTTACTGGCATGAAACTCCTGAAAGAGTAAAGTTGGTGAGACCCTCTGGAAGTCTTTCCAACTAGCAGTTGTGTTCTATTCATTTGAAATGCTCAAGTCACCGAGACGTTGTTTATGTCTTGCCGACGGGAGTCATCGGCAAGACATTTCGATCACTGTGAGTTTTTCTATCTCTCTCCACCTAGGGAGAGCTCTCGCTGACAGTTGTTCACAAGGTTGTCATCGAGGAGACTCTTGGCCGAAAGGTTTACACTCGGTATGATCTCCTGTTGATGACTGTTGGTCTCCTCGATAGGTGTTTTGACATCAGTAAGACTTAAGGGCTCTATATAACTCATAGCAAATGCAATAGTCTTGTCGATGAGTCTGTTGTGGACTTCGGTGAGAGGTCTTGTCGATCTTGCCGATAGCCATAGTCTAGGCGATGGTCTTGGATATCGGTATGACTCTTGCAGCTCGTTATGACCTCTTGTCGATAGTTGTAAGTTATGCCGATAGCGTTGGTGGAGAATTGTAGCATCGAGGAGACACAACTAGTGTCTCGCCGACATGCGATTCTGCTTGAATGACTTTTGACCGTCTGAAGATCCTATGTGGTATGTGTTCAACCAATCAGAGGAAGCTGAAAGTGAACTGTTGGTAGCTAGACTGTTGTGACCGTTCCTGTGGGGAAGATCAACAGATTGTGAGCGATATGGATATACTCTATAATCAAAGAGGTAGATCAGTATTAATGACAGTGCTTCAGAACATTCAAAGCAGCTTTGCAGGAGCAGTTTTTGAGGTCAAGAATGAAATGCGTGAAGTCTTAATGGCGGATGCGAGGGCTGCGAGTAAAGGAGGATGGTTGTAAAAGATCTAGAAACCATGCCTGAGAGCGATCTTTTGCCGACATAAATAGAGTGCATGCATTTAATGCATCTTTGACTTTTTTTTGAAACTCTTCTAGGGCTGACTCCTTCTATGATTGACTTATTGTAAACCCTAAATAGGGCCGACTCATTTTTGGTGCATGTATAAATATGGCATTTTCGCCTCTTTGTAAAAAAAAAAGACCTTTTTTTAAGAATTAGCAAGTTAGGGTTAGAAGGTAGAAAACTCAAGAGCAAAAGTAGAGTAGGAGTTAAGTTCAGTAGGAGGAGGTGAGGTATCTTCAGGATTTTCTTGGTATAGATAGAGATAATTCGAAGACATGGGTTTTCTGTACACTGGTGCTCTTGTTAGATTTGTAAATGTTGTTTATCTATTTCACCAACAGTAGAAGCAACCAAATTTAAATCTACTTTATATTGTGCTCCAGAATGGTATTTATCTTGGGGTTAATTATTTGATTTGGAAAACTTACAAGGAATGAAATTTTATTTTATGTTTTGTTTAAATGAGGATTTGCAATCTACTGTTAAAGTTTGCACTATGAATGAATGAAACTTTGTATTAATTACAAGATAACTTTATTCTGTAGTTTTAGTTTAGGAATTCCTTAGAAGGTAACAAGTCTGATTAGTTGGATGAATCAACATTCTCTTCAGTTTAAAAGCTGTAGTCTATCTTTTTCTATTTCTTTAAAACGACCGGTTAAAGTAGGTTTAAATATATTTTTGATCTTATAACAATCTAGAAGCTCAATACCAACAAGCCCCTTGAACATTACAGCCATATTGACTACTTCATGAAACAACAATGTTGTGAACCAACATCAAAGACCTTGGGAGGTGATCAGTTTGATTGTTGATTGTCTTTTTCAGGAGAGGTGAGATATTTCACTTTTATCTTACCTACATGTTGTGGGTCAACTTGGCACCATCAACAGAGTCCACCTAGCAGTGAGCCTTTCTGTAATATACTAGATATCTGGATATAATATATTGTGAGCTAACCCTCACCATGTTTTTTCCCATGTTTTTTCGTTTTCAACTTAAAAATACTGGTGTTCATGTGGCATGTGATTTTGTGGTTGTCTTCATACTTTCATACATCTTTGAAGTTATATTTATTTTGATAATTGGATGGCTTATTCTTAATTGGTTTAAAGGAATACTGATTCACCCCCCCTCTCGATATTTTGGGTGATCAACAATGTCATTTATCTAAATACTACTCTAACTCAACCACACTTAACCAAATGCGATTTTCCCCAACATCAGGATCACTTAGCTTCCTAATACCTCATTTACTTTGAACTCATACATGCATTACCTTGATGTAATAGGTTTTAAGTGGTATATTCATGTTCTCATGAGAGATGAGTTCAAGTTGTGAACCACTACTCATTAAATATGAGTCAATGAATATTGTATCAGAATCTATACATTTGAATCTTGATAAAGCAACACATAATTTGATGCACTGTAAAAAACCATCTACTTTAAATGTTTAGTTATTGTAAACACAATGTTAAATTTTGCATGTTTAAGAGTTGAAAAGAAAATAAAATGATTTTTTTTTCTAAATAATTAAGGTAAAGAAATAAATTAATTTTATATTGAACAATTGAAACTCATAACTTGAACGTGCAAGAATACTTTTAAAAATGATAAAGAGGTGTTATGACTTATTTTCATGTGTGACTTGATGATCTTTAACTAGTATTTTTTCTTAGTGATAAAAAAATAGTCTCTAATATCATATCTAGTTTTGGAAATCTTGCATCGATGGTTAATTGATCCTTTTTCTATTCTCAATTAAACCCATATGCATAAAACACATCTCTATGTTGTGGAAGTGAACCATGCTCATAGGTTTTACCTTTACAAGGGAAACTATCCATAATTTTTTATAACCTAAAACTTGTTCACCTTCACCTCATAGAATCTAAATCTATCAAATAAATGGTGTTGATGTTCACACATTTGAGGAGTTTTCTTCTAAAGGAAATCATCTTCTCCTTTGGTCAAAATTCTATGATTCTATTTAATAGTTTGTGAACAAAGATAAAATACAATAAGAAACCATGAAAGATTCTTAATCTAATGATGTATTTTGATTCTCTTGATGTGAATAAGAAAATTGAATATGATCTCTCTATATCTTCTCAGATTGATAAAAATTAATTAGAATTTTTCATTTTTCCATGATGCCCTAGCATGAAATTTTAAATGTTTCATGCTCAAGTTGTTAGGTATTGGCTAATTGCAAAGGGGCCATCTTAGACCCAATTTAAAAATTTTAAGTTCATGACTAGTTCCTAAGAATGTGTGCAAATAGAATAATTAAGGTTCAAGTGACATAAAAATTATTTAATGGAGACACACAACTTGTATTGTATTCATTGCATAAGTTACACAGTAGTTAAAGTGAACCCAAAATGATAAGATAGGGGAAATTGTTGTAGGGATTATGAGTGAAAAATATAGTGTATTTAAGTATTAAGATTAGGTTTTTAGAAGAAATATATTTAGGTGTTGGGGTGAGGTAATGAGATGATTTAGAAAATTTAAAGGTGCATAAAGGAACTTTAAGGGGTGGAGTTGAAGGTTTAATAATAAAGAGAGTGTTGGGAAATGTTAAGAGGGTGTTGTAAAAGTTATAAGGACTAGGTAATATCTAGGAACAAGAATAGGTGAAAGAGAAGAAGTGGTGAAATGTAGGAAAGGGGTATAAATTTATTATGACAAAGTGGAGGTGTCTTGTAGAAAACTGGAGGAATTTTATAACAAATTGATTGGTTGAAAATGTGAGGAAATAGGAAAAGATGAATTGGTGAGAAAATAAAATAATAATTTTAAAATATTGGGAAAGCATTATAGGGATAAGGAGTGAAAATATAGTGCAAAGTATGAAAATTGGGTGTTTAGAAGAAATGTATTTAGGTTTTGGGATGAACCAAAGAGTTGTTTTAAAATGTATAAATGTACACAAAGGTAGCATAAATGGTGGGGTTGGTGGATATAGAATAAATAGAGTGTTAGAAAATGTTAAGAGGGAGATGTGAAAGCTTTAGTAGGGAAAATAAGAGCTAGGAGTGAGAAGAGGAAGAAGTGGTCTAGTGAAGAATAGAAAAGGGGTATGATTGTATTGTAACAAATTGGAGGGGTATTATGAAAATATGGAGTGGTGTGATGAATTTAAGGTTTATAAAATGTTATAAAATGGAATGAGATAAATAGGTTAGATAAGAAAATAAGTGAGTGAAATTTTAGGAAAGTTTTGTAGGGATAAGAAGTAAAAAGATAGTGTAAATTATGAAAATTGGGTGTTTAAGATAAATATATTTAGGTTTTGGGATGAGGTAAAGAGGTTTTGTACAAAATTGAAAGGTAAATAAAGCTATTATAAGGGGTAGGGTTAATGGTTGTAATAAGAAAGAGAGCATTAGGAAATTTTAAGAGAGTTTTACGAAATTTATAATAGAATTGGGTAACAAATAGGGGAAGAAGAGGTGAAAATGATGTAGTGAAGTGTGGGAAAGGGGTATGGATGTGTTTTCATAAAGTAGAAGGGTTATGAAAAATTGAAGGAGTGTTGTACAAATTAAAGGGTTTTTAAATATTAGGAAAGGGATAAGATAAATAGGAAAGGTTAGAAAAGCATTGTGAAATTTTATGAAAATGTTAGAAGGACAAGAAATGAAAAATATAGTGTATATTAATTTTTTAGAAGAAATATAAAGGTTTTGAAATTAGGTAAAGAGGTTTTGTATAAATTTAAAGGTACAAAAATATACGATAAAGGGTGGGGTTGATGGTTGTAATAAGAAAGAGAGTTTTGGAATATGCTTAGAGGGTGTTATAAGACTTCCAATAGGACTAGGTGAGGGCCAGGGATAAGAATATTCAAGAGTAATGAAGTAGTCAAGTGTAGGAAAGGCGCATATGAAGGTTTTGTAATAAAATGGAGAGGTATTGTTAGAGATTTATGGAGCATTGAGAGTAGGAATAAGGGTAAACTAAGGTTAGGAGGCTTCGAGTAAAGACAAACGCAAGAGGATAAAAACATACTGTGGAAAATCATTGGAGGTTGAAGTAAAAGAGGAAAGAAAATAAAGACTCAATACAAAAGAAATATAACTTGGGAACAAACTACACTAATACACACAAGAGATTTAAAAAAGTAGATATGAACTATGAAATTAAAAAAATTATAATTAGTCTAATGCTTGTAATAAAATAAAAAACTATTTTTGCACCATGATTAGATTCACCAAATGAAATAAAAGAAAAGAGGGAAGGGTTTTGCAAGGTGTGTCTAGTATCTAAGCTTGCAAATATACTAATATTATACATAAATTGTGTTAAATTAATATCTGGAGCACTGATTATTATATATGATAGAGCATTCCTCTTGTTAGGATTAAGGTACCATTTACCTTGCAATCCTATGTATATTGTATGTCTCTCTAACACTTTTGGAAGTTGTACTTTAGATAAATAATTTATAATTTAGATTCCCCTAAAATATCATCATTAATTTTCTTATGCATTAATGAAGGAGGTGGAACACTATGGTGGTAGTTACAATAGACTTTTAATTTATTTAAGGCATTTTCTTATTCCTAGGTACTAGAGGAAGAAGTGGAGAATCTTGTTACAATGGATGGGGCCTACATGGCTTAGAAGACTCCAAAATGGAGTGATTTACTATTAGGAAATTTCCAAGGTGATCAAACCATTTCTTACATAATCCTATGAGAAAAAATCATGTTTGAAATCTTATAGAATAACCATAATTCAAAGATCAAAGATATCATGTGGTATAACTTGGGAAAACCCTCACGAGGGAAAAAACCAATCTCCAAAATCATCCACACTCAATGTATCGTTTAGAAATAAAAATAGTACAATACACTTACATCGTCTCCAAGAATAATTATGAAAGATAAGGCTCCTCCAATGAATTTTCCATGTGTCTAATCATAATGGGTAACCAAACAACTGTTGGAGTTAAAATAACACTGAGAGGGGGGGGTGAATCAGTGTCTTAACATATTTGACCAATTTTCACAAATTCAAAACCATAGCTCAGATTTTATCTCAATATACTCTGATTAATGCATTCATGAGTTGAATGTAATCATTCATAAACAAAATTGAGAAAAGTAATAACCAAACAGTGAACTGAAATAATCAACAACACAATAAAGCAAAGGGAACTCAGAAGAACAAGAAGACTCAAGATTTTACCAAGTGGAAAACCCTCCTAGGGTATAAAAACCACTCCCAAAATGCCTTCCAGGCTTAATCTTTTAAACAAAAGTTCACAATGCATTATAGGCTGATTTTTGAGCACCCACTCAAGGAGCACTAACCCCTCATTTAGAGATATCTATCTCAAGGAGTACCAACCCCTCAAATTATGCATCTGAACAAAAAATTATCTAAGAGGATCTTCTCTGTTTTCAGTCAAGTTCATAACTCTTTGTTTTCCTCATCTACCTAATACATTTTTGTCACAGCCAAAGAACAATATTCCCGGATTACAATCAGAGAGCTTTTACAGTTTTCAACACTGGTATTTATTTACATTTCAAGTATCTCTGTTGTGAAGAAATCTTCAACAACCGTTTTTCACAAGATTCTCAGATTCTCTTGCTGATTTTTGAATATGAGGTTGAATAATGACAATCTGTCAATGATGAAAAAGAAACTCAATGAATATTCTGTTATGTAACCGTTCTGAGATTTGATGCCAATCCATGATGACGACCACAGTGTTTTGAGTCTTCATAAACTATTCGCTGAGACAACCAGAAAGTTCTTCCGAAGGCAATTGCACCGCCAGACATTCCTCTTAGTTAACGCTTTTGCCATGAGCCATCAGAGTCGGGAAGAACACATAACGAATACATCATGTCTCATCGATAGGCTTCCTTAGAGTATTATTCATTCGCTGAGACATAAGGAAACTTCTCACCGAGATTTACTTTTGTTTCATTCACTATCGCTGTGACCAAACAATATCGGAGAGACCTCTTGTAGACTTCATAATATTTTTCCGAGAGTCACTTGATACACATTGTCGCCGTGACAATTCAATTCCTATGCCGAAGACCTTTGTCATTTCCAAGTCGCCGTGACAATACATAGTTGGGGAGACACTATATAGACTGCCCCTTGTTTTTCCGAAACATCCCGAGCTCACCCTAGATCGCCAAGATAGTATCAATCTCACACCAATGGAGATATTTGTTCTATCGGCGAGACACAAGGTATTCGTTAAGACCATACTCCGAAGAAAATATCTCTCACCGATGAGCCTTTGATAGAAACCCCTTGTGTGATGTCGCTATAACAAAATGGTTCTCTCGCCAATGCACCCTTCTATCTTATGAGGGTCGCTATAACATACCAATATCGGGGAGACCTCTCATAGAAAGCTTGAGTCATACCGAATATCTTCATTCACTTAGAGTCGCTGAGACAGAACAGATCCTATGCCGACAAAGTTCTTTTGTGTTCCATCGGTGAGACCGGAGGTCACTCGCCGAGACCTCATGCCGAAAACCTTTAACACTTATCGATAAGCCTTTTGTGCCAAGTCGGTAAGGCACCACGAGATTGCCATGACATTTCATCGAAGCTATAACTCTCACTGATGAGATCTTTCGTTGCACGGTCGGTGAGACAATATTAATCGCTAAGACCTCAGCCCGACAGCCAAACTCATGTTGATATGCTTATCCAAACGCGGGTCGGTAAGACATGACATATTCGATGAAACATTACACTGAAGACAATTTCCTTTGCCGATATGCCCATTCTGAAGCGGGTCGGGGAGACATAATGAAATTGATAAGACCTCATCCCGATGGTATAACATATGCCGATAGAGAACACTTTCTGTCACCGAAACAAAAGAGAAGTCTTGTCGACAGCAGCCTATATGATAAATGCAATCAACATGACATCTGAAATGTCTTGCCGATAGGCAACTCATACATTTCAAAGTGGATCGGGGAGACCCTGCCATTCTCACACCGATATGAGTAAGCCTGAAAGAGAAACAACCAATACCTGTGATATGCAAGGAGAACCATCCTGAGACAAATCATCAATGAGAACAAACTGAAAGAGATTTTGTCATCAAGGACAAATTGTAAACACAACTAAGATTCAACAAAGTCCCCCTTTGTCCTTGATGGAAAAACACAAAAGACTCTCCCCCTTTTTGCCTCAAGACAAAGAATAGAAGAACACAACTAAGAAGCCAACCAAAATACCATGAGAAACAGGGCAGCAACCAAGATTGTAGGAGAGCTGTAAGTGAATCAAAACATATAACATGCTCCCCCTAAGCCAATGCAAGGAAAATCAGAGAAGTAAAGATTGAGAGATAACTCCCAATCAAAGTCTCAACCTTTCAAATAATTGTTTAGCTAAGGGCTTAGTAAAAATATCAGCCACCTGATCTTGAGAGCCAACAAACTGTAAGCAGAATTCATTAGCCAAAACCTTTTCTCGAAGAAAGTGAAACTTGATAGCAATATGTTTAGTGCGAGAGTGCAAAACAAGATTTTTGGAGATACTTATTGCACTTGTGTTATCACAGAGAATAGAAACAAGTTTAGGAATTCCAATACCCATATCAAATAGAGTTTGACTCATCCAAAGAACTTGAGTACAGCATGAAGTGGTAGCTATGTATTCTGCTTCAGCAGTAGAGAGAGAAACGGATTCTTGTTTCTTGCTATGCCATGCCACTAAATGATCACCAAGAAAGAATGCAGCACCACTGGTGCTTTTCCTATCATCCAAACAACCAGCCCAGTCAGCATCAGTATATGCAATCAATGAAAAATCAGTGCTTCTAGGATACCAAAGACCATAATTAAGAGTGCCCTGAATATATTTAAAAATCCTTTTAACAGCAGTGACATGGGATTCTTTAGGTGATGCCTGAAACCGTGCAATAGTGCAAACTGCCTGCATAATGTCAGGTCTAGAGGCAGTTAAATATAACATACTACCAATCATTGATCTATATTCAGTTTGATTTGTATCAGGGGAATCATCAACCTTAGTAAGTTTGCATCCAGTAATCATTGGAGTGCTAATTGGATGGAATTCATCCATCTGAAATTTCTTAAGCATCTCTCTAGTATACTTGGTTTGATAAAGAAATATTCCATTTTCACATTGAGAGATTTGAAGACCCAAAAAGAAATTCAATTCTCCTTCTTGTTGAGCATAGCCTTTGCAGACAAATCTTGCTTTGTTGTGAATGACATTACCATTTTCATCAAGCTTGTTTATGTATATCCATTTTCCTCCAATGGCATTCTTGTCATCAGGTCTTGGGACTAACTCCCAAGTCTGATTTTTCTCAATTTGATCAATTTCTTCCTGCATAGCATTAAGCCAACATGAGTCTGTAAGAGCTTCATTAAAAAATTTAGGCTCAAACTAAGTAACTAGATAGAAAGCTATTTGTGCCTTTTCATCAGATTTTGCAGCCTTTCTTCTAGTTTGAACTCCTACATTTTTATCCCCAATAATCTGATCTTTGGGGTGATATTTAGTTAGAGATTTTGATGTAACCTTTTCAAGACTTGTTGTTTCATTTCTAGGGCTTGCTGACTTAGTTCCTTCTGAAATTATTTCTAGTTCAAGTTCTTCTTCCTCATTATCCTGCAAAGATTCATCATACAAATGTGATCTCTCATCAAATTTTACATTAACAACTTCAACAATCTTATTAATCCTTTTGTTAAGGCATTTATAAGCTTTGCTATGAGTTGAGTATCCCAAAAAGATACCCTCATCACTCTTTGATTGAAAGCTCCCAAGGTTATCATCATCTTTCTTGATAAAACACTTACTTCCAAAAATTTTGAAGTGTTTGACAGAAGCAGTTTTGCCATACCAAAGTTCATAAGGAGTGTGTTTAGATTTCACCCTAAGTTGCACTCTATTTAAAATGTATACCGTTGTATGAACAGCTTCTTTCCAATACATATCCGACAACTTAGCTTCATCTAGCATGGTTCTAGCCATTTCTTTTATTTTGAAGCTGATTTTAGTTTTTTTACCACGTAGACATTCTTTGCACACAGAATTTTTTGGCTTGTTAAGGATTGGTAAACCTCTAACATTCTGATTCTTACTTATTCTAACTAGATTTTCAAAGTTTATGTGTCCTAATCTTTTATGCCATAACCAACTTTCTTCAATTTGGCTCATTAAACACATACCTTGATTATTGTCATTGTTTGATGTGTCGAGAAGATTGTACACATTTCCTTTTGTCCTCCTTCCAGCAGCAATAGCCTTTCCTAGCTTGTTTTTAATCTCACATCCCTACGAAGTGAAAAGAACATGATAACCACTATCACAGATTTGACTAACACTTAGAAGATTGTGCTTGAGACCTTCCACATAGTACACATTATAGATAGGAGTGTCTTCATTCAGAAGAAGTGAACCTCTACCTTTAATTTGAATACTAGAGTTATCACCAAACTTAACATATCCACCTACATAATCTTCAAGATTTATAAACTTATCCTTGTCGCTAGTCATATGGTTAGAACATCCACTGTCCAGACCCATAAGTCCTTTTTCTTGGAATGAAAAGTTGTTTGAACCAACATAGTTTGCTCAATGTTGTTGACAGTCTTAGGTTTCCAAACCTTTTTAATTTTCTACTGTTTAGATTGCAGATCAGTTCTACACTATTTGACAGAATGTCCCAAAGCATTGCATTTAAAACATCTGATCTGTCTAACAAAACCATAGTGTTGCCTAAGACCAAACCTGGGTATTCTAGGATTCATAAGCCTGCAAGTGCTCACCTTATGGCCAAATTTGTTGCAAAAAAAACAATAACCATAGAAGAAAGGATTGACTCTATATGAAGATCTATTACCTCTTAAAGACTGAACATGATCCTTACCAAATTTTGAGTGATTTGAACTAGAACCTTTGACTTCAGAAGAGGGGTTTTTTTTTGCATGGTCAATTGAGCATTCACCCTTTTCAAAACCAACACCAGTTTTATCTTTGTACATCTTCTGCTTGCTGAGCATCTCATTCAGTTTTAGAGTGCTTTCATATTTTTCAATTTCCTTCCTAAGAAGGACTACTTCTTGTTCTAGTTTTTGAATTTCACGATCTTTGCAGCTTACAGTCTCTCGAAGACAAAATTCAACTCTTTTAGCTTCTTCAAGCTGAGTTCTCAGAGAGATCATTTCTTGATCTGGTTTGTGTTCTTGAGCAAGAACTTGTTTTTTTAGTTTTCTGACCTCTTGTAAAGCACATTTCAGCTCACTTTCAAGATCTACTACACCTTCTTCAACATCAAAGGTGTTAGAATAATTTTGCTGAGTAATTTCAGCCATGAACAGAGTTTCATCTTCTTCAGCTGATGAATCTTCATACTCAATTTCAGATTCATCCTTACTAAACAGACTTTTCTTCTTTTTGAAATTGAAGTTTCATTTAGGTTTGAAGGCCTTCTTCATAGGTTGTTTTTCAGTTGTCTCGTTGTCACAGATTTGATCATCATAGGGACAATTTGCAGCAAAGTGACCTATTTTTCCATAGTTAAAACATTTAAAGGGAAGTTTTCCCTTATATTTTCCCAATCCCTTTTTAAATCTTCTAACAAAATGGGATTCTTTAGAATTAGACAACACTGATTCACTGACTTCGACTTTTTCTTTCTTTTCAGTGTTAAAGGTAGTTTCTTTTCCTATTGAATTGTTTTTGCTAGTTCGCATTTCATAGGCAGTAAGTATTCCTTGTAGGCTGTCTAAGGTAAGCTTGTCAAAGTGTTTCTTTTCTTCTAGGGCTGAATCCTTAGATTCAAATTTAGATGGTAAGGTTCTAACAACCTTTGTGACCACATCAAATTCATTAACCTCTTGACCTAGACCTTTCATTGAATTGACAACTTCATCAACTCTTAGGAAATATTCAGCCACTTTCTCATCATCCTTCATTTTCAACTCCTCAAATTGATGTTTGAGTGTAATGATTTTTGACAGTTTGACTTTTTCATTCCCTTGATATATAGTTTCAAGTTTTTCCCAGATTCCATGAGTAGATTTGCAATGCATGACTTTAATGAACACATCTTTAGTTAACCCACACAAGATGGCATGCTTAGCTCTGGCATTTGTTTCATACCTCTTTTTTTCAGCAGCATCAGTGGGAATAGATTCTGGTACATTGTAATCATTTAAAACAATGCTCCAAACATCAACATCAAAAGAAACAAGAAAAGCTTCCATTCTGATTTTCCAGAACACATAATCAGTTCCATCAAATAATGGAGCTCTGGATACAGAGGCACCGTCTTGAGAATGTGCCATTAAAAACAAACTTCAAGACCAAGATCAATCCAATGTGATTAAAACCTATCAGAGGACCCTACGCTCTGATACCAATTGTTGGAGTTAAAATGACACTGAGAGGGGGGGGTGAATCAGTGTCTTAACATATTTGACCAATTTTCACAAATTCAAAACCATAGCTCAAATTTTATCTCAATATACTTTGATTAATGCATTCATGAGTTGAATGTAATCATTCATAAACAGAATTGAGAAAAGTAATAACCAAACAGTGAACTGAAATAATCAACAACATAGTAAAGCAAAGGGAACTCAAAAGAACAAGAAGACTCAAGATTTTACCGAGTGGAAAACCCTCCTAGGGTATAAAAACCACTCCCAAAATGCCTTCCAGGCTTAATCTTTTAAACAAAAGTTCACAATGCATTATAGGCTGATTTTTGAGCACCCACTCAAGGAGCACCAACCCCTCATTTAGAGATATCTATCTCAAGGAGTACCAACCCCTCAAATTATGCATCTAAACAAAAAATTATCTCAAAGGATCTTCTCTATTTTCAGTCAAGTTCATAACTCTCTGTTTTCCTCATCTACCTAATACATTTTTGTCACAGCCAAAGAACAATATTCTCGGATTACAATCAGAGAGCTTTTACAGTTTTCAACACTGGTATTTATTCACATTTCAAGTATGTATGTTGTGAAGAAATCTTCAACAACCGTTTTTCACAAGATTCTCAAATTCTCTTGCTGATTTTTGAATATGAGGCTAAATAATGATAGTCTATCGATGATGATAAAAAATCAATAGTAACGCTTATCCAGAGAGTTGCAAATCATCCATTATTTCAAAAACGCAACAGCTCAAAAAGAAACTAAATGAATATTCTGTTATGTAACCGTTCTGAGATTTGATGCCAATCCATGATGACGACCACAGTGTTTTGAGTCTTCGTAAACTGTTCGCTGAGACAACCAGAAATTTCTTCCGAAGGAAATTGCACCGCCAGACATTCCTCTTAGTTAACGCTTTTTCCATGAGCCATCAGAGTTGGGAAGAACACATAATGAATACATCATGTCTCATCGATAGGCTTCCTTAGAGTATTATTCATTCGCTGAGACATAAGGAAACTTCTCACCGAGATTTACTTTTGTTTCATTCACTATCGCTGTGACCAAACGATATCGGAGAGACCTCTTGTAGACTTCATAATGTTTTTCCGAGAGTCACTTGATACACATTTTCGCTGTGACAATTCAATACCTATGCCGAAGACCTTTGTCATTTCCAAGTCGCTGTGACAATACATAGTCGGGGAGACACTATATAGACTGCCCCTTGTTTTGCCGAAACATCCCAAGCTCACCCTAGATCGCCAAGACAGTATCAATCTCACACCGATGGAGATATTTGTTCTATCGGCAAGACACAAGGTATTCATTAAGACCATACTCTGAAGAAAATATCTCTCACCGATGAGCCTTTGATAGAAACCCCTTTTGTGATAATGTTGTAACAAAATGGTTCTCTCACCAATGCACCCTTCTATCTTATGAGGGTCGCTATAACATACCAATATCGGGGAGACCTCTCGTAGAAAGCTTGAGTCATACCGAAAAACTTCATTCACTCGGAGTCGCTGAGACATAACAAATCCTATGCAGACAAAGTCCTTTTGTGTTCCATCGGCGAGACCGGAGGTCACTTGCCGAGACCTCACGCCAAAAACCTTTAACACTTACTGATAAGCCTTTTGTGCAAAGTCGGTAAGACACCACGAGATCGCCATGACATTTCATCGAAGCTATAACTCTCACCGATGAAATCTTTCGTTGCACGGTCAGTGAGACAATATGAATTGCTAAGACCTCAGCCCAATGGCGAAACTCATGCCAATATGCTTATCCAAACACGGGTCGGTAAGACATGACATATTCGATGAAACATTACACTGAAGACAATTTCCTTTGCCGATATGCCCATTCTGAAGTGGGTCAGGGAGACATAATTAAATTGATAAGATCTCATCCCGACGGTATAACATATGCCAATAGAGAACACTTTATGTCGCTGAAACAAAAGAGAAGTCTTTCCAACATCAGCCTGTATGATAAATTCAATCGACATGACATCTGAAATGTCTTGCCGATAGGAAACTCAGACATTTCAAAGTGGATCGGGGAGACCCTGCCATTCTCACACCGATATGAGTAAGCCCAAAAGAGAAACAACCAATACCTGTGATATGCAAGGAGAACCATCCTAAGACAGATCATCAATGAGAACAAACTGAAAGAGATTTTGTCATCAAGGACAAACTATAAACACAACTGAGATTCAACAACAACTACACATCCCATGGCATGCTTCAAATACTCTTCATAAGAGCTTATTACAAATGAATACTAACCCCAACCATGTTCTTGCTATTATAGATTCAAGCTCACACAAAACCACTAATTGGTATTGGTTAAGCCATGAAAATACAAATTTATTGACCCCAACATTTACTTCATAGTACTAAGTTTTGCTAATAAATATATTTGTGTGCAACCCACACATGAAATATCTAACCAACATTACAATACAATTTTACAAGTGAACTCAAATAAATATTTAATATAGATAAACACATCTCTAAAGATGTGCCACAAATAAATAATTATTTTACATAATTAAAGTAAGATCATTTACATGTGCAAGGTGTACAACACCCTTTTCCCTAGCATAGACTTGAGGTTGAAATTCTTCAAGGAGTTATTGGTCAAATATTCCTTGGCGGATATATTTTATCTTTAGGACTCATTGATTGAGCCCATGCGCTCAAAAACGCAAGTTTGAACCACGAAAGGTTGCCAAGATTTCACAATGTTTTAGGGTAACAAAACAAGGTTTGAAACAATTAAACCTTCTACTCTTCAGGTGCTACTAGACCCAGGCGGGTGTACCTAAATGAATTGAGCAGACTTGACTTTTGATCTTCTCTTCTTGCCATAATTTTTCCACGATGGTAGATTGAAATGGACAAAATAAATCAAATTTGGTATAAATCGTATAGCAATATTAAAAATAAAATCTAATATGCTCAGTTAACAGATGTAAAAATGTGAGTGAAACTAAAGAATGAAAACGAAAAGACCAATGCCTTATAGGGTTTACGGAGTCAAGAGAAATCTGAAACAAGTACATTATTTTGGCAGACATTCAAGTTATTTAACATTTTATTTGGTTTATAGCTTGTATAAACATGCAGGATTGTGATTATTGAGTTCTTCTTAATAATCCAATTGGAATTCCCTAATTACTATGATCAATTCAAAGAATTTAATCTTTACTGGAAAGAAACTATTAATTGACCATACAGACGCAGCAAATGTGCACTGACGAATTAGGTATAAACTTGTTACACCAATTCGAATAACCAGAAAACACCATTACGGAGACAACTTCAATAATACTTTTCAATGAATACCATAAACAACTGATACCATAAATAGTTGCACCATAGTATTAGGTTTTCATTGATATCTCCATGATTTTACATATGCAACCAGTCTCATCCTTGCCAAAAAATTGTATTCTACTGTCTCTTCTCTATTCTCTATCCTATTCTATCTATCGCCTGCACATTGTTTTCAAAATGGACATTTATACATAGAGAATATGAAAGGACGCATCCTTTCAGAAATAGAAAATATCAGTTACAAAGCAAAAGATAGAGAATAATTAGGCTCTATTTAGCCACAAGTGAGTCTTAGTGAGGTGATCCAAATAATCTCGGTGCTCATATGTGTCGGCATCTTCAACAGCATTCCAGATCATGATTTCCATCTTGACCATTTCCTCATTTTGCTCGCTCACCTCCTCCAATGATGTATCCTCTGCAGAAGCCGTCTTCATGATTTCATTCAGCATTGAATCACATTCATTTTTCCATCTGACAGCATCCTTCAATTCCCCTTTATCATCAGAGAATGTGATCACATTTTTCTCGGCAGCTTCAATTAACCCCTGTTCATCCCCTTGCAATTCATCATAGAAGTTTCGATGGCGATTGATAATATGATTTGTAGCTTCAAGTGTAGTACTATTAGCCTCATCACTTTGGGCCAATCCATGAAACTTCTC
This sequence comes from Sequoia sempervirens, assembly GCA_007258455.2. NCBI lineage: Eukaryota > Viridiplantae > Streptophyta > Pinopsida > Cupressales > Cupressaceae > Sequoia > Sequoia sempervirens. The sequence continues at coordinate 526,599,368 of VDFB02000015.1, forward strand.
CATAACTCATCCATCCATCCTTGTGTGCTCCTTCAATGCAGCAAGAGTATGAGAGTATTTTCCCCACAATTTATTCAACCAAGATGTCAAATGATCCTGCCTCTTCTTGACAATTGCTGCAATTGCATCATGCTTTCCCTGAGAATAAGCAATTGATCCTACCCAATGATCTTTTTCCTGAGAGCTTTCTCCTTGAGTGATCATTTTGGTTGTCCCCATTGAAACACCAACTAAGTCTTTGAGTCTATCATTTTCTCTCAACAATTTTTCATTATTTGCTTTGTACATTTCTCTTTCTTTTATCAATAACTGAATTTGTGCTTTATTCAACTTTGCAACATTTACCCCAATATCTGCAGTAGCTACAGGATCAGCCTCTCCAGATTTTAGGGTCATGACATGGCCAAATGCCTTCTTTGTATCAATTACCACTGATTTCCTATGGGGTGGGTACAAAGCCCATATCAACAATGATCCCTCATCAGTATTATACTTGGAACCTGCATATACTTTTGTCACCTTTTCCTTGTCAAGCTTGTGTGTAGCATTACTGCCCTTCAATAAACTATCAAAGACCAATGCAGAGTTCAAATCGAGGCCAGGAAAGATCATGACACCAGCACTCTCCAACATTTTCCTCCCTTTTTCAGGAGTCATATTTGTCATTTCATCATCCACACATTTTCTCAATTGAGCCAACAATTGTTCCTCATTTCCTGAAGTAACATCATCAACATTCTCTCTTATTTCTTTCCCCATCTGCTTGTACAAGAATACCTTGAACTCTGGGGAATTTATAAACTCATCATCAGAGACAAATGATATGTATTCCATGTGCCTTGCATCAACATCACCACTTTCAATACTCTGTTCTCTAACCAGGCAGACATACTGCTGAGTCCTCAACCTGGATACCTTTTCTGATTTCCCCTGTGGCACATTAACTCTTGGTGTTTCCTCATCTCCATAAGACAATAGCTCAGTATCCTACAGCCCCTGGTTATATCTTTCAACTATCATTTCTACTTCATCTTCATCCTGATTTTTGATCATATCATCAAAAGGATAGGGTACATGCTGATACCCTCCAAAGTTAATCCTTTCTTTGGCTGAATTGATATATCCCTCAGGGTCAAATTTTTTCCTAGGTGGTCCTCTTTTCATATTATAATTCAACAATCTATCAAGGATTGAATTATATCCCTCCTTAGCCAACATAATGAAATCACCAAAACAAAAAGTACTAGGCATAAAAGCCTGCTTCCCAAAAGAGCTGAAATACATCACACTACTGTAATCCATCTGTCTGACAATTTCCAAATATGCAACTCTGTTTGGAACTGTCCTTGGAAAAATAAAAGGGGCATCTTCAAATCCATATACCCTGATCATTGTAGCTCCCTCCAGACAATACCAGTCTCCCCAGTTATGATCAATTGGCCCATTGAAGTCTTTTGGCTGAAGGAATCTCTTAATCTCATCAGTCAATGAATAGTTACATGGATACTTATACAATTTGTACAAAGGTTTTACAAAATGCTCCTCAAAATGAATGAAACTAGAACCAGCAAACCTGCTGTCCCAAATAGCAGTCCACAGCTGAACAAGCAATGCATCACCCTCCTTACCAATTTGAGAAACTCTCATTTTTGGAGGCCATACCCCCAACTCCTGTCCAAAATACAACACCAAGTGCATCAACAATGAATAGTGTCTAAGATGAACAATAGAAGCTCCACCCTTTATAGCCACCAATCCTGAATCAAGCTCCCTAGAAATATATGAAGCATAGTCAAATGGTCTGGAGTTGTGATATTGGATATATGTTGTGATAATCATTGGCACCATTGACATGAATTATGGGGCATCCATCCCCAACACCTGACACACTGAGAAATATGTGTACTTCATATAGGGTTCAAACAAATCTACATGATAAGGAGGCCCCTCACTATCTTCTAGAGGTTCTAGCTTGTTACCCTACTTAACCCTATGAATTGGTAACCTCCAACCCTTGTAAATTGTATCCATTCTTGAAAATTCCTTCTGCAACTCCTCAAAATTGATTTCCTCATTGCAAAACCCTTCCAACTTGAAAACCTCACCTATTGCTCCTTTTGACACATGTATTTGTGGTTTTCCAGAAGGATCACATATAGCTTTATGTTTTGGATCATAATGGTCAGCAAGCAATTTTACCAATTCTGCATTTATGAATACATTAGGGCACACCAATTTCCCTACATTCAACTTCCATGGATTACAGATTGGCTCAAAACGGTTTCTCCTATGGTAGTGAAAATTGAAAAGCTCATACCCTTTTACAACAGTCCAGACATCACCTATGAACTTGCATTTATCATCTAGCTTATCAATTTCTACCCTAAGTTGTGCGGACCTTCTAGCTTTAGGCCCTGAACCAGGTAATTGATCAATAAGGTCTTGGTTCAACCTTTGTTCAATACCTTCATGCTCTGTATCAGTCTTTTGTTTCTTTCCCTTCGACCGACTACTCTCACCAAGCTTTCTACCCTTACCCTTTCCAGAACCAAAAGACTCCATTTTCGAGCTTACAAAATCGAAATGTGAAAAAATGAAGAAGCAATTACTTACAGTATTCTGCTCGATCTCCTCAAACTAAAAAATGTATCGGTTCTCTGTTCAGCATGCCAATTCACCAACAATCAATTCGGAAATGAAGAACTGATTAAAAATTTGTTGTTATATCCCGTTGCGCCATTAATGAAGCATGAATGAAGACCCATTTGAAACTGGCACTGTCGCATCAAATTTCCTTTCGATGAGAGACTTTCAAATCTGGGGTGAAGTCTTTTTGCAACGTCTATTACACCTTTCGCCAAGACATTATACAATCATACCGACACTTGGAATCAAAATGATGACTGTCGCTTCTATTTTTTATGTCGCTATAACAATTCTGAGTCGGGGAGATGTTACATAGACTTCATAGTGTCATACCGATATGCATTCTTCAAAGAATTTTCCAGTCGCTGAGACAAAATCACCCTTTCACCGATGAAAACTCATTTCGGCGTGACCACTAAGTTTTCTCACCGAAGAAATAAACCTTACCAATGAAACAATACCTTCGGCAAGACCATGAACCTTCAGGAAGACTCATATCAATGCCAAATGTCTTACCAAAATCACTCCTCTAGACTACTCCTACTCGGTGAAACTCACGCCGAACTACTTGTCGGTATAACATTCAAATTTTGGTGAAACTTATGCCGAAAATCTCTTCTCCTGGTGATGCATATTTCTATCGGCATAACTTTTAACTCAACAAGACTCTATAGCTTCTCCCGATAGCTTTTTGAATCCCCAACACCTTTTCGGCAAGACCCGACGCCTTCGTCAAGACATTACCCCAACATACTTTAGTCTTATCGGTATACTTCCTCATGTGCCAGTCGGCAAAACACAATGTGTTCGCCATGACTTCTTAATGATACCAATTAGTTTGGCCGAAATGACCCTTCCACATGCTAGTCGGTAAGACAAATTGAACTCGCTGTGACATTACAACGATGTCGTAGCTTATGCCAATATATTTTTTCTATATGCCGGTCAGCAAGAAAAAACACTTCTCTATGACTTTACCCCAAAATGCCTCTCCTGCCGATATGAGTCTTCTCAGTCGCCGAAACAAAAGAAAAGTCATGCTGATATGTCTGCAACAAATACATGTTAGTGAAAATTCAGGTCAGGGAGACTTCTACTATGTCTTGCCGATAAGGGTCTTTCAATGAAATATGAAGAACTAGATGGATTCAAATGGGTCACATGACAGAAAATAAGCAAGACAATACAAAGAGGGAATTTTATGCTTATGATGAGGACTCAATGTTGGAAGTCTTGGATGCAATAGACTATAAAAATTTCAAAATTTTATAGTTCTAACACGACACCCATGTGAAACTGTTAATATATTTACTATTCTCAAAAGATGCTCTCTGAGGTGGACATAGCATTTTAACATGATACCATGGTTTTGGTATCTATTATTTTGGTGAAAAAAATTATGGTTTTGGCGTCCCTCCTTGCATATATATTGGAGGTATGAGAGTGTTTTCATATCATTGTTTATAGTCACAAAGGTGTTTCTAGAGTAATGTTAGAGTGCAAAGTGTTAGTGTTTTGATATTTTATATGTACAATGAAGATTAATACATACTTGTCATGTTTATCTAGTAGACTTTTTTGCTAAAATTATTTCTCAACATAAACATTGTGTCTATATGGTTTGTTTATTTTATTATTATTGTTTTTTTTATGCATCTATATTATAATAAACTTTTGTGGTGATCCTAGATAAAGAAACACATTTTAGATTCACATACATTGCAAAATATTTTATTACAATAGTTCCACTTTATTTTTTAACCTTGTAGACCATTCTCTTACCATTGAGTTATGGTACAAGTAAATTCCTAGGGTTAACCACTTGCTAATGTATCACATATTACAAATGATTGAAGATTGCCTATGGATGGGTTTTAAAAGAACTATGGGGACTTCCAATATACCTAAATCTATGAGGAGGCTCAAGATCATGTACTAAGATTGTTTGAGTCTTGGGTATTAGAGTTTAATCCCTTCTTAATTAACCAGGCTTGTTATAGGGAATCTAACTTAGCCAAAAATGACATCTCTTTTGTGGATATTTTAAAACCCTTAGCACTAGGTTTTTATTCTAAAAAAAAATGTGTAAGAGAAAACCTAGCTAGATCTTGAGTAAGACATTTAGATATACCACACAAAGAAGTAGATGAAGTACAAAGCTTAAAAGGGGAGATAAAATAAACCGTCTGAGATTTAAATTTAAATCGAATTTGAGAAAATACCTTATTTATTTTTCCAATATTTTTAATCCTTTTTATTCATTTAATGCCTTGTCTCTTTGTGTCAAATGTAGATACATATAATTATTTTTAATTTGAACCCATATTCTCATTTCTATAAATATCACATAATAATCTTCTCATTTATGAAAATACAATTAATAATATTCTCCTTTGTAAAGTATGACCAATAATCCTCTCCTTTACAAAATGCAACTTAATTTTTTTTTTATTTATAGATCATTACAACCTTTATATTACATTTCATCATTTAATCTTTAATTCAAGTTGTCATTCATTAGAAGGACCTTTGATTAAAGGTACATTTTATATGAAGAATCTTTGATTGAAGGACCTTTGATTAAAGGTACATTTTATATGAAGGATCTTTGATTGAAGGTTCATTTAAAATAAAGGAATTTTATTTAAATCTAATTAAATGCAACTTATGTGGTTCCTATCCCAAATGATCACCTTTTATTGGATAAAAATCTGTAATTTAGGCCATGTTTTCTATAATCAAACAAAGCTTTCATGATATATGTTTTTTTTAATAAAGTTTCCATCATATATATTTTGGTATTAATGTATTCCTCAAAATACACTTTTAAACAATTATAGTTTATAATATTTTTATTTATTATATTTGTTTTCTATTTTCTAACAATCATAGGCTTTTTATCAAGCATAAAAACATTTTTCTGACACAAAATTTTGAAAAAATATGAACATCCTCTATATTGATGTCTTCTATGAATAAAAATAATGATTTTGATATGTGCAAAAGGTTATGTGTTATAGAAAAATGTGTATATAAATTATAATTAATCTTTAATTAAAAATACTAAATAATAAATATTGTATTTTTTTAAAAATGGTGCCCTAAACATCAATGCCAATTATCTATGTTTAATAAATTAGAAATTGATCTTACTTTTAGTTAAAGTTATGCACTATAGAAAATATTACTCGTTGAAAATACTAGAAAGTGTAAAGATACAATTTATTTATGAGAAAATATTTTTTAAATGAGACAAAATATTTTTTTCAATACATATTTAGAATCTACAAATGAAATCTTACAAATCACTAGTTTATAATGTCTTCAAGTTCTTAACAATTTGCTTGTTATAATTGATAGAAAATAAAATTTTAGCTAAAAAACATTGATTTGTGTTGCCCAATTAGGCCAAAATGTGGGAGGTGCCTTCATGCTTCCACCCCTGAACATTTTAATTTGGAAGCTAATATACAACATACATTACTTTTAAAATATTTTTCTCAATCAAGCTCCACAATTAGCATATTTGGCAACTTTATACTACTAGTATTGCCACCATTTTATTGTCCTTCAATCTTGTTTCTTTGAGAAGTGTCAAAATTTAACTTAAAATAAATTGTACTCCCTAAACCAAAGATGAATCTTAATAGAACTCCTCTATACACATGTTAATAATTTGTCAAAAGAGTGAGACCTCTTGAATTGCTACAACAACCAAATTCACCTTGTGTATGTTCACTTTCTTCAATACAAAGAGTGTATCCTTCTCTTTGAACAATAAATGACTATCTCTTTTGAATCCAAATGAACATTGATAGTTACCTCTTCAACGTTTTTTAAATTAATCTCCAAAGGAAAATTTGACCAATTCTCTAAAACCACATCTTATTCAATGAGAAGAATATAGCCCTCTTTAAAAATAGAAAATAGGTCTTTTGCTTGCTCTCCCTGATAAACATTGGTATAATCTTCTTTAGGAAAATAGGGTAGCTCTTCAAGTGACTAATCCATATCATCCTCTACAAGTACTTTAAAAATGTCTTACTAAATTTTTTTCCTTTAGAGGAGATATAGACTTGTCATCTTCATTCGATCATTCGTCAATCTTCATTACAATTAGGAAGTTGTATTCATATCTATACCCTCGATAATTTTTCTGGTGCTTGATCTTGCATTTGGAGTGTATGAATTTCTCTTCTTATTTTGTATAGAAGTATTTGTGTTACAAAAAAAAAATCATTTATCATTTTTTCTTCATAGAAAACACAAGGAAATCCTTTAAATGAATTGAAATTTAGGGGATTCAAAACCTTTGTAATATCTTCACAAAGGGTCATTTCATTGCAATACAAAAGACATGTTTGTTTGTATATATGCCCCATCTTTGATTTTGTAATATCATGTATTTGGAACATGTAGAGCCTAGGTTATGTTTGTGAATGAAAACCCAACTTATTTTCTATCCTAATAAAAATTGTGTCGTGATACTTTTGGATTCCATATATAAATTTGTTCTCTTGGCCTTGAAACTCAAATCCATCACCCTATCAAGATCAAGGCACCAATATCCAAAAATCCAACATCCCATCACACCAAAATGCATAAAAAATATAAAATCATTCACATTAGATTTAGTTGCCCCGTCAACTTTCCAAATCCACTAAACCACAAGAGCATATCATAAGGGAGTTTTAGGAATAAATCACCATGTGGATTTTTAGTGTTTTTTCTCTTGTAAATAAGCATTGAAAGTAAATTATTATTTGCAAATATTTTATGGGATACAACTATAAACATCTCAATTTTCATGCACATATTGTGTATCTATTTTAAAGTGAGGTTATGATATGGACTATCGTAGAGGCTTAGTAATTATCATAGAATTTTATAAATGCATCAAGGTATGGTTTGTTGCACATTCTATTCATCTTTACTTTCTTATAAATTTAACCTTAGGGGACACCCCCTTAGCATATTAGAACCTAAAGAAGAAGAAAATACTTTCCCTCTCTTATGCATTAGCTCATTGTTGCCACTATCTAATGATAAGTCTAACCCATCACCCTATGTTGATATTACCTAGGCTTAGGTCTTGGTTTTATTCTTTAGGATTTGTGGAGCTCCAACTCTAAGAGCTAGTAAAAGAAGCCCATTGGAATTTATATTTTTCTCAAGCCTTGGATTCAATTAAGAACACAAATGTTTCTCTCTTTGGGGACATTCCTATTTCTTAGTCGCATTCTTCTCCTAATCTATGTGTTTCAAATCATCTCATTGAGTTTGTGGTGGATAACTTCAAAATATATTTTGTCATTACATGGGTAGATGCCCATCATTAATAGAGATTTACAAATAGATAGAAGTAGTAGGTGAATTCTCAACATCAAAAAATCCTTTTAATTTAAACCCTTAAATTATGTCAAGATATTTCTTGAATAACTAATGTAGAACAAATAAAATATGATAACATCTTATACAATGACATCATCTCAAACTAAAGTATAATTATTTTTATTTATTATATTGAACTTTCTAAATATTACAAATTAACATATCATACTTATTTTACTCATTCTCTAGTATATATTTGTGTTATAAATTATAAAATTTCATAAATTTTAAATAGAAAGCAAAAAAGAAGTAAAATTATTAAAAATTAAAAATAGTTATAATAAGAACTACCTCATTTCCTAAAAATAAAAACTATGGTAACTTTATAGATAAAAAGAAACAAACAAGTTTTAAAAAGTAACATAAAGAAACAAAACAAGATAATATTTTTTTTTTTAAGCAATGTGAATTGGTGTGCATGGAAATATATAAAACCATACAAGTCTTTTGACATATTGTACAATCCTAAGAAGTTTTTCACACTGTTAAGCAATAAAAAATTCTTTAATTCTTGAATCTTTTTACTATTTCAGATGGTTGATTTGGGGCACTATAGGAAGTCAAACACTTCAAAATTAGAAAATATTTCAAAGGTTTTCTTTAACACAACCTTGATCATAATTTAGTTGACAAGCCAAAGACAAGATTTTGGACTAGGTGACTAAGAAAGGCATTATCATGCCAAATTGGATGCAACCATGGGAGATGAAGATAGAACACATGTGACTAGGCCTAGTTGGATTGTAATGTCGAATGACTTGTCTACTTTAGAACACTTCAAGTTTGAGTTTCACAATTAGGTAGTGGTCTATGAAGACATCTATAATAGGATTTTATCCCATCCACTACCCTTATAATTATTGAACTATGTAAATCCTAAAATTTTCATTCAATTTTCCATTTACTTATTGTGTTAGTGTCTCAACTCAATAATAGATGTATAGGATATGTATAGGATTTGATTAAAGAAGAAATTATTTTTTTAATAACTAGATTAGTATCTTTTTATAAGGATACATTTGACTTTATTTTATCTATGTTAAATCTATAATAAAAATATTTTATATTTATCTCAATCAAAAATATTGAAGAGAATGAAATGAATACTCTTTTTAATTTGTGTTAATATAAGGAAATAAAGATGATTGTTAATTGATACCCTAAACATAAAGTTTTGATCCAAATATAAAACAAATAATTTATTAATTTAAATGTGTAGGGTCAGGAAATGGCTTAGCTCCTCCAATATAGTTAGTGTGTTGTAATATGTTTGTTATCATACTTCTAAAATTTGATTCTACCTTCAAACTTTAAATCAAGTATCAAAGATATACATATGTTCAAGCCCTACAAATTATTTGGGTAGAATCACTACTATAATTATCTCTTCTAAAATCCATGATTCTATCCCAAATCTACAATCATGTCTATATTTTTCACTCACTCTAAAATTCCCTTATTTTCTTTAATACTTGTTTTAGATGAAGGTAGTTATAATGAACAACATTAGGAGCTTGTTGAGCTAGGATTGAAGTGCTTCAATTCCTTGTTCCTTTGTAAATTCCCTTTGTAATTGTTGTTCACAATAAATAATAAGATAATAGGATGTTGTATGGAAGACATTGGATGTAGCAATGTTTTTTATTTGAAAATATATTTGATAGTGATGAAGCTTGTACTAAGATGCTCTTGGATGATCGTATGATGAGATATTTTTGATGTGTTTATTATTATAAAATAACATAAGGATGATTCCTTTAAATCCATACCCTAGAGACATATACTAGGCCACTTAAGAACATAAAAACTGGTGCAAATGAGTTAATTCTAGAACTCCCTTAAGAACATTAATGTGCACAAGATGGTGTAAAATTTGAAAGGGAAATAGTTTAAGTTTATGCATGTTTCTACATTATAAATACATGTGAAGAGGAATAAAATGAACCTTAAACGGTAAGATATACTCTACTAAAATTTTGTTAATCTAAATAAACAAATAACAAGAAGTTCTTATTTAAACCGATATAAATGGGTTTAACCCGATGCATGACAAGTAATGCAAAACTTATTTGAACATGATATTTAGGACACTTAACTCCTTTAAGTGGTAATGTGATTTGTCGAAAATGTGTCCATAGGCATGCTTTCAAGATCAAATTTACATGTCTTTAAAATTTGTAGATCAACTAGATAGAATCATAATAGTGACTTGGTTTGCCAAAAACTATGGTCCTATCATTTTCTTGTGATCATGTATGTGTCAATAGTTTTCTCAAGTTTTTCTCCTTCAAATCCTAAACCTACATGTGTCAAGGTATTTTTATGAACACCTTTAATGGACCTATTTTGTTAGGTTGTGGAAGTGTATTAACTCCCCCCTCACACCTTGGTCAAATTCCTTGTTCTTATTTTCACAACAATATAAAAGGGTGTCAAAATGGAAGGAGTTTGATGTCAAGGTGTCTCTAATCTAATGATTATCCTTAATTTCTCTTTACTCCTCTAATGATATTTGAATGAGTTATTATGTGAGTTTGAGATGCTCTAATGATACCTTGGGATTTATATTTAAATAGACAATCTCAATACTCTACTTAAAAGTTTCACACTTAAACTAGCTAGAAATAGTTATATTTTGGATCAAGGTCTACTTAGTAATCATGCACACAAAATCACATCAGTATTTCTATCAAAAGGGAAAAATTACAATATTATTGGCATCTAAAATAAGAAAAGGACTTCGATCAAAGATGGATCTAAACTACTCAAAATAGAAAGACTAATGGAAAACCTAAAGTTAAGTTTGATCAATTTGTGTGTTGTAACTCTCAAACTAAACAATAAAACAAAAAAGTTATCAACATGACTAAAATACGTAAAAAATGAGAAAATATAAATATTTAATATCCACCTTTTAGTTTCCAAATATATAATGAGATAGATATAGAGGGAGAAATGAAAGAAGAAATATGGATAAATAGAGATAGAGAAGCAATATATATATATATATATATACATAGAGAGAGAGAGAGAGGTCTAGGAAGAGGGAGAGGGAGAGAGAGATGAAGAGAGATGGATAGATAGAGAGAGGGAGACATGTCTAGAGATAAAGAGGGAGAGAGGAATAGAGAGGTTGAGATGAAGATAGAGCGAGAGAGGAAGAGGGAAACAAATGAATAAAGAGATAGAGAGAGGGAGAGGAAGAGTTAAATATAGAGAGAGAGGGAGATAGAGAGGAAGAGATAGAGAGATATAAAGGAAGAGGGAGATAAAGAGATAGAGAGAGGGGGAGAGAGAGATGAAGGAAAAAAGTCATAGAGATAGGGGAGATAGAGGGAGAGATAAAAAGACACATATAGGTATATGGGAAGAGAAAGGGAGAGAGGAGAGATTGAGATATTGAGACAATTAATAGTGAGAGAGAGGAGTTTGTTGTGTGTGTGTGTGTTTGTGAGAGTGAGAGATATAGAGATATAGATAGAGATCGGGAGAGAAATAGGGTGTTTGTGTATGTGAATGTGAGAGAGATATAGAAAGGGGGAGATATATATATATATATAAATAGAGAGGGAGGGAGAGGGAGAGAAATAGAGAGAAGATAGAGGCAAAGTAGAGAGATATAGAAGGAGGGAGTGATAGGGAGAGAGATGGAGAGATAGGGATAAAAAGAGGGAGATATAGAGAGATAAATATAGTAGTGGGAAACATAGAAGGGGAAGAGAGACATGCCAGGAGAGGTAAGGAGATATAGGGGAGATACATAGAGGTATGTATATATATAGAGCTGGAGATGGAGATAGAGCTAGAGAAGATCTTTCACATCTTTTGTATACACATCTCCTATTGAATATGGCTGACAAGGGGTATCAAAATATGCTCCAAAAAAGGTATCAATAGAAAAGCGATAACTTCAAATCAACTATGCATCAAATTTCAAGGATCCAAATACAACTAAAACAAAACCTATGAATTAGGGAGATAAGCAAGCTCCATTAACAATAAGCTCATGTTATGTTTGTAATAGGGAGAGAGGTAGAGAGAGGGAGAGGTAGTGATAGAAAGAGGGAGGGATAGAGGGGGAGAGAGAGAGAGAGGGGTAAGGAGATAGATGGAGATGGAGGTGGAGATGAACATTTATTTGTTAAAAGAAAAATTATCTCCAAAGCCCGTTGTGAATTGAGTAGCAGAAATAGATTAATGAGCATAAGAATTTATTGCACTATGAAGTGGCACTCAATGATCTTCGAAAGGCCAATAAACCCCATTTGTATGTAATCATATTTTTCTATCTTTTATCATAAAGAGACCCTTCAAAAAAATATCTTTACTCCACTTTTATGTGGTTGGTATTTGGAATTATCTTTTCAAGTGGGCCCGATCTATCTTTCTTCTTGTGCTTTCCTTGTCTTAGTTATTTTTTATTTGAACTAGTTTGCAATATATTTCAAATATATTTGGAATATTCAAAGGTTTCAAAAAATTAGTTGTATTTAAATAGTGAGGATGATATTCTATTTTTTATTATATCATTTATCAAAGTTTAGTTTTTGGTATGATTGATGTTTATTTTATTTTTATTGAACAAAGCAAGAGTACAGAGAATAACAACTACCAACTAGTAGTTGAAGGTGAATAACAATACAAACTAGTAAAAATTACAATGAGCCAACAAATGGTCATGACTAGAAGAAACAAGAGGCTAATACTTGAGCTGAAACACTTTACATAGATTCATATTGTAGCTATTCTGAAGTTGATTAACCTAATATTGAATTTGTTGAAGCAGAGCCATGACCATTACATTTTTCATCTTTATTTGACCCCTAATAATTTTGATGGATTGGATCATTTACTTGTGATACTTTAACCAAATGATGACTTCTAATTTTGATACATGTTCCCTATAATATTTAATCTAACATATAAAAATAAAAATGCATATTCCAAATATTTTTTGTATATATAAAATAAATTATATTTATCTATATACCATTATTTTTTCCTTGATTTAGTATACCAATTGTTTTAATTTAATTAAAATATTGATTTTTAAAAATAAAAATACTTAAATATTAAATAATTAAAATCATAGTACAAACTAAAAAGTTTCAAATGTTTTGTAATGAAGGTAAAATTATGATTTATACTATTAATTTAATATTCATCCTTTGTTTCTTTAAAAGTTACTATAATTTAAAAAGTGATGTAAGAGAATGATCTAAAAAAGGTTTTGTTTTTTAAATAGTGATTTTATCTCTTGATCACCCTAGTGATCATTTCTATCTTGATCCTCTATATTTTCTTTGAACATGAGATTCCATGATTTTTTTCTTTATATTAAGACATACATTAACAATTAAAAAAATTAACAATATTTTTTTGATAAGATAAGCAGCATTTACAGGGTGTTGTACCCTTTACACTAAGAGTCCACAGGGCCAAAAAGAAGCTAGTTCAAACCAAGAATGAACTAGGAAGAGAGGATGGGCCACACAAAGAAACAGCTGGCAAACAGCTATTGAACCACAGACTAGGACTAGACAACCCCAAAATTTGAGGGGACTAATCTGACTCCCTTAACCCTAGGTCGGGAAGTTGCAACAGATCAAGGGAATCCCTTCTCCTTTCTCAGCACAACAGACCAGGAAGACTCAGAATCTAAGTCCACCGAGCGAAGCGAGAGAAGTGAATCCACAATAACCACCATGGGCAATGAAAAATTAACAATATTATTAATTTGAACTATTTATAATTAATATAAATAGAAAGTAGATATATTACCTATAATACATTTATTATTAATTAAAAATATGCAATTATATTAATTTTAGAAAAAAATATTAAAAATTAAAAAATTGAAGCAATATTACAAAATAAAAAAATTGTAAGAATATGTCGAGATTTCATCTTCAAAAAAGTTTAGTTTTTCTAAGTAGAGATTTTATTTCTTGATCTTATACATGTTTTGCATGAGATTCTATGGATTTTCTTTTATGTAGATGTAATCATTAGCAATAGAAATAAAATAATTAGCAACACTACCAAGTTAAATCAATCTAAATAGAAAGTAGATATAATGTAATAATTTAAAATATATATAATTATATTAATTTAGAGAGAAAATTCATTAAAATTGAATAATTAAAACAATAATATAAAATAAATAATTTCAAATGATTTGTAAGAAAGTAAGCTATGATTTATACAATAAGCTATAGCTATATGTTTAGGAATGGGAGAGAGTGTAGATATTTGATTTATAAAAAATAGTAGTTTTTTAAAGTAGTGGTATTATTTCTTTGAAAGAGAGAATGTAGAGATTTGATTTATAACTAAAAAAAATAAAGTTTTTTTAAAGTAGTGATATTAGTTTTTTTCTTTTTCTGCCAGCACGGGTAGTGAGTTGGCTTGGGCCGTGGGGTTGCGGGATACCTTGTTGTTAACCAAAACAAAAAATCATAACAAAATAATAACTTTTTGAAGTAGTGATATTATCTATTGATATTATGTTTTTTTTCTCTATTTACTAAAATTATTGAGGATTCAAAATTTTTTTCAATCTTCTATCATTCTAACATATTTTGAACTGTCTCAATCAATTGAAACAAATACTTTGAACATAAATAAAAATAAATAAATAAACTTTATCACATAAAAATAAAAAACCATAAAAAATTATATAAAATCATAATAAAATATATATCAAATCTAAAATATAATTTTAAAATAACAAAAATATATTTTCACATTTAGAATATAACTGTAAATACTTAACAGACAGGACGGCCATTAAATTTAGGTCCTGCCCTTGCCCAAATAAGCATCATTTACTACAATTAGTGGGACTAACCAACCAAATTGCCAGAGTGTTAAAGAATGATGACATGTAAAAACTCATCTCTTTCCATGAGTTAAAGCGAAGTTGGAGGGCGACCTGCCAATCCCACTCAAGGGGCATCTCCGTTTTAATTGATATGCCGTTAGGTCAACTCTCTACTCAGAAACGTCACTGTTATTGTTGACGACTTCCCACCGCCCTTTCGTGTCATTCAATATACACTCCACTTATAAACTTGCCTTCCTATACTAGCTCCTACGGCTCCTCTTTATCTGCTTATGCCACATTAGATGCCCAGCTGCCCATCTCATACGTCACCTTCCTCCCAAGTGTTGCAGGGTAAGGCGGTTTTTGTTTCTTCTACTGACAGTTTGTTTCAAACCAGGATTAGGTTTTTGAAGTGATTGAAGCTTTGAAGTTATAATTGGGGGACCCCTAAGTGATTAGATTGTGACAATTTGATATTATATTGTATTTATGTGTAGTATCTGATACAAACAAATGGTATTCATTTGAATGGCATATAATGTGACTTTTTCTTTATATAAAGATTTTGATTTAGTAGGCGGGTCTTTGCTGTTTTGTATTTATTTTTTTGAAATAATAATGTTTAACAAGTTTTTCAAATAAATGGTAATGTTAAAGGTCATTTGTAAATGGGGATTTCAAATATAGTGATTTTAAGTGGTCAAATTATGGTTATAATGTATTTATATAGAGTATTTACTGATATAAGTTGTATATTGATTTATTTGAATGGCAGATAACATGACTTCTTTCTTTCAAAATTTCAACAAAAGTTTAAATAGCTGCTGTCAAGGATGACGTAAATGCACTCCAAACTCTAAAGAAAATTTTAATATGACAAGTGGGCCTTTGATGCCTTGTGCTTTTATTAAAAAGGTAATGTCAATTACTATTCCAAGTTTTTTATAATAGAATGTTTATACTAAAAGTCATTTGTTAAAGGGGGGACCTCGAACACAACACTTTTATTGAACCCCCTTTAATGATCTTTTATTTTATTCTCTGTAAGACAAACTTCATATAGCATATAGGCTTTCAATGATTGTGCTTTTAATGGCGGGAGACTAGTCTCACCTCAGCTCCCCTCTCTGGACGCTGGGCTGGGTCGCAGGGATACCCCTGTCGCAAATAAAAAAACTGATAATTTCAAGCTTTTGAAATGAAATGGCAATGCTAAAGATCATTTGTAACTGTGGGAGGCCTCAAATACAACACTTCTAAATACTCAAATTATGACTGCGCCACATTTATATGTAGTATCTATTGACATAAGCTACATAGTGATATTTACTTGAATAGCAGATAACATGATTTTTTTTTTAAGTTCCAAAAAGAGGATCAAATAACTGCTGTCCAGGATGGTGTGAATGCACTCCAAATCCTCCAGGAAAAATTAATCTGGTGAGTAGACAGTTATGACTTGTGCTTTATTAAAAGATAATGCCAATAACAATTCCAAGTTTTTATAATAGAATGGTAATATTAAGGGGGGCCTCAAACATGAACACTTTTAAGTGCCCAAACTATGATTACACTATGTTTAAGTAGTTTATTTGAACAAATATGTTTACTGATATTCTTTGAATGGCAGATGACATGAATCCTTTTACTTTTGATATTTCATAAAGAAATTCAAATTAACGGTCTGGGACGGTGTTGCATGCATTCCAAACCCGCTGGAGTGAATCTACACCTTACATTCTCAGATTATTTGAGCCCCTTCAAATGATTGCCTTTTTTTTAACAGGCCTTTAAAAATTGTGCTTTTACTGGAATGGTAATGCCAATAACAATTCTAAGTTATTAGAATGGTAATGGTAATGGTAAAGCTTGTAAATGGATGGCTGCTAAATGGATGGCTGCTGAATTTGATGGGCCTTTAAAAATTGTGCTTTAACAGAAATGGTAATGCCAATTAACAATTCTAAGTTATTAGAATGGTAATGGTAATGGTAAAGCTTGAAAATGGTTGGCAGCCTCAGCAGCCATCCACTCTCCTGCTTGTGCCATGCAAGCATACCTTCTGCTGCCGTTTGAATTTTAATTGTCCACAATTCATCACCAAATAAATACTAGAAATATCAACTGTAACCATTTTTTAATCAAAACGAAAATACTAAAATGTTTTTATTTTTATATATGTCAAGTATAACAAATGCATACAGAGACGATGGTACACACATAAGCGTCATAGGATATATTTATATATGTCAAAAAATTTGCAAATAAAAACAGAGGCTGGATCACATATGAGCATCATAGGATATCACCATCCACTCCAAGTGTAATGACTGCAAACAAACTCAACAAAATATGCACCCATCAAAAAGCAGACAACAGAACCGTCGCTGATGAGGGGACAGACCTTGATAGCCTTCTGACAAAAGATGCAAGCAATAATCCTCCTAACAAACAGAGGAGTAAATATACATTGACATTAACCTATCAACTATAAGAGAAATTAAGACAATACTTTAAGCAAAACATGCTCAACAGCAAGGTACGACAAGATGTTGACAATATATTAGAGAACTTGATTCCTATACAATTAAAAGATGAAACCTTCAACAGAGAGTAAGGTCCTGCTTGAACAGCCAATTGGCTGCCTTTATTATTCTGCAGGACTGAAATTCAGGAAGAAAGCATGTCTATAACTCTTCTAGTCCAAATGCACCCCAGACAAATAGCGGGCATCTTCAGATCATGTTTACAAGAAGCAAGTTATAAGCTTGCGCCATCTTTACAGGCAATACTCAACTAAGCTAGTATGTACAAATGGCCCTCCAAACTTATAAGAGCAGCACCATATAATAAATCTTGAACATGCCATGTTCCGGTGCTCCCTGCTGTACAAGTCAACCTAGACATACTATTAAATACACTCTATTGTGATTTCCAATTAGGCAACCAGAACTCCTCCGCTATGTCTGCTTTTTTCTGCTAACAATGGGGAGATGTAACCATCAATAAGTGAGCAAAGTAGGAGAAGCTTTCTTCATCCAACAAGACCTTCCAAGGCCAGTATCAGAAGCAATAGCAACTTATGAGATAGGAAGAGCAAATTAGGCTAGATGTCAATGATTCCCATTCGTTCACTTCATATAGGAATCATAATGAGAATCATAAACATAAAACAAGCTCTCTGGGACTACTACTGGCAAATTTTCAATATAATTAAAAAGCCTTCTTAAGTTCTCCTTGTTCAAAGTTTCCATGTCCACTATTTCACCACTGCTTGTAAACATCCACAAGTCGGTTGAGTTCACTCTTCTCAAGCTATCCCTGCAGAATGGACATGATCCCGATCGCATATTCCTGCAGATAGCCATAAGCAACACTCAAAGCTTGAGATCTAAGTATTTTGATATACCTAACTTTGTTCATGTCACCAGCTATGCCAAAAAGTGTGGCAGAATTTAGCTTTTAATCTAGCTACCTCATACACATAGGTTTTATAGTTCATACCAGTCCCGATAGCACCTAATACACATTGAATGGTTGCAAGTGGGTAACACAACTTTTCCATTGGTCTCCATGCATATTCCACATTCTTCTTCACGTTCCAAATCAAGTTCTGAGAGTTTTTGTCTTTCTTCATCAACATTTTTCTTATATCTTTCCATGCAGATTGCTCTCTGTTTCTTATCCTCCTTCTCTGTTAGGCCTCCTTCAAGTTGCACTAAGGAAGGATAAATGACAGCTGCAGATACAAACCATATCTATTATGTCTGACCTTCATACCTCCCTGTTCTCCTTTATTCAAACAAAACACACACACACAAAATTACTTACTGTAGAATTCCCGAAGGCTAGCTTTCCTTTCATGAATTGACATTGTTGTCCTTCCATCTGAAAAGACCTGCTCAATGCAAACTTCATTATATTAGAAAGCACAATGGAAAAGAGTATGTTGTAATAAACTAAGAAGTGGTTGAAAGGAACCATCAAAGGTACACTCTGATTACTTTTTTAGATTTTTATTGAGTTGCCAAGAAACTCTAGTTAAACGAAAGCAGCACATTGCTTCAAACTTTAAAGTAATAAAAATTTCAACATAGCAAGATGGACTTTGATAACCAGAGATGGCCTATTATCATTCTGTCAATTTCAAGTTCAACTCATTAACATTTGATAGAGAAAAGAACCAACACACCACACCTTATATATTAAAATGTGCAGAAGACCTAATGTACTTGCTAGGCTGCAATCAGTCCACTGTACAAGGAAAAGGAACAAAGGTGCCACAGGACTGTAAGCCAACCTCATTTGAAGACAGGCACCATCATACTCCCTTGGAAATGCCGATGCCCTGAACCAATTTAAATTTTAGTCAATAACATCAAACTTTTGCTAGGGTCTGAATGGAATCTAAGAAGAAAACAAAATGAGTAGGCAACTAAAACAAGACAGTCATCCATTGGATTCTACTTCTCTAGAAAATTTGATATAATTTATTCATTACCAGATATATTCCAGTAAAAGCAGAATTGATTGAGATGCTACTTTTATTTCCTAATTTTTTTTATCACGTCAAGCAGCTAAAGAATGCTATTCAGAATTCAACATCACCCATTTACCGGTACACTTTCCTAAAACAATGCATCATTAAATATAGGTTTCCCATAAGTGTTATTAATTATTTGCATATTTTGAATAGAAGGGCTTCAAATTATTCACAAACTAGTAAATTATAGGATTTCAACTTACAACAAGGACTAGAATATTTGCCTCTTAAACAGCATTTCACAGTCCAAACATTCCACACCCTGGTGGGAATTCGAATATATTCAAGGGGCTGAGAGGCTTGAGGTCTCTGCAGTCAATTAGCATCTTGTCCAGCGCTACACACATTTTCCCTATCAGAGGTGACTATCAGGAGTCCAAAGTTTAATTACTAGAAAAACTTTGAAGATTTTTACTAAGAAAAGTAAGTATATTTTAAGTATATTTTAAAAGAAGCTTCGAAATCTTCTTAAGTAAAGAAGTTTTAAATTTCTTCCCATTAACAGAACGCAGATCCTCTCGAAGTACCTAAATCCTGAATGAAATGCGCATGTTAATACATTCATTGCAATATTTTGCTTCTGGAATCTATCTTTTTATCCTCCAAGGAGGCTTTCAGCATTTGGTAATGACAGGAGCAAAGCGGCTTCAGGGTTTCAATGCAGAGAGACTGCCTTGTTTATCAGAAAGACTGCAAATACCTTTGTTTCCTTTCATGCCCTGATGTTGTATGTATTATGAGTCTTATTTGAATATGGTTTTGTTTTACGCTCAAAAACTAAACCAGGCTTATCGGGACGTCTGAATTCAAAGCCGGGCTGCTACTGGATATATTCTCCATCAGAGGTGGGGGATACACACTGCTCACTGGGTATTGCTCCTAAATATTTCGAAAATGCAAAGTTTATCACAAGCTCTTTGCCACCCATTACAACGGCGCCGAACAATCCCTTCAAGTGAAAAGACACGGATTTTGCCAACTAGAAAATTTAATAAATGACAAAAAATAGCAAATTTTGCCTAAGAAAATGATGTGGGTATGCCGATCATCCGGTTAGAAAGGCATTATTAACCTTACTACTGTGAAAATACAGAAAAATTTAAAAAACAACTGTTATTCAATATGGTGAAAATTTTCACCATATTATATTATTATCTTAACTTCCATAGGTTTTTCACTTGCAGCAAGCAACTATTAATTCTTTCTGTAAAAAGCGGTTTCCCCATATTGCTCAGGCCTGTTATGGTTTGTATGGAAAGCCATAACCTCATCCCTTCAATAAATAAGCAAAAACAGAGTACAAATTTTCCCTAATTGTTCTTTTAAAATCTACGAATTGATAAAGCTGCAATTGTGTTAAGACAGAACTTGTTTTTGACAATTGAAGCCACTGATGAAACTTACAATGTATTTGCATGTTGAATATCTGCTTCTAAAGCTTTGATGGATTCCTTATAGGTTTTGGGTTGTCTCTGACTCTCTTGCTGTTGCAATTGCTGCTGCTGCTGCTGCTGCCAAAGACCCATTTCCTTTTTCGATTTTTCCTCCCTTTCAAATTTCTGCCCTTCTCTGATATATCAAGAAACTTGAGCCACAGCTCAGAAGTTGCCCCTACCGATTGCTTTGCATAAACCACAACTTTTCCTCTTATCTAAAGATATATCATGACCATGTAAGCAAAATCCAACATCTACCATCACCATATTCATCCACAACAACTATATCACATTAATGTTGGCGGCATAATGGAAATATAAAGATTATTTCCACCTAATCCAGAAGGCCCGCCGTTCTATCTTGTTTGAGGTTATGTGTTGACTTGGCTAAGCTGCAACTACAAGTAGTGGCGTATCTAATTTGGAGGATTTGGTTTCTAATTAACAAAACACAACCCTCCTTCTACTCGAAGTCTTTTCAGCGTAGAAATATTTTTATTGGAACAGGTTGAGCACTTCCCGGGACAACGGTGCTTTGTGATG
Organism: Sequoia sempervirens; assembly: GCA_007258455.2. NCBI lineage: Eukaryota > Viridiplantae > Streptophyta > Pinopsida > Cupressales > Cupressaceae > Sequoia > Sequoia sempervirens. The sequence continues at coordinate 526,620,753 of VDFB02000015.1, forward strand.
TATATGCTGATGGAAATGCTATTTTTATTATTATTTTTATTGGGGGAATAAACATCTAGATTCTTTTTTGTGTGGATTTGTATTTGGGTTTCAGATTAGAGAGAAGGGATAAGCTTGAGTTGTGGATTAATTTTACATTTCTCAAGTTTTTAAATAATAGGTTAAATTTTAATAAGAGTAAGTATTTTTTAGGGTATTTTAGTTTGTTGAATGTTTTATAAACGATAAAACGAAGTAGGTTTTTGAATTTGAAATGGAGTAGTATTGTGATGGGTGACTTTCCGACAAGTCATATTATTTCACTGTTGTCAGTATCACTAGATGTAGTGAGTGCTAAGTGGGTCATTTGATTAAATGGATTCATGTGAACCATTATTCATGAAACATGGATTAATTAGTTATATTTGTGTACAAACATCGCAAATTGAATTTTCTTACACCTTTATTAACCAGATAATTTTTTTTAATCATTTATTATTTTTCTTCCTACACACTAATATCTATGTGGGTTCAAGAGGCCACTATTCATCATTTTACAACTTACTAGTATCAAGTATACAAGTTAGGGGTAGTAGCCATTTGTTTAGTTTCACCTAAACTTGAGAAAAAATATTTTTCTAATAGATTTATTTGTAAATTAAAAAACTCATAAAAAATATAATGTTAAGTTCTTTGTAAATTCAACATTCAAAGAGATCATTTTTTATCAACTTCACTCTTTATTAAGTATGTTAAGATATTTTATTGTGATCTGACTCCATACTTTTTGAGTCAATCTCATTGACCCATCTTTCATGAGTACTAGTTCACAAAAACCCATCTCTCACTAGCATGAATGATCTATGTAATATTCATAATATTTATGATAGGGGAAAAGGCCTAGTTACTGCTCATGTTCCAATAATCGTCATTGATACATGTTAATTGAAAACCCACTAAAAATATTCAAATGTACCAATAGTTATCCACTTGTATTCCAGTAGTTAAAAAAAAATACTTAATTGGAAAAGTTGTGCACTTTATTGATACCAATAGCCCACGATTACTAGGGCATTTGTATTATGTATTGGATCAATTGTGCAAATTTTACGGTGGTCAAAGCGAACTGTTATTGAGGCAATAGAGAATATGTATCGAACGCCACTTTGAAATAACCACCTTTTGACCTTTGCCACTTTGAAATAACCACCTTTTGACCTTTGCGTACATAACAAATCATCTTGTGTTCGTCATAACTATCTAAAAGTTGAAACAATAGCTATAAGCTCTTAAGTCGCATACAAAGAAACCCAAATTTTTTTGTCAAAATCTGACATACCACTTAAGAACTTAAGATACACAATATTAATTAGAACACTACTAATACCCTTCCACTACTTACAAATATAAGACAACAAAACTCCTCCAATAATCATCCATCCCAACAAAAAAATATATATATTTTGTTGGTCTTTTATCCACGTCACATCAAGTGATAAGTTTCCCCCACAATGGATTATATGCAAGCTTCCAAAAAATTATGGATATGAATTATTTATCACGGGATTACTTTTGGATGGTTGGGTTTTTGGTATTTGCTTGAAGCCCACGCAAAATAAATTATGAATTGATTGATTCTTCCCAAGACTTTCCCTCCTTCCGTTTCCTTCGTTGCAAGTGGGAATGCCCATTTACTTTAGCCAACTTTGGAACAGGAATGGAATTTAGTGAAAGCCGTCTCCATAGACATGCTAAAATAGAATGCATTCCAAAAGTAGAATAGATTTGACCCAAAATCAAGCAAGGCACTACTTTCTCTTGTATAAAAAGCATGTTTGGTAGACTCTTATCAACTTCATTTGTCAAGATAATAAAATAATATCATTCTTTTCAACCAAAACCTTATCACTTAATTATTCTTAATCATAAGCAAGTGTTGAATGCCCTTTCAAGGCCCCCCTCTCCATCACTTTTATATATTATTCTCCATTTTTTTATTGAAGGAGGTATAAGGTAGAGAAAGGAACATAGCTTAGATGGGGTAAGTAGAAACATTAAGAATGGAACAAGATACCCAATAATGAGAAGAGAAAAGATACCTAATGAAGAATAACTTCTTTTGAGAATTTTGGTGGAAGGTTTGTTGAGTTACTATTCTTTATTATTATATTGGTTTTATTGACTTGTGTATATTTTTAATCTATTTAGTTTTGGGTTTGCCTTTTTTAAGGTAGATTAGATGAAATTTTTATTGGGTTTTAGTTTATATAATATTATCATGAAAAGATTCAAATTATTTTATGTTAAAATTTATATGTAGAATTATACATATAAGAATATAAATAATAAAAAATATTAATATATGAATATTTTGCATAACAAATTAAAAATAACATTTGATGAATCATTTTTATACAACTCTTTATTTTTCTATATTTTTTTTTGCATTTTCATAGTCTAGATCATATATTCTTCTCCTCATGTCAACGTTACGGGAGCACCACCCAATTGAACATTGTTTTGAACTTCAACTAAAAGTTGTGAGAAATGTAGACCAAAATGCATGTCTTTTTTATGACAAGTATAGTGAATAATTTGACATAGAAAATCAAAATGAAAAAATCATTCTCAAATTCTATAACCATTATGGTGGGTGGCTCATAGACTAGCCAAAACTTTACTCATATCAAAGCAATATGCCCTCAGAATTTCTACTTTTTGATGAAGACCCTTTATGTCTTCATTCCTAATGATATAGTTGCAAGTGAACTTATTTAATCTATTTTCATTGGCCCTAAATCCTCCTCCTATTGCTCTTCCTTGGGATTCTTTATGATCTTGGCCAACTCTATATTACTAGATTAGTTTGACAAAAAGCATGTTTAATAAATAAACCCTAATCTTAGTGTCAAGAACAAGGATTGCCAAATGTGTGACAAAATTACCATGTAGAGTCATTTTTCTTTATGTTACTTAACTCCAAGTTACATTGTCCTTAAACTTTTCGAATAAACCCTAGGGCCACATCATTGTCACAATAAAAGATATGCCCTAATCAATGAGTTGAGACTCAACTACTATCCTTGGTGCACTTACGTTTGTCCCCACTCTTCTTGCTAGTCATTCTTAGAATAAACAAAAACACTCCACCTCCTACAATAAGACTTCCATGGAGAGAAATCATTCAGAGGAATATAGCAATATAAGAGGTTGTATGCATTATTTAATAGCTAAAAAACATACTAACAATTGAACCATTACTTTCCACGCTTAGTCACTACATGCTTCAAACCTACTAAGGCTAAAACCATTTTCAATCAACTATGAAGAAACTAAACACACAATTAAAACATATTTAATCACCACAAGTGAGATCTCCAAATGCCCTGGCAACAAATAATGTAAGTATTATATTTGCAAGAAAACCTCAAACATCACTAGAATGATAAAACAATGATGACAGTGGTTTATCTAGTTCCCTAGGTCAACATATAAGTCCTAAAGCCTTCTAAAATCCCAAGTTCATTGTATCCACCAAACTTTTAGACTTCCTCTTTCATCAATCCCTTGGTATCTATCTCCCTAATTCCTAAAAAAAAATCCATTTCCTTTCAATCTATTGAAGTTATTCATCTATTCATCCACCCCTATCAAATTGTCATCCCAGTCATGCTTTCTTTGATAGTCTGATACTCTGTTGATTGCTCTATGTATCCTATCAGATTCAAAAATTTAGACATCCCCTATTTTGGTTCTTCTTTCCATGCATCCCTAACGGTCCAATTTTTTAAAGTCCTCAAAATTTGCATGTATTTATCAATTTTGGATGTTCAGGATTTCTCTTACCTTTCTACCATCCCTTCCTTCCCCAATTCCATGAAAGTGTCATATCTTTCAAAATTTTGGACTTCTTCATCCCTTCATCCATTTTGGACTTGTCTTCCTAGTCATGCCTTCCACGTAAGTCTAATTCCCCAAAATTTCCCTCAATACACTCTAAACTCCTCTAAGTATTTCAAACTTTTGAGGTTTCCCATCCCTTCATACTTTTCCTTTCCTTTTTGATACCCCAAAATTTTGTCTTTCCTCCAATCCCATCATGCTAACATTGTCATTATTTGGGACTTTCAGAGTGTCTCATCCCCCTTCCCATGGTACGTAGTTTGGTAGAATTCCAATGGATTGATGGTCCAACAAGGAAAGAGTGATAAAGGTGTATGTCAAGACATCAAAAAAATCATCATTCTCTCCAAGTTTGATAATCCAATAGGTAAGTGATGGTCTAATACTCTGACAACTTTTCTTATCTTCGTTGAGGGTTTGTAGTTTGTAATGCCATGGTAAAAACATGGGAATAAGAGATCACAATAATGATGTTAGCACTAGTGTACTAGTGAATAGGCATTTTCAAAGGATTTTAAACTCCAACATGGTGGCACTAAATGCATTTTCTCACCACCTACTCGTATCCTTTGTCCACCAACAGGCCCCTCCTTTTTTGGGTGTCATTTAATGCCAAAGTTGATGTTGATTGAAAGAGGATGGTATCCCATGCTACTTGGGAACACATGCACATTTTTCATGGAAATTTTAGGGTTAAAAAATGATAAAGATCTAACAAGAATACATGGTCATTGCTTGTAGTGGAAAAATATTTCTGATCTCCAAGTCCTTTGTGCTAGTCTACATGTTTTCTCTTATGGGAAACCAATAGATGATATGTAGATTCATTTTAATTTGAAGAGGGGTTTTATCTCAATTTCTCTACCAAAAAACTTGTAATTTCTACATTTTTCTACTACTGTAAATAGGATCAATGCATTTGAATCAATAAAGTTACTTTATTTTCACCTCTTCTCACTTTTTGTATGTTGTGTAATTTCTTCTTACTTTCATTTTTCAATGGATTTATTTCTTTTATTGATATGTATGATGTGTAACAATGATTTGTAAGAACTATCTATTGATATCCTCTTCCTTCCTAGTGAATTTTGAATCACTTACCTTCATATTAATTTGTAAGGGCTCCTGAAAGGGATCTATGTGAGTTTAGGTGATTTATTATTTTTTGTCCTATTATGGGCAAGGAGGAAAGTCACTTAAGTATTGATGCATCAGAATCCTTTCATTTCCTAGAATCTCTTCTTCCCCTTTTCCCTAGCAATTCAATAGGATAAGATTCGTTTGTAGGTTTAAATATTGTTGGGTTAGATCAATATATGCACTTAGGCTTAGAAAGGATCCAACCTTCTCTAGATGTTTGATCCCATTTGCAAGATGCCACACCTTGAGATCATTCCTATTGTGTCACTAGAATGTTGAACTAGTTTTAGCAAAGGGTGCAATTTTAGGTGAGAACAATTTTTGGCACACCTATTGAGACAAGTGTGATGAAATTTACATCATTATACTAAGAGATTGGTGTGATCTTGGTATTACATTCATTGGAAAAAAAAAATCAAGAACCTAGCAACTTTGTAATTCTTGGTGACCCCGGTCTCTTAGTTTTAGACCGTGTTGATCATTCATGAAAAAGATTCAGACAAGAGCATCTTATAAATATAAGAATTTTGATCTATTAGAGTTACCTTTATCTACAATAATAAATAAAAATTATAATAAGCAGTTGTGGTGTCAAAAAATTTCACCCTTAACAATTTCACATTATGTTTTGTCCCCTTAATTTATTGGACTTAATTAAGCTCCTAATTTTCCAAATTATGTATTCCAAGGCCTAATTTTTACCATTTTTTGAAGGATTACAAGCATTGAATAAATGCATCCAATTGCTATTTTCTCTTGACTAAGTGTTTCCTGGAAATTTGGGTCAAGACCCATTCACCCATGAACAGGTCCCCCTTCTTAGCCAAGACCCAAATTCAAATATGTTTTTGGAGGCATTTTAACATCCAAAATTAAAATATCAAGTGTCGGCTTTTGGAATCTAATTTTTAGGAAATTAGTACAATTGCATATAAATACCTAGTTATTTTATCATTTGAAATCTAATAAGAATCTAATGAGCACTAAGTACACTATTGAGAAAATACTATTTTCAAGAGCATATCAAGAGCAACATTTTAGAGATTTATTACAACAATTCAAGATCCAAACATCATGTCAAATTTTATGTGTGTTCATGTTCATGTTTTGTGAAGGCTAACCTTTGTTGTAGGTCTCCAAAGCATTCAAGCATTAAAACAAGAAAGATCCAAATCCTTGAGGTGATGTGTATGACTTCAATCCTTCAAGGAAGCCATTGAAGGGTGGTGAGTTGCAACACTTTGTGATTTCATCATTCATTCCTTTTGGTTATCATCCTATCCATGATATTTCCATTATGGAAGTGAAAACACTTACATGGGGTTTGACTGAGGCAAAACCCTAAATGGCCCAACATTTTCTCCCTCTTTGAATGTGTAGGCTATAGGTTTGAAGAGGATCAAGAAAAATTTGAAGGAAAATTCTCCATTGTTGCATTCAAAGCCCTAAAAGTTGTCAAGCTATGGAAACTCAATTACAAAATTTATTGATGACATTTCAATAATCTTGCAACCAGGAATCAGAAGCTTAGATCTAGCATCAAAGGACTATAAAATTAGTTTTAGGACCCCTCATCAAAGACCCATTCACCCAAGGGTGAATGAATCCTTCTACACATGTTAGATTCAACTCTTGGTGATAGGTACATATCATCTGACACTTCCCACATCCACCTGTAATCTATAGCTTTAGTCTGTATTTCTATAATATTGTATTTTTCATATTAGGTCATATAGTTTAATTAGGTTAATCATTTCAAATCATTTTCGGTTCATTTCTAAGACTCAAAAGGATCATATCTAGGTATGATTGGCTCACCTTTGAGGTTTAAAGTCAATCTATGCACCTTGTTGATTTACATCCTAATGAAGTTCCCTTGGAAACTTGGGATTGATCTTAGGTTTAGATAGTAAACTTAGTATCATCACACACTCCCCATTTTTCTATGTTTCATTTTGGTGAACTTGACATTTGACATAATAGATTTATGATTTGGTAGCCTTCCAAACCTTAGATCTAGGTTTTGCATCATTTTGTCTTGGATTTCTTATTCAGGGTTTCATATTTACATCATAAAATTCATAAAAATCCAAAAATATTGCATTCATATTGTATCATAGCTTGCATTAGGGTGTGTTTCAATCATTTAGATCAGATTTTCATTTCAAAATTACATTAAAAAAAGTATCATTTTGTTCCAAAATTGTCATACAATTGCATTTTCATTACATTAAAAAATTCTAGAAAAATAGTCACTGTCAAACTTGTTTGAAAATAGGAACAACCTTAAACAACAACAAATACATTAAGCTTTTTAACTTTCTAAACCCCGAACAAGGACTCAGACGCCATTGGGAGACCATGTCCTTGTACAGGTGCATCAACAATCCTTTTCACACTTGCCTATCTTTGTCTACTCAATTTGTTTGTACTTGTAGATCTCAATTTGAAATTCATAACTACATTTTGCATTTAGTTCATTTGGTGAAAGAAAGCGCATTGTTTGTGTTCAAAAATTACATTAAAAAAATCATCATTTTCAGGTCTTTTGTATATTAGAATCAATCAATTATTGCATTTTAGATATGATGTTTGCATTTAAACTTGTTCAAACATCTTCAATATCATTGCATACTTGCATTTTGTATTAAATTGGGATACATTACACATTTTTTGGAAATTTGCTTACTATTACAATTGTTTGCAAGTAGAATCAACATTCTTAAATAGTGTAGTATACAATCAAACTTTCAACTTTCAAAACCCCTGACCAAGACCTAGACGCCCCTGGGTGACTCTATCCTATTATCTAGACATAAGTCAAATTTTTGTGACACAATACTCTTAGGAGTCCTTGTCTGGAGTTGTTGTTCTTCACCTATGGTGTAACATTCTAAACCTCATTGTGAAATGGATATGTGTTTTGGTAAAATTTGGATGTCCTTGAAATCTTTGGTTGATGTTTCAAGTTTTGTGTTTGGTGATGACCCTAATTTTGATAATGACAATCATGATAATCCATCTCTTATTTCAAGTCTTTTTGATGTCATAGGTCAAGATGAAGAGAGCATGCATGAATTTATACAAAATTCCTTACACAACCTTGAGAATAATGTCACCTTTTATCCCTCATTGCAATGCCCTACTACTCCATACCAACAACATCCTACCATACCACCACTTAAAATGTTCACTCTTTTACACCCCGAAAGTAAGTCACAAAGCATACCTCAACCAATGCACATGGAAGCACCTATCAAAAACAATCACAAGGAAATCACATCAACCAACCCTCCATCATATGAGCATAAAGTTATAGACACGCCAAGCAATTTGGAATAGACTTATGGATAAGGCTTTAAGACTTTGAGAGAACAAGGATGTGACATTAAGAATGAGCATGGAGTACATTCACTTTTAGAGAAAACACCACCTGAAGAGACTAAAGTATTAGGTTAACAAGACCCTCCTCTTTCACAACAAACATCTAAACCACCAATCAAGAAATGCAAGCCTAAAAAATTACCCTTTCTACATCTTATAGCTAAGACCGAAAAGACCCCTGACACACTTGTCAACTTAGGACTTATCACTTTACTACTTATCTATGAGTGAGAAGATAAGAAAGGAAAGAGTAAACATGTCTTATTGTGCATAACATAGAACACTTGGACATCTTACTGATGAATGCCATGCTTTAAAGAGGAAATTGAGAGAATTTTACCCCTCTGGGAATTAATTTGAACATTTCATATATTAACATTCATTTGTTGTAAATAGTGCAACAATAAGGGAGCATAATATGCGATAGGAGACTCTTTTTGCGGGGTGGCGTTCGTTCAAATTTCTGCAAGGGTGAGAAATTTTGGTTCTCCTCTTGGTGGTAATGGCAGTAGGTCAAATGTTGTTGTCATTGTTGGCAAGGATTTGTCAGCCTCCAGTGGGGTTGTGGGCTTTGATGGTGGGTCCTCTTTTCTGTCATTTTTTTCTAGATTCCTTTGGCTTGGATGGTGGACCTCCCAAACTTGGTGTGGGGGCCTCTCCTCATAATGTGAGCCTGTCCTCTTCCCCTTGTCTAGAGAATCCTAGAAAAGGTGTTTATGGAGAAGGACATAAGCATGTGGAGGTCTTATCAAATGGTCCAAGCTTGGTCTAGTCTTTTGGGTGCTAAGCCTAAAGGAAAGAGCTCGTCAATGTCGGTTAGCTTTCAGGCAAATCTGGTTACTAGAGAATACTCAGTGTCAATTCCTAACTGCATTATTGAGAATCAGTTGGTTTCGATGGACCTTACTTTGGTTGGGAAATTTATGGGGCCTCACCCTAATGTGGAGTTGCTCTGAAATCTTGCTTCTAAGCATTGGAGAAAAAAAGGCCAGGTGGAAATTGCTACAATGGCGAAAGGTTTTTTCTTGTTCTCTTTCACCTATAATGGGGACATGGTTGTTGTTCTTACTGGAGGACCATGGTTAATCGGTAAGTCATCCTTGGTTCTTAAGAAATGGGAGGCGGGTTTTAACCCCGGTTCTTATTCTTTTTCTTCGGCCACTGTGTGGGTGAGATTGCCAACTTTACCTTTGGATTTTGGGATGAGCAAGTGTTTGTTGGTATTGCCAACATGTTTGGTAAACTCCTTTGTATTGATCAAATGACGACCTCAAGGAATAGGTTAGTTTATGCTCGGTTATGTGTCATTGTTGATCAATCTGCAAACTTGCCTAAAAGGGTGACAATTAACTCGAAGCTGGGCAGTTGGATCCAATCGATTGAGTATGAATATATTCCCTTTAATTGTTTCCACTGTAAAAAGGTTGGTCATTGGGCAAAGAAATTCCCATCAAAGGCTAAGCCTGTCCCACCCCAACAACGTGTGGAATGGAGGGAGAAACAAAATGTTGATGTTGTGGCTAGGGTGGAAGTTGTTAGGCCTCAAGAATTACTAAAGGATTTGGTTTTGGACTCTTCTAGTAAGGAGGGGGATGTTTTGAATGGTGTGGTTGTTGAGGTTGTTGCCCCTTAGGATGTTCAAGATCCTGAAAGGGACGTTTAGGTGGTTGAGGAAGGGGAAGTGGTTGTTGGTGTGGAGGCTTCTATTTTTGGGGAATCTAAAGTTGTTGATGTAGTGGAAGTTGAGAAGGACCTCCATTTTGTGGAGGCTACAAAGAATGTTAAGGAACAATCTTTGTTGGTGACTTCTCCCAATAATGAGGAGAAGGGTGGTTTGGAGGCAATTCTACAGGACCCTTCGGGGGCTCTTTCAAATCTGGTGCTCACCTCTTCTGTCAATGACTGTGGGTTGATTTTCTCACAACAAGTGAAGGATCCTCCTTTTTCTCCAGTCAAAACTAGAAATAGGAAGAAGAATTTGTCACCTCAAGGGATGGCTACTAGGAATCAATCAAAGGTTGATTGTGGGTCAGAACTGAGGGGAAGAGGGAGACCCACTTTGATGCAGAGTGGGGAGAAAGAAAGTAAAGCGGATATTGTTGATGACTCCTAGAAAACCCTTTTTGAGATGTGTCCTAAGGGAGCATCTCAGACCCCTTAATGAAGATTCTTTCTTGGAATATTCGAGGGTTAAATCACCCTCACAAACAGGATCTCCTTGCTAATCTAGTGAGGGATCATAAACCTAATGTGATCATGATTCAAGAAACAAAAATTCTTGTGGAAAGTTTGAAATTCCTTAAGAAGAGACTCTTTAAGGAGTGTGGCCTTCATGGTTTTGATGTGGATGGTGCTTCAGGGGGCATGGCTACTTTTTGGAATATGAAAGTTATGGCTGGTAAGGCTATTTTTGGGATTTCTAATCACATTGCTACTTCTTTTCATCACTCCTCAAGTGATTTCTCTTGGGTTGCTTCTAATATTTATGTGCCTAATTTTAGAAGTGCTCGAAAGCATTTTTGGGGGAATTTGTGTTCTTTCAGGGCTAATTTTCCTTCTGATCATTGGTTGGTTATGGGAGACTTCAACACTCCATTGAGTTTTGATGATAAATTGGGAGGCTCTCAAATTGATGATGAGAGTAGGTTTGACTTAATGACTTTTGTTAGTGACAATGCTCTATTTGATGTGGATCTGTGGGGCACCTCTTACACATGGTCGAATCGTCGGATGGGTGATTCTTTAATCCAAGTCAAACTAGATAGGGACCTTCTTTCTCATGAGTGGTTGGCCCATTTTTCTTGCTTCATGTCTACCTTGACTAGACTGGGATCAGATCATTTTCCTATCTCTCTGTCGACTGATGTGGCAGGTCAAAGGCGTGCTTTTCCTTTTCGTATTGAAAAAATGTGGACGTCTCATCTAGATTTTAAAGCTAAGCTTGCTACATGGTGGGATATTCAAGTGGATGGTTCAGCTATGTATAGGGTGGTGAAGAAGCTAGCGGCAGTTAAGTTCAATGTGAGAAACTGGAATAAAGCCTCCTTTGGACACATCTTCCATGAGAAGGCCTACATCAAGGCTGATCTTGATCATGTGAAGTGGAGCATTCAAGCTAGGGGTTATGATTTTGTTTTGGCTAATGAGGAGAGTGTGTTGTCCCATCTTCATAATATTGTGGCCAAGGAAGAAGAATTTTGGAAATAGAGATTGCAGGCGGTGTGGCTAAATTGTGGTGACAGGAACACCAATTTCTTTCATCTCACCATGCTTAAGCATCGTGCCTCCAACCAAATTATTTGTATTCGTCTAGATGGGAGGGTGATTAAGAACGAGGATGAGATTAGGCGGGAGGCTATTTATTTCTTCTCTAATCTCTTGTCTAATGATTTTGTTTCATCCTTGGTTGATCAGGATCTCTTGCTGGAGGTTATTCCTTGTCTAGTGATAGAGGATCTCAATCGCATGTTGTGTGGTATCCCCTCGGCGAAGGAAGTTAGGAGTGCAATTTTTTCCTTTGTTGGTAATAGGGCCCCCGGTCTTGATGGGTTCCCCATGTTCTTCTTTCAAGAATTTTGGACAATTGTTTCTAAGGATGTTGTGGATGTGACTAAAGAGTTTTTTGGCAGTCATAATTTGCTTAAAGAATTAAACTCTACCTTTTTGGTGTTGATTTCGAAGATTGGGGCTTTGGCTTGTGACCAATTAGCTTTGTGCAAGGTGCTATTGCATAGGGTTTTGCCTCTAAATATTTCTCCCAATCAAAGTGGATTTGTAGCGAGAAGGAAAATTCTTGACCCTATCATCACTGTGCATGAAAACATTCATTCATTGATGGTTAACAAAAGGCCTGGCTTCTTGCTGAAATTGGATTTGGTTAAAGCTTATGACAGAGTTAACTGGTCCTTCCTGTATAATATTCTCCTTGCTTTTGGCTTCTCGGATACCTTTGTTCAATTGGTTAGGAGCATCATTTCTACTGTGTCCTTTTCTGAGCTTGTGAATGGCTCTCCTTCCGATTTCTTCAAAAGTTCCAGGGGGACCCAATCTCTCCCTTCCTTTTTATTATTCTTGTTGAGACTCTAGGCAGGTCACTACAACTAACGCTTTCCTCGGGTGCCCTGAAGGGCTTGATATCTTCTTCTTCACCCTCTTATGTGCATCAAGCAGTTTGTTGATGACACCTTGATTTTGGGTGAGGCTTCTATTGCGGAAGCTAGAGCTATTAAGATGACCCTTTAGAAGTATGATGCGGTGTTGGGCCAATTGGTGAGCCTCCCTAACATTATGATCTTCTTCCTTAACACTCCTGAAAGAAGGGTGCAAAAAATTGTTGGTATCCTTCAATGTGTTGTGGGGTCTCTTCCTTCAACCTACCTTGGGTTTCCACTTGGAGCCAATTCATCTCACGAATCCTTCTGGAATGGCTTGATTGTTAAATTTAATGCAAGCTGGCTAGTTGGAAAGACACATTGCTGAGTCAGGTTGGTAAGTTGGTGCTCATCAAGTCTACATTATAGAATTTTCCTTTGTATGCTCTCATCCACTTTCAGATGCCTCATAAATTTTGAGAGAAAATTGAATGTATCCAAACAAAGTTTCTTTGGTCAGGTGTGGAGGTTAAAAATAGATTGAGTTTAGTTTCGTGGGAGGAGGTATGCCGGTCTAAAATTCAAGGAGGCCTGGGTCTGCATAGGATTAAGCCTTTCAATTTGGCTCTTATGGGAAAGTAGCTTTGGCATTTGCTTTGTGGTGAGAAGGATTGGATGCAAATTATGGCTTCTAAATATCTTCCTCAGGTGGATAAATTTTAGGAGTTTTTGAACAAGGAATTTTCTCCTCCTTTGGGTTCCTTCTTCTGGAATTCACTGACTAGATCTAGAGGGGTGATTTCAGCTGGTTTATATTGGGAAGTTGGGGATGGTTGGGATATTCTCTTTTGGATGATTGGTGGTTTGGGCATTGTCCTTTGTGATATTCTCATTGGGAAAACCCCTGGAGGTTCTTGTACATTCGTGAATTTGGGAGTCATGTGGTAGACTACATTTTCAATGAGGAATGGATGAAGATTCATGAGGTGTTCCCTATGCTGGCGAATATTTTTAATGAGTTCTCTAGAATTCACATTCATGTCTCTCATCAAAGGGATAAGATGATTTGGAATAGGCTCCCGAGTGGAGCTTTCTCAGTGGCCTCTGTGTTCAATTCATGTAATGATATTTTGGGCCCAAGGCCACCATGGGGATTAGTTTAGTCTCTGCAGCTTATCCCCAAGATTAATATTTTTTTGTGGTTAATGGTCTAGGATAAGATTCTCACTATTAACAATTTGTGGAAACGGGGGTTCTCCATGCCCAATAGATGCTACCTATGTATGATGGATGCAGAAGATAGCTCTCATTTGTTTATTGGGTGCAACTATGCTTGGGATGTTTGGTACCTTTTTCTCAATATGTGGCATGTGGAGTGGATTTTTCCTGCTTCAGTTTGGGATTTGTGGCTCCAATGGCATGCTCCTTCTTCTAATCCTTCTCTGAAGCTTCTTTGGTCTCTCATGTTGTCACATATCTTTTAGGGGTTATGGAAGGAGAGGAATAACAATATTTTCAGGGATGCTTCTCTCTCCTCTTTCCCTTTTCTTCAAAATTGTTTCTTCTATTAAGGAGAATTTGATGTTGGTGGTGGAAAAAAAATGATATTCCTGGAAGAGTGTTGGTTTCAGATTATGATGTTGTGGTGGTGACCAATTGGGAACTTTCCTTTGACATTTCCAAACCCTTGAAGAAGGCTAATCTTGTGAGGGATGGAGTGGTTTGGTTTCCCCCTCCTTCTGGCTGGTTCAAAATCAACTTTGATGGTTCAGCTAAAGGAAATATGGGTCTTGTTGGTTGCAGGGGAGTGTTGAGAGATCACAATGGTAGGTTTGTTTCAGCGGTGGCACTCCCTTTGGGAATCCAGACAAACCATCCTGTTGAAGCTGCAACTAGCTATCATAGCATCAAATTGGCTAGGGATATGAGGATCTCTAAACTTTGGATAGAAGGTGATTCGTTAAACATTTTTAATTGCCTTAAGAAAAGATCTCCCCAATCTTGGTCTATTAATAATCTTATTTCAAATGTCATTTCACTAAGTGGTGAATTTGAAGAAATATATATTTCTCATGCCTATAGAGAGGCAAATGTTGTCCTGATTGGCTAGCTAATTATGGAGTGACATCGGCTAGATCATGGGGGGAGGATGATGTCCCACCTATTGATTTAAGGAACCTTATTCATAATGATCTTCGTTAATTTTTTGTTTTTTCCCACCTCTTTGGCTTTTGGTTTGCGTGGGTATCATGAAGTTTGTTGTTTGATTAGACTTCTCGCACAACTGACGCTCATTGGAATTTGTGGCCTTCTTCAGTTGAGTTTTTTAAGCATCCTCCTCATTATTTCCATTGGTATTTCCCTTGATAGCCTCACACACTTTCTGGGCATTTTTCTGGCCATTGCTTCTGGCTTGTTTCGGTTGTGGTTTCCTTCTACAAGTATTTCAATGATGGGTGGGGATAGGTGTTGAACATAGCCTTTTTCTTGTGATGAAACTATAGCTAATGCTGACATTTTGGCAATCCTGTAGAGAGGTGGTGTCACTCCCTTCATGGAGAGATTGAATGGTTTTAAGTCCACTGTGTCTAAGGACTTTGTCGATGCTTGGCATGGTCGTGTGATGATTATGTTTGGTAGGGATACTACCATTAATGAATATTTTATTGCTAAAGCCATGGGTATGTCAATGGAAGACAATTTTTTTTATAGGGATAAGAACATTTCACAGTTGGCTAGACATAATTTTCTCTATGATAGAGAAAGGGCTAAAATGGTTCGTTTGGATTGTAGGGGCTATGATAGAACCAAGATAAAACCAATTTTGTAGGAGATTGATGTGGCATTGATGTGTTACTCTCTTGATGACAGTTTTACAACGTTGTTTGGTCACCACTTTGTGTTGCTCAACCACTTTCACCATGGTAAGCTGGTGTCTTTCCCTTTTTACCTATTGATGTCTCTGGAAGAGGGAATTTTGAATTTTAGGAAAAACCCTAGAAATCCCTTTTTGCATGAAGGTTTGATGTTGCTCATTGTTGAGTTTATCAAAGAAAATTGCATTGTTAGAACCCCCTAGCCCCTATTTCTAAGAAGAAGGGGAAAGGAAGTGGGAAATGTAGGATTGAAGAAATTAAGGATTCAGAGGGTACAGAGTTGGAGGAGGAGTTGGAGGGTTGGTCCAATGGCTATGCTACCAACCTAGATTATACTCCTTTGAAGGGGGGTGTCAAGCCCTCGACTTCCAAGGCTAACTCGTGTGCTAAACACAAGTTGAAGGTGTTGGAGGGTGTTGATGAGGGTTTTGCTGGTAAGAGGTCTAAGGTTTGTGCAAAGGTTGTGGGTGAGAAATTTTAGGAGGTGGCGGGGAATATTCAAGGTGATGATTCTGATGTTGGTGGGTCCCCTATGGATGGTAAGAGGAATTCAGTGGTCAATTTGGAAGACTCTGCTCTGGTTTCTGCATCCAAGGATAGGGGGAAGGCCAAGCTTTTCTCTGAGGGTGTGCATGAGGAGGATCCTCGGTTGGTTCGCACCAGGGCAGGGGTGTGTTTTGGGGGGTAATGGATTTTTCTCAGGCATCTGGTCTGGTAAAAGAAGGGGTTGATATCTCATTTAATCTACTTATGTGGCTTGTGCAAGAGGTGCAGGACCTCCACAACAATCATGACACCATATCCCGTTGTAACATTTCTACTCTGCACAGTCTTAAGGAGAAGGATTCTATCTTTGGGCTTACTAGATCTTTAAATACCAATGTTGGTTGTGTGGTGGATGAGCTTGCTAGTTTGAAGAGTGACTATGGTCTGAGGTTGGCTCTACTAGAAAGATAGAATAGGCAGCTTCATAAGGATTTGGAAACGATTATAAACATTAGAAGAGAGAAGTTGGAGGCCTTGGCTGAAGGTATGATCTTCCTCAATCAGAAGGTGAAGGAATTGACTAGGAAGGGACTGTTTGATGATCATGCAACTATGGAATGTGGGGAGGGTGTTGGGATGGACGTGCATATCACTAAATCGGATGTTGGACCAAGTGTGCGTACTCGAAGAAAAACAAAGAAAGGTAAAAAGGATCCTGCTCGTGATGTTGAGGAAATCATGGAGATGCATGAAAGGTTGGCTGGATGCACATAGAAATGCTTAAAGAACTTCTCTGATGGTCGTTTGGTGTGTCTTTCTATTTTTTGTGCTTTTTTTTTTGTCTATTGATGGTGTGTTGATGGTTTGTTAATCAACTTGTTTTTTGTTGCTTTTGGGTGGGCAGTCAATTGTCTTATCTTTACTGCCATTGTCTTTTTTGTTCAAGGTTTCAGGTACCCTTCAAAACCTATTTATCATTAATAAAAAATATTCATTTGTTGTGCTCCTTTCCATGTGGTAGTTGTAGTATCATAACATATTGACTACCATTCATGGAGGTATAAACATAGCTTTATGCAATCATCTTTTATCTTGCAAGGAGCACCATACTAGTCTCACCTTTGTCCCTATGCTTGGGGGCAAGGGGTTAATAGCCATCTCCTAGGAGTATTCCTTATAGCAAGGGATCCCTTTGTATCTCCTTAAAACATTAGTGTAGCAAGTACACTAACCTTTTAAGGGGGGAATATAGTCCCCTACTCTTTGTTAGCATAAGAAATGGTCCCTTCTTAGTGATGATAGCATACATCTCCTAGGAAGTGTGACCTTGTCAACCAAAGTGTGGCCTTCTTAATACATGTGATGTGTCTCCTTTTTGGTGGTATTGGACTTGATGTCCCATAAGAGTGTAACCTTTCTTGGCATATGACACTCCTCCTGGTGGTTATACTATGGTTGGTATGCCCCAAGGTGTGATTTTCTATCCCTTGACTAATCCTTGTGTGATGTTCCCTAAGGTGTGACCTTCATGTATTAAGCAAAGCCCATTTGATTATTACCTTTTTATGGTGATGTTACTACAACATCCCTTGAGATTTTAAAACCTCATCATATTCATCCCCTATGACATTAAACCTTGGAATATTCATCCCCTATGACATTAAACCTTGGTATATTCATCCCCTTGTGATGTTAAACCTTGGAATATTTGTCCCCATCACATTAAACCTTGGAATTTTTGCTCCATAATTCTTGGGAGTTGAACTTAGTGTAGTATTGAAATAGCATCTTATAGCACTTTATCAAGGTTAAAAAGGAGTATAACCCTTGGTATGGTTGTTATTGGCATACCTTGTAGACCTAGTGTGTGTTTCCCATTTTTTCCACCTTGTTACGGGCACACCTTGTAGACCTAGTGTGTGTCTCTCACTTTAGCTTGTCTTGGGGGCTCACCTAGTGAATATCAGACTTCACTAGCCTATGGGTCTCCTAGTTTGTGATTCAACTTGTAAATAGAAAGCTTTGTTATTGTGTGGGGTGATCCCACAATACTGGTTTACAATTTTTGGCCAAACTGGACACTGAAATATTTTTTCTAACTAAATCTTCACTTTCAGGCACCTATAGTGGCTAAACCATGAGGAATTTGAAGATGATGCAAACTAGTGATTTGTGACATTTTGTCTGTAGATTCTAAATGTATTTTTAAAAAATTGGAATCAGATTGCACTTCTTTTTCCATCTCCTTCAAAAACTAGTTTTTTTTAGTAAACAACATTTTTAAGGAGTGACACTCACCATATACAACATAATTTTTTTTCTAAAGGATAAAATTCTATTTTTTTTAATTTAGATTTGTAACTATGATATCTAGTGCTTCCAATTGGTTTCATAGTGTTTTATTGAATATTTTTTCCTTAATCGAGTTTCAAAGTCAAACCAATTACAATTTAAACATAGGCGGACCATATACAATGTAACTTTTTTGTATGTATCGATTTTATTTTTTTTTGTTGGATCAAGGACTTCAATATTGGGTGCACTCATATTTTTCAAATTTTTTTTGATAATCTACTATTTTTCCTCATGTGTAGAATAGAGAGCTTGATTTTCAGTGAAAAACCTATGTTTAATAAAACTTAAAAAAAATACATAATAAAACCAAAACATATTAAAATTATATTTGTTGGATAGCTCGTTCTAAGGACTACCATCATCTAGTTGGTGTGAAGTCTCCTCCATTTTCATCCTCAACTCGAGCTTCAAAGGGAAAAATTCGGAGTATTTTGGTGCCAAAGGGTGAGAAGGGGGAAAGGGGGGTTTGGGTGAACTAGGGGGGGTTCAATCAAACTCCCTTTCAAAAAAGGTTTTCTTTGTGTTTTTTGTGGGAATGGTGGGACCTTGAATTTAATGGGTTTGCTCGAACCAGGGTTCTAGTAAACCCTATTTTGGCTCGCTTGAACCAAAAAAATTGTTCGAACCCCAAAAACCATTTTTTTTTTGCATGGGGTCATTTTTTGCAACTTTTCCTTCTTCACTCGAATTGTAAACCACTTTTGTGGGTTTACCCTGTGTCATGAATTCCTTTTAACATGACCACCTAGCATAATACAACTTGCTTGCCAGTGGAGCCATGCATTCCATGAGTGATGTGTATGACTTCAACCCTCATGGAGCATTTTCTTTATTTGATGGATGACGTTTGGTATTTGAGACAATTTAAGACTGGGGTCTCTTTGCCTTACTGACTCGAATCCTTTTTAGTACTAATCTTGTGTTTTGTTGTGTTTCTTTCCGTGTGTCTTCTTCATGTTTACATCATGTTTGTTTTTTATTTCATTGTCATCTTTATGTTATATGGTTTCATGTGTATTTTCATTGTGTATGCTTTGTGTTTACTAACATGTATGTTTTTGTATGTTGTTTTGTTGCATTTCATACATGCATGTGTGTTCCTTTGTGCTTATGTTGGTTGGCCATGGGATCTTGGATCCTGGGGGCTTGATCACCTCCCTTGATCCTTAGTCATCCTATCTCTTGGACATATTTTGTACATTTGAACCCCTCTTGACACATATTTCTCTACTTTAGTGTGAGTCTAAGCATAAGTTCAAACTCTCATTAAAGTGGGGGCTAAATATAATGTTGAAAATTGTCACCCTTAACAATTTCACATTATTTTTTTCCCTCTAATTTATTGGACTTAATTAAGCTCCTAATTTTCTAAATTATGCATTCCAAGGCCTAATTTTTATCATTTTCCAAAGGATTACAAGCATTGAATAAATGCATCCAATTGATATTTTGCTCCCGACTAAGTGTATCTTGGAAATTTGGGCCAATACCCATTCGCCCATGGGTGAATGGGCCCCCCTTCTTAGACAAGACCCAAATTCAAATATGTTGTTGGTAGCATTTTAACATCCAAAATTCAAATATCAAGTGTCGGATTTTGGAATCTATTTTTTAGGAAATTAGTACAATTGCATATAAATACCTAGTTGTTTTATCATTTGAAATCTAACAAGAATCTAATGAGCACTAACTACAATATTGAGAAAATACTATTGTCAAAATCAGATCAAGAGCAACATTTCAGAGATTTATTGCAACAATTCAAGATCCAAACATCATTTTAAAGTTTATGGGTATTCATGTTCATGTTTTGTGAATGCTAACCTTTGTTGTAGGTATCCAAAGCATTCAAGAATTAAAATAAGCAAGATCCAAATCCTTGAGGTGATGTGCATGAAATCAATCCATCAAGGAAGCCATTGAAGGGTGGTGAGTTGCAACACTTTGTGATTTCATCATTCCTTCCTTTCAATTATCATTCATATCCTTGACATTGCCATTGTGGAAGTGGAAAAACTTACATGGGGTTTGACTAAGGAAAGCCCCTAAATGGCCCAATATTTTCTCCCTCTTTGAATGTGTAGGTTATAGGATTGAAGAGGATCAAGGAAATTCTGAAGGAAAATTCTCTATTATTGCATTCAAAGCCCTAAAAGTTATCAATCTACAAAAACCCAATTACAAAATTTATTGACGATATTTCGACAATCCTAAAATTGGGATTCAAAAGCTCAGATCCAACATCAGAGGACTGCATTGAAATCAATTTTAGGACCTCTCACTAAGACCCATTCACCCAGGGGAAAATGAGTCCTTCTGCACATGCTTGATTCAACTTTTGGTGATAGGTACACATCGTCTTACACTTCCTAGATCCACTTGCAATCTACAGTTTTAGTTTGTGTATTTCAAAAATATCACATTTTTCATATTCTATAATATAGTTCAATTAGGTTAGTCATCCCAAATCATTTCCAATTCATTTCTAAGACTCAAAAGGGTCAAATCCAAGTCTGATTGGCTCACCTTTGTGGTTGAAAGTCAATCTATGCACCTTGTTGATTTGCATCCTAATGAAACCCTTGAAAACTTGGGATTGAAGTTAGGTTTAGATAATAAACTTAGTATCATCACACACTCCCCATTTTTCTATGTTTCAATAGCCTACTTCATACTCAAAATCCTAATCAAGGACCCCTTTTTTTAACACTCTCTCAGCTAAAAAAAGAACACTTCATGCTTATTCCATGGTTATCCTAATAAATCATGTTTTCATGAACTTGAATGGAGTTATCCCTCTTAAAATGCAACAACATAATGACATAATAGTAGCAACTTTAAAGAGCATACCATACTTCACTAATGAAAACATTACTTCCTTTATAGAGTACATGCAAGACATTGCAAACATCCATTCACCATTGTGTGTATAATATCACAAAAGATAATGTGTTTGTGAGACTTCTTGTTTCTTAATTAAAGGGAAAATAATTACAATGGTACAAAGGATTATAATCAAACTCTATTCACAATTGGGATGAGCTTGGCAAGAAGCTCTAACAAAAATTTGAGGATAAAAGTGATAACCTTTCTCTAAATAATCAACTAACTACCATCAAGAGAGCCCCTCATGAATTCATGGGATATTTTAATTTTAAATTTCAAAAGACCTAGGATAGAATCCTCGAATTTGTTAAGACTTCTCCCAATCATACTTTCTTGTATTACCTAAGGGATTTAAGCATTGATGTTGCTATCATGATTTAGTCTATGGGAGGTACTTTGCTACTAGGTGCATATGAAATTCTTATCAAAGTAGAGAATTGTTTAATACAAGTAGGGAAGATAGCTCCTAGGCCCCCCAATACCAATGTTCCTATAAATTCCACCCACTCATCCCATATTGCTCCTAATCCTACAATAATCAACCAACCAATTATTTTTGTTGCCCTTTATAATAAATTTATGAGGTCAAAAATTTATTATAGATATTTGGAGATGATATAGTGTATCTAAGGTGAATTAATTTATAGAGTTTTACACTTTGTATAGTTCATGAGTTCGTGAACTAAGCAAAAATATGGCATGGTTCACCGAGTTACAAAATGTGCAATAAAAAGAACAAAGAGAAGTTTTCCTAATCCTACTATTGTAAAGTTTGTTAGTGAAATTTTTGAAAGAGTGAAATAGAGAAAATTGTTAAGAAAATAAATAAGAATACAAAGAAGGAAGAAAGGTGAACGTATATTGCAAAGTTCATGAGTCTGTGAACTTTACAAAAAAATGTGAAATAAGTTTGTAAGTTCTTCATTTTTCTAAATATGCAACAAGATAAAAGATAAGGACAATGGATTAAAGTGAAAATGGAGAAATTTTTTCAATTTACAAATGTTGTAAAGTTCATGAGTTCATGAACCTTGTAGAAGTATGATATGGTTTGCTAATTTTCCAAAAATGTGAAACCACGCCAAAGTCTCTAGTTTTCTATAATCTCCACCAAGACCCTTTTGTAATATGCAATGAGGTAGGAATTTTCACAAAGGAAAAAGGGTGAGAAAGTTAAAGAAAATAAAAGAAAAATATATTTCAATTAAAACTACTTTCAATTGTAGGAGTGTGTATGCATGAGAGTAAGAGCTTGGGATTTTTTTTTCCATAATTACAAGAGTAAAATATGCTCAAGTAGGAGCTTGGTGAATGATTTTAGTTGATAAATTCTCATATTTGATTTGGGTTTCTTCATTTTTTATAAGTATGAATCTCTATGAATTATAAGAGGTTGGTATGTGAGTTATAGGTAGTACATTAGCTACCATTACATACTCCATACCAATTTAGCTATGTATGTAGTTAATATCAAGGAGTTGTATTTATCTAACTAATACCTCTAGGAAATGAGATAAAGTTTGATTCTAGTATCATTTGCAACAATTTAGAATTTTAATATCTATTGGATAATTAATGGTTAGACATTTATTATTATTATCATATAATTCTATCTCCAATTTCATTTGTATGATTTAGGAAACCATGTCAAAGTTTTAAGGTGCACGTTTGTTGCACTTATGATTGTGATTAGTTAGTTTATCATTCATGTAATGTAGTAAAAATTTCTATGATGAGTTTTTTATGATAGGAAATATTTGTAATCAAATATGTCGAGTATACAAGTTGATATATTAGATAATTAAGAATGGGATATATTTTAAGGATCTAAAGGTAATTGAAGGTTCAGAGCTTCAACAAGGTAGAAAATAATAATTTAAACTTATCTAAATTGGAGTTATTATGTCATTTCTATATTTGTGCTTGGCTACCTCTGTTTCTATAGGATTAGGCACCAACCTTAGATAAATTTAATTTGATCTAGCAACTCAAATATATAAACAATACACATATTTGGAGTGTACAAGTTATAGACTAGGTTTATTTGTCTTCCTATAGATGAAGGATGCAAAGGATATGTTTAATTTCTTTCCAATTTATCATCCCTTTAATTCATTAGAAGGAAGGTAAATTACTTCTATATTGTTGAATTACAATCCTTGTAAAGGAAAAAGGATCATGGATCTACATGTTGAACATAAAATCCTTTGATTATACATATGTGTGTTGGATGTAGGGAACACTGAGAGGGGGGTGAATCAGTGTTCAACAAATTTTACTATTCATATTAAATTTCAAACCATCTACAACAATGTAAGAACTTTGTGTAGTATTAGTAGCATAAGATAGATAAGAACATGCACACACAATAATGAACACCATAACACCAAATATTTTTACATGAAGACCCTGTTAGGGGAAAAACCACAGTGGAGATTAATCCACAAAGTTTTTACTCTTTTAAAAGTAAAGATAAAAGGGGAATGCACTTGCATTCAGGCTCACTACCTAGAGCTCACTGCTCAACAAAATAGAGGCTCACTGCCTACAATACATATGATAGAATGTTGCTACAAAATTTGAACTGATGGGACAAAATCTTCAAATGCCAGAGTTTAGTTCCAATGAAGCACACAATCTGCTCTTTGATCACACTCTTTTCATGCTCTGTTCTGCACTTCAACAACAATCTTCCTACAACACATACAGTAACTCGCTTGATGATTTTTTGATGTAGGCTCATAGTACTATACAATTTTTTTGCATAAATACCATACACACTTTCTATATACACACATTTTTCACATTCTTGCATACCAAAGATGAAATACCGATCTTCTTTATATATCCACTATCATTAATTTCACTATATGTCGGCTTGAAGCAAAATATAATAGCTTTCCTTGTGTCGACCCAAAATCATAAATCACAATTTAGTGTGTACCTACATAAGTTGGCTAAACTCATAGTAGGGACCCAAACAAAGGTTCAGACGTAAGAAAATAAAAAAAGCATTTACTCCATATACATCTGCGATTCGTGATATTGAACATGCCGGCCATAAGAGGATAATAAACAATGAGTTATACCACCGAACCTCCTAATTTGAGCTATGATAGCAATAATGCCACAAAAATTATTCAGCAAAGTAAGATACGTATTGGGAAACCATCCTTGCAGATCCACATAACAAAATGGTGATCTGGTGAGGTGACCGAATCAACAGACTAACCAGATGTCTTGTTCAGCTGATAAACTACGAAAACATAGATCTTTTTCTGGTACAATCATAATTGATATTGTGGACCAAACTAAAGACTTTAGTTTCCATCAATAACAACATAGGTAGCCAAAAATCATGTCCAAAACCATCATATGCCAACAATCTCCCCCTTTGGCATTGATGGTAACATTTAGTGAAAAATTTACTAAGTGCCCAAAACTCAAAAAGTATTATATCAAAATTGCTACTCCCCCTAAATATGCCAAGAAATTTTTCACTCCATTCTCTCCCCCTTTGATATCAATGAAAAAAATTATAGCATCCGCTCTATGCTTCTTTCCTTAACTTCTTTAAAATACTATACTAACCTTTACTTCATTCTTCAAAAATATACAACTGTTGCAAATTTTTTTAGAAGATTATCTTATATTTAGCTTTCATTTCTAGAAATAATTTCTTCCAAGAATCCACAACAAATCCAATGGAAATAATCAGGCTATTGTTCTCAGATGTCCTATTGATGATTTGATTAAGGAGCTCAGGAATAGTGATTGCCTGTTGCAGTTGCTCTCCTGATCTGAGAATCTCAACCATCTATTCTAGTCTACCTTCAATTATATCCTTAACCTTCCAGAATGTCTCAATGAGAACATTCTTAGTATGAAGAGTTTCGCATGCTCAACTTGTAAATTTCTAACCTTCTTCTTCATGTCTCCATTTGAGTCCAAGAGCATATTATAGCCCTGTCCAATCTTAACAAGCTCACTCTCAATTTCCTCAAGTTTATCTTTGTACTTCCCTGTCACATGGGGCCACTTTAGGAAGTAGTTGAAGATGTTATTTGCAGAATCGATGCACTATCTTAATTCACTCATCCTCTTCTTCAATTTTGAGAGAGATAACCTAAAATGCATTTTTAGGTGAGAAATTATCTCTTCTTCTTTTCTTTTCGAGGGCACAGATTCCATAGCTATCTTCACACACTCAAGCATTTCATCTAGGAGAATATTTTGTAAGCTTCCCAACTCCACATTATTGTCCACAAAGAATCTTGCTAAAGTGTTTTCAATAAGGTCCTGCTCAAGAGATAGTCTTTCTAACCACATTTCGAACACCTTTTGCACGCCATTCTCTCTATGAATGATCTCTAATATTTTAGATTTAAACAAAGCTTCTTCCTCATCACTATCTAAATTAGCAACAATTTCTGGTTCAACTAGTTTTGGAGGATCTAGCGAAATATACTCTTCAGAAGATTCACCCTTTATGTCC
Organism: Sequoia sempervirens; assembly: GCA_007258455.2. Taxonomy (NCBI): domain Eukaryota; kingdom Viridiplantae; phylum Streptophyta; class Pinopsida; order Cupressales; family Cupressaceae; genus Sequoia; species Sequoia sempervirens. The sequence continues at coordinate 526,646,348 of VDFB02000015.1, forward strand.
ACAACCACTTGACTTATTTCTTGCTTTTCAATCTCTGTAGGCCTGAGTGCATAAGGATGAACACATCATCCAAAACTCTTTTCCGTTTATACTCTTTCTCTCCCTGAAAGAATAGTCAATGTCCCTAGTCAACTGGACATTTTACATCAGCTGTTCTTTCAACAGGCTACATAAGTCAAAGTTCTCACCTTCAATTATCATCTTATAAGCAATATAAGCAACACCAGCCGAAGTTGATCCCTCACGGTTCTTGAAATAGATTTTATATGAAATCCCATAAGCCACATACTTGGTCAAACGGTCCTTGATTGATGAAATTATCAATGCCCTTTAATCTCCCTTGATTCTGGTTAGGGTTTTGACTTCCACATTTCTAATTGAATTTTTCTTCGAAATGTCACCATCTTTACACAATCCAGTTAGATTATCGATCATGTCCTTAGTGATTTGATATAGTTTGTCCAATGTAATGGTGTCACCATCCAATTTATTCAAGAAAAGTTGAACAATATCTGTATTAACAAAATGAGGGAACTTGCACCAAATATCTAGATTTCTATGTTTAGATCCTTCAAGCCTTTTGCAATCCAAGAGCGACAACAAATTTCACTCATCTCTAATCTTCTAACTATTATACTCATCTAGGGTTACAACATCTTTGATTTTCTTCATGATTATATTCTGAACAGACAACCACAAAATCCACAAAGATAATGATTGACGAAAGTACCTTAAGATTCGCTACCCAAAATCCTTTCAATCCTTTGAGACGAGTAGAAAAATGCCAATGAGCTTGTTCTTCTTTAATACAATGTGCAGAAAATGAAGTTCAAAATTATTTTATATAACTTTGCTAACTTTCACTTTTGACACATTAAATGCGTTGCCCTAGAAGTTTTGACGACACAATAGATTCAGACATCAGGCGAAAGATTTAACTGCAGATTATTCCAATTTCTTTTAGTTCATCATATGAATTCCAATAATTCCTTTTGAAAGTGACTCAATGACTGAAAAACATCCACTAATCTAACACTTGCAATACACAAGGGGTATAAGAGATTTTTCATGAAAAAATCCCCCTAGGCCATTGGCTTGACATTAGTTACCGAAAGGGCTACCAGTGGAGGCTTCCGGTGCAGGCTTATTCCCATCATCGGATTTGGTTTTTCTCACCCGTCTTTTTCATCTGATCTTTTATCTCTTCCACATAAGCTTTTGTCTTACCTTTGTTGTCTTTTTGTGAAATCTTTCTCTGATAATCCAAACTTCTTTTATTCATATTTATGTTTCGGTAGAATTTTGTTGTATGACCAAGATTGTTACAATTAAAGCATACCAGACCTTTCTATCTATACCAACCTCTCCATTGATTTACACTTTCCTTGCACTGATTAGCAATATCCAAATCTTCCACATGCATAGCATCTAATGTTACTTGTATTAACAATTATTCTTTTGCATTCTAATGCTTTATGACCAAACTTCTTGCATTGAAAACATTGACCAGGAAATGATAAAATGTTAAGACTTATCTTTCTACACTAAGAAGCCATGTGTCCAAATTTATTACAAGCAAAGCAATATCCATTAAATCTTTGAGCATTAGGTTGCCTTACTAGATATCTTCTTCCTCTGTTTTTCTTTTCAAGATTCTTTTTATTAGATCTGGAACATTCTCCTTCTTCATATCCAAGACCTCACTTATCATTTATGTTTTTATCACTTTTAGTTATTTCTTCAAGCTTGGTGGAGCTCATCTTAAATTTTTCTTTGAATTCATTTGCAATAGCCAACTCATTTGTAAGAATTACTAACTGTCTCTCAAGCTCTTACTCGTTGCTTCTGGATTGTAGTAGTTCCATTTCCAACTGAATGAAACCACTATTAATTCTGATGCATTCCTTAGTTTTATCCTTGAAGGTCTGGGCTATATTTTTCTCATTCTTCTTTCTTTGCTCAATTTCTATGGTAAACCTCATCGCCACTGATTCCATTTCAAGTTTTAGGGCTGCATTATCCTTAGCCAACTTCTCACATTCTCCTGTTATCTCTTTTAGGGTTTGATTTAAATCCACATCATCTGAGCCTTTATTTTATTTTTGCTTCAGTTGATCACATAGTTCCTTCCTCTTTTCTCTTGAATCACTTATCTTATTTTTCAGTGATTGAATGAATTTTTTAGCATCTGCAAGACTTGCTTTGAGTTCCATGACTTCTGCTTTGGATTGATAAAGATCATCAAGTGCCACCATCAGTTGTTGTTGAAGACCACTAGCATCCATTGTAATCACAAGATCCACCTCAAGTTGTTAGGCTTTAGAAGAGGAACCTTGCTCTGATACCAATTGTTGGATGCAGGGAACATTGAGAGGGGGGTGAATTAGTGTTCAACAAATTTTACTATTCATATTAAATTTAAAACCATCTATAACAATGTAAGAACTTTGTGTAGTATTAGTAGCATAAGATAGATAAGAACATGCACACACAATAATGAACACCATAACACCATATATTTTTACGTGGAAACCCTGTTAGGGGAAAAACCATGCTAGGGATTAATCCACAAAATTTTTACTCTGTTAAAAGTAAAGATAAAAGGGGAATGCACTTGCATTCAGGCTCACTTCCTAGAGCTCTCTGCTCAACAAAATAGAGGCTCACTGCCTACAATACATATGATAGAATGTTGCTACAAAATTTGAATTGATGGGACAACATCTTCAAATGCCAGAGTTCAGTTCCAATGAAGCACATAGTTTGCTCTCTGATCACACTCTTTTCATGCTCTGTTTTGCATTTCAACAGAAGTCTTCCTGCAACACATATAGTAACTCACTTGATGATTTTCTAATGTAGGCTCACAGTACTATACAATTTTTTTGCATAAATACCATACACACTTTCCATACAATCATTTTTCACATTCTTGCATACCAAAGATGAAATACCGATCTTCTTTATATATCCACTATCATCAATTTCACTATATGTTGGCTTGAAGCAAAATATAATAGCTTTCCTTGTGTCGGCCCAAAATCATAAATCACAATTTAGTGTGTACCTACATAAGTCGACTAAACTCATAGAAGGGACCCAAAAAAAGGGTCAAACATAAGAAAATGACAAAACATTTACTCCATATACATCCGCAATCCGTGATATTGAACATGTCAGCCACAAGAGAAGAATAAACAATGAGTTATACCACCAAACCTCTTAATTTGAGCTATGATAGCAGTAATGCCACAAAAATTCTTTAGCAGAGTAAGATACATGCTGGGAAACCATCCTTGTAGATCCACATAACAAAATGATGATCCGGTGAGGTGACTAAATCAACAGACTAATCAGATGTCCTGTTCAGTCGGTAAACTGCGAAAACATAGATCTTTTTCTGGTACGATCATAATTAATACTATGGACCAAACTGAAGACTTTAGTTGCCATCAATGACAACACTGGAAGCCAAAAATCATGTCCACAACCATCATATGCCAACAATGTGAATGTATCAAATATATAAGTATATAGGGTTTAAAATTGTAAATTTGTGTTAAATTATACCCTAATAAGAATACCCTCCTAATTCTTGTAGGGCTCAAAGTGTAGAATATAGGCTTTTGTCTTGTTTGTTGGATTTTTCTTGTCCTTGGTCCAATCACAAGGCTGTCACTTTGCCTATAACTGATTTGATCCATAGAAACATGTGTTGTTTCATCTCTTAGAGCTAAGGATAGCAAGAAAAAATACCAAAAAATTGGTAACTCTGTTGGGGAGACTAGTGTCTAAATTCCTAGGTCTTTTCCAAAAAGAATTGTAATCTCAAGCTTCTAAGTATTAGTCTTGTAGTGTTGTGGAACCCTTCCCATACATTTTCCTTATTGGGTGGTAAATTTGTTGATAAATGATATTTGTTAGTGTAGGTTTTTATTTTTCTAGTGGGATAATTTATTTTCCCTTAGTTATAGGTTTTTCCCACACATTTATTAAGATTGCTTAGGATAATAAAGTGAGTTTCTCATTTAATAATGAGGAGATAAAGTGATGAGTTGTCTCTACCCTTTAAGTGTGGAGTATTTACTTTGTCATCACTTTATTTAATTTTAGTTGTTATTGGTGGTCAATTCTTATTGGTTGATTTGTCACCTCCATCCTCTCCTTAGTTCTATATAAAATTGGTACCTATCTTGTATTTCTCTCTTGGAAGCTCTTAATGTAATTTGTCATCCTAACATTGCATATCTCTTAGAGTTCTGGTTTGCATTGTTTATGTTTTTCTAGTTTATGTAACTTTGAATTTATCTTATAAAGTTCCTTGGGTTATTCAATCTATTTTAGATTTCTAACAATATTGAATTTATTTAAAATTTTTAAAGCGGATAGGAGGAGGTAATTATTTCAACATGACCCAAATACAAATTTGGATGATGAACTAGAAAAGAAAGAACATGCTACTTAGGAAGAAAAAAATAATAATTAATCTAGGTCTACTTCTATTGTAGATCATCTTGAAAATAATATACCAAATTCATTAGTAAAAAATAAATGTTCTAATGATATTAATGATAAATCTATTCATAAAATCCCAAACCAAGAAAATTTAAATGAATGCCATAATCTAGAATACGAAAAAATTGTAGATGATATAATAAAATAAATGGATAGAAGAGAAGCAGAAGCTCGTATCAATGAAGCATATATGGCTCAATCAAAGATACGACCAAATTCATTATATGATAAGATAGTAATATCACCTATTAAAGAAGAGGAACATCCTTACTAGTACAAAGATAATACTACTTGAGAAAATGTGAATGAATATGATGACTATCTAGTAATTGATGATGATTAACCAAAGGCTAGACTAGACCATAAATATAAGGACCAAGACCTTATTCAAGAGAGTTGATTTTAGACCTAAACTAGCTAGAGAATAGAAAGAGATAAAAATACAAGAGATGATCTTAGAAGAAGAATTGAAAACCTAAGAAATATTGATCCACTAGATAATAAAATAGTTTGAAACCCTAGAAATAGAAGAAAAATTACAAGGATAATAGAAATAATAGAGTACAAAATCTTAAAAGATATCTTCTAAACCTAGATAGATATAGAAAACTAAAATTTGTAGGGATTCATAGATACCTTGACCTTATTCTAGTTGAGGTCAGGTCTAAACTTGTCAAATTGTAGGGAAACAATATTTCTAGGGAGGATCATTTAATAGATTTGAATAAACTAATAGATGATTATGAAATAAAGGATGAAGATGTTGCCATAAAGTTGTTTTTCCATCTCTAGAAGACATGGCTAGAGAATGAAACAATTTTTTTCCAAATGAAAGCATACAACCTTGGGAAGAATTCCAAAGGAGTTTTAGAGAATAGTACATTGATAATATAAACCCTAGATTGATTATTAATAAATTTACAAATATTGCCAAAGGATCAAATGAATAAATGTCTAACTTCAATATGAAATTTTCTAGGCTTATGTAAAATATCCTTGCATACATGAGACCAAATGATTCTATGTGCCTTGCCTTGTATTGCAATATTTTTAATGCCAAGATAGACTATTTGTTAAGGGATAAGGAACCCCACACATTAAGGGAGCTCTTTAAGATTATTATATACATTAAGAGCTAATAAAGGAAAATACATAAGAGGAGTGAGGTGAGAATTTTTCCTTGGAACAAATGATAGAGAAACAAAGTCCATGTGTTAAAATAAAAGCTAGATTAGGTGATGTGCGCTTTAAATAATTGAGCTAAAAGGTATATTAAAATGAAAAGGGATTATGCAATGAAAGATATAACCATGGTAAGCAAGAAAAAATACCAATAGGTCAACCTCCCAAAAAAACCATTATTTGCGCTCATGGAAATTCCTAAGAACAAAACTATTTAGACATGTATATGTTCTAAAATGATATAATGTATGTTTAGTTTATTTTAGTGCTCTAGTTAAAGTATTCCTCAAATGATTCTTCTATCATATTCATAGGATTATGTGAATGTTTATTGGATATAAGAGGATTATTAAATAAATACAATTGAGTTCCTTGAAATATAAGTACATAGTACTAAATCACTTCAAATTTGAACCAATTTGGCTCAAGGTGAGAAAGAAATAGTAAGGATTCAACCAAAATTTGAATTTAAATTTTAAAATTTTGCGGGCCAAATCTATAGGTGTAGGATGAATCTTGTACACATATGTTTGGTTTAGGAAGTGGAAGCAATAGTATCTAGGTAGATAATGAATTTGTAGATATGGGTGACAATAAAGGGTATAATGAAAGTTAGATATGCAATAATGAGTGTGGACATTGATAACATGGAGCCAAGTGTAATAGAATTTATAAATAGGAATGAATAGCATGATGGAAAAAAATTCCAACTTTATAGAAATGTATTCCATTTGTTGATATATAATTACATTAATTAGTTTCGTCAAAATGGACCAAAAAATCCCATGTTCAAGGGGTAAGAGGAAAACAAGCAAGAAAATTACAAGAAAAATCGAAGAAGCAACATTAAGAGAATGATAGAAAAACCAGACTCCTCTTCTAGAAGTGTTTACTAAGTTAAACTTGGATGCAACATCCAAATTCAATTTGAATAAAATATGCGGTGGCTTGATTTTTAGAAATGTGCAAGGCATATCTATATATGAAGGATCACTATTCTTTGGTAATACAACTAATAATGAGGTGGAATGCAAGGTTCTTATAGTAGTGATTGGTATATCAATATACCATAATTACAAACAAATAATAATAAAGGGAGACTCCCAAGTTATAGTAATAAATGCTTTGATAAAATGTTCGAGTCCTAATTGGCATTTTAATTACTTTATGGAAGAAGTGGAAAGCATAAATGAAAATTTATCTACTATAAGTTTTAGACACTACCAAAGAAGTACAGATGTAGCAACTAATTATCTAACTAATGTGGGAATGAAGTAGGATCCTCTCATAATTGGGATCTTGAGTCCTACATCACCTTTAAGTTGATTCATTATAGGATAAAGCAATGCATCATTAACCCTTTGTAGTAATACTCTCCTTTCTTGAGATCTAGTTGAGGACAAAACTCCCATATTTTACTTTGTCTTGGGGATTCTCCTCTAACTCCATGTGTTGTTAACCTTGGGAAATTTCCAACTCTAGTTTCCAAGTACACAATGTATGAAGACATGTAAAATTTCTTGGTATTGACCATGGCGGTCAATTGGGAAAACAAATTATTTTAGTATAATATTGACAAAATGAAACATCCATATTTCATAATATCTATAATCTTCCTTTCCTAGATATTTCTTAAGGAGTGTGATAATGTCTTCAACATCTAAGAAGAAGTCTACTATAGTGAGCTTTCTATGAATCTTCATCATTGATTTCCTTTCAACCTTATACCAATTTTTATTGAGATGCCTCAAATTACAAGCCACATCTAGTTCATAAGTTGTTATGGCCTTTGCCTCAATCATTGGAATTATTTCTCTATAAGTAGCTACATTAAAGGTTTTTCTAAACCCATAATTTATGCACCATAATTCATATACTTTTCTACTATGTGGGTTGGAATGTTGTACAATCGTTAGAATCAATTTTGAGCACTACACTACTACTAGGAAAGAAGCAACATGAGTAAATCCTTATTGGTTATTTTTAGACCTAGGAAAAGCATCTTCACCAAATGTGTCCTCATTGAATGTTTCCAAGTCAATATTTCCTTAAGTTTATATCTATAATATTATTACTTTTGAGGTGAATTTGGATACCTTAGGTACCTCTTGAAACTTATACTTCATGGTTATAGGAAGCTTATCAAATTTTCTCTTCTTTCCTTTATTTTTGGTCTTCTCCTCTATAGCTACTTCATGTTAAATCGTTTCCTCCACCTCCTCAAAAATTTATGATACCTTAAAACATGAAAAACAGATTTAAGAAATAATTTTAATGTAATACAAATCATTAATTTTATCCAATTCAAGTGCTCTGGTCTTTAGCGAGAGTCCAGGTCACAAGAGGACATGAGAATTTAGGAAAAAATAGACTTAGGGAATAAAATCCTATTAGGACCCAAAGTTCCACAAGGATCTATCAATTTTAATATTTTAATAAGGATTATGGAAGTCGGGACCTTAAAAGGATTAGGTATTTTAGGCTTTGGGAAAAAATCCTATTAGGTTGTGAAGTCCCAAGAGAAAATTACCTAACTAGTGGTGGAGGTCGAAACATCAAACACATGAACTTGGTGTCAAAGTTCCATCGAGACTTGGATGTCCTAAGGGAACTTCAATTACCTCTAGTGGGGATCAAAAATTTCAAGTAGACATTAAATATTGGGACATATGGTAAAATTCTTGTAAGGACCTAAAGTTCCAAAGAAACATTACAAATGAGGCATTTCAATATTGGAAATTAGGATCAGATACTTGAGTGGATATTGGATATTTTAGGATATAATCCCAATAGTCCCTTTGGGATCCGATATTCTATAGGGTCTTTGAAAGGAAAAATTATAGATTGAGAATGGAACTTGAGAAATATTTTGGTCACTATGATTTTGATCCTAAAATCCTTCCAGGATATGAGATCTCAAAAGGATTTTTTTTTTTAATTTTTAAATTCAACCCATTCTAAGAAAATTTTAGGGCTCTAGATCAAGGGAAGGCATCAAAACTTGAGGTTTTGGTCTAAACTTCTTTTCAGGATCGCCAATCCCAAAAGGAAATACTTCAAATATTTTGATTTAAAATTCAAGGCTCTAACTCGATTTACATAGGCGAGTTCTAGGTCTCGAGAGTTTGAGAAAACTTTAGATTTTGGAACTTTAAGCAAAAGGTCTTTGTGAATCCTTAGGTATTGATTGGGAGAATGGTTATTGTTAGAATTGTGAAAAAAGCACAAAACCACAAGCCACATGATCAAACAACAAACAAATACACCTTCCACGCAAGAGATCTACAATTAAGAATTGCTATATTCATCAACAAGAAAAAGTTACAGAAGAAGCTTTCAAGAAGATATGAAAGCTTTAGATATTTCCCGTGAAGTAATTACAATGAGGGTTGAATGCTTATAAGAGCAAAGCCCTAAATGAGAAAGAGATTAGATCATGACAAGTGTCAACATCACATGAGATGAGACATAATGATCTAATATTAACTCAACTAATAAAGCATTCCTAAGTTTAGCTAAAGTGTGTGAGAATAAATTAAACTAATAATCAATTAAAGATTAATTAATTATTAGCTAATGTATGATAACTTTAACAATTATGTGCTTAAAACTTAGGGTCATTTTGAGTTTTAGGGACAAATGGAAGAAGAATTTGCAAACAATCCAATTATTTAACCTATAACTAAATTTCTAACCCTAAAACAAGAACCCTAAGCTATGAACAATGAAAAAAATGGCATAAGGAAAAATGAATGAAATAAAAAACAAGTAACAAACAAAGAACAAAAAGACAAAAAATAAAAAAAAACCAACCTAGAAAATGCATGCGGGTCCAAGGAAGAATGCACAAAAATACAAAATGAAACCCAACTCCTAAAGCAATTCTTTCAATTTTTAACTCTTTCAAATAATCTTTCCCCTCAACTATATTATATCACACTCAAAGGAAACTCCAATTTGGGAATATAAATGATAGAATTCAATTTGAAGGAAATTAAATACATTTTTCATTAAAATTTAAAATTCTATCATAAATGTGGTTGGTGGGAAGTAGAAGCTTGAGGAGAACTCAAAAATTGGGATGTGGTTGACCTAAAATCATTTGAAGTACTGAAGTTCATCAAGGAGGAAAGAAGCAAGAGTGGAGAAAGAAAAATAACTTGGATATTAGGAAATGATATGAGAATCCTTTCGGTACCCATAGACCCACAAGGACACTGAATCAAAAAAAGGAGACAAAAATAATGAGAGCCCCAAGATCCTAGGGAAAATTGAAACCGTAGGACCAAACAAAAAAGGCCAAAACACTAAAGGAAAATGACCAAAACAAATAATGAGGAAAAAAAGAAAGAAAAAGAAACCAAAAACACAAACAATAAAAATAAAACAATGAAAATGAAGCAAAGGGGAGGGGGTCACTATCCTTTCTTTGTAGAAATATGGGATGTGTATGTAGGGCATAAAAAATGGTGACTCGTGTCTTGGAAAATACTTCAAGAATTTTAAAATATATAACCCTTCAAATATTAAGAATATATAGTTCACAATCATACAAGATAATCTAAGTACAAACATTATCCAGACCAATAGCATTACCAAGGTCCAAGTTGTAGCTAAAATCAATCATGTGTGCAAGTGATTTATGACCTTCCATAACGTGTTGTTGTGATCAAAATCATTAAACTCTTGAAACCTTGGAAATAGGGGTTCCATCTCCCAAAAGGTGGAACCTTTTGGGAGATGGAACCTAGGGGCATAGGACCTATTTCACTTAGTTTCACTCAAGGAAATCCTAGTTATCTCAATCCAAGGATGGAATAAGGGAAAGATATCTACTAAAGGTTGTCCTAGGGTGTGATTAAATACTAAAAAGGGGTGCTACAGTGTTTTTAGAGAGCTCAGAATTGCCATCATTCCCCAAATACTCATGGAATAGGAAGAATGACACAAAGAGAGCGAAAAAAAAGAAAAACCTTTCAGGTCAACATGGAAGAGACATGAATGTCTTGATGCCTTGCATCATCCCCAAAGGGAAAACACAAGACAAATGAAAAAGATAAAGGAAAATCTTTTGGGTCAACATGGAAGAGACCTAAATGTCTCGACGCCTTGTGTCATACCCAAAAGGAAAACACAAGACAAATGAAAGGATAAAGGAAACACTTTACAACATAGAGAAGAATGTAGATACAAATAGAGGAATGCCACAAAGAGAGAGATACATCAAACATAATAGTACATGAGATCACATTACACACATGCAATCACACACAAAATGAGAAAATAATGCAAGAGACTAGTAAGGCACATGCGATTCAACCTATGAGTAGGTCATCTACATCCCAATCATGTTTGTTGTATATAGAATGCATACAACTAGCCAAAGGGACAATAGCAAGTGTCGAACTAGGGTCATCACCAAGTTCAACACTCTTCCTAGGAGAATTATCGTTTAAGTTTATAGAAGAGGAAAATAATGTACATTCAATTCGTTATGCACTTCTTCATCAATTTTAGCAATCTCATCATCGTCATCCAAATTGATCACAACGGGAGGTCGAATGATAATGTCTAAAGAAGGATTTATCTCTTGTTGCGGTATAGGATCTTGTTGTTGCGGTAAAGAGGGAGACTCATCGTGTATTGCTTCAATCAAGTTGGGATTTTGATTTTCTTTTTTGTTCTCTTCGTTTAACCTTCGAGCAAGAGCACGATGTCTATGCCTATGCTCTCTAGCATTTTTGTTTCTTTTATTCAATTTTCAAGTTGCGCTTATGTAAGATCAGGTCTATCAACCATAGGTTTATTTTCTTCCCTAAGGGGAGGAACGGAAGGAATGATGGGAGGTTGTTCAACCACTTTCTCTTTAGCTTTGTAAACTTGTTTTTATCTTAGGTGGTGTGATAGGATTGCTTTTGTTATCTCTTGGTATTTTATAGGAAATAGGCAAAGGATCTATTTTATATTGGTCTTGGTTGTTTGGAATGTCTTTAGGTTTGATCATGGTTTCATAAAGGATGGTAGGCTCAATCATAGGTTGAGGCATGTTTGTAAGGGATAGTTTTGCTATGCATTTAGCTTTGAACTTTTGATATGATTTGAAAAAGAAGTCTTCTCGAGGTTTAATAGGTTCCATAGGTTCGGGCCAAAAGAAATATAATGAAAAGTTCCCTCGGGAAGATAAAGGATTAAAGCCACTATGGTGCAAAATAAAGATTTCATTATCAAAGGGAAACTCTAAGCATTTATGCCCAACTGACGAGGCGAATTCCATAGAGTGTAGCCATGGGTAACCAAGATTCACACGGAATTGGTCTGATGTTGAGATGATGGAGAATGAGACATCTAATTTTTTTGGTCATATTTGTAAAGGAAGGGTGGTCAATCCCATCATAGGGCAGGTGAAACCATTATGCGTCTTTATCCATACTTTCAGTTTATCATATGTTTCTTGATAGAGTTCATGCACAAGTAAGAATTATTTAGTGATCACATTCTCCCCACATACGAGATCAATTAATATCCCATTAGTGGGTTTGTCATTGATTCGTCCGCCTATGTAAAGAGGACCATCAGGTGCATTTCTAATAATATCTCTAGATGAGAAAGCAATGTCAAGAGTATTTTTAGTTTGACCCTTACGAGGTTGAATTTCAATCAATGTAACCAAACCTTTTTTTATAGGATCTTGTTCAATAGTATCTATAGGACCTTGTTCCATAGTGTCCATGCTGTCATCATCCATGTCAACATTCATCACATCATTCTTCATAGTTTCACTAGCTTTGACAAATGTAATGTTATGATTCGGCATAGGATTGGAAAATATTTGCAAGTTTTGGTTAGGAGAGGCAATAGACTTATTTCCTTGATCATTAACACCTCCAATTGAAAGTCTACCAAAATCAATAGGTCTTGCATGAGATGTTTGAGACACTTGTAATGTTTTGTGTTGTGTCCATTTTATTGGTGATAATGGCAATAAGAATTCAATCTAAAGTTTGAGGGTAAAGGATTATTAGGATCGGGAGTTTTAATGGGAGGCAAGGTGATCATTTTCTATTCTAAAAGCTATGACATTATGTTATGGAGGGTATCGGGTAAGGGAGTGAATTTCCTAGCCAAATCCCCAAATGAGAAATGAGTTGTCTTCCTTATAGAAACCACTTGGGTTGGGCGTTAAGTTTAAGGATTTTCCTTTATTTTGTTTCTTAAAAGGTTGATAATTGTTTTGGTTTATTGATTCAAATTTTTTAGGTCAGCTAGAGGTGGGTTTTGTGTCATGACTACTAACTGAGTTTTCATAATCACTAAGGGTAGTGCACAAGTGTATGAAGGAATAAAATTTCATCATGGTAAGCTTATCTTGTATCTTAGTTTGCAAGTTCTCAATAAACATCCGTTGAAAGTGAGGATTGAGAATCCTTACGTTGATTTGGGAATAAAGAGATTGGTAGAGTGAAATGAATTTAGTAACTTTTTCATCATCTTTTTGCTTACATCTCATCAAATTGGCTAAGGTCATCTTAGGAGTCATATGCATTTGGAAATGGTTTATAAATGGCTCAACAAGTTCACTGAATGAACGAATTGAGTTATTTGGTAACGAGGAAAACCATTCTAAGGCGGCACCTTTCAAGGATCTAGGGAAAATCTTAGCCAAGAGCTTATCCTCAAGGACAAAATTATTACATAATGTGGTATAAGCGGAAAAATGGTTTGAAGGATCTCCTTTCCCCCCATATTTCTCAAGCCTAGGAATCTCTAGACCTTGTGGAATCGAAATTCTCAATATCTCCAAGCATAAGAGATTGCTTTTGACATAGTATGTAGGTTGGCCATTTTGATTTTGGTTTATAGTTGAAACTTTCTTTTGAAGGGATGAAACGGTTTGAAAAAGTTGATTTATGATGGTGTCATTGGTTGTTTTTTGAGATGGAGGTGAATATGGTGGAGGTGCATATGTGTTTGAGGGAGAAGTGAACGAAATGCTTATGGGAGGTAAAGTGGTAGGAGATATCACATGTGATGCCACAAAGGTACTAGGATTTCTAGTGGAAATACCCAAGGTAGGAAAGATATTACTATTAGGTTGCATCGTTGTTGTAACATGAGGGTTGGTATATGTAGGAATAGAGGAAATGGTTGTGGGAGGAGGAATTTGAATTCCTCCTTGGCTTTGGACATTGTTTGAAGGTAAAGCATAACTAGTGGTTGAGGTAAGATTTTTTCCAAAAATTTGAACTATGTTACGCACAAGGTCAACCCTGTCTTCACTTTCAATCATGTGATGTATGTTATCTATGGTAGAGATAGCGGTGGTTGAAATGTTTTTAGTACTTATTTGATTTTGTAGGTTTGCTAAGTCTTCATGGATTTGGATTATGTTTTCTTGTGGAATACTAGCAACTATTGTTTCAAAACTTTACACACTACTTGAAGGCAAAGAGTTGTTAAGGGTATGGTCCATACCTAGTGAACTAGTTTCAACACTAGTAGTGAAAGAGCTAGATAACCCAAGATCCAAAAGGATTGTACTATCGCAGGATGGCATGAGTCTAAAACTTCGTCTCACTATAGTATTAGCAATAAGACACCAAGTTGTAAAGCTCATGCAAGGGGTAATCTATGAATGCAAGATAAATGCAATGAACACAAGATAAATGCTATCTAATTCAAATGAATTTAAGCTAGATGCAATGAAATGAATGAAACAAAAATTCTAAAAACTGAAACAAATAACTAACAGCAGAAAACAAAAGCACATAAATAGAGTTTTTAATGTTGGAAAATATAGTTTAAAATTTAAAACAGGACTAAATCGCCCAGAGGGGCGTATGAGTCCCAATTAGGGTTTTTTAGTGATTCAAATGTTGATAAACAATCAACACAAAGTACTTAGAAATTAGGAAAAACCACTTGTATTGGGACTAAATCGCCTTGAGGGGTGTATGAGTCCTAGATTAGGGTTTTTGCACAAATTTTAGAAAATTTTGATTGAATATTATGTTTTCTGGTTTGAATGATGTCTAGACTGAATGCAATTACATATTTCAAATGAAATTCAATGATGCGATAGGAAAAAATGCAACCTATATGCACTTTCAATAATGCAAAATTTTGAAACCCTAGATGCAAATTAACTAATGCAACAACTAATAAAAAGTTAATGCAAGCTAGATCTAGGACTATGATGCACTCCAAATCAGAAAATAAAATGTTCTAAAGGGAAGGTTCACCAAAATGAAACCTTGGAAATAGGGGTTCCATCTCCCAAAAGGTTCACCAAAATGAAACCTCAGAAAAAGGGGTTCCATCTCCCAAAATGAAATGTTCTAAAGGGAAGGTTCACCAATGCAAAGTTTGGGAGATGGAACCTAGGGGTTTAGGACCTATTTCACTTAGTTTCACTTAAGGAAACCCTAGAGATCTCAATCCAAGGATGGAATAAGGGAAACCGGTCTACTAAAGGTTGTCCTAGGGTGTGATTAAAGACTAAAGAGGGGTTCACCATCAAGCTAGGGCTTGGAAAGATTAAGAATATGAAAAACCTAATGCCAAAACCTAATGATATGAAAAAATTAAGTAAATGACCTAGAAATGAGTCTAAATCAGAACAATAAACTGGAAAGGTACAGAGGTGCACCTGGAAATCTAAATGTGCTCAGAACAAGGTCTAAAATTATGAAAATGTTGACTTTAAGGCACACTGGGACTCATATGCCAAGTTGGGTGATTTAGTCCCAAATTAGGGTTTCTGACAAAAACTAGAATCTAGAACTGTTGAATCAAGATCTGTTGGAAATGTTTGAATTCAGGTATACTAGGACTCATACGTGACAAGTGGCGATTTAGTCCTAGTATCAAGGTTGATCTAAAACTCATATATCCGTTGATGACTTCTTGTAGCTTTCTTCCTGCCAAATCTCTAAGTCTGAATCACTAAAATGCAACATGTAGGTGAATTTGCGTGATCTTGCAAGTAAGGTGACAACTTTGACAAATTTGCAACTTGACAAATTTTATCAAATCTTGCTCTTCAATGGATCTTCAACCTAGATCTACAAATCGCACATCAAAGAGAGGGAAACATGTTTTGTTAGTGGATAGGGGTTTTCCTTGGTCAAATCCCATTTTGGTAATCAAACCTTGAAATGAAATGAAATAGAAAGGAGGAATGATGAATGAACAAATATGCTATGTTGTGCAGTTCTCACCAAACCCTTGAATAAGAGGCTACAAACATGTATGAAATGGCTAGAATGAATGTGGATCTTGAATCTTACTTGAATGATATGGATCTTGATTTGAATGCTTGCTTGAATCAAAAAACCCTACATCACAAATGTTAGCTCAAAAACAAACATGATGCATGATGACTTTGATATGATAATTGATGCTTGAATAATGCTCCAAAATGCTTGATAATCACTCTTGAATGCTCTTGTAAAATCTTGTGTAAGTGCTCTTGATCACAAATTTTCTATAAGAATGCTTCATCAACTTGCAAAGGTGAAAAATGAGTGAAATAACCTTCTATTTATACTTGTTTATGCCAAATTTCTTGAAATTATAACACTACAAGCCAACATTAGATCTAGGAGAATAAAATCCCTCCAAGAATTTGAATTCAAATTAGGTCCAAGCTAAGCAAGACTCATATGCCAATTGGGGCATATGAGTCCCATTAGGCTAAGCTTGGGACACATTTTTCAAGAAATGCTTAGTTTAATGTGAAATTTAGATCTAGGCCCCAAAATCTAGGTGGGACCCATACACCCAAGGTGGCGTATGAGTCCTAGATCATCTCTAAATCTAGACCATACAATCCAAAATCATTAAATTATGATTGGTCGCTTGATATATGTCGGGATTATTCTCAGAAAGATGCATTAATTAAGGCTTGTGGATGCAAAATAAGGCCAAATAAAGTATAAAGAAGCCCAATTTTAGCAGGGAGGGCCCAAACAAGTGTGAAAATGTAGAGGGGTACATTTTCCTACACTACAACTCTATCCAAGCTACACGAGTTAAATTATATATCTTAATGTTCAATGATATCTTGGGCATAAGTCTACTTTCATCCAAGCATCCATAGCCCCAACAAAGATACCTTAAATGGTTCTTTCTAAGAATTTCTCTATTATTAACCAATAATCAATAGACCCTATAGAGATACTCAAATACCCTTGATATTGGTTCTATCTCTTGATAATCTTCTTTTCTTTTCAAGTATATTTTTTCTTTTATATCATATTTTTCCTCAATTTCTTAATCTTCAAGAAATGAAACCTTAAGAACATGGTTAAGAACCACAATGGATATAATGAAAGAAGGTTGAGCTTTATATTTTCCACTTATAATAGAGCTACTACACTTGTCGTAAACTAACTTATGGATCTCTTAAGATGTATTTGAAGTGTTTTAATTTTTGACAACTCCTATGAAGCCTCATAATGTAATTTATCTTTGTACATGTTAGTATACTGAAGTTTAATACATGGATGAAAGTAAATCAAAGTTTCTCACAAATTCAACTAATTAAAAATTTTAAATATAAAAAGAAAATTCTTAAGTCACCTTTTGACATGAGAATCATGCAAATCCTATATTCCATATTTTCATAAAGGGACTCTGAAGACAAAATATAGAAAGATAGCAGAAAACAAAGAGAACGAAACATCACAAAAATAGAAAATCAAAACTAGCCTACTATATTACACAAAATCTTCTCACTTTTCAAGGAACAAAGTAATATTTAAAAGGAACTATCCATTGAAACACGATGGGACAAGTTCTTTGCTAACGAATTAGTCCTAAAAGTGTTCTCTTAAAGGATCTCATAAATTTGATATGAGCCAAGACATAGTTTTTTGAAATTTTGATGGTCACCCTTCCTTGCTCTAGCTTTATCCCACAAAAGAACCAAATCAAATATTCTATAAGATTTAATTTTGGATCTTTTGTTAAACCATCACTTGAAAACTACTTGGTGCTTGAAGAAGTTCTAAAGGGAAGCATCTCTCTTCTCTTCTAGACCTAGTAAATTCATGATTTTGGCCTCTATTTTTTCCTCACCTACAAGAAAACCTTTCATAAATTAGAGGATTGGGCATTGTATGTTCACAGGGAAAATTGGGTTTTGACCATACACTAAATAGTAAGGGGAAGTCTTTAAAGAGGCTTTGATTCTAGTTCAGTCTACCCATAAGAAAAACTTTAGCTAGGTGAGCTAGTCCTTGGGGTTCTTGTCCAATAAATTTTTAATGACATCTAACAAACTATTATTTGTTGATTCCACTACCCCATTTCCTTAAGGACGGTAAGTCTCTAAGGAGGCTTTGATTCTAGTTCAGTCTACCCCTAGGTAATAAAAAAATTAGCTAGGTGTGCTAGTCCTTGGGGTTCTTGTCAAATAACTTCTTAATGACATCTAACAAATTATTATTTATTGATTCCACTACCCCATTTCCTTGAGGGCAGTAATTAGAATAAAATTTTAAAACTGCCTTATGCTCAAATGAACATTGCATGAACTATCTAGAAGAAAAAATTGGTGCATTGTAACATACCAAAGAAAAAAGCATTCCAAACCTTGTTGCAATATTCTCTTTGAGGAACTGATCACCATGTCTATTGTACAATTTCTACAGGCTTGGGCCTCCATCCAATGTGTGAAGTAATTGATTTTTGTTAAGATAAAATTGTGATCTATAGAAGAATTCATATTAATTACACCAATGAAATCTAAGGCCCGTTGGGAAAATGGTCTCACCTCATACACAGGTTGTGGCATTGTGAGATTATGGTTTTTGGATGCAATAGTTTGACACACATGATAGGTAAATTGACATGTTGATGTACATCTCTATAGAGATGTGGCTAGTAATATCCAAATATGAGTATTTAGTGTGTGGTTGAATAATTGGATCCATGTCTAGTCCCATATTTTTGAAATTTAGAGAGAACTTGATTGGCTTCCTGGTGTCCCAAACACCTTAGGTAAATTCTTCAAAGGTTTTTCAAAAGCAAGAATCCATTTTTTATTGAATATAGTTGGCACTCGTTAATCTAAGTTCCCTTCTCTATGTAGAATTCGATCCATTTGAGAATTCATTTTTCAACATGAAATAAACTAAATCTACATACCATGGATCCTTTGTGAAATAATCTACAGTATATTATTGACAACTCATTTGACTGTTAATTGCAACTATAGTATGAGATAATCCTTGTCCTCAAATTAATTTCATTTTCTAGATCTCTAGGTTGAAGTCTTGTAGTATGGCCATCAATTTTCCTCTCCTCTCACCCAATTCACTTTGCATCATAAATGATTTAAATTATTGATAAAGGACAACATAAAAATATTTGCTTCATAAAATGTAACATTTGCTTAAATTTTTCAACCACTCTCACCAAGGAAAAATCTTGCTTATCAAGATACAAATATTTGATCTCAACATTCTTCAAGGGTGAGCTCATAAAAGCAATTAGTCTCTCATCTCCAAATTCTTTTCTCTAGGTCAATAATACAAAAAAAGAATGTTCAAAAGAAAAATAATATATGTAAAAAGGTTGTAGATGTTATGATTTCCAAGATCATAAAGAGAAAAGTAGAAATTTCCACAAAAACACTTGCACACTAATAAGCCTAATTTACATTATCAAGAGATTGATACAAGAGGATTAAAATGTACAATATAACCTTGCTTATATAGGAAAGATGGTGAAGGTAGTCAAGTTGAACACAATGGCTGACTTGCCCTTCAATAATGGAACACTCATTAACTCATATGATAAGTGTTCTAGTGAGTGGCAAGTGATCATACAAGAGGTGTCTCACAAAGTGAGGACACTTGTCTCAACCACATGAAGTGAGACAAAACTATAATAGAATATCCTAAGTAAAATTAAGCAAATGTGAATAGGTCAAACTTGACAGTGATGACAACTTAACTAGTTATCTAATGATACTATTTACACCAACACACCCCCTTAAGTGTAACTTAGGGAGTAATGTATGAATGATGACGAGTCTCGGCTACTAGGCCATGCTAGGTACTCATTTACAAATTTCTCATAAAGTGGAGAAAAGGAGAAAAATACTATCAAAAATAAAGATAACTCTCCAAAAGAGAAATTATACAATGAAGAAAGACTATGTAGCCCCCCATAAGATGATGATGGCTTCTCTAAATTCTGGTCAAATGCTCCATGTGAATACTAATGTAGATTAGGTATTAAAAAAATGATATGAAGTTTTCTATAAAGAATTTCTAGATGCTCGAGCGGTGAAGCGCCTCTAAATTTTGATGTAAGAAGTGATGTTTTGCCAGAAAGAATCTCTTGATGCTCTCGATGAAATGTCTCTAGAATCTCATGTAGCAGATGATGACATGGGTGATTTGTTCATCTTTTCAATCATTCTTTTAAGTCATTCCCACATTCTTTGAGTGTCAAACTTAGAATCATAGAAGAAATGTAAAGTGCTCAAGGCACAATGACAATGACAACCTCCCTTGATTATTTTGATCCCCTTGAATTGGCATTTTATATGTTTTAGTGCATATAACAATTTCAAAGTAATGAATAATGACACTTTATAATTGATTGTGATATCGTTTCTAATGAAATGATCAAATGATATTCACTTTCACAAAAACATTACTCATTTTCAATACCTAATCAAAAGATATAATAATCATATGTGGCTAATTTTGTGCTTAGAAACTTTAAGTTGTCCTTTTAAATGAGGAGATAAAATATGTGTTAAACAACACATTTTAAAAATTATCTCAACATCAAAGTTTCTGGAATAGAAAGACCTTTTCGTCAACTGTTTACAATAAAAATTTTGACTTACCATTTGAAAGTTACACCAAAATGAAAAAGTGCCCCCCATGTAAGTTTTGATAGTTTATTAAAACCACTAGTTTATAATTGAAAGCTAACGATTATCCAAGTTAACAATAGTTGTCAGCATTAACTATTAATGATAACCTTTATGTTAAAAGAATACTAAATGTTAACCAAAACTATTAACTATTACAATAAACTCAATACAAAGACACTAGAGTGTTGGAAGGGAGAAATGTTCCAAAATGCCAGCCAGTAACTCGAAGTGACGTGGAGGTCATTGGAAGACATTTTATACAACTTACTTGCTACTATATTACAATACAAAGACACTAAAGTGAGAAATGTTCCAAAGGTGGCGGGCAGGTCATTGGATTCATCTTATACAACCTACCGCCTACTACATTACAAGCCACGTGTGTACTATTGAGGCCGATTTGGAGGAGATTTCACCTGTTCTTGGGCCGCGCTGTCAATAGTGGCACTGTGAGAGTCACTTGTGGGCTGATTGAAACTGCCTAGATGATTATGGAAGCCATGTAGAGAGAGCCGTTGGAAGATTTCCACGATCTTGCACAAGATGATGAAAGCCTTGGTGCTGCATGTGGAGGGATATCACCTATGGTGCGATGGATATGAGCCTGCAAAGTCTACGTTAACATCAAAAAACCTAATTAATGTTTTAGGCTACGTGAGAAAGATGTGTTATGGACACTTGGGATATGACAGATTGAGCCTTGAAAAGGCTTCAGACAAAAAATTGCAGTGCACAAATGAGCAAGGTGCACATCTTCACAACCCATGTCCACCACTCTAGCATGAACAAATATCTCATGCAAGATAAAAGTCGCAGGTCTGTGCAGCTCTATGCAATAAATTTAATGGTCTTCACCCCATTTTGGAAGTCCTGAAACAAATAGTTTGAGGTTTCAATTCATTCATTGGTTGCAACAATCAATACAACATGTAAAACAAGAGTTGTGCGTCAGCTGGAGTCCCTGCTTAAAGATATATTGGATGTTCATGATTTATTGGCAAGGGTACTGACAAAGCACACTCAGGAGGGCGTGGATGGTTAAGCTGCATCTGAAGATGAAAACAATTTCAAGATCCAATCCCCATCATCAAGCACACACTGTGGCTCTGTACAAATTAGAGTTAACAGAAATGAATCACATTTAGGGGGAAGGAAATCAAGTTGCAGACCTGGTTTTATTCCTTTGGAAAGGCAATGAACATAATCACACTGTATGCAGTTCTGGGATGAGCAAGTAGTGATGTCAAAATGATGCTTTGGACAATTAATGATTTGAACCTGCAAAATGTTAAAAGAATTATAAAGAGACCATCATCATAGAATTGGACTGCCATTGTAGCACTTGGTCTAAAATGGGCACATAATAAACAGCCTCAACATTGTTGTTATTTAAGGTAAACAGCCAAGCTTTGCTCATAATAAGACTGAAAAATCAAAATGGGGTTACCCCTAGCATTGTTAATGCTTCTGCAGAGCCTCAGAAGCTGAGTTGTTGCAGGTCTTTTTAATATGGCTTTACGCCTGCCATTTCCTTTTCTTCCAACCCCGATCTATGTTCCTTATCTGCCTGGGGTTGATATCCATGTTTCTATGCTGAAGTCTTGGAGAAAAGGGCAAATGAATTCACCATTTTTCTTGCGCAGAGGGCAAGGGAATTGTAAACAAAAAGGGAATAGCTTATTGCAATAATCTCATCGATGAGCTTCTGAAAAATGGTATGGGTGTTGAGAAACAGTCTGAAGATGATCTTTATATATACATAAAAAATGTGCAATGCCAATGCCATGGTTCTAAAATCACAAGGGTGAAATTTCAGGTATAGAGCCATTAGTGACAATATTCCATTGGGACCTTCCACAGATTCTTCAGGACGAGTATGGAGGTTTCCTAAGTGAAAAGATTGTGTAAGATATTTGGAAACTTAATATCAAATCCATGTTGGGAAGATTGCTTTTGCATGTTGTCTGGTTTTAAACCAAACTGTGGAATAGAAAGTTTGGGAATGGAGGCACCAATTTCAGATAGGACACTGCATATATAAATATAGGTGCCAATAAACATAAAGCTTAACTAAGACATGTGGATACTGGCATAGTCTAATGTCCTTGTGATTGAGTTCATGGTAAATTATATACCGTAGTTATGGAAGACCAAATCTGAAGAGATTGTATTTGATATAGTATAGTTATGGAATATCAAATCTAATGAGATAATATTTGATTATCCCATAATGGATTTCAAATTGGGATAGGCCTTATATAATAGAGAGCAGCAGTATATGCATTAGTGATCCCAAGCTTTCCAATTACATTTATCAGTGCACATCGTTGAAGATATTCCTTGGAAAGATATTATGTTTGCTTTGGGTTTTCTCTGTGAAAATGGACTTAGGTTTCATTCCACCTCTGCACACATTAAATATACCGTATCAATAAATACCATCTCCTAGTTTCATTCTGAAA
The DNA here is from genome assembly GCA_007258455.2 of Sequoia sempervirens. Taxonomy (NCBI): domain Eukaryota; kingdom Viridiplantae; phylum Streptophyta; class Pinopsida; order Cupressales; family Cupressaceae; genus Sequoia; species Sequoia sempervirens. The sequence goes on from VDFB02000015.1 coordinate 526,669,403, forward strand.
ATTTAAATCAATATTTTATTGTTTCTAGCCTCTTGGGAACAAAAAATTATAGTGTAAATTTAAATTTCACATAATTATTATATAGATTGCAATTTTTGTATACAAATGCTACAGAGCTAAAAGTGATACTCATTTAAGTCTTCTATGAAAAACCAAAGAATAATCTATTTAAAATGAAACATTAGGAAATGCCTTAATTATCCCAAGTTCCTTATGATCTGTCACTTGTATTGCTTAATAAGTTGATAATTTGTCATTATCACTACAATCACTCTAGGAATCAACACTGGGATCCCTGAGATCAAAATCACTTCAGTCGCTTTCTTCTCTTGGGATCCTGTCATGGCACAAAGAAATGTTTTTACTCGAAAATCTAGATGAAAATAATACAACCATCTTTCAAATCATGAATCAGTAAATTTGCATTAAAATTTGTTCTAAGAAAGTGGCAAATTTGAGACTGAAAGTTTATTTTTCCCAGGAGAATAGTGAAATGTTTAATCAAAAGTACTTATAAACAGATACATTAGCTTACCGTTCTACAAAACTTTCAAAGCCATGTGGAGAAAGAAAGCAAGCATAGACAAGGTATGTGAATTGCTTTTTAAATGCCACACACCCAGCTCCAGTTACACATGCCGTGAAAAACTAGGCTAAATATTAGGAAGACATGTTTAATACTTTCCCTCTTCATTTTTATTGGATGGGCTTCTCAAATTTATTTTAGCAAAACTAAACCTCCAGGAAATTAGTCATCCACTGGCCAACAACGAGTTAGATAAATCGTTAATTTTCATGCAACAAAACAATTAAAAAAATTTGGCTTAAGATTGTATATAATTGCTCGCTCAATTCCCAATGCACAAACTAATATGATTTTTCTCATTGGAAAACATTATTCTCCGCCTTTAGAGGCAGGAACTAATAAATCCACTACCAACAAATGCTAGATAGACAAAACCTGCACCTGCGAAAGGTATTCACAATGAAACCCACGAAGTCATGCAGATATAGGAATAACAAGTCAGGCATGTGTGGGAAGAATTAAGTGAGACCTCTATGATAAGGCATAAAAAAATACTTCCCAGGGCTTGCAAAATACATACCACTTTACAAGAAAAATGTAACAACTACATGGTGGATCGATTAAAAAAAGGCAGATAAAATAAACTTCTTCTCAGCACAAAACCTCATGCCACAACATAAATCTCAATTGCAACAGTTAAAAAATCCTACAGAATGGTATAATGTGGCCAAGTAAAGGCAAAACATGGCCTACAAACTACTCCAATTTGAGTGAGATCAATCGGTAGATCCCTCTACACAATGAATCATATTAATTCAAAATAGAATTTGAGCTCTTATCCAAATGGAGATCAATATTACATATAAATAAAATTGCATGGAACTCTAGATGAGGATAGATGCAAGATTTTGGGATGGATTTTCCTAGCATGACTTTGATACCATGTTATGATTTCCAAGATCATAAAGCAAAAATCAAAACTTCCACAAAAAAACTTGCACACTAATAAGCCTAATTTACATTATCAAGAGATTGATACAAGAGCTGATTAAAGTGTACAATGTAACCTTTCTTATATAGAAAAGGTGGTGATGCTAGTCAATTCAAACGCAATGACTAACTAACCCTTCAATGATGGAATACTTGTTAACTCACATGACAAGTGTTCTAGTGAGTTGCAAATGACCATGCAAGAGGTATCTCACAAAGTGAGGTCAGTTGTCTCAACCACATGAGGTGAGACAAAAATATAGAATAGCTTAAGTAAACTTAAGAAAATGTGAATAGGTCAAACTAGAAAGTGATGACAACTTAACTAGTTATCTAATGACACTATTTACACCAATAACAAATAATTAGGGTTGATTAAAATTGGGGCTTCAAAGATGGACTATTTGATTTGTGTGAAACCTAATTTGTCTTAATTACTTCATTCAATATTTGAATCCTTCTTCATCATGTCATTCAAGGGCTTAATGATTTATGCTTAATGATTTTTGTAAAGAACGATCTCATCTCTTTCTTATTGCCAAGAATTGAGATATGTAGAATTGCTTCACCCTTTTTGGATCAATGGAGATCCCTCTTTTAGAAATCACATGTCCTAGTAGCTTTCCTTCAATGAACCCAAAAATGCACTTCTTACAATTCAAGGATATACCATACCTTCTGCATCTTTCCAATACTTTCCAAAGATCTACAAGATGCTCTCTCTTATCGTTCGAGAAGACAGTGAGGTAATCCATGTAGACTATAATGCATTTTTTGATCAAATATTTGAATGCTATATCTATTAATTGCTAGAATGTGACACCTACATTTATTAGCCCAAAATGCATTCTCCTGTATGTGAAGGTCTTGCTTAGTGGTGAAGGCAGTTTTCATCCTATATTCATGTTTAACTAGTACCTGATTGTATCCCAACTATTTGTCCAAAAATGACATCATTTGAGAACCATTTACAATTTGAAGCACTTCATATAGCACAATGATAGTGGATAATAATCCTTTTTAGATGCATTGTTCAAATTCTTGAATTCGATGCACAACCTAGTTTCACCATTATTCTTTCTAATTGGGATCAAATTAGCTACTTAGGTTGAGTGTTTGACGGGAAAGATGAATTTGGAAACTGTCAACAATTTTTGGAATTCTTTGAAAATTAAGGGTTCAATGAGGGCATTGACTAGTCATTGCTTCTTCCTGAAAGATTTCACATTTGATTTGAGGGGAATAGTATGCATGATGATTGAAGTATCAAATAATTTGAGATCTTCATATCCCTAAGAAATTACATCAATGTATTCCTTTAAAACCTTAATTATATCCCCTTTTTCAAAACTTTTTTTTTGCGATGAAGATATTTTTCTCAATGTCTATATTTTCCAGATTGAAATTTTTATATTTTAGCCCTTCTTGATTGGAAGGTATCTTTTGTATTTCTCTAGGATCATAATCAAATATCCTCTTCAATGATACCATACCTTTTGGAATATTGTTAATCTTCATATTGATAATTCATTATTCCTCTTTCTCAAAGGCATTCCTTTTTTACTCATCGATGATCGGGCCTTTGAACATTCCAACATTAGCAATAAACTCAAGAATATTTTCTTGATCCCAAAACACCTAGAAATATCTAACATTATCAAGAACTACTAGTGTGGGAACTAGTTCTACTAAAAACCTTCTCAACCTAGAATAAGCCATCAAATCTAAAGTTTTCTCTACCACAACCAATGCATTCAATATGCTATTTCTTTTCTTTGGGATAAATTTGATTTCAAGTTCTTTAAAATCTTCAATCAAGCTCCATACCCTATTTTGGTATGCAACTAGTCTTTTATCATGACAAGTGTATTGACTCCTCACTTGTTTGACAACCAATTCTGAGTCACCTTGTAATTTCAAGCAAAGCACTCCTTTTTTGTGTGAAAATATCAACCCTCTTATCAAAGCCTCATATTTTGTTACATTATTTGTGCAACCAAATTACAATATGTAAGAGGCTAAGTAGGCCTTTAATTTTGGGTTGATTAACTCCATTCCAACCCTGCTTCCTTATTTTGACCTTGATCCATCAAATCTGAGGGTCCAAATCTAAGATTTTTTTGGGTCATTATTCTTGTTATTTTTTTCAATATAAAATGCATGTGTGTTCGACACATCTTGTGATAAATTCGCCTCATCTTCTGAAGAATCAATTATGGTAAATGCTTCCTTTCCTTGGTCACTTTTTCCACCAACTTTATCTCTTCAACCTGAACTGTTAGGTCTTCAATTCATTTGTTAAGGTTAACCTATGGATTTTCTTCTAATATTTGTGAAGTTAGAAGTATATTTTGTAATAAATTTAAATCTCCTGATTCAATTGAATAGTCCATAGAATTGTCAAGGGAGATTGAAAATTCTTCTTTCCCAATATGGTAATATGTGTCATTAAGATTTTTTTATCACTATTGTATAACTTGATCTTGGGTCTGAAATAGCCAAATTGATATCATGAATAAATTTAAGGCACGATGAACATGAGAGCTCTACGTGGTTCTAGTGATGTATTCTACACACTAGTTTTGGAGGAGCAAATCGAAAAGGCTTACACCATCTCCCAATAGTGCTCTATATATAGCTAGCCTTTAGGAAAATTGATTGCCATCAAATTCAACATAATATTTTAATTTATCTATTTGATCACTAGCTTGATTATTTTGAAATACAAAAGTTGTTAAAATCTCTTCTATTATGTAGACTCCTTGTTTGATTTCAGCATAGGAATTTTCATTAGGATTTATTCAATTATCATATTTTTTAGGCATGGCTCATTATTTGCCCTTATTTGGTTGTGATTTCCTTTCCACGGTAGCCATAAGTGTGAAAGAGTTTGTAGTAAAATATTTGTTCAATATTTTAGACTAGTCCCTACTTAATAACACTCCATATACCTCGGGAATGTCTAGTACTTAAATATCAATATGTTGTTGGATAATGGGTTAGTAAATAGCTGGAAATTTTACATCTTTTAGCTCACCAATCACATTTACTTTTATTTTATCCAATTGAATTACCTTCTAGGTTCTATTATGGGTCATCCCTAATTTCTTGTAGATCGAATAAGGCATAATATTTCTAGAGTAACCCGAGTCCACCAAACATTTGTGTAGATTGTTTTCAAATATGCTAATGCTATATAGTAAAGGAGGAAAGTCTAATTTCCCTCAATACATCATGGCATAAGCATAAGTGGTGGTATAAGCATCAGTGGTGGATACCATTTTGGTTTTATCTTTTGATTTTTCTTGTTTATCTATAAATTTTATTAAGCCTTCTCTCTGATTAGGACAATTTTGAAGAACATCAAAGATGGGCATATTAGACTTGGTCTTCATTAAATGTTCTATTATATTATAGCCAATCTTAGTTTTGGGAGCTATACTAGTAAGTATTGTTGGATTTGTTTTCAACTGATCATCTGAAGGTCACTTTAGTTGTGGTGGGTTGATATTAGCTTTAGGATCTATAGGGGTTGGTGCATTGCTAAGTGGTATGGAAGTTGTAAAAGGACCTTTGTTATTACTTCTCAAGAAATAATTACCTTTACTTGTTTGGAAGGCTTGAGCATCATACATTTCTACTTTAAGTTCATTTTCATCCTAAAATGGGAATACATAAGTGTCCATAACCATATCCATGTTGATATTACTTGCATTATCATTAGGGATATTGTGATATTCTTGTGGCTCATCTTGGGCTATTCTAGTCATCTTTTCCATTTGTGGGTAGCTTAAATTAGAATGTGCATTTGTGTCATGTAATATGTGCCAGTTAGTCATAAGGTTGAGTTCTACCATATTGATTGTATTAGAAGATACTTTATTGTTTTTATTTTGATTAATAACACCACCATTATTGGGCCTTGTGTCCCATTGTCTATTAAAAGGTCTCTTCTATTTTGATTCACAAAATTCCTTTGATTTTTATTAGAATTATTACCTTGATTCTGAAAAGGGTTGATCCTAAACTATGTTAATTTTTTTTTTACTTGAGACAATGTCTTCTTCAAATATTCTATTTCAGATGTCAAGTGGATTGTATGCTAAGAAGTATTTTTGTTTGATTGATTTGTTTGGCCAATTTTTTGCACATCAAGTTGGCTTGGGATGTTTGTGTTGTTACTTGTTTCTCAAAAAGTGAATTCCCATTGGTCATGGTAGATACTTAAGGATTTTATTGAAATTTATTAGGCCAAGATATCATTTTTTAGACAAACTTGATTAAGGGGTTGAGGCATGCCAAGGAAAGTAGCAAACATTCTAAGTATTGGATTCAATAATTTAATGTCGTATTGTTAATTAGAGCATTGTTCATAGCAAGCAATTGATTATGCATTCCTGGGTATACCAATGATTGTAGAGTTCCTCATTTTCCTCTAGGAGTTAGATTTTTTTTTAATTGTATTACTAAATTATATACATTGGCTAGGGTATCCATTTGATTTGGAGCTTGTGTTATCCTCAAGAATAAAGTATTTAGCTGTGGATCTATAGATTTTAGATATATTTGTATAGAAAAATATTCCTTAATGATGTAAGGTGGATACAACCTTTTGTAAAGTCTCTAGAACATTGTATTAAACAATGTCAAAGGTTCATTTGGCTCTTTCCTACATCTAGAAAATTGATGATACAAGATAGTTTAGTCAACATATACTTTGAACTAGTTAATAAAAGTACTCCCTAGATCATCCAAACTATTTATAGAGTGAGATGGTAAACATAAACACCAATTATAGGCTGCATCTACCAACAAATAAAGGAATAACCTACATATTATATCTTGATGTGTTATTTGGGCCTTGATAGCAACATATTTAAAAGACTAGATATGTTCCTTTTTCACTCCTAGTCTCTCCATAAATATACTTAAGGAGGAATCTCTTAGGAATTTTAGGAATGTCATGAAAACACCCTGGGATAACACCCAAGGGTGAATGGTCCCTTTTGGAAAATTCCATTGATGGAGGTGGTGCAAGTGGTGTGGTAGGGATAACTAGTGTTGAGGTAGTTGATTGTTTTGGTTTTCTTCCTCTAACACTCCTTGGTTTGGTGGGAAATCCTAAATCAATTTTTTTTTCTATGTTTGGTGTGGATCTGAGCACTCTTTCAAATATTTCTAAAGAGAAAGAGTCGATATGTTCTAGTTTGAGCTACTTTGTAGGACCCTCCTTCTAGCACTATTTCTATTGATGGAAAAAATGACACATGCAACACAACCAAGGTGGAGTCCACCTTACCTCTCCTAAAAAATATGTTCAATATCTCATTTTGATTTAGTCTTTGGAAATCAAATGGGCTCCCCATTCCATATAAGTTACCCACATCCTTAACCTATCCATTTTTCATTGAACTAGTCCATTCATCTAGCCATAATGTTGCATGCCTTACCAAACACTAGGGGCAAGTGAATACATCTTGCTTGGAAATAAATCCTTAGATATGTCTTTTACCTTAATGGGTGATCTTGACATCTTCTATAAATTCATATATTCCAAAAATTCAAAAAAAATCAAAACATTCAAAAAAATCCAAAAAAATCATCAGTCCATCCATACCCACATTTCATAATAAACTATCCATGGTCAAGGTCAGTCGAACTATGTTGTCTCTGCACTTTACGTAGGCAAGGCAATCTTCGATGAGCCCCTGAGGCATTAGGTTAGTCCCTTAGGGTTTTTCATAATAAGGTCTCCTTCCATCACAATCATTCATCTCATAAAAAACTATCCCTTGTTAAGGTTGACACTTTGAACAGACATAAATAACAAATAATCAAATAGAGAACCAGGCTCACCAAATCTTGAAATAAAAAACCAACTATCCAACCAATCTCCAATCATAATTGATCAATTTCCTAATCACAAGTACTTATCAACTATCAACCAGTCTTATACAGAATGTTGCATTGTAAAAACTAGATCCTAGGTCTTATATGTCATGCTTCATTTTTTAAACCATAATTTATCCATTAGCTATCAACTGTCTTATACAGGTTGTTGCACCCTTGAAACCATACTTGACATCTTATACAAGGTGTATCCTTCCTGAAACCAGACACAATCTTATCAACGATCTTATACAAGATGTTGCATTGTCAAAACCAGATCCTAGGTCTTATACGACATGCTTCATTTCCTGAAACCAAACCTTATCTAGACCTGATCATACAAACACTCATCATTGGTAAGAAGATCTAAATAGCTATTGACTATGTTGGTCCAATTTTTCTTATCTTTTTATCTAGTTTATCTTTGGTCATGTTACTGTGCCTCAAGGAAGTCCACAAGTGATGAGAGGAGCGATGATGGATCATGACCTTTTTCTCTTTGATTTATGTTTGTGGTTTGTCTTGGCAATATGATTGGGGCAACTAGGTTCCTTGTGTGTGATTGGGGTTCCATTTGGCATAATCCAAATATCTTATGCAAGTTAAAGGTAATCTAATGCTTTCTTGCATTAGAACTAACATGCTCTGTGGTTATTTCCTCACATATTTTGACAAGGCTCTATAGTTACTAGTCTTCATCATGACACTCCTTGTCTATCATGCATTTTTTTTTTGTAAGGGATAGCATATCACTCCTTGGCCTATGTCATACCTTGGTGTTCTTTATCCATTGCCATAATAAAAACTCTATGATGATAATTGTGCGATAAAATAAAAGCTCAACATCTACCAACAAGATCTCATCCCATTTCATCTCATCTAACTATTCTTCACTTCTTATTAACATTTTCTTTTGGGTAACATTTCTTCCGTCAATCCTCATATTCATGCCTATCCAATTGACCTATTGGTAAATTTGTCATTTTTTTGGAATTTTTTTAAAATTGTCAAATTTCTCGAGAGGGCATCATCTTATCTCGCATTAACAGGGGCATGTCGGGTCATATTGGGGCAGGTCCTAAATAGATTTTTTTTCTAATTATTCTTTGACATAATACTCAAAATTTCATTGTATCAAAGAGGGGAAAAATGTAGACATTGAAAAAATGTCTCGAGCCTGCAAGTAACATTTCTCATACTAATTTCCATCTTCCATCCATAATTAAATAATTAATTATTTTCAAGTGTCATATTCTTCTATTAAGTAAATATTTTTGAATTATTTATTTAATTCATTTTATCCTTATTCTTCTTTTGATTAATTTAAATAAATGCCAATTTATTTAAATTACATCACTGATCATCCTTTTCCCTCTATAATTAAATAAATTGGTATTTATTTAATTATTCATTATCTTATTCCTCTACAACTAAATAAAGTCTTATTTATTTAATTATTGATCATTTTTTCTCTATAATTAAATAATTAATTTTAATTATTTTATATTCCATTTCCCTCTTTCCTATAATTAAATAATTATTTTTAATTATTTAATTATTTATTTTTCCCCTCTTAAATTAAATAATTATTGTAATTATTTAATTTATTTTTATCCAAGCCCTATCTCTTATTCCAATTTCTTATATCATAGTCCTTTCTTCCCATCTTTATCTCTCTTCTTCTCAATTAATCTCATACATTGATTATCATACATCATCACTTAATCCTCGCCATTCATTTGAATTGAGATTTCTATAAAAGCAAGCTATAATTCTCATTCTAAGGTTAACCACAATCTTCAATATTTTGCTTCTCATATCATTCATCTTGAGCAACCACAATCTTTGAAATCTTGTTATCTTGAGATCTTGCTACTACACATCAAGCTTATCAAATACATTGCATACTACAAATCTAAGAGAAAACAAAGCAAAATGGAGAAGAGCAATGGAGGTGATTCAATTATGGCATAGGAATTGAGGTTTCATTGCTTTATTATTGTGATTTCTATTTCCATTTGTGAGTCATTGTTAGATTAGGGTCATTATGGCTTGAATTAGGTAGTTTTGTGGTTGTTATCATTGATTCATGCTTTTCCTCAAATTTTAACCTATCGACAGAGGCTATTAGGATGTTGTTGGATTTTGTAGCACATAAAGACTTCAAGGTATATCAAATGGATGTAAAGTCTGCATTTTTGAATAGTGAGTTAGAAGAAAAGGTATACATTGAACAACCAGGAGGTTTTCAGTTATCAAAAGATCTTGATATGGTCTGTAGGTTGAAGAAGGCACTATATGGGCTCAAATAGGATCCTAGAGCCTGGTATGCAAGATTGGACAGGTACTTATTGTAGTAGGGATTCAAAAATGGTATTGTAGATAGCAACCTTTTCTTCAAAGTTGAGAGAGATCACATCTTGATTGTGGTTGTGTATGTTGATGACATAATATTTGGAGGAAATGAGGCAATGTGTAAAAGGTTTGTAGAGGAGATGCAAAATGAGTTTGAGATGTCAATGTTTAGGGAGATTACTTTATTCGTTGGGATACAAATGAGTCAATTAGAAAAAGGTATATTCATTTCATAATCAAAATATGTTAACGAAATGTTAAAGAAGTTTGGAATGGAGGACTCTAAACCAATGCGTACTCGCATGGTTACTGGTTGTAAATTGAGCAAAAATGATGAATATCCTAAGATAGATCAAACCAAGTATAGATCCATGATTGGTGGCTTACTATATCTAACTGCAACTAGACCTAATATTATGCATGTAGTATGTCTTGTGGCAAGATTTCAAGAAGATTCCAGAGAATCACATGTGGTAGTAGTCAAAAGGATATTCAGATATTTGAAGAGCACTCTAGACTATGGTTTATGGTATTCTAAGGATATTGACTTCTCCTTAAGTTCTTATATAGATGTAGATTGGGAAAGTTAGAAGAATTACAAGTGGAGGTACTTTCTTCCTTGGAAATAGACTATTTTCTTAGATAAGCAAGAAGTAGGATTCAATGTCATTATCTATTGTAGAGGCATAATATATTGATGCAGTATCTTATTGTACATAGGTGTTGCGGATGATGAATACATTGAAAGATATCAAAGTATCATATGATGAACCTATTTCTATCTTGTGTGATAATATAAGTGTTATCAACATTTCAAAAAATCCAGTAATGCATTCAAGAACAAAGCATATCTCTATCCAGTATCACTTTCTAAGAGATCAAGTTGCTGAAAAGGAAGTAAAGTTGGAGTATGTGCCTACAAAGGATCAAACAAAAAATATTTTTGAAAAGGCTCTTCCAAAAGATGCATTTGAGTATCTCAGACATAAGTGAGGGATTATTGCCCATCCTCCCTTCAACTATATGTATAAGTTAATGTATCTGTCTAGGGGAGCAATTCAAGATGTATTCCTTGTCTTGTAATGATGAAGGCTACCTCTTAGGGGGAGTAGGTAGTGGTGTTTTTGGTTGGTTTATTCAGGGGGAGCATGTATTGTGCCTAAAACTTGAAGTATGTAGGTGTTGACCTTTGTCGTTGATGTCAAAGGGGGAGAGAAAGAAGTCTAAAAAATACAAGGAAAGAAATGTAAGAAATAAGGGAGAGAGAGAGAGAAGTCCAAGTAAGGGGGAGAGCTACTTGAGTTTTAGAGATATAGAGTTTGTTTTTGATGCTCTTGTTGTTGATGTTTTTTTCGCAAGTGTTTCCATCAATGACAAAGGGGCATATTGTTGCACTATGTTGTAATTAGTGTTGTCATTGATGCCAACCTCTAGTATGGTCATGGTAAGAAGGTGTTTATGGTTTTGAGCAGGTGTTGTAGATGTAGTAGGGTCACTTGGTTTCCAAGTGCTTTTGAGAAAATTTACATAAAGATTGTACAAGGTAACAAGGATGTGTTCTATATTGTGCTCCACATTTCTTTATTCTTGAAGATGTTCTTGTGTGGTTTGGATATGATGATCAATAGTCTTCAAAGGTGTTATACCCAGAGTTTTAGGTTTTGGATTGTGTGGCAACAGAAGATATGATTGATAGTGTCTGGCCTGTGAAGAGGGATATCTGTGAGAAATGGAATTACTCCACATTTCTCTACACTGAAGTTTATTGTCTTGCAGGTTTTGGAATGTGCTAACACTGTTTGTACCTACCTTCCCTTGTATTTCTCAGTGTTCAACTATTCCACAAGCTTAGTTAATGAGTTGTATCTTAGATGTAGTTTGATTGGTTGCATAGGATGATAGTATTTTTTGTTCCATATGTTTGCGCCACTGATTTTTAATATTCTGTTGATGATGGAATATTCCAAGATGTGTAATTTTTCTACATGGTCCACAGGATGTTTTTAGACCTAGTGAAGTGTGAATTTGGTTGCTTGATAGTGTTAATGCTAGTTTGGACAACCTAGCATGTTAGTGCTATTTATGGAATTGCTTCATGGTTTTTGGAAGTTTGGTTTAGCATGTTGGTGTAGATTTGGGTCCTAGTTAACCCTTGGTATGGTCCACCTTCACTTCTTTCCATGATGGAAGTGTTTGGTGTTGACCTATTTGGTGGTGCACATTTGAGGTGTATACGTTTCATTAAAGTTTACTTGGAGAGGGTTATTCATGGTTGTGGAAGATATACATGCAAGGTAAATTGTTGGAGAATTGTGTGATGTGAAGAGTGGGATGAAATGATGTATGTGTGATCAAGTGTTGTGATTTGTGTGCAAGAAAGAACACATAAGACTGCCGAAAGAAATGAGCAGTAGGTGTCTACATTTCAGTGTGCCTAAAGTTGTTGGAGGTAGTGAGCCAAAGGTCATAGATGGTAGTGGTGGTTTCTCCAGTTGCTCTAAGTTAGTGAACCACCTTGTAACTAATTCTTTGTAATCTCTTTGTAATCTCTTTGTAATATGGAAGAAGTGATATTCTTTAGTAGTGAGCCCTTGGATGTGAGCCTTTTCTCTTTTGGATAGTGAGTCCTCTAGGTAGTGAGCCCTTCCAACAATGAGCCTCTTGTAATCAATTTTTATTTTCATATAGTGAGTTAATCCTCACCATTGTTTTTCCCTTATTGGGTTTTCCACATAAAATATGGTGTTTTATTGTGTATGGTTGTGGATGTGTTCATGTTTCATTTGTTTTCTTTCATATTGATGCTTAATAACGGTTTAAAGGTTTTAATGCACAACTAATTCACCCCCCTCTTAGTTTCCATGTGTGTCTAACAATAGAAAGTGTAACCAATATCATGTAGTACCCAAGAACATCCACAAATATATGCAACACCTAAAAATAAATATACTACAATGCAACTCTCACCACTAGTCTCCATAGCTCTCCCAAGTTCTCTATGCTCAACAAAGGAAAGAGGTCAAGAAGCCTCCAAATCACCAAAAACCAATAAAGTGAAAATAACAACACATGAACACAACCATAGTGATCATAAAAAAACCTCAAATTTAATGTCATGTGAATACAAACATCTAGGAATAAGACAAGACCAAAGAGATAAATTTCCAATCAAAGCATGTAGCATGTCCTTCTACACACACCTCTAAATTCTCTAGTTGTGATAAGCATGATCTCCTTCTTTAAGACCTAAATATAATAACATTATCCACATATAACCATAACCAATATGTATTCATATCTAACTAAAGGAAGGTCAAACTAAGTAATCCATTCCCAAAAACAAGAACAAGCCCAATACATATCCTAAAAATCCTCATCAATAAATGTCATCATAAATAAAATCATACGCATAAGGAGATTAATATGCCAATCATCACTCAAATGAGTTCTCCAAAACTAGTCTAACTAAAACTTAAGATCCATATCTGTGAGAAGAAATAGCATAAAACATAATGCATTTGGAAAGGAGATGGGAAAATAACTCTCAAATGACTATATACTGAGTAGACCAAGAGTGGGGAATGAAAATACTCCTCCAATATAACCAATTCATTATGAATCACTCCAAGAACAATCTCCTCTATAGGTCCATGTCGAACTCACGTCTAACCTAGGTTTTTTCTCCTTAGTATTCCTCTTGAAACCTCATGAAAGAGTAATAATCTCAACACATTTATCTCATCCCAAGAGATCTCCTATCCTCACCCAAGTCTCCAAGTATCCATAAGAACTTGTAACTAATCAATCCATGATAAGCTCCAAATACAACACAACACTCTCATGAAGCTCCCAAGCACATGACCAATATACTCAATACAAATAGAAAAACAAGACCATTGCTAAAGACCTAACAACAAAATTAAGAACTCATCATGACATCATGATCCTGAGATCACCTATATCATTCTAAAACTCTAACTAGTAACCAATAATACACAAAGGCACAATAACAACCATTCTATAAAAAAGGATCACCTATCAAGCTAATAAATCATAAAAAAAACCTTAGTTAAAGAATCCAAGAGTCCTCCATGGTACCAAGATGTCAATATCTCCAAATCACATGAAGATAACCATCTCCTATCAAAGAAACCCAAGATTTCAATGAACTATCACTACATAGGAAAGAAGATCCAAGAACTCCTTCATGAAACCAATAATTACTAAAAAATATCATCCATCATCAAATGATATAACCACATCATCATCAAAATCTCCCACTAAACCATTATATTGAGCTACACATGGCATCATGATAAAAATATCCTAACTAAAGATACAACACTATCAAACCATCACTGTCACAAGCTCCCATTGAATCATGTAAAAAATGTATCCATGGCATCATGATAACTATATTTGAAATGAAGATAAACCAAAGGCCGTCACACAATCAAAGAACTCAACTACAACACTAGGAGCTGCCAAAAGGAAAAGTAAAACCACGATCCTCAAACCAAGAAATATACATGACCAAAAATTATTAGGAATCAATCCAACACCAAAAACAATACATCTACATAAAAAATCATGTCATTCAAAGTCCCAAAGGTCTATAAGGAACATCCATGACACCATGAACACCACCAAATATACCAGTGTCAAACTCCCAATGTGTTACACATGTTTACATCACATAGCCAATAAGCATAGGTCCCACATCATGATTGTACTTGGTAGCACCATATATTTACTTTGTCATGATAAACAAACCAATAAAACATGTGACTAAAATAAGCCATAAACCATAACTTGCATCAACACTGAAACATCTATGGGTACAATTAACCCACATTCGAGTCATGTACATGCAAAATCTAAGTATAGACAACCTACAATATTGCATAACTCGTAGATCTCACAATACAACATAAACATTCAACAATAAACCTGTAACCATTTCAAATGAGGATAATCAGAGATGTACATGTAAGTATCCAATGAATCAAACACAAAATAGCATTAGATTCAATTTTCCATCAACTCAAAAAAGTACCATAGTCACAAGAACCCATAAATACCTTAGATGGAAATAACAATAAATAAATCTCATCAAAACATATCCAAACATGATCCACTATGTAGTTTTCTAAACAAGATTTTTGTCAACTATAAGAAGTCCAAAATCTAACTTTGTATACACAATTTATGATCTTTCCATGTCTAAGAAAGAACATCTAACTTCTAGCAAGAATTTCTCTACCAAAATAGAAAAAACTAAAAAAAAAACACTGACACTACAACATATTTATCAAAAATACCTTTGCAATGACTATGAAAAGTCAAAAAATTGAAACTCGAGGTGAAAGTTATTTCTTCTAGAGAAAATCTACCCAATTTGGCTTTAAGTGGTGGTTGGCTAGCAGAAAATCAATGACCCGCTGATGGTTGGCACCATGCACTTAGTAGTGGACTTCAAATCATTTAAAATTTTGTTTTTTATTTTATTTTTATTTTTTTCTTCCAAAAGGGGCTAGTGGCTAAGCTTAGTCGATCAAGGGGCCAACAACCGTTGACTAAGACTAATAGTCATGTACTGATGGGTTTGTGATACACTACATACCACTAGGTATGGTGGGTCTGTGGACCAACCACCCCTCCTCCCCTATCTTTCCCCCTATCATTTAATTTTTAATTTTTAACTTTTAATTTTTAATAATTTTTTTTCCAAGAATAAATTTTTAATTTATTTTTTCTCTATAGATGATTTGTACATTCATATGACAATGTAGAGTGGGCAAAAAAAATTGCATTTTTTCCACTAACCAAAATATGTCAAATTTTATGTCAACATTCATCTCTTGGGCCTCCTAGATCCAATGAGGTATGTTTTGTCCCAAGGGGTCATCAAAAAATTATCCTACAAAACCCTCATGATGAACAACACTCAAAAGACCCATTTCCAACTTAAATTTGTAACCCCAAATTTGCAAAAAATAACCACAAATATGCAACTCCAAAACCCCAAATTTACAAAACAACAATTTACACAAAACCCAAGATACCTTGTAATGTCTCTATTCTTTCTTGCAAAATTTGATTCAACTATGCATCAAATATGCTCATACAAGGGTTTTACCAGCCACAACCATAGCTCTATTACCAAATGAAAATAAATTTGAAATTGTATATGACAATTTCCACGTAACCCAAATAGAGAAAATTATATAAAAAAGTATTCAAAATTTATGCGTAAAAGAATGCATAACATATTATCAAATTATGACACAAGATATACCCTAGGAAAACCCTCAAGTGGGATAAACCCAACCTCCAAAAGAATCCATCACTCATTTATTATTTAACAATGAAATCATTACAATACATCTATAGATTCTTCATGAATACCTCTGAAACATCAAACTCTCTTCATGCACTCCATGTGAAAAAGCATATAAACACACATCCCATGCCATGCTTCAAACCCTCTCAATGCAACCTACAAGAGATGCTCTCAAAATCTACCCCCAAAATGTCCAACCTTAGACAACTACTCATGTGCTTGCTTTTATAGACATAAGATTGCAAGAAACCACCAAGTGATATTACATAAGCCACGTGACTAATACCATGAGATTACAAAACTATTTCCCCCTCATCTAATTTTTGGTACTTATTTTTCCCAATATTAAATATTGTCCCAATGTGCAAACCCACATTATATATTTATACCAATATTACATATAAGATATAAAGTGGCCCCAAGAATGGGTTAACCCATGTGATGCACACATCCCTAGATCCCCTAGGTGCACCACAAATAATAATAAATTACATTATAACATTATGCAAGGTGAACAAAACACTTTTACATATAGGATCCTACAAATTAAACAATCTAAACACTTACAAAAATGTGTACATACATATTCAAATATATAAAAATAGATAAAAGGTAAATTTATATATAAATATACATTGATATAATTATTTATATATAAGAACAAAAAAACAACTATGTGTTGACATTTGCATAAACATGAATAAAATATATTGAATAATGTATGCTACAAACTATATGAATGTGTGTGTGTGTGTGTGCACGCGTGCAAGAATGTGAATAAATAACAACATAAGAACAAAAACCACAACTATCTAAAGAGACCAAACCACTATAATAGCACCACTATATAAGCATAAAAAAATAACAAGAGTCTTAACAAGGAAATAAAAAGAAAAAGGGAGGAAAATAAAAAATTGTAAAGGGGTAAACAAGAAGGAAGATAGGCTTAAATTTCAAAGGAGAGGAAAGAAAAGAGACCTCAAAATTGTGGAGAAGGGTGTTTTATGAGGTGTGTTAGAAAAGAATGCCAAGAAAAACTTAAAATCCATCCATGACTATGATTAATGTTAGAGGGGTGGTTTACGATTTTTGTCACTTCTTTAATTTCTCTCTTGAAATACTTACCTTCTTTGTCTAGGGTTTGAGTGTCTTGGAAGATATGGTGTTTGGAGAGGGAGAAGTGCTTTACAAGAGCAAATTTTAAGATACTCTTATGCCTTAAGTGAGCACTATTGTTGGAACATAATATTATTAGGGGTCATAGTCCTATAACATTTATACATTGTTCTAATATAAGATGATAAAACTTTAGATATTATACACTTTATTAAGCATATCCCATTTAAAATTATTATAGCCAATACTATTATATTATTAATTATTTATAAATAGCAATTTGAAATAGGTGTGACTAATACTCTTTTAGGTATTTTTCCACCCTTTCTACATTAAAGGAGATTTTGTATCTCATTGAGAGACATTGAATTTGGAGATGAATAGTGAATTCTATCAATATGCATAAGAGATATTATTGGTCATGTCAATGTAAGGAGAAGTGGTTCCTTGGATTGAATCTATAGTTTAACAAACCATTGTATAAGTGTTTTATAATAAAGTGATTGTTTATGGGGTTTATTACTTAAAAAGGTTTCCCATGTATATATTGTATAATGTGTTTAATTTGTGTGCTTCTAATTCTCATTTTATTTATTTGATGATTATTTTAATAATTAGTAATTTAATATCA
The DNA here is from genome assembly GCA_007258455.2 of Sequoia sempervirens. Lineage (NCBI taxonomy): Eukaryota > Viridiplantae > Streptophyta > Pinopsida > Cupressales > Cupressaceae > Sequoia > Sequoia sempervirens. Next base: position 526,687,253 of record VDFB02000015.1, read on the forward strand.
TAATTTCTAGTATGGTATCAAAGTTGATTAGGAAATACCAATCATTCTCATAGATAATTAAATTGAATACCACTAGTTTATTTGTGCAAGTGAAAATAAGTACAAAGAAGTGAATTATAGTAAAATTTTGATGTCTATTAGAATGTGAAAGGTCTTGCTATAATTATAACTCCATAAAGTGTTTTTAAGTGTTATCTTTCAACCATTTTTTTTTAAAGGATATCCCTCTACTTAACCAATATTTTAGTTTTTTAACATTTTATAAAATTTTAATTAAAGGATATCCCTCTACTTAATCAATATTTTAGTTTTTTTACATTTTATAACATTTTTACTAAAATGAATCT
>VDFB02000015.1:526687699-526726712 GCA_007258455.2 Sequoia sempervirens
TATGTCGGCTTGAAGCAAAATATAATAGCTTTCCTTGTGTCGACCCAAAATATAAATCACAATTTAGTGCGTACCTACATAAGTTGGATAAACTCATAGTAGGGACCCAAACAAAGGTTCAAACATAAGAAAATAAAAAAAGAATTTACTCCATATACATCTGCGATTCATGATATTGAACATGTCGGCCACAAGAGGAGAATGAACAATGAGTTATACCACCGAACCTCTTAATTTGAGCTATGATAGCAATAATGCTACAAAACTTCTTTAGCAAAGTAAGATACGTATTGGGAAACCATCCTTGCAGATCCACACAAAAAAATGGTGATCTGGTGAGGTGACCGAATCAACAGACTAACCAGATGTCTTGTTCAGCCGATAAACTACGAAAACATAGATCTTTTTCCGGTACGATCATAATTGATACTGTGGACCAAACTAAAGACTTTAGTTTCCATCAATAACAACATAGGTAGCCAAAAATCATGTCCAAAACCATCATATGCCAACAATCTCCCCCTTTGGCATTGATGGTAACATTTAGTGAAAAATTTACTAAGTGCCCAAAACTCAAAAAGTATTATATCAAAATTGCTACTCCCCCTAAATATGCCAAGAAATTTTTCACTCCATTCTCTCCCCCTTTGATATCAATGAAAAAAATTTATAGCATCCGCTCTACGCTTCTTTCCTTAACTTCTTTAAAATACTATACTAACCTTTACTTCATTCTTCAAAAAATTTACAACTGTTGCAAAAAAATTTAGAAGATTATCTTATATTTAGCTTTCATTTCTAGAAAGAATTTCTTCCAGGAATCCACAGCAAATCCAATGGAAATAATCAGGCTATTGTTCTCAGATGTCCTGTTGATGTTTGATTAAGGTGCTCAGGAGTAGTGATTGCCTGTTGCAGTTGCTCTCCTAATCTGAGAATCTCAACCATCTATTCCAGTCTACCTTCAATTATATCCTTAACCTTCCAGAATGTGTTAGTGAGAACATTCTTAGTATGAAGAGCTTTTGCATGCTCAACTTGTAAATTTCTAACCTTCTTCTTCATGTCTCCATTTGAGTCCAAGAGCATATTATAGCCCTGTCCAATCTTAACAAGCTCACTCTCAATTTCCTCAAGTTTGTCTTTGTACTTCCCTGTCACATGGGGCCACTTTAGGAAGTAGTTGATGTTATTTGCAGAATCGATGCACTATCTTAATTCACTCATCCTCTTCTTCAATTTTGAGAGAGATAACCTAAACTGCATTTTTAGGTGAGAAATTATCTCTTCTTCTTTTCTTTTTGAGGGCACAGATTCCATAGCTATCTTCACACAGTCAAGCATTTCATCTAGGAGAATATTTTGTAAGCTTCCCAACTCCACATTATTGTCCACAAAGAATCTTGCTAAAGTGTTTTCAATAAGGTCCTGCTCAAAAGATAGTCTGTCTAACCACATTTCGGACACCTTTTGCACGCCATTCTCTCTGTGAATGATCTCTAATATTTTAGATTTAAACAAAGCTTCTTCCTCATCACTATCTAAATTAGCAACAATTTCTGGTTCAACTAGTTTTGGAGGATCTCGCGAAATATACTCTTCAAAAGATTCACCCTTTATGTCCACAACCACTTGACTTATTTCTTGCTTTTCAATCTATGTAGGCCTGAGTGCAGAAGGATGAACACATCATCCAAAACTCTTTTCCTTTTATGCTCCTTCTCTCCCTGAAAGAATAGTCAATGTACCTAGTCAACTGGACATTTTACATCAACTATTCTTTCAACAGGCTACATAAGTCAAAGTTCTCACCTTCAATTATCATCTTATGAGCAATATAAGCAACACCAGCCGAAGTTGATCCCTCACGGTTCTTGAAATAGATTTTATATGAAATCCCATAAGCCACATACTTGGTCAAATGGTCCTTAATTGATGAAATTGTTAGTGCCCTTTAATCTCTCTTGATTCTAGTTAGGGTTTTGACTTCCACATTTCTAATTGAATTTTTCTTCGAAATGTCACCATCTTTACACAATCCAGTTAGATTATTGATCACATCCTTAGTGATTTGATACAGTTTGTCCAATGTAATGGTGTCACCATCCAATTTATTCAAGAAAAGTCGAACAATATCCGTATTAACAAAATGAGGGAACTTGCACCAGATATCCAAATTTCTATGTTTAGATCCTTCAAGCCTTTTGCAATCCAAGAGCGACAACAAATTTCACTCATCCCTAATCTTCTAACTATTATACTCATCCAGGGTTACAACATCTTTGATTTTCTTCATGATTATATTCTGAATAGACAACCACAAAATCCACAAAGATAATGATTGACGAAAGTACCTTACGATTCGCTACCCAAAATCCTTTCAATCCTTTGAGACGAGTAGAAAAATGCCAATGAGCTTGTTCTTCTTTAATACAATGTGCAGAAAATGAAGTTCAAAATTATTTTATATAACTTTGCTAACTTTCACTTTTGACACATTAAATGCGTTGCCCTAGAAGTTTTGACGACACAACAGATCCAGACATCAGGCGAAAGATTTAACTACAGATTATTCCAATTTCTTTCAGTTCATCATACGAATTCCAATACTTCCTTTTGAAAGTGACTCAATGACTGACAACATCCACTAATCTAACACTTGCAATACACAAGGGGTATAAGAGATTTTTCATGAAAAACTCCCCCTAGGCCATTAGCTTGACATTAGTTACCGAAAGGGCTACCAGTGGAGGCTTCTGGTGCAGGCTTATTCCCATCATCGGATTTGGTTTTTCTCACCCGTCTTTTTCATCTAATCTTTTATCTCTTCCACATAAGCTTTTGTCTTACCTTTGTTGTCTTTTTGTGAAATCTTTCTCTGATAATCCAAACTTCTTTTATTCATATTTATGTTTCGGTAGAATTTTGTTGTATGACCAAGATTGTTACAATTAAAGCATACCAGAACTTTCTATCTATACCAACCTCTCCATTGATTTCCACTTTCCTTGCACTGATTAGCAATATGCCCAAATCTTCCACATGCATAGCATCTAATGTTACTTGTATTAACAATTATTCTTTTGCATTCTAATGCTTTATGACCAAACTACTTGCATTGAAAACATTGACCAGGAAATGATAAAATGTTAAGACTTATCTTTCTACACTAAGAAGCCATGTGTCCAAATTTATTACAAGCAAAGCAATATCCATTAAATCTTTGAGCATTAGGTTGCCTTACTAGATATCTTCTTCCTCTGTTCTTCTTTTCAAGATTCTTTTTATTAGATCCGGAACATTCTCCTTCTTCATATCCAAGACCCCGCTTATCATTTATGTTTTTATCACTTTTAGTTATTTCTTCAAGCTTGGTGGAGCTCATCTTAAATTTTTCTTTGAATTCATTTGCAATAGCCAGCTCATTTGTAAGAATTACTAACTGTCCCTCAAGCTCTTACTCATTGCTTCTGGATTGTAGTAGTTCCATTTCCAACTGAATGAAACCACTATTAATTCTGATGCATTCCTCAGTTTTATCCTTGAAGGTCTGGGCTATATTTTTCTCATTCTTCTTTCTTTGCTCAATTTCTATGGTAAACCTCATCGCCACTGATTCCATTTCAAGTTTTAGGGCTGCATTATCCTTAGCCAACTTCTCACATTCTCCTGTTATCTCTTTTAGGGTTTGATTTAAATCCACATCATCTGAGCCTTTATTTTATTTTTGCTTCAGTTGATCACATAGTTCCTTCCTCTTTTCTCTTGAATCACTTATCTTATTTTTCAGTGATTGAATGAATTTTTTAGCATCTGCAAGACTTGCTTTGAGTTCCATGACTTCTACTTTGGATTGATCAAGATCATCAAGTGCCACCATCAGTTGTTGTTGAAGACCACTAGCATCCATTGTAATCACCAAATCCACCTCAAGTTGTTAGGCTTTAGAAGAGGAACCTTGATCTGATACCAATTGTTGGATGTAGGGAACATTGAGAGGGGGGTGAATTAGTGTTCAACAAATTTTACTATTCATATTAAATTTAAAACCATCTACAACAATGTAAGAACTTTGTGTAGTATTAGTAGCATAAGATAGATAAGAACATGCACACACAATAATGAACACCATAACACCATATATTTTTATGTGGAAACCCTGTTAGGGGAAAAACCACAGTGGGGATTAATCCACAAAGTTTTTACTCTGTTAAAAGTAAAGATAAAAGGGGAATGCACTTGCATTCAGGCTCACTTCCTAGAGCTCTCTACTCAACAAAATAGAGGCTCACTACCTACAATACATATGATAGAATGTTGCTACAAAATTTGAATTGATGGGACAACATCTTCAAATGCCAGAGTTCAGTTCCAATGAAGCACACAATTTTCTCTCTGATCACACTCTTTTCATGCTCTGTTTTGCATTTCAACAGAAGTCTTCCTGCAACACATATAGTAACTCACTTGATGATTTTCTAATGTAGGCTCACAGTACTATACAATTTTTTTGCATAAATACCATACACACTTTCCATACAATCATTTTTCACATTCTTGCATACCAAAGATGAAATACCGATCTTCTTTATATATCCACTATCATCAATTTCACTATATGTCGGCTTGAAGCAAAATATAATAGCTTTCCTTGTGTTGGCCCAAAATCATAAATCACAATTTAGTGTGTACCTACATAAGTCGGCTAAAGTCATAGAAGGGACCCAAAAAAAGGGTCAAACATAAGAAAATAACAAAACATTTACTCCATATACATCCGCAATCCGTGATATTGAACATGTCAGCCACAAGAGAAGAATAAACAATGAGTTATACCACCAAACCTCTTAATTTGAGCTATGATAGCAGTAATGCCACAAAAATTCTTTAGCAGAGTAAGATACATGCTGGGAAACCATCCTTGTAGATCCACATAACAAAATGATGATCCGGTGAGGTGACTAAATCAACAGACTAATCAGATGTCCTGTTCAGTCGGTAAACTGCGAAAACATAGATCTTTTTCTGGTACGATCATAATTAATACTATGGACCAAACTGAAGACTTTAGTTGCCATCAATGACAACACTGGAAGCCAAAAATCATGTCCACAACCATCATATGCCAACAATGTGAATGTATCAAATATATAAGTATATAGGGTTTAAAATTGTAAATTTGTGTTAAATTATACCCTAATAAGAATACCCTCCTAATTCTTGTAGGGCTCAAAGTGTAGAATATAGGCTTTTGTCTTGTTTGTTGGATTTTTCTTGTCCTTGGTCCAATCACAAGGCTGTCACTTTGCCTATAACTGATTTGATCCATAGAAACATGTGTTGTTTCATCTCTGAGAGCTAAGGATAGCAAGAAAAAATACCAAAAAATTGGTAACTCTATTGGGGAGACTAGTGTCTAAATTCCTAGGTCTTTTCCAAAAAGAATTGTAATCTCAAGCTTCTAAGTATTAGTCTTGTAGTGTTGTGGAACCCTTCCCATACATTTTCCTTATTGGGTGGTAAATTTGTTGATAAATGATATTTGTTAGTGTAGGTTTTTATTTTTCTAGTGGGATAATTTATTTTCCCTTAGTTATAGGTTTTTCCCACACATTTATTAAGATTGCTTAGGATAATAAAGTGAGTTTCTCATTTAATAATGAGGAGATAAAGTGATGAGTTGTCTCTACCCTTTAAGTGTGGAGTATTTACTTTTTCATCACTTTATTTAATTTTAGTTGTTATTGGTGGTCAATTCTTATTGGTTGATTTGTCACCTCCATCCTCTCCTTAGTTCTATATAAAATTGGTACCTATCTTGTATTTCTCTCTTGGAAGCTCTTAATGTAATTTGTCATCCTAACATTGCATATCTCTTAGAGTTCTGGTTTGCATTGTTTATGTTTTTCTAGTTTATGTAACTTTGAATTTATCTTATAAAGTTCCTTCGGTTATTCAATCTATTTTACATTTCTAACAATATTGACATTTTTTAAAAATTTTAAAGCGGATAGGAGGAGGTAATTATTTCAACATGACCCAAATACAAATTTGGATGATGAACTAGAAAAGAAAGAACATGCTACTTAGGAAGAAAAAAATAATAATTAATCTAGGTCTACTTCTATTGTAGATCATTTTGAAAATAATATACCAAATTCATTAGTAAAAAATAAATGTTCTAATGATATTAATGATAAATCTATTCATAAAATCCCAAACCAAGAAAATTTAAATGAATGCCATAATCTAGAATACGAAAAAATTGTAGATGATATAATAAAATAAATGGATAGAAGAGAAGCAGAAGCTCGTATCAATTAAGCATATATGGCTCAATCAAAGATACAACCAAATTCATTATATGATAAGATAGTAATATCACCTATTAAAGAAGAGGAACATCCTTACTAGTACAAAGATAATACTACTTGAGAAAATGTGAATGAATATGATGACTATCTAGTAATTGATGACGATTAACCAAAGGCTAGACTAGACCATAAATATAAGGACCAAGACCTTATTCAAGAGAGTTGATTTTAGAGCCAAACTAGCTAGAGAATAGAAGGAGCTAAAAATACAAGAGATGATCTTAGAAGAAGAATTGAAAACCTAAGAAATATTGATCCACTAGATAATAAAATAGTTTGAAACCCTAGAAATAGAAGAAAAATTACAAGGATAATAGAAATAATAGAGTACAAAATCTTAAAAGATATCTTCTAAACCTAGATAGATATAGAAAACTAAAATTTGTAGGGATTCATAGATACCTTGACCTTATTCTAGTTGAGGTCAGGTCTAAACTTGTCAAATTGTAGGGAAACAATATTTCTAGGGAGGATCATTTAATAGATTTGAATAAACTAATAGATGATTATGAAATAAAGGATGAAGATGTTGCCATAAAGTTGTTTTTCCATCTCTAGAAGACATGGCTAGAGAATGAAACAAATGTTTTCCAAATGAAAGCATACAACCTTGGGAAGAATTCCAAAGGAGTTTTAGAGAATAGTACATTGATAATATAAACCCTAGATTGATTATTAATAAATTTACAAATATTGCCAAAGGATCAAATGAATAAATGTCTAACTTCAATATGAAATTTTCTAGGCTTATGTAAAATATCCTTGCATACATGAGACCAAATGATTCTATGTGCCTTTCCTTGTATTGCAATATTTTTAATGCCAAGATAGACTATTTGTTAAGGGATAAGGATCCCCACACATTAAGGGAGCTCTTTAAGATTATTATATACATTAAGAGCTAATAAAGGAAAATACATAAGAGGAGTGAGGTGATAATTTTTCCTTGGAACAAATGATAGTGAAACAAAGTCCATGTGTTAAAATAAAAGCTAGATTAGGTGATGTGCGCTTTAAAATAATTGAGCTAAAAGGTATATTAAAATGAAAAGGGATTATGCAATGAAAGATATAACCATGGTAAGCAAGAAAAAATACCAATAGGTCAACCTCCTAAAAATACTATTATTTGCGCTCATGGAAATTCCTAAGAACAAAATTATTTAGACATGTATATGTTCTAAAATGATAATGTATGTTTAGTTTATTTTAGTGCTCTAGTTAAAGTATTCCTCAAATGATTCTTCTATCATATTCATAGGATTATGTGAATGTTTATTGGATATAAGAGGATTATTAAATAAATACAATTGAATTCCTTGAAATATAAGTACATAGTACCAAATCACTTCAAATTTGAACCAATTTGGCTCAAGGTGAGAAAGAAATAGTAAGGATTCAACCAAAATTTGAATTTAAATTTGAAAATTTTGTGGGCCAAATCTATAGGTGTAGGATGAATCTTGTACACATGTGTTTGGTTTAGGAAGTGGAAGCAATAGTATCTAGGTAGATAATGAATTTGTAGATATGGGTGACAATAAAGGGTATAATGAAAGTTAGATATGCAATAATGAGTGTGGACATTGATAACATGGAGCCAAGTGTAATAGAATTTATAAATAGGAATGAATAGCATGATGGAAAAATAATTCCAACTTTATAGAAATGTATTCCATTTGTTGATATATAATTACATTAATTAGTTTCGTCAAAATGGACCAAAAAATCCCATGTTCAAGGGGTAAGAGGAAAACAAGCAAGAAAATTACAAGAAAAATCGAAGAAGCAACATTAAGAGAATGATAGAAAAACTAGACTCCTCTTCTAGAAGTGTTTACTAAGTTAAACTTGGATGCAACATCCAAATTCAATTTGAATAAAATATGTGGTGGCTTGATTTTTAGAAATGTGCAAGGCATATCTATATATGAAGGATCACTATTCTTTGGTAATACAACTAATAATGAGGTGGAATGGAAGGTTCTTATAGTAGTGATTGGTATATCAATATACCATAATTACAAACAAATAATAATAAAGGGAGACTCCCAAGTTATAGTAATAAATGCTTTGATAAAATGTTCGAGTCCTAATTGGCATTTTAATTACTTTATGGAAGAAGTGGAAAGCATAAATGAAAATTTATCTACTATAAGTTTTAGACACTACCAAAGAAGTACAAATGTAGCAACTAATTATCTAACTAATGTGGGAATGAAGTAGGATCCTCTCATAATTGGGATCTTGAGTCCTACATCACCTTTAAGTTGATTCATTATAGGATAAAGCAATGCATCATTAACCCTTTGTAGTAATACTCTCCTTTCTTGAGATCTAGTTGAGGACAAAACTCCCATATTTTACTTTGTCTTGGGGATTCTCCTCTAACTCCATGTGTTGTTAACCTTGGGAAATTTCCAACTCTAGTTTCCAAGTACACAATGTATGAAGACATGTAAAATTTCTTGGTATTGACCATGGCGGTCAATTGGGAAAACAAATTATTTTAGTATAATATTGACAAAATGAAACATCCATATTTCATAATATCTATAATCTTCCTTTCCTAGAGATTTCTTAAGGAGTGTGATAATGTCTTCAACATCTAAGAAGAAGTCTACTATAGTGAGCTTTCTATGAATCTTCATCATTGATTTCCTTTCAACCTTATACCAATTTTTATTGAGATGCCTCAAATTACAAGCCACATCTAGTTCATAAGTTGTTATGGCCTTTGCCTCAATCATTGGAATTATTTCTCTATAAGTAGCTACATTAAAGGTTTTTCTAAACCCATAATTTATGCACCATAATTCATATACTTTTCTACTATGTGGGTTGGAATGTTGTACAATCGTTAGAATCAATTTTGAGCACTACACTACCACTAGGAAAGAAGCAACATGAGTAAATCCTTATTGGTTATTTTTAGACCTAGGAAAAGCATCTTCACCAAATGTGTCCTCATTGAATGTTTCCAAGTCAATATTTCCTTAAGCTTATATCTATAATATTATTACTTTTGAGGTGAATTTGGATACCTTAGGTACCTCTTGAAACTTATACTTCATGGTTATAGGACTTGCTTATCAAATTTTCTCTTCTTTCCTTTATTTTTGGTCTTCTCCTCTATAGCTACTTCATGTTAAATCGTTTCCTCCACCTCCTCAGAAATTTATGATACCTTAAAACATGAAAAACAAATTTAAGAAATAATTTTAATGTAATACAAATCATTAATTTTATCCAATTCAAGTGCTATGGTCTTTAGCGAGAGTCCAGGTCACAAGAGGACATGAGAATTTAGGAAAAAATAGACTTAGGGAATAAAATCCTATTAGGACCCAAAGTTCCACAAGGATCTATCAATTTTAATATTTTAATAAGGATTGTGGAAGTCGAGACCTTAAAAGGATTAGGTATTTTAGGCTTTGGGAAAAAATCCTATTAGGTTGTGAAGTCCCAAGAGAAAATTACCTAACTAGTGGTGGAGGTCGAAACATAAAACACATGAACTTGGTGTGAAAGTTCCATCGAGACTTGGATGTCCTAAGGGAACTTCTTCAATTACCTCTAGTGGGGATCAAAAATTTCGAGTAGACATTAAATATTGGGAAATATGGTAAAATTCTTGTAAGGACCTAAAGTTCCAAAGAAACATTACAAATGAGGCATTTCAATATTGGAAATTAGGATCAGATACTTGAGTGGATATTGGAAATTTTAGGATATAATCCCAATAGTCCCTTTGGGATCCGATATTCTATAGGGTCTTTGAAAGGAAAAAATATAGATTGAGAATGGAACTTGAGAAATATTTTGGTCACTATGATTTTGATCCTAAAATCCTTCCAGGATATGAGATCTCAAAAGGAATTTTTTTTTTAATTTTTAAATTCAACCCATTCTAAGAAAAATTTAGGGCTCTAGATCAAGGGAAGGCATCAAAACTTGAGGTTTTGGTCTAAACTTCTTTTCAGGATCGCCAATCCCAAAAGGAAATACTTCAAATATTTTGATTTAAAATTCAAGGCTCTAACTCGATTTACATAGGCGAGTTCTAGGTCTCGAGAGTTTGAGAAAACTTTAGATTTTGGAACTTTAAGCAAAAGGTCTTTGTGAATCCTTAGGTATTCATTGGGAGAATGGTTATTGTTAGAATTGTGAAAAAAGCACAAAACCACGAGCCACATGATCAAACAACAAACAAATACACCTTCCACGCAAGAGATCTACAATTAAGAATTGCTATATTCATCAACAAGAAAAAGTTACAAAAGAAGCTTTCAAGAAGATATGAAAGCTTTAGATATTTCCCGTGAAGTAATTACAATGAGGGTTGAATGCTTATAAGAGCAAAGCCCTAAATGAGAAAGAGATTAGATCATGACAAGTGTCAACATCACATGAGATGAGACATAATGATCTAATATTAACTCAACTAATAAAGCATTCCTAAGTTTAGCTAAAGTGTGTGAGAATAAATTAAACTAATAATCAATTAAAGATTAATTAATTATTAGCTAATGTATGATAACTTTAACAATTATGTGCTTAAAACTTAGGGTCACTTTGAGTTTTAGGGACAAATGGAAGAAGAATTTGCAAACAATCCAATTATTTAACCTATAACTAAATTTCTAACCCTAAAACAAGAACCCTAAGCTATGAACAATGAAAAAAATGGCATAAGGAAAAATGAATGAAATAAAAAACAAGTAACAAACAAAGAACAAAAAGACAAAAAATAAAAAAAAACCAACCTAGAAAATGCATGCGGGTCCAAGGAAGAATGCACAAAAATACAAAATGAAACCCAACTCCTAAAGCAATTCTTTCAATTTTTAACTCTTTCAAATAATCTTTCCCCTCAACTATATTATATCACACTCAAAGGAAACTCCAATTTGGGAATATAAATGATAGAATTCAATTTGAAGGAAATTAAATACATTTTTCATTAAAATTTAAAATTCTATCATAAATGTGGTTGGTGGGAAGTAGAAGCTTGAGGAGAACTCAAAAATTGGGATGTGGTTGACCTAAAATCATTTGAAGTACTGAAGTTCATCAAGGAGGAAAGAAGCAAGAGTGGAGAAAGAAAAATAACTTGGATATTAGGAAATGATATGAGAATCCTTTCGGTACCCATAGACCCACAAGGACACTGAATCAAAAAAAGGAGACAAAAATAATGAGAGCCCCAAGATCCTAGGGAAAATTGAAACCGTAGGACCAAACAAAAAAGGCCAAAACACTAAAGGAAAATGACCAAAACAAATAATGAGGAAAAAAAGAAAGAAAAAGAAACCAAAAACACAAACAATAAAAATAAAACAATGAAAATGAAGCAAAGGGGAGGGGGTCACTATCCTTTCTTTGTAGAAATATGGGATGTGTATGTAGGGCATAAAAAATGGTGACTCGTGTCTTGGAAAATACTTCAAGAATTTTAAAATATATAACCCTTCAAATATTAAGAATATATAGTTCACAATCATACAAGATAATCTAAGTACAAACATTATCCAGACCAATAGCATTACCAAGGTCCAAGTTGTAGCTAAAATCAATCATGTGTGCAAGTGATTTATGACCTTCCATAATGTGTTGTTGTGATCAAAATGCATTAAACTCTTGAAACCTTGGAAATAGGGGTTCCATCTCCCAAAAGGTGGAACCTTTTGGGAGATGGAACCTAGGGGCATAGGACCTATTTCACTTAGTTTCACTCAAGGAAATCCTAGTTATCTCAATCCAAGGATGGAATAAGGGAAAGATATCTACTAAAGGTTGTCCTAGGGTGTGATTAAATACTAAAAAGGGGTGCTACAATGTTTTTAGAGAGCTCAGAATTGCCATCATTCCCCAAATACTCATGGAATAGGAAGAATGACACAAAGAGAGCGAAAAAAAAGAAAAACATTTCAGGTCAACATGGAAGAGACATGAATCTCTTGATGCCTTGCATCATCCCCAAAGGGAAAACACAAGACAAATGAAATAGATAAAGGAAAATCTTTTGGGTCAACATGGAAGAGACCTAAATGTCTCGACGCCTTGCGTCATACCCAAAAGGAAAACACAAGACAAATGAAAGGATAAAGGAAACACTTTACAACATAGAGAAGAATGTAGATACAAATAGAGGAATGCCACAAAGAGAGAGATACATCAAACATAATAGTACATGAGATCACATTACACACATGCAATCACACACAAAATGAGAAAATAATGCAAGAGACTAGTAAGGCACATGCGATTCAACCTATGAGTAGGTCATCTACATCCCAATCATGTTTGTTGTATATAGAATGCATACAACTAGCCAAAGGGACAATAGCAAGTGTCGAACTAGGGTCATCACCAAGTTCAACACTCTTCCTAGGAGAATTATCGTTTAAGTTTATAGAAGAGGAAAATAATGTACATTCAATTCGTTATGCACTTCTTCATCAATTTTAGCAATCTCATCATCGTCATCCAAATTGATCACAACGGGAGGTTGAATTATAATGTCTAAAGAAGGATTTATCTCTTGTTGCGGTATAGGATCTTGTTGTTGCGGTAAAGAGGGAGACTCATCGTGTATTGCTTCAATCAAGTTGGGATTTTGATTTTCTTTTTTGTTCTCTTCGTTTAACCTTCGAGCAAGAGCACGATGTCTATGCCTATGCTCTCTAGCATTTTTGTTTCTTTTATTCAATTTTCAAGTTGCGCTTATGTAAGATGAGGTCTATCAACCATAGGTTTATTTTCTTCCCTAAGGGGAGGAACGGAAGGAATGATGGGAGGTTGTTCAACCACTTTCTCTTTAGCTTTGTAAACTTGTTTTTATCTTAGGTGGTGTGATAGGATTGCTTTTGTTATCTCTTGGTATTTTATAGGAAATAGGCAAAGGATCTATTTTATATTGGTCTTGGTTGTTTGGAATGTCTTTAGGTTTGATCATGGTTTCATAAAGGATGGTAGGCTCAATCATAGGTTGAGGCATGTTTGTAAGGGATAGTTTTGCTATGCATTTAGCTTTGAACTTTTGATATGATTTGAAAAAGAAGTCTTCTCGAGGTTTAATAGGTTCCATAGGTTCGGGCCAAAAGAAATATAATGAAAAGTTCCCTCGGGAAGATAAAGGATTAAAGCCACTATGGTGCAAAATAAAGATTTCATTATCAAAGGGAAACTCTAAGCATTTATGCCCAACTGACGAGGCGAATTCCATAGAGTGTAGCCATGGGTAACCAAGATTCACACGGAATTGGTCTGATGTTGAGATGATGGAGAATGAGACATCTAATTTTTTTGGTCATATTTGTAAAGGAAGGGTGGTCAATCCCATCATAGGGCAGGTGAAACCATTATGCGTCTTTATCCATACTTTCAGTTTATCATATGTTTCTTGATAGAGTTCATGCACAAGTAAGAATTATTTAGTGATCACATTCTCCCCACATACGAGATCAATTAATATCCCATTAGTGGGTTTGTCATTGATTCGTCCGCCTATGTAAAGAGGACCATCAGGTGCATTTCTAATAATATCTCTAGATGAGAAAGCAATGTCAAGAGTATTTTTAGTTTGACCCTTACGAGGTTGAATTTCAATCAATGTAACCAAACCTTTTTTTATAGGATCTTGTTCAATAGTATCTATAGGACCTTGTTCCATAGTGTCCATGCTGTCATCATCCATGTCAACATTCATCACATCATTCTTCATAGTTTCACTAGCTTTGACAAATGTAATGTTATGATTCGGCATAGGATTGGAAAATATTTGAAAGTTTTGGTTAGGAGGGGCAACAGACTTATTTCCTTGATCATTTACACCTCCAATTGAAAGTCTACCAAAATCAATAGGTCTTGCATGAGATGTTTGAGACACTTGTAATGTTTTGTGTTGTGTCCATTTTATTGGTGATAATGGCAATAAGAATTCAATCTAAAGTTTGAGGGTAAAGGCTTATTAGGATCAAGAGTTTTAATGGGAGGTAAGGTGATCATTTTCTATTCTAAAAGCTATGACATTATGTTATGGAGGGTATCAGGTAAGGGAGTGAATTTCCTAGCCAAATCCCCAAATGAGAAATGAGTTGTCTTCCTTATAGAAACCACTTGGGTTGGGCGTTAAGTTTAAGGATTTTCCTTTATTTTGTTTCTTAAAAGGTTGATAATTGTTTTGGTTTATTGATTCAGATTTTTTAGGTCAGCTAGAGGTGGGTTTTGTGTCATGACTACTAACTGAGTTTTCATAATCACGAAGGGTAGTGCACAAGTGTATGAAGGAATAAAATTTCATCATGGTAAGCTTATCTTGTATCTTAGTTTGCAAGTTCTCAATAAACATCCATTGAAAGTGGGGATTGAGAATCTTTACGTTGATTTGGGAATAAAGCGATTGGTAGAGTGAAATGAATTTAGTAACTTTTTCATCATCTTTTTGCTTACATCTCATCAAATTGGCTAAGGTCATCTTAGGAGTCATATGCACTTGGAAATCATTTATAAATGGCTCAACAAGTTCACTGAATGAACAAATTGAGTTATTTGGTAACGAGGAAAACCATTCTAAGGCGGTATCTTTCAAGGATCTAGGGAAAATCTTAGCCAAGAGCTTATCCTCAAGGACAAAATTACTACATAATGTGGTATAAGCGGAAACATGGTTTGAAGGATCTCCTTTCCCCCCATATTTCTCAAGCCTAGGAATCTCTAGACCTTGTGGAATCGAAATTCTCAATATCTCCAAGCATAAGAGATTGCTTTTGACATAGTATGTAGGTTGGCCATTTTGATTTTGGTTTATAGTTGAAACTTTCTTTTGAAGGGATGAAACGGTTTGCAAAAGTTGATTTATGATGTGGTCATTGGTTGTATTTTGAGATGGAGGTGAATATGGTGGAGGTGCATATGTGTTTGAGGGAGAAGTGAACGAAATGCTTATGGGAGGTAAAGTGGTAGGAGATATCACATGTGATTCCACAAAGGTACTAGGATTTCTAGTGGAAATACCCAAGGTAGGAAAGATATTACTAGTAGGTTGCATGGTTGTTGTAACATGAGGGTTGGTATATGTAGGAATAGAGGAAATGGTTGTGGGAGGAGGGATTTGAATTCCTCCTTGGCTTTGGACATTGTTCGAAGGTAAAGCATAACTAGTGGTTGAGGTAAGATTTTTTCCAAAAATCTGAACTATGTTACGCACATGGTCAACCCTGTCTTCACTTTCAATCATGTGATGTATGTTATCTATGGTAGGGATAGCGGTGGTTGAAATGTTTTTAGTACTTATTTGATTTTGTAGGTTTGCTAAGTCTTCATGGATTTGGATTATGTTTTCTTGTGGAATACTAGCAACTATTGTTTCAAAACTTGTCACACTACTTGAAGGCAAAGAGTTGTTAAGGGTATGGTACATACCTAGTGAACTAGTTTCAACACTATTAGTGAAAGAGCTAGATAACCCAAGATCCAAAAGGATTGTGCTAGCGCAGAATGGCATGTGTCTCAAACTTCGTCTCACTATAGTATTAGCAATAAGACACCAAGTTGTAAAGCTCATGCAAGGGGTAATCTATGAATGCAAGATAAATGCAATGAACACAAGATAAAATCTATCTAATTCAAATGAATTTAAGCTAGATGCAATGAAATGAATGAAACAAAAATTCTAAAAACTGAAACAAATAACTAACAGTGGAAAACAAAAGCACATAAATAGAGTTTTTAATGTTGGAAAATATAGTTTAAAATTTAAAACAGGACTAAATCGCCCAGAGGGGCGTATGAGTCCCAATCAGGGTTTTTTAGTGATTCAAATGTTGATAAACAATCAACACAAAGTACCTAGAAATTAGGAAAAACCACTTGTATTGGGACTAAATCGCCTTGAGGGGTGTATGAGTCCTAGATTAGGGTTTTTGCACAAATTTTAGAAAATTTTGATTGAATATTATGTTTTCTGGTTTGAATGATGTCTAGACTGAATGCAATTACAGATTTCAAATGAAATTCAATGATGCGACAGGAAAAAATGCAACCTATATGCACTTTCACTAATGCAAAATTTTGAAACCCTAGATGCAAATTAACTAATGCAACAACTAATAAAAAGTTAATGCAAGCTAGATCTAGGACTATGATGCACTCCAAATCAGAAAATAAAATGTTCTAAAGGGAAGGTTCACCAAAATGAAACCTTGGAAATAGGGGTTCCATCTCCCAAAAGGTTCACCAAAATGAAACCTCAGAAAAAGGGGTTCCATCTCCCAAAATGAAATGTTCTAAAGGGAAGGTTCACTAATGCAAAGTTTGGGAGATGGAACCTAGGGGTTTAGGACCTATTTCACTTAGTTTCACTTAAGGAAACCCTAGAGATCTCAATCCAAGGATGGAATAAGGGAAAGCAGTCTACTAAAGGTTGTCCTAGGGTGTGATTAAAGACTAAAGAGGGGTTCACCATCAAGCTAGGGCTTGGAAAGATTAAGAATATGAAAAACCTAATGCCAAAACCTAATGATATGAAAAAATTAAGTAAATGACCTAGAAATGAGTCCAAATCAGAACA
This sequence comes from Sequoia sempervirens, assembly GCA_007258455.2. NCBI lineage: Eukaryota > Viridiplantae > Streptophyta > Pinopsida > Cupressales > Cupressaceae > Sequoia > Sequoia sempervirens. The sequence continues at coordinate 526,704,647 of VDFB02000015.1, forward strand.
ATAAAATGGAAAGGTACAAAGGTGCACTTGGAAATCTAAATGTGCTCAGAACAAGGTCTAAAATTATGAAAATGTTGACTTTAAGGCACACTGGGACTCATATGCTAGGTTGGGTGATTTAGTCCCAAATTAGGGTTTCTGACAAAAACTAGAATCTAGAACTGTTGAATCAAGATCTGTTGGAAATGTTTGAATTCAGGTATACTAGGACTCATACGTGACAAGTGGCGATTTAGTCCCAGTATCAAGGTTGATCTAAAACTCATATATCCGCTGATGACTTCTTGTAGCTTTCTTCCTACCAAATCTCTAAGTCTGAATCACTAAAATGCAACATGTAGGTGACTTTTTGTGATCTTGCAAGTAAGGTGACAACTTTGACAAATTTGCAACTTGACAAATTTTCTCAAATCTTGCTCTTCAATGGATCTTCAACCTAGATCTACAAATCACACATCAAAGAGATGGAAACATGTTTTGTTAGTGGATAGGGGTTTTCCTTGGTCAAATCCCATTTTGGTAATCAAACCTTGAAATGAAATGAAATAGAAAGGAGGAATGATGAATGAACAAATATGCTATGTTGCAGTTCTCACCAAACCCTTGAATAAGAGGCTAAAAACATGTATGAAATGGCTAGAATGAATGTGGATCTTGAATCTTACTTGAATGATATGGATCTTGATTTGAATGCTTGCTTGAATAAAAAAACCCTACATCACAAATGTTAGCTCAAAAACAAACATGATGCATGATGACTTTGACATGATAATTGATACTTGAATAATGCTCCAAAATGCTTGATAATCACTCTTGAATGCTCTTGTAAACTCTTGTGTAAGTGCTCTTGATCACAAATTTTCTATAATAATGCTTCATCAACTTGCAAAGGTGAAAAATGAGTGAAATAACCTTGTATTTATACTTGTTTATGCCAAATTTCTTGAAATTACAACACTACAAGCCAACATTAGATCTAGGAGAATAAAATCCCTCCAAGAATTTGAATTCAAATTAGGTCCAAGCTAAGCAAGACTCATATGCCAATTGGGGCATATGAGTCCCATTAGGCTAAGCTTGGGACACATTTTTCAAGAAATGCTTAGTTTAATGTGAAATTTAGATCTAGGCCCCAAAATCTAGGTGGGACCCATACACCCAAGGTGGCGTATGAGTCCTAGATCATCTCTAAATCTGGACCATACAATCCAAAATCATTAAATTATGATTGGTCGCTTGATAAATGTCGGGATTATTCTCAGAAAGATGCATTAATTAAGGCTTGTGGATGCAAAATAAGGCCAAATAAAGTATAAAGAAGCCCAATTTTAGCAAGGAGGGCCCAAACAAGTGTGAAAATGTAGAGGGGTACATTTTCCTACACTACAACTCTATCCAAGCTACACGAGTTAAATTATATATCTTAATGTTCAATGATATCTTGGGCATAAGTCTACTTTCATCCAAGCATCCATAGCCCCAACAAAGATACCTTAAATGGTTCTTTCTAAGATTTTCTCTATTATTAACCAATAATCAATAGACCCTATAGAGATACTCAAATACCCTTGATATTGGTTCTATCTCTTGATAATCTTCTTTTCTTTTCAAGTATATTTTTTCTTTTATATCATATTTTTCCTCAATTTCTTAATCTTCAAGAAATGAAACCTTAAGAACATGGTTAAGAACCACAATGGATATAATGAAAGAAGGTTGAGCTTTATATTTTCCACTTATAATAGAGCTACTACACTTGTCGTAAACTAACTTATGGATCTCTTAAGATGTATTTGAAGTGTTTTAATTTTTGACAACTCCTATGAAGCCTCATAATGTAATTTATCTTCGTACATCTTAGTATACTGAAGTTTAATACATGGATGAAAGTAAATCAAAGTTTCTCACAAATTCAACTAATTCAAAATTATAAATATAAAAAGAAAATTCTTAAGTCACCTTTTGACATGAGAATCATGCAAATCCTATATTCCATATTTTCAGAAAGGGACTCTGAAGACAAAATATAGAAAGATAGCAGAAAACAAAGAGAACGAAACATCACAAAAATAGAAAATCAAAACTAGCCTACTATATTACACAAAATCTTCTCACTTTTCAAGGAACAAAGTAATATTTAAAATGAACTATCCATTGAAACACAATGGGACAAGTTCTTTGCTAACGAACTAGTCCTAAAAGTGTTCTCTTAAAGGATCTCATAAATTTGATATGAGCCAAGACATAGTTTTTTGAAATTTTGATGGTCACCCTTCCTTGCTCTAGCTTTATCCCACAAAAGAACCAAATCAAATATTCTATAAGATTTAATTTTGGATCTTTTGTTAAACCATCACTTGAAAACTACTTGGTGCTTGAAGAAGTTCTAAAGGGAAGCATCTCTCTTCTCTTCTAGACCTAGTAAATTCATGATTTTGGCCTCTATTTTTTCCTCACCTACAAGAAAACCTTTCATAAATTAGAGGATTGGGCATTGTATGTTCACAGGGAAAATTGGGTTTTGACCATACACTAAATAGTAAGGGGAAGTCTTTAAAGAGGCTTTGATTCTAGTTCAGTCTACCCATAAGAAAAACTTTAGCTAGGTGAGCTAGTCCTTGGGGTTCTTGTCCAATAAATTTTTAATGACATCTAACAAACTATTATTTGTTGATTCCACTACCCCATTTCCTTAAGGACGGTAAGTCTCTAAGGAGGCTTTGATTCTAGTTCAGTCTACCCCTAGGTAATAAAAAAATTAGCTAGGTGTGCTAGTCCTTGGGGTTCTTGTCAAATAACTTCTTAATGACATCTAACAAATTATTATTTATTGATTCCACTACCCCATTTCCTTGAGGGCAGTAATTAGAATAAAATTTTAAAACTGCCTTATGCTCAAATGAACATTGCATGAACTATCTAGAAGAAAAAATTGGTGCATTGTAACATACCAAAGAAAAAAGCATTCCAAACCTTGTTGCAATATTCTCTTTGAGGAACTGATCACCATGTCTATTGTACAATTTCTACAGGCTTGGGCCTCCATCCAATGTGTGAAGTAATTGATTTTTGTTAAGATAAAATTGTGATCTATAGAAGAATTCATATTAATTACACCAATGAAATCTAAGGCCCGTTGGGAAAATGGTCTCACCTCATACACAGGTTGTGGCATTGTGAGATTATGGATTTTGGATGCAATAGTTTGACACACATGATAGGTAAATTGACATGTTGATGTACATCTCTATAGAGATGTGGCTAGTAATATCCAAATATGAGTATTTAGTGTGTGGTTGAATAATTGGATCCATGTCTAGTCCCATATTTTTGAAATTTAGAGAGAACTTGATTGGCTTCCTGGTGTCCCAAACACCTTAGGTAAATTCTTCAAAGGTTTTTCAAAAGCAAGAATCCATTTTTTATTGAATATAGTTGGCACTCGTTAATCTAAGTTCCCTTCTCTATGTAGAATTCGATCCATTTGAGAATTCATTTTTCAACATGAAATAAACTAAATCTACATACCATGGATCCTTTGTGAAATAATCTACAGTATATTATTGACAACTCATTTGACTGTTAATTGCAACTATAGTATGAGATAATCCTTGTCCTCAAATTAATTTCATTTTCTAGATCTCTAGGTTGAAGTCTTGTAGTATGGCCATCAATTTTCCTCTCCTCTCACCCAATTCACTTTGCATCATAAATGATTTAAATTATTGATAAAGGACAACATAAAAATATTTGCTTCATAAAATGTAACATTTGCTTAAATTTTTCAACCACTCTCACCAAGGAAAAATCTTGCTTATCAAGATACAAATATTTGATCTCAACATTCTTCAAGGGTGAGCTCATAAAAGCAATTAGTCTCTCATCTCCAAATTCTTTTCTCTAGGTCAATAATACAAAAAAAGAATGTTCAAAAGAAAAATAATATATGTAAAAAGGTTGTAGATGTTATGATTTCCAAGATCATAAAGAGAAAAGTAGAAATTTCCACAAAAACACTTGCACACTAATAAGCCTAATTTACATTATCAAGAGATTGATACAAGAGGATTAAAATGTACAATATAACCTTGCTTATATAGGAAAGATGGTGAAGGTAGTCAAGTTGAACACAATGGCTGACTTGCCCTTCAATAATGGAACACTCATTAACTCATATGATAAGTGTTCTAGTGAGTGGCAAGTGATCATACAAGAGGTGTCTCACAAAGTGAGGACACTTGTCTCAACCACATGAAGTGAGACAAAACTATAATAGAATATCCTAAGTAAAATTAAGCAAATGTGAATAGGTCAAACTTGACAGTGATGACAACTTAACTAGTTATCTAATGATACTATTTACACCAACACACCCCCTTAAGTGTAACTTAGGGAGTAATGTATGAATGATGACGAGTCTCGGCTACTAGGCCATGCTAGGTACTCATTTACAAATTTCTCATAAAGTGGAGAAAAGGAGAAAAATACTATCAAAAATAAAGATAACTCTCCAAAAGAGAAATTATACAATGAAGAAAGACTATGTAGCCCCCCATAAGATGATGATGGCTTCTCTAAATTCTGGTCAGATGCTCCATGTGAATACTTTAATGTAGATTAGGTATTAAAAAAATGATATGAAGTTTTCTATAAAGAATTTCTAGATGCTCGAGCGGTGAAGCGCCTCTAAATTTTGATGTAAGAAGTGATGTTTTGCCAGAAAGAATCTCTTGATGCTCTCGATGAAATGTCTCTAGAATCTCATGTAGCAGATGATGACATGGGTGATTTGTTCATCTTTTCAATCATTCTTTTAAGTCATTCCCACATTCTTTGAGTGTCAAACTTAGAATCATAGAAGAAATGTAAAGTGCTCAAGGCACAATGACAATGACAACCTCCCTTGATTATTTTGATCCCCTTGAATTGGCATTTTATATGTTTTAGTGCATATAACAATTTCAAAGTAATGAATAATGACACTTTATAATTGATTGTGATATCATTTCTAATGAAATGATCAAATGATATTCACTTTCACAAAAACATTACTCATTTTCAATACCTAATCAAAAGATACAATAATCATATGTGGCTAATTTTGTGCTTAGAAACTTTAAGTTGTCCTTTTAAATGAGGAGATAAAATATTTGTTAAACAACACATTTTAAAAATTATCTCAACATCAAAGTTTCTGGAATAGAAAGACCTTTTCGTCAACTGTTTACAATAAAAATTTTGACTTACCATTTGAAAGTTACACCAAAATGAAAAAGTGCCCCCCATGCAAGTTTTGATAGTTTATTAAAACCACTAGTTTATAATTGAAAGCTAACGATTATCCAAGTTAACAATAGTTGTCAGCATTAACTATTAATGATAACCTTTACGTTGAAAGAATACTAAAAGTTAACCAAAACTATTAACTATTACAATAAACTCAATACAAAGACACTAGAGTGTTGGAAGGGAGAAATGTTCCAAAATGCCAGCCAGTAACTCAAGTGACGTGGAGGTCATTGGAAGACATTTTATACAGCTTACTTGCACTACTATATTACAATACAAAGACACTAAAGTGAGAAATGTTCCAAAGGTGGCGTGCAGGTCATTGGATTCATCTTATACAACCTACCGCCTACTATATTACAAGCCACGTGTGTACTATTGAGGCCGATTTGGAGGAGATTTGACCTGTTCTTGGGCCGCGCTGTCAATAGTGGCACTGTGAGAGTCACTTGTGGGCTGATTGAAACTGCCTAGATGATTATGGAAGCCATGTAGAGAGAGCCGTTGGAAGATTTCCACGATCTTGCACAAGATGATGAAAGCCTTGGTGCTGCATGTGGAGGGATATCACCTATGGTGCGATGGATATGAGCCTGCAAAGTCTACGTTAACATCAAAAAACCTAATTAATGTTTTAGGCTACGTGAGACAGATGTGTTATGGACACTTGGGATATGACAGATTGAGCCTTGAAAAGGCTTCAGACAAAAAATTGCAGTGCACAAATGAGCAGGTGCACATCTTCACAACCCATGTCCACCACTCTAGCATGAACAAATATCTCATGCAAGATAAAAGTCGCAGGTCTGTGCAGCTCTATGCAATAAATTTAATGGTCTTCACCCCATTTTGGAAGTCCTGAAACAAATAGTTTGAGGTTTCAATTCATTCATTGGTTGCAACAATCAATACAACATGTAAAACAAGAGTTGTGCGTCAGCTGGAGTCCCTGCTTATACATATATTGGATGTTCATGATTTATTGGCAAGGGTACTGACAAAGCACACTCAGGAGGGCGTGGATGGTTAAGCTGCATCTGAAGATGAAAACAATTTCAAGATCCAATCCCCATCATCAAGCACACACTGTGGCTCTGTACAAATTAGAGTTAAAAGAAATGAATCACATTTAGGGGGAAGGAAATCAAGTTGCAGACCTGGTTTTATTCGTTTGGAAAGGCAATGAACATAATCACACTGTATGCAGTTCTGGGATGAGCAAGTAGTGATGTCAAAATGATGCTTTGGACAATTAATGATTTGATCCTGCAAAATGTTAAAAGAATTATAAAGAGACCAACATCATAGAATTGGACTGCCATTGTAGCACTTGGTCTAAAATGGGCACATAATAAACAGCCTCAACATTGTTGTTATTTAAGGTAAACAGCCAAGCTTTGCTCATAATAAGACTGAAAAATCAAAATGGGGTTACCCCTAGCATTGTTAATGCTTCTGCAGAGCCTCAGAAGCTGAGTTGTTGCAGGTCTTTTTAATATGGCTTTACGCCTGCCATTTCCTTTTCTTCCAACCCCGATCTATGTTCCTTATCTGCCTGGGGTTGATATCCATGTTTCTATGCTGAAGTCTTGGAGAAAAGGGCAAATGAATTCACCATTTTTCTTGCGCAGAGGGCAAGGGAATTGTAAACAAAAAGGGAATAGCTTATTGCAATAATCTCATCGATGAGCTTCTGAAAAATGGTATAGGTGTTGAGAAACAGTCTGAAGATGATCTTTATATATACATAAAAAATGTGCAATGCCAATGCCATGGTTCTAAAATCACAAGGATGAAATTTCAGGTATAGAGCCATTAGTGACAATATTCCATTGGGACCTTCCACAGATTCTTCAGGGCGAGTATGGAGGTTTCCTAAGTGAAAAGATTGTGTAAGATATTTGGAAACTTAATATCAAATCCATGTTGGGAAGATTGCTTTTGCATGTTGTCTGGTTTTAAACCAAACTGTGAAATAGAAAGTTTGGGAATGGAGGCACCAATTTCAGAGAGGATACTGCATATATAAATATAGGTGCCAATAAACATAGTTTGGGAATGGAGGCACCAATTTCAGATAGTACACTGCATATATAAATATAGGTGCCAATAAACATAAAGCTTAACTAAGAGATGTGGATACTGGCATAGTCTAATGTCCTTGTGATTGAGTTCATGGTAAATTATATAGTGTAGTTATGGAAGACCAAATCTGAAGAGATTGTATTTGATATAGTGTAGTTATGGAATATCAAATCTGATGAGATAATATTTGATTATCCCATAATGGATTTCAAATTGGGATAGGCCTTATATAATAGAGAGCAGCAGTATATGCATTAGTGATCCCAAGCTTTCCAATTACATTTATCAGTGCACATCGTTGAAGATATTCCTTGGAAAGATAATATGTTTGCTTTGGGTTTTCTCTGTGAAAATGGACATAGGTTTCATTCCACCTCTGCACACATTAAATAGACCGTATCAATAAATACCATCCCCTAGTTGCATTCTGAAAATTTAAAGCAATATTTTATTGTTTCTAGCCTCTTGGGAACAAAAAATTATAGTGTAAATTTAAATTTCACATAATTATTATATAGATTGCAATTTTTGTATACAAATGCTACAGAGCTAAAAGTGATACTCATTTAAGTCTTTTATGAAAAACCAAAGAATAATCTATTTAAAATGAAACATTAGGAAATGCCTTAATTATCCCAAGTTCCTTATGATCTGTCACTTGTATTGCTTAATAAGTTGGATAATTTGTCATTATCACTACAATCACTCTAGGAATCAACAATCGAAAAGTCCAAGTCAATATTTCCTTAAGTTTATATCTATAATATTCATTAATTTTGAGGTGAATTTGGATACCTTAGGTACCCCTTGAAACTTATACTTCATGGTTATAGGAAGCTTATCAAATTTTCTCTTCTTTCCTTTATTTTTTTGTCTTTTCCTCTAGAGCTACTTCCTATTAAATCCTTTCCTCCACCTCCTTAGACATTTATGAAACCTTCAAACATGATAGAAAAATTTAAGAAATGCTTTTAATGTAATACAATTTATTAATTTTATCTAATTCTAAGTGTTATGGTCTTTGGCGGGAGTTCGGATCACAAGAGGACATCAGGATCTAGGAAAAATAGACTTAGGGAATAAAATGCTATTAGGACCCAAAGTTCCACAAGGATAACTCAATTTTATTGTTTTAATAAGGATTGTGGAAGTTGAGACCTTGGGAGGATCAGGGATTTTAGACTTTGGGGAAAAATCCTATTAGGTTGTGAAGTCCCAAGAGAAAATTACCTAAGTAGTGGTGGAGGTTAAAATACTAGATGAACTTAGGACACATGAACTTGGTGTCAAATTTCCATCGAGACTTTGATGTCATTAGGTAACTTCTTCAATTACCTCTAGTGGGGATCAAAACTTTGAGTAGACATTGAATATTGGGACATATGGTAAAATTCTTGTCATGACCTAAAGTCCCAAAAAAACACTACAAAGGAGGAATTTTCAATATTGGAAAGTAGGATCAAATTCTTGAGTGGATGTTGGATATTTTAGGATATAATCCCAATAGTCCCTTTGGGATTTGATATTCTATAGGGTATTTGAAAGGAAAAAATATGGATTGAGAATGGAACTTGGGAAATATTTTGGTCACTAGGATTTTGATCATAAAATCCTTATGGGATATGAGATCCCAAAAGGAAATATTTTCTTTATTTTTAAATTCAACCCATTTTAAGAAAATTCCAGGGCTCCAGATCAAGGGAAGGCATCAAAACTTGAGATTTTGGTCCAAAAGTCCATTCAGGATCGACAATCCCAAAAGGAACCACTTCAAATATTTTAATTTAAAATTCAATCTAACCCAATTTACACAAGCGAGTTCTAGGTCTTGGAGGTTTGAGAAAACTTTAGATTTTGGAACTTTAAGTAAAAGGTCTATGAATCCTTAGGTATTGATTGGGAGAATGGTTATGTGCTTAAAACTTAGGGTCATTTTGAGTTTTAGGGACAGATGGAAGAATAATTTGCAAACAATCCAATATTCAACCTATAACTAAATTGCTAACCCTAAAACAAGAACCCTAAGCTATAAACAACACACAAAAAATGATATAAGGGAAAATGAAAAAAATAAAACATAAGTAACAAACAAAGGAAAACAAAGATGAAAAAAAAAACAAAACCAACCTAGAAAATACATGTAGGTCTAAGGAAGAACATAATAAAAGAAAAAATGAAACCCAACTCCTAAAGCAATTCCTTCAATTTTTAACTCTTTCAAATAATCTTTCCCTCAACTGGATTATATCATCCTTAAAGGAAACTCCAATTTGGGAATAAAAATGATTGAATTCGATTTGAAGAAAATTAAAAACATTTTTCACTAAAATTTAAAACTCTATCATAAATGTGGTTGGTGGGCATGCCAACATCCTCCCTTTATATTCACTCTAGAAATATGCCAAGTTTATATCTAAATTTGAAAAACTTATTGGGATAGAGAGGTTTGATGAGAATATTTGTAGTCTAGACCTAGATGAAAAAATAAACAAAACCAACCTGGAAAATACATGTAGGTCTGAGGAAGAACATAATAAAAGAAAAAATGAAACCAAACTCCTAAAGCAATTCCTTCAATTTTTAACTCTTTCAAATAATCTTTCCCTCAACTGGATTATATCATCCTTAAAGGAAACTCCAATTTGGGAATAAAAATGATTGAATTCGATTTGAAGAAAATTAAAAACATTTTTCACTAAAATTTAAAACTCTATCATAAATGTGGTTGGTGGGCAATAGAAGCTCAAGGAGAACTTAGAAATTGGGATGTGGTTATAAAGACCTAAAACCATTTGAATTCTTGAAGTTCATCAAGGAGGAAAGAAGAAAGAGTGGAGAAAGAAGAAGAACCTGGATATTCAGACACAATACGAGAATCCTTCAAGACCCATAGACTCACAAGGACATTGAATCAACAAAAGGAGACAAAACAATGAGATCCCCAGGATCCTAGGGAAAATTGAAACCCTAGGACCGAAAAAAAGGACAAAACACTAAGGGAAAAGGACCAAAATAAAGAACGAGGAAAAAAATAAAAGAAAAAAGAAACCAAAAACATAAAAAATAAAAATAAAACAAAGAAAATGAAGAAAAAGGGAGAGGTCCCTATCCTTCTTGGTAGAAATATTGGATGTGTACATATGTAGGGCATAACAAATGGTGGTCACTCATCTTGGAAAATGCTTCAAGAATTTTAAAATATGTAACCCTTCAAATATTAAGAATATAGTTCACAATCATACAAGATAATCTAAGAAGTACAAACATTGTTCAGACCAATAGCATTACCAAGGTCCAAGTTGTAGCTAAAATTAATCATGTGTATAGGTGATTTATTACCTTCCATAAGGTGTTGTTGTGATCAAAATGAAGCAAACTATATCCAGCTACATGAGTTAAATTATATATTTTAATGCTCAATGATATCCTAGGCATAGCTCTACTTTCATCCAAGCATCCATAGCCCCAATAGAGATACATTTGGTTCTTTCTAAGCATTGATGTACTATCAACCAAGAATCAATAGACCCTATAGAGACAATCAAATTACCCTTGATATTGATTCTATCTCTTGATAATCTTCTTTTATTTTATAATATATATATTTTTACCATATTTTTCCTCAATTTCTCAACCTTCAAGAAATGAAACCTTAAGAACATGGTTAGGAACCACAATGGATATAATGGAAGAAGGTTGAGATTTGTATTTTTCACTTATAATAGAGCTACTACCCCTAACGTAAATAAGCGTATGGATCTCTTAAGATGTATTTTAAGTGTTTTAATTTTTGACCACTCCTATAAAGCCTCATAATGTAATTGATGTTTGTACATATTAGTAGCTCCTCAAGTTTAATATGGATGAAAGCAAATCAAATTTTCTCACATGTTCAACTAATTAGAAATTCTAAATATAAAAATAAATTTCCTAATTAAGCCATCTTTTAACGTGGGAATCATGCAAATCCTATATTCCATCTTTTTAGTAAGGGACACTGAAGACAAAATATAGAAAGAAAATAGAGAACAAAGAGAACAAAGCACCTCAAAAACAAAACAAACAAGACTAGCCTACTATATTACACAAAATTTCCTCACTTTTCAAGGATTGGAGTAATGCTTAAGGAACTATCCATTGACACACAATCGGATAGGTTCTTTTCTTTATGAACTAATCCTAAAAGTGTTCTCTCAAAGGATCTCATAAATCTGATATGAGCCTAGCCATAGTTTTTTGAAATTTTTATGGTCACTCTTCCTTGCTCTAGCATTATCCCACAAAAGAACCAAATCAAATAGTCTAAAAGATTGAATTTTGGATCTTTTGTCAAACCATCACTTGACAACTGCTTGGTGCTTGAAAAAGTTCTTAAGGGAAGCATCTCTCTTCTCTTCTATACCTAGTAAATTCATGATTTTGGCCTCTATTTTTTTCTCACCTATAAGAAAACCTTTCATAAATTGGAGGATTGGGCATTGTATGTTCACAAGGAAAATTGGGTTTTTACCATACACTAAATATTAAGGGGAAGTCTCTAAGGAGGCTTTGATTCTAGTTCATTTTTCCCATAAGAAAATATTTAGCTAGGTGTGCTAGTCCTTGGGGTTCTTGTCTAGTAACTTCTTAATGACATCTAACAAATTATTATTTGTTGATTCTACTACTCCATTTCCTTAAGGGCAGTAATTAGAAGAAAAATTTAAAACTACCTTATGCTCAAATGACCATTGCATGAACTGTGTAGAAGAAGAAGTTGGTGCATTGTAACATACCAAAGAAAATGGTATTCCAAACCTTGTTATAATATTCTCTTTGAGGAATCTGATCACCATGTCTATTGTGCAATTTTTACAGGCTTGGGCCTCCATCCAATGTGTGAAGTAATTGATTAAATTGTGACCTATAGAAGAATTTGGATTAATTACACCAATGAAATCTAAGGCTCATTAGGAAAATGGTCTCACCTCATACACAGGTTGTAGTGGCATTGTGAGATTATGTTCTTTAGATGCAATAGTTTGACACTCATGATAGGTATTGACATGTTGATGCACATCTCTAAAGAGATGTGGCTAGTAATATACAAATATGAGTATTTAGTGTGTGGTTGAATCATTGGATCCATGTCTAGTCCCATATACTTCATGAAATTTAGAGAGAACTTGATTAGCTTCCTAGTGTCACAAACACCTTAGGTAAATTATTCAAAGTTTTTTCAAAGAAAGAATCCATTTTTTATCATATAGTTGGCACTCTTCAATCTAAGTTCCCTTGTCTGTGTAGAATTCAATCCATCTGAGAATTCATTTTTCAACAAGAAATAAACTAAATCTGCATACCATGGATCCTTTGTGAAATAATCTATTGTATATTGTTGACAACTTATTTGATGGTTAATTGTAGCTATAGTATGAGATAATCCTTGTCCTCAAACCAATTTCATTTTCTATATCTTTAGGTTGAATCCTTGTCGTATATATGACCATCCATTTTCCTCTCCTCTCACCCAATTCACTTTGCATCAACAATGATTTAACTTCTTGATTAGGGACAATGGAAAAAATATTTTCTTCATAAAATGTAATGCTTAAATTTTGTAACCACTCTCACCAAGGCAAAATCTTGTCTATCAAGACACAAATATCTCATCTCAACATTCTTGAAGGGTTAGACCATGAAAGCAATTAGTCTCTCATCTCCAAATTCTTTTCTCTAGGTCAATAATATAAAATAAGAATGTTCAAAAGAAAAATAATATATGTAAAAAGGTTGTAGATGTTATTATTTCCAAGATCATAAAGAAAAAACCAAAAACTTCCACAAAAACACTTGCACACTAATAAGCCTAATTTACATTATCAAGAGATTGATACAAGAGTTGATTAAAATGTACAATGTAACTGTTAGCTCAAATGATTTGCACCCAGGTTGAGATTAAGTACAACCAATCATGAGTAACATGGGAACTTTTCTAGGGCTGTGGGTGACCCTATAACAGAAAAGTACATCTAGAAAAGTTGGCTCTTACGGATTTTACCTAAAACTACTTGCCTTTTGAGGAAAAAAGGTAAGAAAAATGCAAATACTAGAAATGAAACTGAAACTTTAAAACTATGGTGAAATACACAAACTAACTAATGGCAAGCAAACTTGATTTTGTTACACTTTGAGTTAATAACTTGATAGAGAAAAACTACACAACTCATCTTTGTATATCAATTACAAAAGTGATTTATGAGAAGGTACTTATACTAGATTCTAGAAAGAAAAGAACAAATTTCATAACTTGAACCTTTTTATTGCTTACACAACTCATAACCTCTATAAATGGATATTCTCTTGCAAAGAAAGGTACTTTTGAAGATATAGAAATATAGGGAAGAGCACAAATTTCACAAGTATACTGATCAATTTCAAAGGTATGTACACTAACAAGCAATTGATGAGAAAGTAAATTGAATCAATACTATCAATTTCTCAAGGTACTCACAGTTTGCATGATTGTATGAATAAAGATGAAATCGGATGATAAAACAATCTCCAGAAACCTGTATATTAAAAACTGAACTCAAATGAGTTACAATGAGCCAATATAATTCACCACCCAAGTGGTTGCACCAAAGTAGGAACTAATAACCACCTTGGGTCGGATGCCCTATAAAAGCCTAGAAAAAATGCTCTAGATTCCTCACAAAACTCTCTCCAATATGTGAGAAGGAATGATTTTGACCATAGCAAACAATTAAAATTGCCAACAAGGTGCAATAATGGCCCTAAAAACATGGAAAGATGTTTCCAAAATGAAAAAACCTCTCCAATATTCTCTCCATTTTTTTCTTTCCACCTCTATTTGCATTTAAGGATAACAAAATAACTTTAGAGGCTTATAAAGGCACCTCAAAGTTATCTATTTTACAATAATATCAATGCAAAGAAAAGATTATAAAAACATTCTTCAAAGCACGTGCATGGAGCTGAGGTGGCACAAGCTCAAAAATGAAGTGGACTCCATATGGCACCTTCCTATTGCATCATTGAGAATTTAGCAATTATTTGAAACAAGGTAGAAAAGGGGAATTAATTCATAGAATGTCTAAGTCAAAGACATATGACTTCGACCCCAGCATAATTCATGTTTCAATTTTTTTTTATAAAGAAATGAAATAAAATCCCATTGAAGACACAAAAAAAGGGGTCAAACCCTAATTATGAAAAGAGACAAAATGATGGGAAAACTATCATTTTGGCGTTGTACACTTTCTAGGAGCATAATGCAGCCACTAGGGTTTGACTGAAAAGCTATGGAGAATCACTTCTCTTAGATATTATAGTGGTGTTCCTTCTTGTGAAAAAATGACAAATGATGTCCTCCTTGGGTAAGTGCTTAAAAGAAATTTCTCAAATAAAGTTTTCCTATTCATTCTGACTTCACAGCTCACAACCATTACCATTTTACTTACCCATTTAATTTTTCATTGCTAGCCACCATGACAGTTTGAAGATACACTATCAGAATCTTGAAAAGATGAGATCCAACTTCAAGGAAACAAGGTCATTCATGGGTCTGCTCTGATCATCTGGATGTATGCATTTATTTCCTTCTTGTTTTCTAAGTAGAAATAACACTTTCTTTGCACCTAGATATGGAAGAGTCGTGAAACCTTTTAGCTTTTTTGGGTCTTCCATGTAGCTTTCATGTTGTTGTTTTTATCACCATGAGTACATAATTTTATTATCATTCTCATGGGCTTCACCTTCAGAGCAGTGACTTGATCACTTTATGACCATAACTATGCCTACCATAAGACCCTATTTCGACGTTGAGGGTTTTCTTTTATTCCCTCCATTGTGGCCATAAGCATCATAATTTTCACTTTCTAAATCTTCGTTTCCAATATGCAATTTTGTCAAAGGACATTGACACCTGTTTTGATTAAAAATTCCCCATTATCTCTTATGCACCTCTTTCCAAATATATGAAGATTTTCACTGTATGTAAAGGTTTCTTGATGAAGTTTAGCTTTGGCTGTGCTTTTGTATCTTGTTGTAGATTTAATGGCCGTAGGGTAAGGCTTGTGAAAGCCCTCTATAGATGAGTTCACTAGCAGATTTGAAGCAAGCATTAGCATTTTGTGTTTGTCTTGGGCTAGGGTTTAGAAAACCATAGCCTTCTTAGAAATTCTTTAATGGGTACCCCTCTTTAAAGTCCTTGGTTACATCAAAGTTGAGGTTGTGGAACCCTAACTGTCTTTCAATCATTTATGTGAGACACAAGTACTGTAATTTTTCCCTTTATCAAAGTAAAGGAAATATGCAATAACTTTATCTCTAGCCAGCTGTATCGTGTTAATGCTCTCTTTTATCTTTGTCGCCATGAGTTCTAGGTTGTGATCAAGTCTTATAGAAATTATGGTTGTCTTTATACTTTGGAAACTCAAAACCACTTCATACAAGCACGATTCAAAGATCTTATGCATTTTCTGAGCATTATTCCTTAAAATTCTCTCTTAAAGCTTTCGAGGAGTTTAACGACCATTGTCCAAAGGCCGTGGGTTTCATTATTTGCTTAGGGATTTCTATCATAGGGAAAATCCTCCTTTCTTTCTGGCTGTAACCCTCATTTAAAAATAACACCATCAACTTTCTGTCGTCTCTTGATAACTTATAGGCTATTGCTTTCTTCTTGAAATAGTAGCTAACACTTTTCTCTTCTGTAAAAATTACTGCCTCCTCATTGATGTTGAGTTAGAATTTGTAGACAACGATCACTGTATATGTACTATGTTCTACACTTTAGCTACACAAGCACTGCATCTCACACACTTGGACTGCTTTTGGTATAAGTGATTGCTCCATTTGAAGTATTCCCAGTATTTAATGAACAATGCATTTTCCATGTTATCTGTAATGAAACTCATTCCACTAGTACTGTGCATAATTTAATGTTGAGATAATAGTTTCTATTCTATTCACTTTCATTAGTTAGTTTAAAGTTGACTGGAGGAAAATTCCTTTAGTCCATTGTTACCTAGAAGCTGTCACTCTATATCAAAACAAAACTGTCCCTTGCTCATGTATGCTTATTCTGTTCTAGCTTTATGATTTGCACATTTATTGCATTTCATATAGCTTGTATACCTGGGCTATCTTCTTATCCAAGATTTTTTTTCAAGCATTAATAGTCCTTATCAAACAATCTACCTCCCTGTTTTGTATCTCAGAATTTATTATACCATTTTTTTTTTACTTTGCAGTTGCCAAAATCTTCACTTTCTGACATTTGTATATAACCCTCCTTGAGACTACTTCTCATGTCTTGAATGCCAATCATATTCATTTGCCCAGTTTCATTACTCTGTTCTGCAATGATTATGGAATCTGATATTTTCCCCTTTAAAATGTGATCTCTTATGATGGATGCCTTCTATGATTTAAGTTTTCCTATGAGTGTCAATTCTCAAGAAAACTCTGTTGTGCCACAACTGTCATTTCAAGGCTGAAAATATGAATTACCATTTATGATCAGATCTTTGCTATGAGTTATCCTTTAAGGACTGTCTCTTATGACATTGTGTAAGTGCCATTTGATGAAATCACATCAGCATCACTTAACATACAATTGACTGTACCTTTCATAAAAACAAACATGGCTCTAATAACATATGCACTAAT
Organism: Sequoia sempervirens; assembly: GCA_007258455.2. Lineage (NCBI taxonomy): Eukaryota > Viridiplantae > Streptophyta > Pinopsida > Cupressales > Cupressaceae > Sequoia > Sequoia sempervirens. The sequence goes on from VDFB02000015.1 coordinate 526,721,696, forward strand.
GAATGTTGCATCCACATGGAATAAATTGCTTTGATACAAAGACTTGCACATTCTTTTATGATTTTCTTAAATAAGTACATGTCACTTATGATAGTGACAAACGTTCCACTGTCACAAATGATGTGAAATCACTTGATTAAGTCATAAAAGATGAATTGTTTAGTGAGTATATTTCAATGCCTCTTTAAAGTTCAAAAAGGTAGCACGTCGAGCTCAACCCTTGTTGGAGCCATGTTTTTACCACGTGTTGAAACTTGATGAAATAGTAACATTGTCTTTCATGTATCTGCACATGAAACAAACAGTTAGAAAACATATGCATATGCCTTAAGGATTGATGATTTATTTTCTCTCTTTTCTCTGAACATGAGCAACTTATAGCTTATCTGATGCATATAAAGGATAGTCTATACATTGATGGATGAATGTGTATGTAGTGTTAGAGACCTTCATTGTTTAGAGCTTTGCTCTAACCCATTGCAATTCTTTCAGATGCAGGACATGGAAACTGGGAGCTATAGAAGATGCAAGACAAGCAACTTGGAGCTGAGGGTCATGCATGACAACAGACTCAAACGAGTCATCAGGCAATGACTGGCCTCTTCCCCTATATATGCATTTTTTTAATTCTTTCAATCCATTTGTGTATATATTGCACTTTATTCCCATTGGATAAGCTATATGTCACGGCTTGTGTGAGATAGATTTGAACTCTTGAATCAATAATTTTTTTCTTTTTAGTAATGTTTGTGTAAATCTTTTCAATATTGTATACATTTGTATAAATGCAACAATCTATTACTGAAAATAAAAGCTTCTTGATTCTTATGTTTATACACCTGAATGCAATATAGGGAAGACTAATATGAAATGCATCTCATTTTTAGTTTGTAAACACTTAAACTCACTCAACTTGACCTGTAATAAAAATGAGTAACATCTCTAGCGACATCTGATGCATGTTTTCCTGCTAAACATTAAAAACTAGTGGCCTAGACTCTTCCATTGGGCATGGGGTCACTCAAAAACTCATATCAGATCTGAAAATAACTTGCTTTAATGTTGTAACTCAATCATGAAAACTCAGAACTCCCTGGAGTTTATTGAAAACCAAAATAGCAACATAAAACTAACTGTGCAACAACACTTATTGAAAGCACGAAATGCTAAATTGACTGAAATGATACAGATCAAACCTCAAAGCAGCGCTTGAGGTGTATCCCATTGATTGGGATAGGAAAAACTTCTCCATCCATCTTGGACAACTGGAATGCATTATGCTCCTTGCATTATGTGATGATAAATGGACCACTCCAGATGCTGTCAAACTTTATATGCTTCCCTGGTTTGCTTTTCAGCTCATCCCATTTATGTACAATGTCACCTTCTCTGAAAACTCTAGCAGTTGCCCTTTTGTCAAAAAATATTTTGGTTTGGATTTGATGATACTCCAAAGACTTCATGGCTTTGTCCCTAGTCTCTTCCAACTCCATGAGCTGAGCAAATCTAACTACTAAGGTATCATGCTTTTCAAATGTTTCCAACTGATGCATTAAGTCAAGAGCTGGCAACTCTATAGATATAGGCAGTCTAGCTTCCTTACCATAAACCAACATGTATGGAGAATTTCCAATAGACCTTTTAGGAGTTATTCTATCTTCCCATAAGGCAGATTTCAGCTTGGTGTGCCAAGCTCTTTGATTATCTTCCATTATTTGTTTTATGATTCTAATCAAGTTTTTATTCGTGCTCTCAGCCAAACCATTACCCCGGGGGTAATAATTTGAGGAAGTGTTTAGATAAATACCATTTTTACTACCCAATCATTAGCTTTGATTCCCACAAATTCCAAGGCATTATCTAAAATGATGGAGTCTGTAACTCCAAATCTGGTTATTATCTCATCATAGAAATTCAATACAAAGGTTTCATTGGCTTTTTTCAAGGCTACTGCCTCTGTTCATCTTGTAAAATAGTATGTAGTGGTGAGTACCCACTTATGCCCAGCACTGGAAGGTGGGTTTATGGGTCCAATGAATTCAATGCCCCATTTCATGAAGGGTTTTTCTACTTGAATTGGTTGCAAGGGTAATGCTGGTAGCTTTTCCTTTCTATCAAAAATTGCACATTTCACACATTTTCTAGCCCATGCATGAGCATCTTTAAACATGGCTGGCCAATAATAACCTGCCCTCATAATCTTCCATGCTGTGTTTTTGGGGAAAAATGACCCCCTGTAGTTCCATCATGGAACTCATGAAGTACTTTCTCAATCTAGTTATGATCAATACACCTTAGCAAAAAACCATTAAGATCTTTTCTAAACAAAACATTATCAATCATAACATATGAAATGGATTGTAATCTGAAATATCTCCTCTTGGCTCTGTCTAAGCCTGGTGGACATTGACCAGTTTGTAGAAAATGAGTCATATCCTAAACCCAACTTGCTACTAGTGCAGGTGCAACATTCTGATCTTGATCATCAGTAACTAAAATAGATTATGTCTCTTTTTTCTGTTTACTTTTTGATGTCGAAGCTAACTATTCACAAAGTCCCTTACCTCTTACCAACTTTGTAATCTTGATCTCTACATCAAATTCCATGACTTTAGTAATCCATCCAACCCTTTTTTCATTAAGATCCTTACTAAGCAAGAATTCTTTCACGCTTGGATGTGCTACCATTAAGTGAATCTTATTATTGGAAACCAAAGGCTTGAATTTCTTGAGGCTCCTAATGACAGCTAGAACATGTTTCTCTACGAATGCATATTTCTGCTCATAATCAACTAAAACTTGGCTAAAAAATGCAATAGCTTGTTCCAAGCCTTCACTATTTTGTTGAGCCAGCGTTGCTAAAACATAATCAATACTGGAAAATGCATACAAGATAAAATATTTTGTAAAATATGGATTCACCAATGTAGGGGTTGAAGTTAAAGCCTCTTTAATGGCTTCAAAACTATGTTTTGCCTCTTTAGTCCAGCTGAAAACTGCATTTTTCCTCAACATAGTAGTCAAAGGCTATAAAAGGTTCACAACATCAGGAATAAATCTCCTCAAAAAGTTAATTCTACCTAAGAAACTTTGCATCCCTTTCTTGTGATTGGGCAAAGGCAGCTTCAAAATAGCTTTGACTCTCTCAGGGTCAATAGTGATTCCTTGCTTTGACACTTGTTTCCTAACAGCTTACCCTCATGAACAACAAAGATACTTTTCTTGGGATTAAGAGAGATTCCATATTCCCTGCATCTTTCAAACACTTGTTTTAAACACTACAAATGTTCATCAAAATTCTTTGAGAATATGGTGATATCATCTAGATATATCAACACTATTTTATTAATTAATCATTGGAAAGCCATGTCCATAGCCCTTTGAAAAGTGGCTCTAGTGTTGGACATACCGAAAGGAATTCTCTTGTAGGCCATAGTGCCCCATTTTATTGTAAAGGCAGTCTTGTATTGGTCCTTCTCTTTGACCAATACCTAGTTGTAACCAAAGTACCAATCAAGTAGAGAGAATCTCTCTAAACCAACTACTTGGAGGATCTGCTCTATGGAAGGTAAAGGATAATGGTCTTTTAGAGAGGCTCTGTTAAGATCTCTAAAATCTACACATAACCCAATTTCACCATTTTTCTTTCTAAACAGAACCAGATTAGAGACCCAAGAAGTGTGCTTAATTGGAAAAATAATCCCACCCTCAACTAACTTAGTCAATTCCTTAATCATTAAAGGTTCAAGCTTAGGGTTCAAAGGTCTCTGTTTTTGCCTAACGGGCTTAGCATTAGGTTCTAGTTCTATTGTGTGCTGAGCAATTCTAGGATCAAAAACTCTCAAATCAGAATAGTCCCAAGCAAAAATATCCTGAAAATATTGACATAAAGCAATGAAAGTTTGTTTATTTGATTTAGAACAAATTTTTCCAATCTTGAGAAGCTTACCTCTAAAAATCTCCAACTCTTTGTAATGCTCCTCTTTAATCTGAATACTGGTTTTATTCCTTTTCAGCTGATCATCGGTATTGAATATGGATTCTAAAGTAACCAAGCCCCTAGGTAACTTATTTGTTTTCAGCTAGATAATCTGATCTTTGTATTGTTGTTTTAGCTTTTCCTGATTTACAATAGAAAATTGGTCTTCCTCAAGTAAAAAACTCAGAATCTGCTCATCACTTTCAAAGACTTTCCAATTAATGTTGTTATCTAGAATAGATGACCTAACAATTATCTTAACATGTGGTTGTACTTTTTCTTTTTTGATCTCATTAGTAATATCAAATTGTGCACCAATTGCAGCCAATCTGTCTGCATGTTTATTTTGACTCCTAGGTACTAAAATCATATTAAAGGCATTAAATTCCTTGATCATATCCCATTCTCTATGTGTTGGTATGTAGAAAAATGCGATTATTCGCGAGATTGTAATAGGTTTTGCACTGGATAATAAAGGATTGGATGGCTGCGGTTTGGTGGATGTAGCCCAGATTGGGTGAACCACGTTAAATTCTCTGTGTTATGATTTATTCTGTGTATGTTTTAGTTTCTCTATTTATTATTTAAATCTACATTTAATTGTTAGATATCTGACATCTCTAACCCTAACAAGTGGTATCAGAGCGAGTTGTGTTTCAATTATTGTCTGTAGGAAGATCTCACGGTTGAGTGGGAGTCTCACGGTTGAGTGGGAGCAATGGCAGACGAGGGTAAGAAGGTTGAGAAGTTTAATGGGTAGAAATATCAGTTATGGAAGATGCAGATGGAGGACTTTCTCTATCATAAGGATTTATGGCAGCCATTGGAAGGGAAAACCAAGAAACCCGCAACAATGTCATATGAGGACTAGGAGATCTTGGATAGAAAGGCTCTTGGTAGTATTCGCCTATGCCTGGCACAATCAGTGGCGTTCAATATTACAACAACAAAGACAACTCAAGAGTTGATGGAAACCCTAGTGAAGTTATATGAAAAGCCTTCCGCTTCGAAGGTATTTTATGAAGCGCTTATTTAATA
>VDFB02000015.1:526735911-526861185 GCA_007258455.2 Sequoia sempervirens
TTTTGATAATGTTTTTAATATTCTTGTTGCAATCGACTGATCGGGGAAAGGCACCAGCAGTAGAGGAGAGCATCCATAGTGAGGTGAAGTCAATATTTTGTGATGATGACATCGCTTATTCAGCAAACCCTCTTGATACGATAAAGAAGATCCAAAAAAAATGCAATCAAGAAATGGTTAAGTTGATGTTCATAGTGCCTCAAACAAATGAGATAAGAGAGAGGGTTAAAATATTGACTGAGAGATTACAAAACTTCCAAGTAAGTTGTCATGAGGTCTTTAATTATAACATAAGTTCATTCATGGTTTTATATTTTGTACTCTTTTATGTCATGAACTAAAATATGTGTTATTTTTACAGGGTTATTTGCCTCCTCATGATGCTCCTGGCCATGATCAAGGTACTGCAAGTGTTGCCCGAGGAGTAAGGGTTGGTACAAGTGTCCATCCTGATCTTCCTACGCATACATCACATCATTTGACCCCATCATTCATGCCTATATTGTCATCTGAAATGTCGGCAACACATACCATGCAGGCATCCGTTAATGTACCCTCTGGCAGTGAACACATACCAGAACATGCGTCAGGACATGTACCTAGGGATGCAAAGACCACTAGTACTGGTGATGTTTTAGCAGCATTTCCTGGATCTTCCCGTATTACTAGTACGGGAACATTGTCGGTCACACTTGTGGTGATCGAGGATTTTGTTCCCATAAAGTTAGAGAAGGTCCTAGGTACTTTAAAATGTTTTAATTATTATTATATATAATCTAATTAAAATTTACTTATTGATCGCTCTTTTTAGACTATTGATCCCATGATCATTTTGCAAGAAATGATGTTTTTTATAAACATCTAAGTGATATTACATTGGAGCTCTTCAAGCCCACCATACGTACTGGTGGAATGCCCAAAATCAAGATTTAAAAGATGAGCTCATTAACCATTTAGTTGTGTTGTTTGGTGATAAAAGATTCAACCGAACCAAGGTCCTTCAAAAAGCTAGTACCTATCTCAAGTATGCAAGGGACCAATATAGGTCACATTTAGAGAAGAAAAAAAATTACGAGCATCCCCCCATGATTCTGGAGAGGGAGTGGAAGGACCTGGTGTCGGATGGAAAGGAGAAGGCTGAAAAGAAAAAAGAAAAGACACCACTGGGCCAAGGAAGGTATGTGATACTATCAACAATGTAATTATATACTGATTACTCTTTCTTTTTACATAATCTAACGTATTTCAAAACTTTTCATAGGCTTGCCCGACACATCGAAGGCAACAAAGGCAAGACTAGAAAAACACGGGCAACACAAACTTGGCTCTGGTGGTTATATGAAATTAGCTGCACAAATTGTAAGTATCAATAAATGAAATATAGTATCCAAATAATAAATTGAAAACAATTTTGGTTTTATCACACCATAGAAGCAAAATTCATGATCTTATGCAAAATGTAGGGCTCTGAATTCAACAGAGTTTCCACAAAAATTTGACCTGAAGATTGCCTTCCAGCAAGCTATGGAGTTGTGGTTAAATGCCTAAGAGTCTTGACTAGGCAAACACAACCTTCCACTACATCTCGACACATAGGTAAATAAACTCAATAAAGTTTATTTAAAATTGAATACTTGTGCAATCTATTCAATATTAATTTCCACCCATAAAGTAATTACATGCCTATTTGTTTTAAACATTCAAGCAATGATAATACTACACATGACATTGGAATGCGGCCTGGTGAGGGTGGAGCACAACGCGGCAGATGAAGGTCATGGTATGCATCTTGGTACTTTAGAGAATGTAGAGCGTGATCAACATGTTGAGCATGATCAAGCTAGAGAAGATCAGGAACATGATGTGGCCCCATCAGGTAAAGAGGACCACTCTAAAGTTCTTTTAAATATATTTAATTGCAATTGGTGTATTAATTAATGTAACCTTTCGTGTTTCAACTTTAGAGCATGTAGAGTGTGATCAATGTGTTGAGCATGATCATGCTAGAGAAGATCAGGAACATGATGTGGCCCCATCAGGTAAAGAGGACCACTCTCATGTTCTCGTGTTTCGACTGTAGATTAGGATTTAGAGGGTGTTCAGCATGTTGAGCATGAGTCTATAACAAAAGTTCAAGAACATGATGTGAACCCATCAGGTAAAGAGAACCACTCTAATGTTCTTTTAATTAATGAAATACTTGTAACAATAATAATAAAACATATCAATTTAACATTTCTTTCTTATTGCAGCAGACCCCCCTTGCAGCAACATCCACGTCATGAGCAGACGACAAGGTGTACATTAAGATCATGAGTAGAGGGTAGAACAACTAAAGGGGGGACAAATATTGATTTAGAAAATGATACTCCACTTCAACTTTATGTAGCTTGAAAAAATAAACAAAAAAAAAGTGATTGTAATCATATCATGACAACCATATTTTTGATAATATGTAAAAAATGAAAGAATGAATATTATATGTTAATGAATGAATGTTATATGTTATTAATGGATGAATGAATGATTAATGTTATATGATTGGGTATGGGGAATTGAGAGTGATGTGAGGGGGGAAGGGGCCAAATTAGCTTCCGTTGTCACGTGGTTGGCCCTGTTAAGTAGAGAATATTAAACTATTCTCGAAACAAAGAGAAGCTCAATAAGGTAAATCACTTTTCAATATAAGAAATGCATCGTTTGAAGCATCAAACCAATATGCAAAGATGAAAGAAAGTGCTAACTTTTCACTATGGTGACAAAAAAATGATTGTTTATACCATGAATTAGTCATCAGTCTCTGCGATGGTACATTTCAACGAATATTTTTTTTAAAAAAAATTTGCATTGTTTCGTCACAATTTTGACGAAAACCACCGATGAATCACCGAAAAGGCCCGACGAAGTTTCTATAGCTACGACAAAGGCTTCATCGTAACTCCTTACTGATTTTGTCACAATTTCAATGAATTTTTGGTGTTGTTTCGACGCTCCTCCTTGCCCATTTTGTCAAAATAGCGACGAACTTCTGGTGTTGTTTCGACACTACTTCTTGCCCATTTCGTCGAAATGGTGACAAACTTCTGGTGTTGCTTCGATGCTACTCCTTTCCCATTTCATCGAAATGGCGTCAAACTTCTGGTGTTGTTTCAACGCTACTCCTTGCCCATTTTGTCGAAATGGTGACAAACTTTTGGTGTAATTCATCGGTGGATACACAAAGTTTTCGTCGATATTCTGATGAACATCCGAGCCATTTTATGATGACGAAGACCGATGAATCTACACCATTATTTTGACGTTTAATTCGTTGTCGGCCTTGGAACGAAAAAATGCAACGTAAATATTTTCGTCATTTTGTCGCTTTTCCGACAAAGATTTGTCAAGCGACTGACGAATGCCCGTCAGAAAATGGTGTCAAATTCAGTAGTGAGGAATAGAAAAGTTCGGACAGGAATGTAATGTGAGTCCCAGATCTTTGATAACACCCACAGTGTTAACTGATGTACCATCTAGCTAAAGCACTCCCTTCTCAAGGGGCTAGTATTTCAATCCTAACTGGTCTGCAATCTTCTTTGGCATGACTGAACTACTAGCTCCATTGTCAACCATGCAGTTATGAACTAATTTATCTCCCACAATTAATGTCACATAGAAAGGAGGAGGCTGAATGCCCTTTTCAGACTCCTTTCCTAGCTATTTATTTTGTTGCACATCATTAGCCTTTTGTTCATTTGTGAAAATAGCCTTAACTGAATCAACTGAAGGTTCATTAGTTGTTGCCTTTTCAATTAAGGTAGACTGTAACAACTCCTTTTGACCCGAGATTACCAAAGAATCCCACATAGACATTGTGATGTTCATTTTTTTCATATTGTCAACAATATTAAAAGGGATTGCAAAATTTATCTTATGCTTTACTCTTGCAACATCAGGCTCAGTTTGCAAGTGAGGTTGCTCTCTAGTAGCTATTTGTGGATTCCTCTGCAAAATGTGAGGCACTTGTGATGTAGATGATTCTGGAGCTATTGCTTTTCCTTTATCATCTGTTTGCTCAAGTTCAAAGGATCTTTTCTTTGATCTTGTGTTTACAGCAACTGGGGAAACACTTATATTTATTCCACAAAACTCTTCTCCTTGCTAGTTTAGAAGAGTGGCTTCATTGGTAGATTAGTCTTGCTACTGTAAGGATCCATCGTTAGGTGGGTTTTGTTGTGAATTTGAAACATTCTGTACCATTAAGGCCTGATTAATGATTCCATTTGAGCAAGTGGCCTGATTATGAAGTTGGTTGCAAGGATAACACCATTCATAATCTGCAACCAAGTTATTTTGAACAAGGACAATATCCTTGGCTGCACTAAGAGGAGCAGGATTATATACTTGAAATGGCCTTGAGTTAATATTTTGTCTTGGACCCTGATAATTTCCTTGGTAAGGTTGTCTATTACCCTGATATTGCTGATTTATAATTTTATTTTTTTGGTTGATAAGGCATATTATATGAGTATTGTTTCTCCATATTCACCAGTTTATTGCCAAAAGTCTGCAATAAATTCTTAATCTCCTAAAGCTCTTGAGATGAACTTGAAGTGGCACTTTCTTGACTTGAAACAGTTGTAACAATAGTTGATGACACTGGAACAGATGGCAGGGGTGTAAAAGGTGGTACTTGAAGTGGCAGACTAGGCTGTATCTGAGGAAAAATTGGCATTAGTGGCCTAGGGGCGATCTTACCTACCTGAATCAAACAATTTTCTTCCCTTATTGCTACTTCATAAGCATCTGGTAGAAATACCCCTCCCATTGATTGTGTCATTACTACTATCTCACTATTTATGGCTTTCAAATAATACAAAAAGGCATGTTCAAGAGAAGGCCTCACAATAGCTGGAATTCTATTCCAAATTTTTTGAAATCTAAATTTACAATCTGACATCTGCTCCTGAGGAGCTCTTTTTATAGTTGTTAACTGTTCAACTAATGACAAATGATCAGATTTGTCTTGAAATTGCTTATGCAGCTTGTCCCCTAATTCATCCCAAGTTGCAATTGACCCAACTTGCAGACCTCTAAACCATTGTAATGCTTTTCCCTTAAAGAAGGTTGCAATCAATCTGACAACTACATTCTCTTGAGTTATATGATGAACCCCACAAAGAGATGCTACATCTTTGATGTGTTCAATAGGAGTAGTTTGATCCTCTCTTGTGAAAAAAGGTAAACTCTTCAAGGCTGCTACAAGAATATCATCATGTTGGGCCAGATTCAATGGACTACCTCTGTTGAATGGCATAAAGGGATAATTTCTAGCCATTTGCACAGCTTGAGGCTGATTGACCTGAGTTGAAAAAGCAGGAATAGAGGTTGTAACAACAACTGAACTATTTTTTAAAGTTGGTTTGAAATTTGGTGGGGTTGATTGAACCCTCTTTGAAATGGACACTCTCTTAACATACCTACTCTGCCTTCTAGGTGGAGATAACTGCAGGTATTCAAAGGTTTTTGAACTTCTAGTCTGAATTTTTTTCATGTAAGGCTTCACAGTACCGGTTTTAAGTTCTTCCCACAATGAAAGTCACCAAATATGCAAAAAAATTCCTCTCAAAGGCCTGACAATGCTAACATCATATCAAAACCAACAATATCTTATGCTCTTTTCTGAACTATCTGATTTGACAGTCCCACCCGGTGTGCCAAAAACTGTTAGCTCAAATGATTTGCACTTAGGCTGAGATTAAGTACAACCAATCATGAGTAACATGGGAAATTTTCTAGGGCTGCAGGTGACCCTATAATAGAAAAGTACCTCCAGAAAAGATGGCTCTTATTGATTTTACCTAAAACTACTTGTCTTTTGAGGAAAAAAGGTAAGAAGAATGCAAATACTGGAAATGAAATTGAAACTTTAAAACTATGGTGAAATATCCAAACTAACTAATGGCATGCAAACTTGATTCTATTACACTTTGAGTTAATAACTTGATAGAGAAAAACTACACAACTCATCTTTGTATATCAGTTACAAAAGTGATTTATAAGAAGGCACTTATACTAGATTCTAGAAAGAAAAGAACAAATTTCATAACTTGAACCTTTGTATTGCTTACACAACTCATAACCTCTGTAAATGGATATTCTCTTGCAAAGAAAGGTACTTTTGAAGATACAAAAATATAGGGAAAAGCACAAATTTCACAAGTATACTGATCAATTTCGAAGGTATGTACACTAACAAGCAAGTGATGAGAAAGTAAACTGAATCAATACTATCAATTTCTCAAGGTACTCATAGTTTGCATGACTGTATGAATAAAGTTGAAATCGGATGATAAAACAATGTACAAAAACCTATATATTAAAAACTGAACTCAAATGAGGTACAATGAGCCAATATAATTCACCACCCAAGTGGTTGCACCAAAGTAGGAGCTAATAACCACCTTAGGTCGGATGCCCTAGAAAAGCCTAGAAAAAAGGCTCTAGATTCCTCACAAAACTCTCTCCAATTGGTGAGAAGGAATGATTTTGACCATAGCAAACAATTAAAACTGCCAAAAAGGTGCAATAATGGCCCTAGAAACATGGAAAGATGTTTCCAAACTGAAAAAACATCTCCAATATTCTCTCCATTTATTTCTCTCCCCCTCTATTTGCATTTAAGGATAACAAAATAACTTTAGAGGCTTATAAAGGCACCTCAAAGTTATCTGTTTTACAATAAAATCAATGCAAAGAAAAGATTATAAAAACATTCTTCAAAGCACGTGCATGGAGCTGAGGTGGCACAAACTAAAAAATGAAGTGGACTCCATATGACATCTTCCTATTGCATCATTGAGAATTTAGCAATTATTTGAAACAAGGTAGAAAAGGGGAATTAAGACATAAAATGTCTAAGTCAAAGACATATGACTTCGACCCCAGCATAATTCATGTTTCAATTTTTTTTTAAAAGAAATGAAATAAAATTCCATCGAAGACACAAAAAAAGGGGTCAAACCCTAATTATTAAAAGAGATAAAATGATGGGAAAACTATCATTTTGGCATTGCATACTTTTTGGGAGCATAATGCAACTGCTAGGGTTTGACTGAAAAACTATGGAGAATCACTTCTCTCAGATATTACAGTGGCATTCCTTCTTGAAAAAAACTGACAAATGATGTCCTCCTTGGGTAAGTGCTTGAAAGAAATTTCTCAAATAAAGTTTCCCTATTCATTCTGAGTTCATAGGTCACAGCCATTAGCATTTTACTTACCCATTTAATTTTTCATTGTTGGCCACCATGACAGTTTGAAGATACACTATCAAAATCTTGAAAAGATGAGATCTGACTTCAAGGAGACAAGGTCATTCATGGGTCTGCTCTGATTATCTAGATGTATGCATTATACTATGCATTTATTTCCTTCTTGTTTTATGAGTAGAAATAACACTTTCTTTGCACCCAGATATGGCAAAGTCATGCAGCCTTTTAGCTTTTCTGGGTCTTCCATGTAGCTTTCATGCTGTTGTTTTTATCACCATGAGTACACAATTTTATTATCATTCTCATGGGCTTCACCTTCAAAGCAGTGACTTGATCACTTTATGGCCATAACTATGCCTACCATAAGACCCTATTTCGACGCTGAGGGTTTTCTTTTATTCCCTCCATTGTGGCCATAAGCATCATAATTTTCACTTTCGAAATCTTTGTTTCTAGTATGCAATTTTATCATAAGACATTGACACTTGTTTTGATTAAAAATTCCCCATTATCTCTTATGCACCTCTTTGTAAATATATGAAGATTGTCACTGTATGTAAAGGTTTCTTGATGAAGTTTAGCTTTGGATGTACTTTTGTATCTTGTTGTAGATTTAATGGCCATGGGGTAAGGTTTGTGAAATCCCTAGACGATTTCACTAGCAGATTCGAAGCAAGCAGTAGCATTCTGTGTTTGTCTTGGCCTAGGGTTTAGAAAACTGTAGCCTTCTTAGAAATTCTTTAATGGGTAACCCTCTTTAAAGTCCTTGGTTACATCAAAGTTGAGGTCGTGGAACCCTAACTGACTTTCAATCATTTCTGTGAGACACAAGTACTGTAATTTTTCCCTTATCAAAGTAAAGGAAATATGCAATACCTTTATCTCTAGCCAGCTGTATTGTGTTAATGCTCTCTTTTATCTCTGCTGCCATGAGTTCTGGGTTGAGACCAAGTCTTATAGAAATTATGGTTGTCTTTATACTTTGGAAACTCAAAACCACTTCATACAGGCACGATTCAAAGATCCTATGCATTTTCCTTCTTTTCTAAGCATTATTCCTTAAAATTCTCTCTTAAATCTTTCGAGGAGTTTAATGGCCATTGTCCAAAGGCTGTGGGTTTCATTATTTGCTTATGGCTTTCTATCACAGGTAAAATCCTCCTTTCTTTCTGGCTGTAACGATCATTTAAAAATAACACCATCAGCTTTCTGTCATCTCTTGATAACTTATAGGTTGTTTCTTTCTTCTTGAATCTAACACTTTTCTCTTCTATAAAAATTACTACCTCCTCATTGATGTTGAGTTAGAATTTGCAGACAATGATCACTGTATATGTACTGATTTCTGCACTTTAGCTACACAAGCACTACATCTCACACACTTGGACTGCTTTTGGTATAAGTGATTGCTCCATTTGAAGTATTCCCAGTATTCAATGAACAATGCATTTTCCATGGTATCTATAATGAAATTCATTCCACTAGCACTGTGCATAATTTAATGCTGGGATAATAGTTTATGTTCTATTCACTTTCATTATTTAGTTTAAAGCTGACTGGAGGAAAATGCCTTTAGTCCATTGTTACCCAAAAGCTGTCACTCTATATCAAAACAAAACTGTCCCTTGCTCATGTGCGCTTATTCTATTCTAGCTTTATGATTTGCACATTTATTGCACTTCATATAGCTTGTACACCTGGGCTATCTTCTTATCCAAGATTGTTTTTCAAGCATTAATAGTCCTTATCAAACAATCTGCTTCCCTGTTTTGTATTTGGGAATTTATTATACCATATTTTTTTTTACTTTGCAGTTGTCAAAATCTTCACTTTCTGAAATTTATATATAACCCTCCTTGAGACTACTTCTCATGTCTTGAATGTCAATCATATTCATTGCCCAGTTTCATTACTTTGTTCTGCAATGATTATGGAATCTGATATTTTCCCCTTTAAACTGTGATCTCTTATGATGGATGCCTTCTATGATTTAAGTTTTCCTATGAGTATCAATTCTCAAGAAAACTCTGTTGTGCCATGACTGTCATTTGAAGGCTGAAAATATGAATTACCATTTATGATCAGATCTCTACTATGAATTATCCTTTAAGGACTGTCTCTTATGACATTGTGTAAGTGTCATTTGATGAAATCACATCAGCATCACTTAACATACAAGTGACTGTACCTTTCATAAAAAAAAGCATGGCTCTTATAACATATGCACATATGAATGTTGCATCCACATGGAATAAATTGCTTTGATACAAAGACTTGCATATTCTTTTATGATTTTCTTAAATAAGTACATGTCACTTATGATAGTGACAAACGTTCCACTGTCACAAATGATGTGAACTCACTTGAGTAAGTCATAAAAAGATGAATTGTTTAGTGAGTATCTTTCAATGCCTCTTTAAAGTTCGAAAAGGTAGCACGCCAAGCTCAACCCTTGTGGGAGCCACTTTTTCCCATGTGCTGAAACTTGATGAAATAGTAACATTGTCTTTCCTGTATTTGTACATGAAACAAACAGTTAGAAAACATATGCATATGCCTGAAGGCTTGATGATTTATTTTCTCTCTTTTCTCTGAACATGAGCAGCTTATAGCTTATAGCTTATCTGATGCATGTAAAGGACTGTCTATACATTGATGGATGAATGTGTATGTAGTGTCAGAGACCGTCATTGTTTAGATCTTTGCTCTAACCCATTGCAATTCTTTCAGATGCAAGACATGGAAACTGGGAGCTGCAGAGGACGCAAGACAAGCAATTTGGAGTTGAGGATCATGCAGGGCAACAGACTTAGACCAGTCATCAGGCAATGACTAGCCTCTTCCCCTATTTATGCATCTTTTTTATTCTTTCAGTCCATTTGTGTATATATTGCACTTTATTCCCATTGGAGAAGCTATATCTCACGGCTTGTGTGAGATAGATTTGAACTCTCGAATCAATAATTTTTTTCTTTTTCAGTAATGTTTGTGTAAATCTTTTCAATATTGTATACATCTGTATAAATGCAACAATCTATTACTGAAAATAAAAGCTTCTTGATTCTTATGTTTATACACCTAAATGCAATATAGGGAAGACTAATATGAAATGCATCTCATTTTGAATTTGCAAACACTTAAACTCACTCAACTTGACCTAAAATAAAAATGAGTAACAGTAACCTTGCTTAAATATATGCATGGTGGTGAAGGTAGTCAAGTTTAACACAATGGTTGACTTACCCTTCAATGATGGAACACTTGTTAACTCACATGACAAGTGTTCTAGTGAGTGGCAAGTAACCATGCAAGAGGTGTCTCACAAAGTGAGGACACTTGTCTCAACCACATGAGGTGAAACAAAACTATAGAATAGCCTAAGTAAAATTAGGAAAATGTGAATAGGTCAAACTAGAAAGTGATGAAAACTTAACTAGTTATCTAATGATACTATTTGCACCAACACCCCCCCTTAAGTGCTACTTAGGGAGTAATGTATGCATGATGATGAGTCTTGGCTACTAGGCCATGTTAGGTACTCATTTACAAATTTCTCATAAAGTGGAGAAAAAAAGAAAAACACTATAGAAAATAGAAACCCCTCTCCAAAAGAGATATTATACAATGAAGAAAGACTATGTATCCCTCTCATAAGATGATTATGACTTCTTTGAATTCTAGTCAAATGCACTCCATGTGAATACTGATGTAGAATAGATACCAAAGAAGTGATATGAAGTCATTCTATAAAGAATTTTTAGATGCTCTCGGTGAAGTGCCTTTGAATTTTGATGTTAGAAGTAATGTTCTACCAGAAAGAATCTCTTGATGCTCTCAATTAAGTGTCTCTAGAATCTCATGTAGTAGATGATGATGGGTGATTTGTTCATCTTTTCAAACATTCTTTTAAGTCATTTCCACATTCTTTGAGTGTCAAACTTAGAATCACAAAATAAATGTAAAGTGCTCAAGGTATGATGACAATGACATCCCCCCTTGATTATTTTGATCCCCTAAATTAGCACTTTATATGTATTATTGTATATAACAATTTCAATGTAACAAATAATGACACTTTATAATTGAGTGCGATATCATTTCTAATGAAATAATCAGATGATATTCACTTTCACAAAAGCATTACTTGTTTTGAGTACCTAATCAAAAGATATAATAATCATATGTGTCTAATTTTGCGCTTAGAAACTTTAAGTTGTCCTTTTAAATGAGATAAAATATGTGTCTAATTACTATTAAGGGTAATCTTTACGTTGAAAGAATACTAAAAGTTAACCAAAAATATTAACTATTACAATAAACTCAATACAAAGACACTAAAGTGTTGAAAGGAAGAAATGTTCCAAGGTGCCACATAATAGCTCGAGGCGGCATCATTGGAAGGCATCTTATACAACTTAATTGCTTGATAAGTAAGGTATTTTCCATAGTGTGTCAAATTGTGACATTGCTATCATGATTCAATCGTGCAGTTGTACGAGTCGAACTCATTGACCCATGCTTCATGAATGTGCAGTTGTACGACTCAAACTCATTGACCCATGCTTCATGAATTTGACTCGTAAAACTACACGGTTGAATGTTTGACTCATAAAACTACATGCTTGAGACCTGATAGCAATGTCACAACTTAATTGCTACTATATTACAAGCCACGTGTGTACTATTGTAGCCAATTTGGAGGAGATTTGACCTGTTCTTGGGCCGCGCTGTCAATAGCGGCGCTGTGAGAGTCGTGAGTGGGCTGAGTGAAACTGCCTAGATGATTATGGCCACCATGTAGAGAGCCGTTGGAAGATTTCCGTGATCTTGCACAAGATGATGAAAAGCCTTGGTGCTGCGTGTGGAGGGATATCATCTATGGTGCGATGAATATGAGCTTGCAAAGTCCACGTTAACATCAAACAACCTGATTAATGTTTTAGGCTACGTGAGAAAGATGTTGTGTCATGGGTGCTTGGGATATGGAAGATCGAGCCTTGAAAAGGCTTCAAACAAAAAATTGCAGTGCACAAATGAGAAGGTGTACATCTTCACAACCCATGTCCACCACTCTAGCATGAACAAATATCTCTTGCAAGATAAAAGTCGCAGGTCTGTGCACCTCTATGCAATAAATTTAATGGTCTTCACCCCATTTTGGAAGTCCTGAAACAAAGAGTTTGAGGTTTCTATTCATTCATCGGTTGCAACAATGAATGCAACATGTAAAACAAGAGCTGTGCGGCAGCTGCAGTCCCTGCCTATAGAATTATTGGATGTTCATGATTTATTGGCAGAGTACTGACAAAGCACACTCAGAGGGCGTGGATGGTTAAGCTGCATCTGAAGATGAAAACAATTTCAAGATTCAATCCCCACTACTAAACAAGATCATCAAGCACTCACTGTGGCTCTGTACTAATTAGAGTTAACAGAAATGAATCACATTTAGGGGGAAGGAGATCAAGTTGCAGACCGGTTTTATTCCTTTGGAAAGGCGATGAACATAATCACACTGTATGCAGTTCTAAGATGAGCAAGCAGTGATGTCAAAATGATGCTTTGGACAATTAACGATTTGAACCTGCAAAATGTTAAAAGAATTCTAAAGAGACCATCATCATAGAATTGGACTGCCATTGTAGCACTTGGTCTAAAATGGGCACATAATAAACAGCCCCTACGTTATTGTTATTTAATGTAAACATCCAAGCTTTGCGCATAATAAGACTATGAAAAATCAAAATGGGGTTACCCCTGGCATTGTTAATGCTTCTGCAGAGCTCAGAAGCTGAGTTGTTGCAGGTCTTTTTAATATGGCTTTACGCCTGCCATTTCCTTTTCTTCCAACCCGATCTGTGTTCCTTATCCGCCTAGGGTTGACATCCATGTTTCTATGCTGAAGTCTTGGAGAAAAGGGCAAATGAATTCACCATTTTTCTTGCGCAGAGGGCAGGGGAATTGTAAACAAAAAGGGAATAGCTTATTACAATAATCTCATCGATGAGCTTCTGAACAACGGTATGGGTGTCGGAGAAACAGTCTGAAGATGATCTTTATAAATACATAAAAAATGTGCAATGCCAATGCCATGGTTCTAAAATCACAAGGGTGAAATTTCAGGTATAGAGCCATTAGTGACAATATTCCATTGGGACCTTCCACAGATTCTTCAGGACGAGTATGGAGGTTTCCTAAGTGAAAAGATTGCGTAAGATATTTGGAAACTTAATATCAAATCCATGTTGGGAAGATTGCTTTTGCATGTTGTCTGGTTTTAAACCAAACTGTGGAATAGAAAGTTTGGGAATGGAGGCACCAATTTCAGATAGGATACTGCATATATAAATATAGGTGCCAATAAACATAGTTTGGGAATGGAGGCACCAATTTCAGATACGAAACTGCATATATAAATATAGGCGCCAATAAACATAAAGCTTAACTAAGAGATGTGGATACTGGCATAGTCTAATGTCCCTGTGAGTGAGTTCATGGTAAATTATATAGTGTAGTTATGGAAGATCAAGTCTGAAGAGATTGTATTTGATATAGTGTAGTTATGGAATACCAAATATGATGAGATAATTTTTGATGATTCCATAATGGATTTCAAATTGGGATAGGCCTTATATAATAGAGAGCAGCAGCATATGCATTAGTGATCCCAAGCTTTCCAGTTACATTTATCAGTGCACGTCGTTGAAGATATTCCTTGAAAAGATAATATGTTTGCTTTGGGTTTTCTCTTGAAAATGGACATAGGTTTCATTCCACCTCTGCACACATTAAATAGACAGTATCAATAGACACTATCTACTAGTTGCATTCTAAAAATTAAATCAATATTTTATTGTTTCTAGCCTCTTGGGAACAAAAATTATAGTCTAAATTTCACATAGACTGAAATGCCTTAATTATCCCAAGTTCCATCTGATCTGTCACTTGTATTGCTTAATGAATTGGATAATTTGTCATTATCAATTCAGGAATTAACACTGGGATCCCTGAGATCAAAATCACTTCAGTTGCTTTCTTCTCTTGGGATCCTATCATGGCACAAAGAAATGTTTTTACTCGAGAATCTAGATGAAAATAATACAACCATCTTTCAAATCATGAATCAGTCTCTGCCTTTAGAGGCAGGGGCTAATGAATCCACTACCAACAAATGCTAGATAGACAAAACCTGCACCCTACGAAAGGTATTCACAATGAAACCCATAAAGTCATGCGGATATAGGAATAACAAGTCAGGCATGTGTGGGAAGAATAAAGTGAGACCTCTATGATAAGGCATAAAAAAAACCTTCCCACGGCCTGCAAAATAAATACCACTCTACATGAAAAATGTAACAAGTATATGGTGAATCGATTAAAAAAAGGCAAATAAAAAAAACTTCCTCTCAGCACAAAACCTCATGCCACAACAGAAATCTCAATTGAAACAGTTAAAAAATCCTACAGAATGGTAAAATGTGACCATGTAAAGGAAAAACATGGCCTACAAACTACTCCAATTTGCGTGAGATCAATTGGTAGATCCCTCTACACAATGAATCACATTAATTCAAAGCTCATACCCAAATGGGGATCAATATTACATATAAATAAAATTGCATGGAATTCTAGATTAGGATAGATGCAAGATTTTGGGAATGGTTTTGTTAGCATATCTCTGATACCATGTTAAATGATTTCCAAAATCATAAAGCAATAATCAAAACTTTCACAAAAAAACTTGCACACTAATAAGCCTAATTTACATTATCAAGAGATTGATACAAGAGCTGATTAAAGTGTACAATGTAACATTTCTTATATAGAAAAGGTGGTGATGCTAGTCAATTCAAACACAATGACTAACTAACCCTTCAATGATGGAATACTTGTTAACTCACATGACAAGTGTTCTACTGAGTTACAAATGACCATGCAAGAGGTATCTCACAAAGTGAGGTCAATTGTCTCAACCACATGAGGTGAGACAAAAATATAGAATAGCTTAAGTAAAATTAAGAAAATGTGAATAGGTCAAACTAGAAAGTGATGACAACTTAACTAGTTATCTAATGACACTATTTACACCAATAAAAGATAATTAGGGCTGATTAAAATTGGGGCTTCAAAGATGGACTATTTGATTTGTGTGAAACCTAATTTGTCTTAATTACTTCATTCAATATTTGAATCCTTCTTTCATCATGGCATTCAAGGGCTTAATGATTTATGCTTAATGATTTTCGTAAAGAACGATCTCATCTCTTTCTTATTGCCAAGAATCGAGAGATGTAGAATTGCTTCAACGCTTTTTGGATCAATGGAGATCCCTCTTTTAGAAATCACATGTCCTAGTAGCTTTCCTTCAATGAACCCAAAAATGCACTTCTTACAATTCAAGGATATACCATACCTTCTACATCTTTCCAATACTTTCCAAAGATCTACAAGATGCTCTCTCTTATCTTTGGAGAAGACAGTGAGGTAATCCATGTAGACTATAATGCATTTTTTGATCAAATATTTGAATGCTATATCTATTAATTGCTAGAATGTCACACCTACATTTATTAGCCCAAAATGAATTCTCTTGTATGTGAAGGTCTTGCTTAGTGGTGAAGGCAGTTTTCATCCTATATTCATGTTTAACTAGTACTTGATTGTATCCCAACTATTTGTCCAAAAATGACATCATTTGAGAACCATTTACAATTTGAAGCACTTCATATAGCACGATGATAGTGGATAATAATCCTTTTTAGATGCTTTGTTCAATTTCTTGAATTCAACGCACAACCTAGTTTCACCATTATTCTTTCTAATTGGGATAAAATTAGCTACCTAGGTTGAGTGTTTGACGAGAAAGATGAATTTGGAAGTCAACAATTTTTGGAATTCTTTGAAAATTAAGGATTCAATGAGGGCATTGACTAGTCATTGCTTCTTCCTGAAAGATTTCACATTTGATTTGAGGGGAATAGTATGCATGATGATTGAAGTATCAAATACTTTGAGATTTTCATATCCCTGAGCAATTACATCAATGTATTCCTTTAAAACCTTAATTATATCCCCTTTTTCAAAACATTTTTTTTGCGATGAAGATATTTTTCTCAATGTCTATATTTCGTAGATTAAAATTTTTATATTTTAGCCCTTCTTGATTGGAAGGTATCTTTTGTATTTCTCTAGGATCATAATCAAATATCCTCTTCAATGATACCATACCTTTTGGAATATTGTTAATCTTCATATTGATAATTCATTATTCCTCTTTCTCAAAGGTGTTCCTTTCTTACTCATCGATGATCGGGCCTTTGAACATTCCAACATTAGCAATAAACTCAAGCATATTGTCTTGATCCCAAAACACCTAGAAATATCTAATGTTATCAAGAACTGCTAGTGTGGGAACTAGTTCTACCAAAAAACTTCTCAACCTAGAATAAGTCATCAAATCTAAAGTTTTCTCTACCACAACCAATGCATTCAATATGTGATTTCTTTTCTTTGGGATAAATTTGATTTCAAGTTCTTTAAAATCTTCAATCAAGCTCCATACCCTATTTTGGTATGCAACCAGTCTTTTATCATGACAAGTGTATTGACTCCTCACTTGTTTGACAACCAATTCCGAGTCACCTTGTAATTTCAAGCAAGTCACTCCTTTTTTGTGTGAAAATATCAACCCTCTTATCAAAGCCTCATATTTGTTACATTATTTGTGCAACCAAATTACAATCTATAAGAGGCTAAGTAGGCCTTTAATTTTGGGTTGATTAACTCCATTCCAACCCCGCTTCCTTATTTTGACCTTGATCCATCAAATCTAAGGGTCCAAATCTGAGATTCTTTTGGGTCATTAGTCTTGTTATTTTTTTCAATATAAAATGCATGTGTGTTTGACACATCTTGTGATAAATTCACCTCATCTTCTAAAGAATCAATTATGGTAAATGCTTCCTTTCCTTGGTCACTTTTTCCACCAACTTTATCTCTTCAACCTAAACCGTTAGGTCTTCAAAATTCATTTGTTAAGGTTAACCTATGGATTTTCTTCTAATATTTGTGAAGTTAGAAGTATATTTTGTAATAAATTTAAATCTCCTAATTCAATTGAATAGTCCATAGAATTGTCAAGGGAGATTGAAAATTCTTCTTTCCCAATATGGTAATATGTGTCATTAAGATTTTTTATCACTATTGTATAACTTGATCTTGGGTTTGAAATAGCCAAATTGATATCATGAATAAATTTAAGGCACGATGAACATGAGAGCTCTACGTGGTTCTAGTGATGTATTCTACACACTAGTTTTGGAAGAGAAAATCGAAAAGGCTTACACCATCTCCCAATAGCGCTCTATATATAGCTAGCCTTTAGGAAAATTGATTGCCATCAAATTCAACATAATATTTTAATTTATCTATTTGATCACTAGCTTGATTATTTTGAAATACAAAAGTTGTTAAAATATCTTTTATTATGTAGACTCCATGTTTGATTTTAGCATAGGAATTTTCATTAGGATTTATTCAATTATCATATTTTTTAGGCAGGGCTCATTATTTACCCTTATTTGGTTGTGATTTCCTTTCCACGGTAGCCACAAGAGTGAAAGAGTCTGTAGCAAAATATTTGTTCAATATTTTAGACTAGTCCCTACTTAATAACACTCCATATACCTTGGGAATGTCTAGTACTTAAATATCAATATGTTGTCAGATAATGGGTTAGTAAATAGCTAGAAATTTTACATCTTTTAGCTCACCAATCACATTTACTTCTATTTTATCCAATTGAATTACCTTCTAGGTTCTATTATGGGTCATCCCTAATTTCTTGTAGATCAAATAAGGCATAATATTTCTAGAGGAACCCGAGTCCACCAAACATTTGTGTAGATTATTTTCAAATATCCTAATGTTATATAGTAAAGGAGGAAAGTCTAATTTCCCTCAATACATCATGGCATAAGCATAAGTGGTGGTATAAGCATTAGTGGTGGATACCATTTTGGTTTTATCTTTTTATTTTTCTTGTTTATCTATAAATTCTATTAAGTCTTCTCTATGATTAGGACAATTTTGAAAAACATCAAAGATGGGCATATTAGACTTGGTCTTCTTTAAATGTTCTATTATATTATATCCAATCTTAGTTTTGGGGGCTATACTAGTAAGTATTGTTGGATTTGTTTTCAACTGACCATCTGAAGGCCACTTTAGTTGTTGTGGGTTGATATTAGCTTTAGGATCTATAGGGGTTGGTGCATTTCTAAGTGGTATGGAAGTTGTAAAAGGACCTTTGTTATTAAGTATTCTCACTTGAAATAATTACCTTTACTTGTTTGGAAGGCTTGAGCATCATACATTTCTACTTTAAGTTCATTTTCATCCTAAAATGGGAATACATAAGTGTCCATAACCATATCCATGTTGATATTACTTGCATTATCATTAGGGATATTGTGATATTCTTGTGACTCATCTTGGGATATCCTAGTCATCTTTTCCATTTGTGGGTAGCTTAAATTAGAATTTGCATTTGTATCATGTAATATGTGCCAGTTAGTCATAAGGTTGAGTTCTACCATATTGACTGTATTAGAAGATACTTTATTGTTTTTATGTTGATTAATAACACCACCATTATTGGGCCTTGTGTCCCATTGTCTATTAAAAGGTCTCTTCTATTTTTATTCACAAAATTCCTTTGATTTTTAGTAGAATTATTACCTTGATTCTGAAGAGGGTTGATCCTAAACTATGTTAATTTGTTTTTTACTTGAGACAATGTCTTCTTCAAATATTCTATTTCAAATGTCAAGTGGGTTGTATGCTAAGAAGAAGTATTTATGTTTTATTGATTTGTTTGGCCAATTTTTTGCACATCAAGTTGGCTTGGGATGCTTTTTTTGTTACTTGTTTCTCAAAAAGTGAATTCCCATTGGTCATGGTAGATACTTAAGGATTTTATTGAAATTTATTAGGCCAAGATATCATTTTTTAGACAAACTTGATTAAGGGGTTGAGGCATGCCAAGGATAGTACCAAACATTCTAAGTATTGGACTCAATAATGTTGTATTGTTAATTAGAGCATTGTTCATAGCAAGCAATTGATTATGCGTTCCTAGGTATACCAATGATTGTAGAGTTCCTCATTTTCCTCTAGGAGTTGGATTTTTTTTTTAATTGTATTACTAAATTATATACATTGGCTGGGGTATCCATTTGATTTGGAGCTTGTGTTATCCTCAAGAATAAAGTATTTAATGGATCTATAGCTTTTAGATATATTTGTATAGAAAAATCTTCCTTAATGATGTAAGGTGGCTACAACCTTTTGTAAAGTCTCTAGAACATTGTATTAAACAATGTCAAAGGTTCATTTGGCTCTTTCCTACATCTATAAAATTGATGATACAGGATAGTTTAGTCAACATATACTTTGAACTAGTTAATAAAAGTACTCCCTAGATCATCCAAACTATTTATAGAATGAGATGGTGAACATAAACACCAATTATAAGCTACATCTACCAACAAATAAATGAATAACCTACATATTATATCTTGATGTGTTATTTGGGCCTTGATAGCAACATATTTAAAAGCCTAGATATGTTATTTTTCACTCCTAGTCTCTCCATAAATATACTTAAGGAGGTATCTCTTAGAAATTTTAGGAATGTCATGAAAACACCCTGGGATAACACCCAAGGGTGAATGATCCCTTCTAGAAAATTCCATTGATGGAGGTGGTACAAGTGGTGTGGTAGGGATAACTAGTGTTGAGGTAGTGGATTGTTTTGGTTTTCTTCCTCTAACACTCCTTGGTTTGGTGGGAAATCCTAAATCAATTTTTTTTTCTATGTTTGGTGTGGATCTAAGCACTCTTTCAAATATTTCTAAAGAGAAAGAGCTAATATGTTCTAGTTTGAGCTACTTTGTAGGACCCTCCTTCTAGCACCATTTCTATTGATGGAAAAAATGACACATGCAACACAACCAAGGTGGAGTCCACCTTACCTCTCCTAAAAAACATGTTCAATATCTCATTTTGATTTAGTCCTTGGAAATCAAATGGGCTCACCATTCCATATAAGTTACCCACATCCTTTACCTATCCATTTTTCATTGCACTAGTCCATTCATCTAGCCATAATGTTCCATGCCTTACTAGACACTAGGGGCAAGTGAATGCATCTTGCTTGGAAATAAATCTTTACATATTTCTTTTACCTTAATGGGTGATCTTGACATCTTCTATAAATTCATATATTCCAAAAATCCAAAAAAAATCAAAACATTCAAACAAATCCAAAAATATAAATTAAAACATTCCAAAAATCTAAAAAATCAAAACATTCCAAAAATTCAAAAAAATTAAAACATTTCAAAAATCCAAATATTCCTTGAGAACTCCAAAAAAATAAAAGTGTCAAAAACTCTAAAAACAGAGTTTGTGTCAGTCCAAGTGGTTGAACTGCATTGCCTCTGCGACTTCACATAGGCAAGGCCATCATTGATGAGCCCCTGAGGCTTAGGTCAGTTCTTTAGGTTTTCTCATAATAAGGTCATCAGTCCATCCATACCCACATTTCATAATAAACTATCCATGGTCAAGGTCAGTCGAACTACGTTGTCTCTGCACTTTACGTAGGAAAGGAAATCTTTGATGAACCCCTGAGGCATTAGGTTAGTCCCTTAGTGTTTGTCGTAATAAGGTCTCCATCCATCACAACCATTCATCTCATAAAAAACTATCCCTTGTTAAGGTTGACACTTTGAGCAGACATAAATAACAAATAATCAAATAGAGAACTAGGCTCACCAAATCTTGAAATAAAAAACCAACTATCCAACCAATCTCCAATCATAATTGATTAATTTCCTAATCACAAGTACCTATCAGCTATCAACTAGTCTTATATAGAATGTTGCATCATCAAAACTAGATCTTAGGTCTTATATGTCATGCTTCATTTTTGAAACCATAATTTATCCATTAGCTATCAACTGTCTTATATAGGTTGTTGCACCCTTGAAAGCATACTTGACATCTTATACAAGTTGTATCCTTCTTGAAACCAAACACAATCTTATCAACGGTCTTATACAAGATGTTGCATCGTCAAAACTAGATCCTAGGTCTTATACGACATGCTTCATTTCCTAAAACCAAACCTTATCCAAACCCAATCATACAAACACTCATCATTGGTAAGAAGATCTAAATAGCTATTGACTATGTTGGTCCAATTTTTCTTATCTTTTTATCTAGTTTATCTTTGGTCATGTTACTATGTGCCTCAAGGAAGTCCATAAGTGATGAGAGGAGCGATGATGGATCATGATCTTTTTCTCTTTGATTTATGTTTGTGGTTTGTCTTGGCAATATGATTGGGGCAACTAGGTTCCTTGTGTGTGATTGGAGTTCCATTTGGCATAATCCAAATATCTTATATGCAAGTTAAAGGTAATCTAATAATTTCTTGCATTAGGACTAACGTGCTCTGTGGTTACTTCCTCACATATTTTGACAAGGCTCTATAGTTACTAGTCTTCATCATGACACTCCTTGTCTGTCGTGCATTTTTTTTGTAAGGGATAGCATATCACTTCTTGGCCTATGTCATACCTTGGTGTACTTTATCCATTGCCATAATAAAAACTCTATGATGATAATTGTGCGATAAAATAAAAGCTCAACATCTATCAACAAGATCTCATCCCATTCCATCTCATCTAACTATTCTTCACTTATTAACATTTTCTTTTGGGTAACATTTCTTCTGTTAGTCCTCATATTCATGCCTATCCAATTGACTTATTGGTAAATTTGCCATTTTTTTGGAATTTTTTGAAAAATTGTCAAATTTCTCGAGAGGGCATAGTCTTACCTCGCATTAACAGGGGCATGTTGGGGCATATTGGGGCAGGTCCTAAATATAATTTTTTTCTAATTATTCTTTGACATAATACTCAAAATTGCATTGTATCAAAGAGCGGAAAAATGTAGACATTGAAAAAATGTCTTGAGCCTACAAGTAACATTTCTCATACTAATTTCCATCTTCCATCCATAATTAAATAATTTTAATTATTTAATTATTTTCAAGTGTCATATTCTTCTATTGAGTAAATATTTTTGAATTATTTATTTAATTCATTTTATCCTTATTCTTCTTTTGATTAACTTAAATAAATGCCAATTTATTTAAATTATATCACTGATCATCCTTTTCCCTCTATAATTAAATAAATTCTTATTTATTTAATTATTCATTATCTTATTCCTCTATAACTAAATAAAGTCTTATTTATTTAATTATTGATCATTTTTTTCTCTATAATTAAATAATTAATTTTAATTATTTTATATTCCATTTCCCTCTTTCGTATAATTAAATAATTATTTTTAATTATTTATTTTTCCCCTCTTAAATTAAATAATTGTTGTAATTATTTAATTTATTTTTATCCAAGCCCTATCTCTTATTCCAATTTCTTAGATCACAGTCTTTTCTTCCCATCTTTATCTCTTTTCTTCTCAATTAATCTCATCCATTGATTATCATACATCATCACTTAATCCTCGCCATTCATTTGAATTGAGATTTCTATAAAAGCAAGCTATAATTCTCATTCTAAGGTTAACCACAATCTTTGAAATTTTGTTATCTTGAGTTCTTGCTACTACACATCAAGCTTATCAAATACATTGCATACTACAAATCTAAGAGAAAACAAAGCAAAATGGAGAAGAGCAATGGAGGTGATTCAATTATGGCATAGGAATTAAGGTTTCATTTCTTTATTATTGTGATTTCTAGTTCCATTTGTAAGTCATTGTTAGATTAGGGTCATTATGGCTTGAATTAGGTAGTTTTGTGGTTGTTATCGTTGATTCATGCTTTTCCTCAAATTTTAACCTATTGACAGAGGCTATTAGGATGTTGTTGGCTTTTGTTGCACATAAAGACTTCAAGGTATATCAAATGGATGTAAAGTCTACATTTTTGAATAGTGAGTTAGAAGAAGAGGTATACATTGAACAACCAGGAGGTTTTTAGTTATCAAAAGATCTTGATATGGTTTGCAGGTTGAAGAAGGCATTGTATGGGCTCAAATAGGATCCTAGAGCCTGGTATGCAAGATTGGATAGGTACTTATTGTAGCAGGGATTCAAAAAGGGTATTGTAGATAACAACCTTTGCTTCAAAGTTGAGAGAGATCACATCTTGATTGTGGTTGTGTATGTTGATGACATAATATTTGGAGGAAATGAGGCAATGTGTAAAAGGTTTGTAGAGGAGATGCAAAATGAGTTTGAGATGTCAATGTTTAGGGAGATGACTTTATTCGTTGGGATACAAATGAGTCAATTAGAAAAAGGTATATTCATTTCATAATCAAAATATGTTAATGAAATGTTAAAGAAGTTTGGAATGGAGGACTCTAAACCAATGCGTTCTCACATGGTTACTGGTTGTAAATTGAGCAAAAATGATGAATATCCTAAGATAGATCAGACCAAGTATAGATCCATTATTGGTGGATTACTATATCTAACTGCAACTAGACCTAATATTATGCATGTAGTATGTCTTGTGGCAAGATTTCAAGAAGATCCCAAAGAATCACATGTGGTAGTAGTCAAAAGGATATTTAGATATTTGAAGAGCACTCTAGACTATGGTTTATGGTATTCTAAGGTTATTGACTTATCCTTGAGTTCTTATATAGATGTAGATTGGGAAAGTTGTTATATAGATGATAGATGAAGTACAAGTGGAGGTACTTTCTTCCTTGGAAATAGACTATTTTCTTAGATAAGCAAGAAGTAGGATTCAATGTCATTATCTATTGCAAAGGCATAATATATTGATGTAGTATCTTGTTGTACATAAGTGTCGTGGATGATGAATACATTGAAAGATATCAAAGTATCATATGATGAACCTATTTCTATCTTGTGTGATAATATAAGTGCTATCAACATTTCAAAAAATCCAGTAATGCATTCAAGAACAAAGCATATCTCTATCCGGTATCACTTTCTAAGAGATAAAGTTGCTGAAAAGGAAGTAAAGTTGGAGTATGTGCCTACAAAGGATCAAACAGAAAGGACTTTTGAAAAGGCTCTTCCAAAAGATGCATTTGAGTATCTCAGACATAAGCGAGGGATTATTGCCCCTCCTCCCTTCAACTATATGTATAAGTTAATGTATCTGTCTAGGGGAGCAATTCAAGATGTATTCCTTGTCTTGTAATGATGAAGGCTACCTCTTAGGGGGAGTAGGTAGTGGTGTTTTTGGTTGGTTTATTCAGGGGGAGCATGTATTGTGCCTAAAGTGAAGTATGCAGGTGTTGACCTTTGTCGTTGATGTCAAAGGGGGAGAGAAAGAAGTCTAAAAAACACAAGGAAAGAAATGTAAGAAATAAGGGAGAGAGAGAAGTCCAAGTAAGGGGGAGAGCTACTTGAGTTTTAGAGATATAGAGTTTGTTTGTTATGCTCTTGTTGTTGATGTTTTTTTAGCAAGTGTTTCCATCAATGACAAAGGGGGATATTGTTGCACTATGTTGTAATTAGTGTTGTCATTGATGCCAACCTCTAGTATGGTCATGGTAAGAAGGTGTTTATGGTTTTGAGTAGGTGTTGTAGATGTAGTAGGGTCACTTGGTTTCCAAGTGCTTCTGAGAAAATTTGCATAAAGATTGTACAAGGTAACAAGGATGTTTTCTATATTGTGCTCCACATTTCTTCATTCTTGAAGATGTTCTTGTGTGGTTTGGATATGATGATCAATAGTCTTCAAAGGTGTTATACCCAGATTTTTAGGTTTTGGATCATGTGGCAACAAAAGATATGATTAATAGTGTCTGGTCTGTGAAGAGGGATATCTATGAGAAATGGAATTACTCCACATTTCTCTACACTAAAGTTTCTTGTCTTGCAGATTTTGGAATGTGCTAACACTATTTGTACCTACCTTCCCTTGTATTTATTAGTGTTCAGCTATTCCACAAGCTTAGTTCATGAGTTGTATCTTAGATGTAGTTTGATTGGTTGCATAGGATGATAGTATTTTTTGTTTCATATGTTTGCACCACTGATTTTTAATATTATGTTCATGATGGAATATTCCAAGATGTGTAATTTTTCTACATGGTCCACAAGATGTTTTTAGACCTAGTGAAGTGTGAATTTGGTTGCTTGATAGTGTTAATGCCAGTTTGGACAACCTAGTGTGTTAGTGCTATTTATGGATGTGCTTCATGGTTTTTGGAAGTTTGGTGTAGCATGTTGGTGTAGATTTGGGTCCTAGTTAACCCTTGGTACGACCCACCTTCACTTCTTTCCATGATGGAAGTGTTTGGTGCTAACCTATTTGGTGGTTGCACGTTTGAGGTGCATACGTTTCATTAAAGCTAACTTGGAGAGGGTTATTCATGGTAATGGAAGATATACATGCAAGGTCAATTGCTGGAGAATTGTATGATGTGAAGAGTGGGATGAAATGATGTATGTGTGATCAAGTGTTGTGATTTGTGTGCAAGAAAGAACACATAAAACTACCAAAAGCAATGAGCAATAGGTGTCTACATTTCAGTTTTCCTAAATTTGTTGGAGGTAGTGAGCCGAAGGTAATAGATGGTAGTGGTGGTTTCTCCAGTTGCTCTAAGTTAGTGAACCACCTTGTAACTGATTCTTTGTAATCTCTTTGTAATATGGAAGAAGTGATCTTCTTGAGTAGTGAGCCCTTGGATGTGAGCCTTTTCTCTTTTGGATAGTGATTCCTCTAGGTAGTGAGCCCTTCTAACAATGAGCCTCTTGTAATCGATTTTTATTTTCATATAGTGAGTTAATCCTCACCATGGTTTTTCCCTTATTGGGTTTTCCACATAAAATATGGTGTTTTATTGTGTATGGTTGTGGATGTGTTCATGTTTCATTTGTTTTCTTTCATATTGATGCTTAATAAGGGTTCAAAGGTTTTAATGCACAACTGATTCACCCCCCTCTTAGTTGTCATGTGTTTCTAACAATAGAAAGTGTAACCAATATCATGTAGTACCCAAGAACATCCACAAATATATGCAACACCTAAAAATAAATATATTACAATGCAACTCTCACCACTATTCTCCATAGCTCTCCCAAGTTCTCTATGCTCAACAAAGGAAAGAGGTCAAGAAGCTTCCAAATCACCAAAAACCTATAAAGTGAAAATAACAACACATGAACACAACCATAGTGATCATAAAAAAACCTCAAATTTAATGTCATGTGAATACAAACATCTAGGAATAAGACAAGACCAAAGAGATAAATTTCCAATCAAAGCATGTAGCATGTCCTTCTACACACACCTCTAAATTCTCTAGTTGTGATAAGCATGATCTCCTTCTTTAATACCTAAATATAATAACATTATCCACATCTAACCATAACCAATATGTATTCATATCTAACTAAAGGAAGGTAAAACTAAGTAATCCATTCCCAAAAACAAGAACAAGCCCAATACATATCCTAAAAATCCTCATCAATAAATGTCATCATAAATAAAATCATACGCATAAGGAGATTAATATGCCAATCATCCCTCAAATGAGTTCTCCAAAACTAGTCTAACTACAACTTAAGATCCATATATGTGAGAAGAAAAAGCATAAAACATAATGCATTTGAAAAGGAGATGGGAAAATAACTCTCAAATGACTATATACTGAGTAGACCAAGAGTGGGGAATGAAAATACTCCTCCAATATAACCAATTCATCATGAATCACTCCAAGAAAAATCTCCTTTATAGGTCCATGTTGAACTCACGTCTAACCTAGGTTTTTGCTCCTTAGTATTCCTTTTGAAACCTCATGAACGAGTAATAATCTCAACACATTTATCTCATCCCAAGAGATCTCCTATCCTCACCCAAGTCTCCAAGTATCCATAAGAACTTGTAACCGATCAATCCATGATAAGCTCCAAATACAACACAACACTCTTATGAAGCTCCCAGGCACATGACCAATATACTCAATACAAATAGAAAAACAAGACCATTGCTAAAGACCTAACAACAAAATTAAGAACTCATCATGACATCATGATCCCGAGATCACCTATATCATTCTAAAACTCTAACTAGTAATCAAGAATACACAAAGGCACAATAACAACCATTATATAAACAAGGATCACCTATCAAGCTAATAAATCATAAAAAAAACCTCAGTTAAAGAATCCAAGAGTCCTCCATGGTACCAAGATGTCAACATCTCTAAATAACATGAAGATAACCATCTCCTATCAAAGAAACCCAAGATTTCAATGAACTATCACTACATAGGAGAGAAGATCCAAGAACTCCTCCATGAAACCAATAATTACTAAAAAATATCATCCATCATCAAATGATATAACCACATCATCATCAAAATCTCCCACTAAACCATTATATTGAGCTACACATGGCATCATGATAAAAATATCCTAACTAAAGATACAACACTATCAAACCATCACTGCCACAAGCTCCCATTGAATCATGTAAAAAATGTATCCATGGCACCATGATAACTATATTTGAAATGAAGATAAACCAAAGGCCCTCAGACAATCAAAGAACTCAACTACAATACCAGGAGCTCCCAAAAGGAAAAGTAAAACCATGATCCTCAAACCAAGAAATATACATGACCAAAAATTATTAGGAATCAATCCAACACCAAAAACAATACATCTACATAAAAAATCATGTCATTCAAAGTCCCAAAGGTCTATAAGGAACATCCATGACACCATGATCACCACCAAATATACCAGTGTCAAACTCCCAATGTGTTACACATGTTTACATCACATAGTCAATAAGCATAGGTCCCACATCATGATTGTACTTGGTAGCACCATATATTTACTTTGTCATGATAAACAAACCAATAAAACATGTGACTAAAATAAGCCATAAACCATAACTTGCATCAACACTGAAACATCTATGGGTACAATTAACCCACATTTGAGTCATGTATGCAAAATCTAAGTATAGACAACCTAAAATATTGCATAACTCGTAGATCTCACAATACAACATAAACATTCAACAATAAACATGTAACCATTTCAAATGAGGATAATCAGAGATGTACGTGTAAGTATCCAATGAATCAAACACAAAATAGCCATAGATTCAATTTTCCATCAACTCAAAAAAGTACCATAGTCACAAGAACCCATAAATACCTTAGATGGAAATAACAATAAATAAATCTCATCAAAACATATCCAAACATGATCCACTATGTAGTTTTCTAAACAAGATTTTTGTCAACTATAAGAAGTCCAAAATCTGACTTTGTATACACAATTTATGACCTTTCCATGTCTAAGAAAGAACATCTAACTTCTAGCAAGAATTTCTCTACCAAAATAGAAAAAAAAAAAAAAAACTGATACTACAACATATTTATCAAAAATACCTTTCCAATGACTATGAAAAGTCAAAAAATTGAAACTCGAGGTGAAAGTTATTTCTTCTAGAGAAAATCTACCCAATTTGGCTTTAAGTGGTGGGTGGCTAGCAGAAAATCAATGGCCTGCTGATGGTTGGCACCATGCACTTAGTAGTGGACTTCAAATCATTTAAAATTTTGTTTTTTATTTTTTTCTTCCAAAAGGGGCTAGTGGCTAAGCTTAGTCGATCAAGGGGCCAACAACCGTTGGCTGAGACTAATAGTCATGTACTTATGGGTTTGCAATACACTACATACCACTAGGTATGGTGGGTCTGTGGACCAACCACCCCTCCTCCCCTGTCTTTCCCCCTATCATTTAATTTATTTTTTCTCTATAGATGATTTGTATGTTCATATGACAATGTAGAGTGGGCAAAAAAATTGCATTTTTTCCACTAACCAAAATATGTCAAATTTTATGTCAATATTCATCTCTTGGGCCTCCTAGATCCAATGAGGTATGTTTTGTACCAAGGGGTCATCTATAAAAATTATCCTACAAAACCCTCATGATGAACACCCAAAAAGACCAAATATGCTCATACAAGGGTTTTACCAGCCACAACCATAGCTCTATTACCAAATGAAAATAAATTTGAAACTGTATATGACAATTTCCACGTAACCCAAAAAGAGAAAATTATGTAAAAAGTATTCAAAATTTATGCGTAAAATAATGCATAACATATTATCAAATTATGACACAAGATATACCCTAGGAAAACCCTCAAGTGGGAAAAACCCAACCTCCAAAAGAATCCATCACTCATTTATTATTTAACAATGAAATCATTACAATACATCTACAAATTCTTCATGAATACCTCTGAAACATCAAACTCTCTTCATCCACTCCATGTGAAAAAGCATATAAACACACATCCCATGCCATGCTTCAAACCCTCTCAATGCAACCTACAAGAGATGCTCTCAAAATCTACCCCCAAAATGTCCAACCTTAGACAACTACTCATGTGCTTGCTTTTATAGACATAAGATTGCAAGAAACCACCAAGTGATATTACATAAGCCATGTGACTAATACCATGAGATTACAAAACTATTTCCCCCTCATCTAATTTTTGGTACTTATTTTTCCCAATATTAAATATTGTCCCAATGTGCAAACCCACATTATATATTTATACCAATATTACATATAAGATATAAAGTGGCCCCAAGAATGGGTTAACCCATGTGATGCACACATCCCTAGATCCCCTAGGTGCACCACAAATAATAATAAATTACATTATAACATTATGCAAGGTGAACAAAACACTTTTACATATAGGATCCTACAAATTAAACAATCTAAACACTTACAAAAATGTGTACATACATATTCAAATATATAAAAATAGATAAAAGGTAAATTTATATATAAATATACATTGATATAATTATTTATATATAAGAACAAAAAAACAACTATGTGTTGACATTTGCATAAACATGAATAAAATATATTGAATAATGTATGCTACAAACTATATGAATGTGTGTGTGTGTGTGTGCACGCGTGCAAGAATGTGAATAAATAACAACATAAGAACAAAAACCACAACTATCTAAAGAGACCAAACCACTATAATAGCACCACTATATAAGCATAAAAAAATAACAAGAGTCTTAACAAGGAAATAAAAAGAAAAAGGGAGGAAAATAAAAAATTGTAAAGGGGTAAACAAGAAGGAAGATAGGCTTAAATGTCGAAGGAGAGGAAAGAAAAGAGACCTCAAAATTGTGGAGAAGGGTGTTTTATGAGGTGTGTTAGAAAAGAATGCCAAGAAAAACTTAAAATCCATCCATGACTATGATTAAGGTTAGAGGGGTGGTTTACGATTTTTGTCACTTCTTTAATTTCTCTCTTGAAATACTTACCTTCTTTGTCTAGGGTTTGAGTGTCTTGAAGATATGGTGTTTGGAGAGGGAGAAGTGCTTTACAAGAGCAAATTTTAAGATACTCTTATGCCTTAAGTGAGCACTATTGTTGGAACATAATGTTATTAGGGGTCATAGTCCTATAACATTTATACATTGTTCTAATATAAGATTATAAAACTTTAGATATTATACACTTTATTAAGCATATCCCATTTAAAATTATTATAGCCAATACTATTATATTATTAATTATTTATAAATAGCAATTTGAAATAGGTGTGACTAATACTATTTTAGGTATTTTTCCACCCTTTATATATTAAAGGATATTTTGTATCTCATTGAGAGACATTGAATTTGGAGATGAATAGTGAATTATGTCAATATGCATAAGAGATATTATTGGTCATGTCAATGTAAGGAGAAGTGGTTCCTCGGATTCAATCTATAGTTTAACAAACCATTATATAAGTGTTTTATAATAAAGTGATTGTTTATGGGGTTTATTACTTAAAAAGGTTTCCCATGTATATATTGTATAATGTGTTTAATTTGTGTGCTTATAATTCTCATTTTATTTATTTGATGATTATTTTAATAATTAGTAATTCAATATCATAATTTCTAGTATGGTATCAAAGCTGATTAGGAAATACCAATCATTCTCATAGATAATTAAATTGAATACCACTAGTTTATTTGTGCAAGTGAAAATAAGTACAAAGAAGAAGTGAATTATAGTAAAATTTTGATGTCTATTAGAATGTGAAAGGTCTTGCTATAATTGTAACTCTATAAAGTGTTTTTAAGTGTTATCTTTCAACCAATTTTTTTTTAAAGGATATCCCTCTACTTAACCAATATTTTAGTTTTTTAACATTTTATAAAATTTTAATTAAAGGATATCCCTCTACTTAACCAATATTTTAGTTTTTTAACATTTTATAAAATTTTAATTAAAGGATATCCCTCTACTTAATCAATATTTTAGTTTTTTTACATTTTATAATATTTTTACTAAAATGAATCTCTTTTTCAAATTCAAAGAAAAAAAACCAATCTGCTATTTTATCTTAAAAATATGTATCTCATCAACCTAATTTAATTTCTAATAAAATATATAAAAAAATTTATTAAAAGGAAAACATGATGTAAAGTCCTAATATAAATATCAATATAATAAAATGACAGATATTAAAAGATGTGCCTCGAAATATTTTATTTTGAAATCACACCAAAACTCTATAGCATCATTAAGGTTGAATACATTTCTTTCACCTTTAAATTTTTTAGTCCTTAATTTCAGCAACCTACTTTGTTCGGGATGTCGTCATAATAATCACCACGGCATTCATATCATAATTACGATTTGTTTGGTAGTTTGAAAATCGTAATTTTGGGCTTAAAATATTTGGTTCCAATGAACATTTGGATATTCAAAGCTTATTTTAATTTTTACCACGTGTTAAGTCCCTATTTTTATTGAACCAATATGACTTGACTTTCTAAATGTGTGACAAGTCAAGAGTATCCTATCTATTCCTAATTTCTAACCGTCTTTGAAGACCACATAGATGGATTTTATGGGCATCTTTATTCAATAGTAGGAAACTAAGGGTTTATATTATACAAGGATTCTATGTGTATTTACACATGGTAAACAATTTAAAGTAATAAATATAAAACCATTTTGAGATACATACATAGATCACAAATATTTTTATGAGTATTTATTTGATAAAGTTAAATATAGAGTTACAAAAATTAGATGTTTATATTGATTTATATATTTTTGGTATATAAAGAAATACGTTTACATATGTTAAAATAGTTTGGAATTACACATATTTATATAATGTTCAAAATATCCTATCTAACATTCATATAAAAAGAGGTAGCCAAACTTCCAAACCTGATGAATATTAAGGAAGGGGAAAAGTTTACTACTAAAGTAAAGACTATCAAAGGTGTGACAAGTAAATTAAATTTGAGAATATGAGACCCAAGGAAGGCCTATAGTTCAGGTATAGGTCTAAATCATATCTTGATAATTAATTGTGAACATAATATTCATATATTCATGTAATTAGAAATTCAATTCTAAAAGTGCAGTCCTTGTATTTATGTGTATATTTTGTGACAAATGCCTCTAAGAATAGGATCTTCAAATGTTTTCTATTGTATGCTAATTTACTAGGTACTACATTGAATTCCTTCAAGGAGTGCAAGTAGGATAGTTGATTAAAGGGTAAAAAATATAGATAAATTGATTGAAGGGTAAAATTTTAGGATAACTAAGTGAACCTAATAAAAACTTAGGAAAAATCAAGGGCTAAGTTGGGTTAATATAATCGTAGTTCATTAAGCTTAATGTAATAAATGAAGAAGGAGAAATGACATCTAGACTACCAAAACATAAAGATACTCTACCACATCCACACAAGACTCTAGGTTTTAACAGAATTTACAACATCTTTAAAGATTGGCCAAAAGACAAAGGAGATGTGGTGACCAATTCTAGAAGGACAAGAGATTCTTGTTTGTGTAAAGCTCTACTAAGAAATTCAATGTGCTTAATTATTCATAAAACATGGCATATATATTTTGGACACTTTGTACACTATAATTGAAGTTTGTATTAGGAATGCAAAGTAACAACTTATAATAGTTTTAAACGGAGTTGCTTTCTAAGAAATGTTGAATCTTCCTTTAAGCCTAAACTGAGATATGATGTTATTGTGGCAAAGTAATCCATTCTTAGGAGCATGATATATTTGATGTATTAGAGAAGTGAGTTGGAGATGGTGTGTATCTACCAAGATTGAGAAATGTTGAGGATTATTAAATTTCTAATTTTTCAAGAAAAAACTAAGAAACAATGGTCTAAATGTTTAATCTAAATTTAGAATCACTTGAGTTCTAGTCATTTGTATGCAATGTGGGTGCCCTTGTTACATATGATCTTGGAAAATCTAATTTAATAGTTGCATCCCAAAACATACAATTCGTGTAGGGCATAAGAGGGATAGTTTTTGCAATCTTCATACTTAATAGATGAATATTTTCATCAATAGAGTTTCCTTCACCCTTCACCATTCATGAACTAAATATCTAGTTTTAAGGTTCCTATCCATATAGGTTTTCAAGGAATTGCATGTAAACACATATAACGAAAGAAAAACTAAATTATGGACAAGTACAATTATTTTTATGTAATTGTGAATCAAAAATTCCATACTAAGATCACATGCCAATAATGAACCCACTATTAATAGAGGAGTTAAAGGAGAAAAAATAGAAAAATGGTCCATTTACTCTTGATATCCTATCATTTCATTAGAAGATACTTCTATTGGTCTCTCGTTACACCCCACCCTAGATTCCTAAAATTACTTTTCACTTTATGGTAATTATTGTGATGAATCATGAGATCATGAAACCTTGAAAATTATATATTATGATGGAATTATGCAATGATACATCAATAGAATGATGATGGTTAGTTGATACTATGAATTTGATGAAATGCTATGAGATGTTTCTATTTCTTTAAAGCAAATGATTAATGAAAATACTATGATATGATCTCAATGTAATGGTTTTGGCTAACTACCGTTTGTTTTCCTGAGTGGAAATGTATGGATGATTGGAGCACCTCCAAAAAGAGAGGAAGAGTATCACCTAGGAGAAGGGTAAAGTTAAGAGTCACTAGCAATGCCATCTAAGTCTCTTGTCACCTTGAAGATTAGCGTTTTGGATACCATTATTTCCTTATAAGAAAAGGGTTTCCAGATTGTGTCTCGAGTAAGTTTTACCTCGTCCCTATATAACCTAGATATCTTTGTGTTTGATTCAATTGAAAATCTACTAAGTTATATGCTAAGCATCTTGCATATAATATGCAAAGATATGCTTGTATATATACATCAATATATGTATGTATGTGCTTCTATGATATATGAGTGCACATCTATGTTAGTTACACATAAGATTATGTATATATTCATATAAGCATATGCATATAAAATACTAGAGAAAACAAGGTAATACATTCATGAACTCATATACTTATACATTTCCTATTAGATTATAAATATATATGCCATCTAATAGTTGCATGCTTAGTAAAGCGTGACAACGGATAAATGATTTTGTTGGTGTCAATATGTAAAATGTCGATTAATGCCAATATAGCGGCATAGCATATTTAAATTGCCACCTTGTGTTCCACCACCATATAATGACTTAAAAATTCTATAACCTTGTGAAGTTTATAGGTTGAGGATAATTTATGCATTTGATATAAAAATTAAAATATTATTAATTTTCTTTAAAAATTGAAAGTTCATTATAAAATATTTTAAATGCTCAAAATAGTGATGAGAATGTGTAATCACTCGCTATATATTTGGACGCTACCTTACTGAATGAAATAGGAAATTTAATTAAACATTTGGGCGACTGAGTAAGCCACGATTGGAGGAAGATATACTCCAATTTGAGCGGACCAAACTCGTCATGTTGTGAAGGCTTTGGAAGAATTTTGATGCCAAGTCTTAAACCTTAAGTCATGAGCGGACCAAACTATTCAACCAAGCTTGAATAATTGGTAAATAAAGAAGCGAAAGAAAAGACTAAAGCACAACTAAGTGCTAGATTCAACACCAAGGATTCATATTAATGTAACATATAGCTATTCTTGTGTTCCATTTATTAACTAATACTTGAGTGACTTTGAAATATAAATAGGGTTCTTGGAAAGGAAGACCTCCTTTTCCTTCTTGACATGTTCCTTATTGAAAACACATAAGTTGGATATTTAAAAAGGGTGTCTTTAATATAACCTTGTGTATGTCTTGATGATGACCTAGTGTCATTCATATTGCTAATAAAGTCTAAGATATGGTGAAATGGAAAAACCTTTTGATTCGTGTTAGGACTTGAATTAGAGGCAGTAGCCTAGACCCTAGATGTTGCAGACACGTAACAAGGGAATTCAGTGCCCGAGGTATTTTACCAAACTAGTCAAATCACAACATAGCGAGTAAGCATTTATGTTTATGCAAGTTTATTGTAAGATGGGACCAGTTGGTCTTCAAATGTGTTTATCCTTAGTCAACAAGATTTCACTGAAATGTATGAAGGACTAAAAACTTAAGGAATTTATATTCTTGATGAAGATCTAACCATTACTATGTATACCTATCTATGTATTATTTGTATCATAATGTGACCAAGAAGGTCAAGAAGATATCTTTTAGTGTCAAGAATGGTTTTAAGTTTATATCTCGAGAGTAGACACTCTCAATGGGTTAGGGTTAAGACTCGAGCAAGTGGTTGCAGCTGAGACCCAGGTGGCTACGTGAAAGTAACTCGGGTGTTCGAGTTAGAAATAACCAACAACCCAGATGAGTTAATCACCTAATGATTCCTCACTTTCTAAAGAAGGTCTCTATAACAAAGTTAAAACACTAAACATTCAAGAATATATTAAGAAAAAGGGGGTCTTTAGCTTAAGGCTATAATCTATTAGTATTTGTGATTAATGGGTTAATGAGTACGTTAGGTACTGCAATTGCATGATTTCCTAAACAATTAAAGGATAGAATCCTTGCTCCCTTTGATAAATGAATTGTGATTTGAATTATTCCCTTGAAATGTAAAACTGTTTCCTTGTGAGAGACCAAACCTTTCTATGGTTTTGTACATAGACGAATACCACTTAGTAGAGCGTATTATGTAAAGGAAGTTGTCTTGTCAGTCTATGACCAGTCAGGTAAAGTTAGTTGTGCATATTGGCAAGGAAATGCCAGGTAAACTGCTAAGGGGAGAAAATTCCTCGTGTGTTTTTCTTATCTTGAACCAAA
This sequence comes from Sequoia sempervirens, assembly GCA_007258455.2. Taxonomy (NCBI): domain Eukaryota; kingdom Viridiplantae; phylum Streptophyta; class Pinopsida; order Cupressales; family Cupressaceae; genus Sequoia; species Sequoia sempervirens. Next base: position 526,772,452 of record VDFB02000015.1, read on the forward strand.
GGTAGTTGCCAAGACCTGATAGTTACACCAAGCAGCACGAGGATTCGAGAAAGATCTCACATCTTATCAACTCAAACTAGTTATGTCTAGTAAGACAAGTTATGTTGAGTTTTATATTCTTTGTGATTATTTATTGGGTGGAACAGTTAGTTCTAGTATACCCTAGGTTAGGAAGGGTATTCCAAGTCAAGTAGGGTGGGTAAACTAACAACTTCGCTCTTAGCAGCAATTGTATCTATGATACAAATACTATGGCCATAGTGAGTGCATTTGTCTCTGCATGCACTTGTTAGTTCACCGTGACCCATATACTTAGCTAGTCAGAGATGTCATACATAGTTGGAGGGTATCCATAGTTGTGCGACGATATTAGTTAAGTGGGGCACAACACCAGAGCTCAGATGGCAGAACTAAGAGGGTTCTCAACTAATCCCTTCGTTGAAGGGTAGGGCCACTTCCAAGTAGGAAGGTGTGCAGGGGACTGCTTAAGTCCATGGTTGGAGATAAAGCACCCCGGTGATGCTCTCCCTCTTGCATATGACATGCTGAGTCTTGGAAGACAGAAAGAATCCAGACGCGGGATCTCTAACGTTAATCTTGTAAGTTATTGTTTTAACTTAAATAGATGTAATCATTTCATTGAAATACAAAAGTGATAAATGTTTGTTCTTTTCAGTTAGAAAAGATTGTGTAAATGCTTTGCTATATCTTTATGGTAAAAGTTATGTAGGAGCATGTTCCATATTTAAAGAAAGAGAAAAAAAAATTAAAAAAATTGTACCTCTTTTCATCTTTGTTTTTATTTATTTACTATTTGGTGAATAATTCATGGTAACTCTTTGTAAGAAGGTGTAGTTTGTTACATCTCTAGGCACATTTTAAGGTTGGGTGTGATCCCAAGGTGGACCTATATAATATTTGAGTTATACTAAAATAAACAAGGGAGGGTTTGGTGGTTTTTAATATTTTTGTATGTGATTGATTCAAATTGACCAAGTGTACCATTTATAAGATTTTTTTCTAACCACAAATTAAAACTTAGCATAACTAGCTAGCCAATACACAAGAGAATCTTTGCATCAATTTTCTCATCCTATAGATTTGGGCATGATGTTGTTGCTAGATTTTTTGCATTGCATCTTTTAATAGGCATTCCCAATTACTATAACATACATTTACTATGCAATGAAACTAATTCATTTGATGCAAGAAAATGTATTAAAGAAAAATAATATTTTTTCTTTCAAGGTGAGGGAAAAGTTAGAATGTGACATTTGTAGCTCCCAATCTAGTAGAGTTGGCTCTACATTTCTTATATTTGAAATTATTGAATGAAAGTTAACTTGTGTTGGTCTTCTCTATTCTCATGGAAAATATTGCTTAATGTCACTATTATTCTAAATATTTTGAAAATCATTTCTCTATATGTTGCTCCAACACACATAGTCCATGTCCTTAACTAGTGGTATTTAACCTAGATCACTAAAGAGGATTACTAAAGATGCACGAAATATAATTTGATTATAATCAAGAAATTATTCACATTACTTCTTGGCAATGCATTCTAAAAGCCTTGGATTTATTTATCATTTCATCACTTATAGCATATAGAATAAAATACATATTCTCCTAAAATGTTTCTATTGTTTTCTCTCATAGAGGATTTATCTCTTTTACTAGAATGTGAAGAGAATAAAGTATAAACGATGCATGTATGTTGAATGCTACAAATACTATTGGTGTAGGCCATAACAATGATGATCTATCATGTCATAATACTAGTGAATGGGATGATTTGATAATATGTATCAATTGAAATTTCCTAGCACCTATATTTCCTTGAATGATTAATTTAAGCAATATTTGTATTTGCATACTATCTAAGAGTTTGTTATAATTATATATCCAAGGCTTTATGCTTTATAGTAGATAAAGTGTATAGTTTTGGGCATCCCATTCCAACATGTGGGAGCCAGTATATTGAACAATTAGATTCAATGAATTATAACATTGAAAGTTGTTCCATAAGAATCATTAAATGGTTGGTGAAACCCAATTATGTTTAAATCCAATGCTTTCCAAGCATGTTATGCTCACTTAGTTGAATAGGTAAACCTAGGTACAATGCTAATAAGAATTTCCATTATTTAAAATTATATCGGTGTGCCTAATATTCTCTATAATTGGAAGAGTCAAAATGATTCTTAAAAATATAAAGGAACACTAGGATTCATCCATAAATCTCCTAGCTAATAATCAATATAAAATAAAAATGGTCAAAAACCATATCTTTATGATGAAACCAAATAAATCAACACGATATTTCATTTGATTAAATATGATTTGAAAGATGCTAGTGTATAACTCAAATATTTTCCAATTGAATATCAACTATCATATATTCATAACAAAGAACTGGAAAATAATTTTTTTATGAATTTAGGAGAATGATCACTATAATCAATTTAGATTAAAAGAGAGGAATGTAAAAAATGAATCATTACAAATATTCAATTTCTATTTTTTCAAGAAAAATCTAAGAAGCAATGGTCTAGAAATCATTTGGTTTCATTCTTTGATCTATTATGATATTCTTACATATTCATATTCTAATTGAAACACCTTATAATTTCCATATATTAGTATGGATTGGAGTATCATATTTATGATGCTTACTATATTTTGGGTGTTATAAGCTAGTGGGATAATTTATATCACTATCCAAGTAGATTTATAAGGCTGAGAGACTATCTTGAGCTAAAAATATGAGGGATGAGAAGGTAGAAGAGAGTAGTGGGATTTAACTGACTATATTTCTTTAAATTTATATTTTATGATTTTAGATGGTGATCATTGACTTGATTGATTCAAAATTATGTAGAGATAAGAAGACACACATTCATGTTTGGGATTAATCTCATGTCATATAGTAGGTGGAGAAAGTAAAAGTATTTGTGTGGGATGTAAATTTTTTAGCTCTTATCTATCATGATATTTACTATATTGATTGGTGTACTATTAAATGCACATGACAACTGAGATGGGGGGTGAATTAGTTTTACATTAAAACATTCAATCCCTCATTAACTTTCAAACCCTTATCAAACTTTAAACCCCAATTAAGAATTAGCCAAATGTAAACATGTCAAACAACAATGCAAACACAACCATACATAAGAGAACACCAAATTTACATGGAAAGCCCTAAGTAGGGAAAAACCACAGTGAATATTAGCTCACATATATATGAATAAGAAAACTAAATACAATTAGGCTCACTACCAAGGGATCACTACCCAAAAAAGAAGAAAGGATCGTTGTTGGGTGGCTCACTGACAAGAAGAAAGAAGAAAGAAGAATAGAAGAAACTATTATAGAGAGATTCACTATCTCAGAGCAACAAGAAAAACCACCACTACAACTTTGCACCATCTGTAACCTTTGGCTCATTTCCTCCAACAAATTCAAGCACACTAAAAATATAAACACCTTTTGCTCACTGCATCCAGAGTCATAGGTATTTAAGCTCACACTCAAATCACCAAAATTGATCACATTTGTATCTCACTTGTCACATAGATCCACACACATCTCCAACAATTCACCTTGCATTTATACCATCCGTGACCCAAACAATCTCAATTAGGTTGGCCTCAATGAAATGCATGCACCTCAAACATGCAACACCAAAAAGGTCAGTACCAAACACTTTTGTGGTGGAAATAAGTGAAGGAAGACCACTCTAATGGTTAACTAGGACCCAAATATACATCACCACGCTACTCAATACATCCATAATCCATGAGGTACCTCCACAAATAGTGCTAGCATGCCAAGTTGGCCAAACTTGAACTATCACTACAAGCGACCATATACACACTTATCCAGGTCCAAAAAAACCACATGGACCACATAGAACTACTCCACAACATCCAATAATATTCCAACATCAACACACTACACTGCAAAACTATTAAGACAATCTGAAACAAAGATTACTTTCATCCTACCAATCAAGATGCACTACCACTGAACTTCGACATAAGAATTGAACTTGCAGAGAAAATCAACACCAAAAAATCCAAGGGAAGATAAATACAAACAATATAAGCATGTTCCTAAATCCGCAAGACATGAAACAACAATGCAGAGAAATTACACTTCTCCCAAACAACCTTCTTCACAAGCAAACACATTGTCAAACACATCTTTCATTGTCACATGATCGAGAACCTAAAACTATGGATATAGAACATTTGAAAACTTATGATCATCATATCCAAACCATACAAGAATATCTTCAACCATGAAGAAATGCAAAGCATAACACTGAACACACCTTTATCACATTGCACAGTATTTTATTCAATTTTTCTCAAAAGCACTTGGAAACCAACTGAATCAACTGCATTAGCAACACCACAAACATCTCTTCATCATATCTATAGCATCTGCAACACCAAAAATTTACCCATCTATAATACCAACAATCTCCACACTGTTGGCATTAATGACAACACCAACATCATACTTGCAACAATCTCCCCCTTTATCATTGATGGCAACACCAGCTCTAAAAAAAATAATAATAAAAATAATTTTGCATTATGCAACACTCCCCCTTACTGGGGTACACTTCACTCCCTCCCTTTTCCTCTATTCTTCAGACTTCATTCTCTCCCTCTTTCTAGATAGATCACTCACATCACTCTCCCGCTATGTTTTTCAGATCATACTATCCCCCTTTTGACATCAATTATTTCCTTATATTTTTCATACTTCACCCTCTCCCCCTTTGACATCAATGGAAAAGGAAAACATCTTTCCCTTTGAAAACACTTGCACACTTCTCTTTAGACAACACTAGTTAGCAAGCCACTACTCTTCTCCATACAATTCTCACTATTGCACACACTCCACTACTCATTCTTCATCGCTCCCTCTAAGTCTTGCTCTTTTTTGCACATGACTCCCCTTAGGGACACAAGATATGCTCCACCTAACTGCATCAAAATACTCTACTACCTACTTCCCCTGAGAGGTAGCCTTCAACATCAGTCTAGGACCATGAATGTAACTTAAAATACTTCTAGAACAAATGTAGCAACTTATGCATCTAGTTGAAAGGAGGGGAAATAACCCCTAAATTTTTTTGAAGACACTCAAAAGTATCTTTAGGAAGAGCCTTTATAAAAATATCTGCAACTTGATCCTTTGTAGGCACATTCTCTAGCTTCACCTCATTCTCTACAAATTTTTCTCTAAGAAAGTAATATGTTTTGTTCTTGAATGCGTTACCAGGTTCTTTGAAATATTGATAGAACTTGTATTATCACACAAGATAGAAATAGGTTCATCATATGATACTCTGATATCCTTCAATATTTGCTTCATCCACAATGCTTGTATACAACATGATGCTATTGTGTTAGAATTGGCTATGGATGCCAAGATCTATGGAACAAATGGAAAGCACAAAAGAGAGAGAATAGATTGTGACAAGAATAGACTGTATTCAATGTCAATGATATGATTGTTTACAATGAGAGAGACCCCTTGGTTATATAGCCAAGGTGAGATGCAAGATGTCATAGGATTATGACAAGTGTCTTAATCATATGACATGAGACAACTAATCACACTTACCTAGGTTCACATGTACTAGTTGTCAAAGGATAAGATAAAAACTAATGACAACTAACATCTTCTAGAAAGATTCCTTCCTAGGACCTAAGTAAACTTAACTAAGATGTAAATAAGTCCCCTAGTAATGAATTAACTAGGTACAAGACTTTATTTACACCAACATACTGCAATATATTCTTCCTCTGCAGTAGATAATGACACTGAATCTCATTTCTTACTCAACCAAGAAGCCAATCTACTTCCAAGAAAGAAAGAACCTCCACTTACATACTTCTTTTTTCATTTGTACAACCTTCCCAATCAACATCTATATATGCACTCAAAGAGAAATCAATATGATCCCCAAGATACCATAAACCAAAATCTGGAGTGTCCTTCAAGTATCTAAATATCCGAGTCTTTATTGTTGCCACATGTGATTCTCTAGGATCTTCTTGAAATCTTGCCACAAGACAAATTGAATGCATGATATCTGGTCTAGTAGTAGTTAGATAAAGCAGTCTACCAATCGCTGATCTATATTTGCTCTGATTTGTCTTACGAGATTCATCATTCTTGCTCAAATTACAACTAGTAACCATAGGAGTACACATTGGTTAGAATCCTCCATTCCAAACCTCTTCAAAATTTCCTCGACATACTTTGACTGTGAAATGAAAATATCTTTTTCTGATTGACTGATTTGTAATCCAAGGAAGAAATTCATCTCCCCATACATTGACATCTCAAACTCTTTTTGCATCTCATCTGCAAACCTCTTGCACATGTCTTCATTTCCTCCAGAGATTATGTCATCAACATACATTAATACAATTAGGATTTTTTCTCCCTTAACCTTGAAGTAAAGGTTGCTATCTGTAGTACCCTTTTTGAATCCTTGCTACAACAAGTACTTATCCAACCTTACATACCAAGCTCTAGGAGCTTGTTTGAGTTCATACAAGGAATTCTTTAACCTATAGACCATATCAACATCATCTAATTACTGAAAACCTTATGGTTGTTAAATGTATACCTCTTCCTCTAACTCACCATTCAAGAATGTAGAATTGACATCCATTTGATATACCTTGAAGTCTTTATGTGCTGCAAAATCCAAAAAAAATCTAATGGCTTCTATCCTTGCCCCCAAAGAAAAGTCTCTTCAAAATGTATTCCTTCCACTTGTGAGTATCCCTTACACACAATTCTATCCTTATTTCTGACAACTTTTCCATCCTCATTCAACTTGTTCTTGAAAAACCCACTTAGTTCCTATTACATTCTTATTTGTTGGTCTTGGGACCAATTACCAAGTCTGATTCTTCTCAATCTATTCCAACTCTTCTTTCATATTCTTGACCTAATTCTCATCTGTGCATGCCTCAGTCACTATTTAAGGTTTCACCTCTGAAAGTAAAAAAAAATTTACCTGTTCCTTTGTCAAAGCAACTCTTCTTCTTGTCAACACACCTTTTTCCTTATCTCCAATAATTTGATCTTCAAAATGATTCTTTTGCACATACTTAGGATTCTTAGGGATCTTTTATGGAGGTTCTTCCTCTTCAACTATCATCTCTTTTTCCTTTTCTTCATCCTTTTCTTCTTTCACTGCAAGGGGATTCATCAAATTCATATCCTTCTATCAACACTGAACTCTATAGTGGTTCTTCATCTAACTTGACACTTGCACTCTCAAAAATCTTCTTCAACCTTTTATTATAGCACCAATAAGCTTTGCTTCTTGTGGAGTATCCAAGGAAGATTCCTTCATCAGATATTGCATCAAACTTTCCTAATTTTTCTTAATCTCTTTTGATATAACATTTTCTTCCAAACAATCTGAAATATTTCATAGTAGGAGATTTTCCATACCATAACTCATAGGGAGTCTTTGAACTATTCACTGTTGCTTAACCTCTGTTAAGTATGTAGACTAAAGTATGAATTACTTCTCCCAATAGACATTTGGTAGATTTGCTTCTTTCATCATAGTCCTTACTTCTTCTTGAATTGTTCTATTCTTCCTCTCCACAACTCCATTCTTTTGAGGAGTCCTAGGAGCCAAAAAAATGTCTCTTTATTCCATGATCTTCACAAAAACTATTGAAATCATTGGAGATGAACTCACCACCTCTATCAGAATTTAAGCACTTGAATTTCAGATCCATTTCATTCTCAACCATAGATTTAAATTATTTAAACTTATATAGAGCTTCTAATTTTTCTTTGAGAAATGTCACCCAAGTCATTCTAGAGTAATCATCAATCAACAACATAAAATACTTGTCACCTTAAGAGATTCTTATTCTAGTGGGTCCATATAGGTCTGTATGCACCAACTCTAAAGGACTTGCAGTAGAATATTTTGAATGTGCAAGACAACTAAGAGGGGGGTGAATTAGTTGCACCTTAAAACTTCAAAACCATCACAAACATTTAGATCCACATTAATTTAATTAACCCTTAATTTATTAAAATAATTTATCATGAAAGTAGATAACAAAAACAAAACCAAGACAACAAAATGCACAAAAAAACACCAGATTTATGTGGAAAACCAAAGAAGGGAAAACCATAGTGAGGATTAGCTCATAATATAAAGTAATATCAACACCAATTACAAAGGGATCACTACCAGAGAGTTCACTACCCAAAAGAGAGAAAGGCTCACTGCTAGAATAGAAAAGAAGATAGTGAAGAGTATTACAATGAAAAATCCATCTCAATGCAACAAAAATGTCCACCATGGTATCACCAACACCATCACAGTCTTACTGAAGATTGTAGACACCTTTTGCTCACTGCATCTAGTAATTTAACACATGAAATCTCACACTACACTGCATAAATTTTTACCTCACAACTCTAAAATTTACATAATTCACATCATACACCTCTATCTTATCATCACTCAAAAAATCAACTTATATTTATACCATCTTCAACCTTGAAAACATTCTCCAAGGTCAACTATGTGCCTCAATTGTGCAAATTCAAATTAGGTTGGCACCAAAACATTCCTACGGTGGAAATGAGTGACGGAGGACCACAACACATCTTAGCTAGGACCTAAATCCACTCATACATTCCACACCACGCTTGCACAAACACCGAAGCAACTCCATAATTAGTGTAAACAACCAAGGTTGGTCAAACCTGTGTTAACACCATTAACATTTAAGTACACGCTTCCTCAAATCCAAAGAAGAATCAAAAACCACACACCACACTTGAACATGATCTAGAATATTCCAAAAACATCCTAAAATCCAAGAAATCTTTCGCAACTTTCACCTAAAGAATGTACACACCCAGTACACTCAAATAATTTTTCCATACACTGCAACTCAAGAAACTGACTTCCAAAGCATCAAACCTCAAACAACTTCAACTAGATAAAGATACATACACTTTTAGCACCCTTCTAGATCTGCAAGACCTAAAACCACTATGCAAAGAAATATGGAGAAACAATATTTCTCCTAGACACCTCTACGATACACATTTCACACATTGGTGAACACACCTTCCTTTGTACAATAATCCAACATGCAAAATTTTGGATGCAATACCTCTGAACACCTCTGATCAACATATCCAAACCACACAAGCAAATATTAAACATAGAAGAAATGTGGAGCCAAACTAGAATGCTACTCTACAACACAAAACACCACTACAACACATTGTTTCCTCTTTTTATTCAAATTTTCTCAAAAACATTTGGAAACCAAGCACTAGAGATGCATCCTCAACATATTCAATACTTTCTCATCACCACCAAGCCAACTGCAATATAGAAAATCAACCTCACATCCACCAATAGAAGCTTATCAAAGCAACACTGGAGGTTGAAACTAGTAGCTTACTAATGAAAACATAATGAAACTAATCAAAGCATCATCAGAGACAACATAAAATTAATACCAACTGTTCACACCCTTGTAACAATATTCTACTCATACTATTGACATCAATGAAAACACAAGCTTGTTGAAATAAATGACAACACCAACTGTGCATAATTGCAAAAATCTCCACTTTTGTCATTGATGACAACACATGATGTGAAAAACCATCAACAACAAACACAAAAACTCTAATAATCAATACTCTGCTTCATACCAGCTCATTATCTCTTTTCTCCCCCTTACACAACTAACTCATTACATTCTCTCTCCCTTTGATAATTAACACTTTTCTTTTTCATATTTTTATCTCCTCCTTTGTAGCTTTCCTTTTTCACATGACTCTCTCCCCCTTTGACATCAATGGAAAATGGAAAATGTTTGCATCTCTCATTTTCCCCCTTTGACATTAATCATACTATTTACCACTACTTTTCAACTTCCTTTCCTTTATTTCTCTGCATAGCCCCCCTTAGGAGCACACACCAAACTACATCAATCAATAGCCACTGCATAATGATAACTCTCACTAATCCTTACTAAAACAACCAATAATTCCACTACCTAATCCCCCTAAGAGGTATCCACCAACATCAGTCTAGACCAAAGAATGAATCTTGAGATCCACTAGACTAATGCATCTCCTTATGCATCCAGTTCAAAGGAGGGGAAATAACCCCCAACTTCTCCTGGAGATACACAAAAGTATCCTTAGGAAGAGCCTTAGTAAATATGTTAGCAACCTAATCCTTTATAGGCACATATTCAAGCTTCACTTCATTCTCTACAACTTTTTCTCTCAAAAAGTGATACCAGATTAAGATATGCTTTGTCCTTGAATGAATTACTAGATTCTTTGATATATTGACAACACTTTTATTATCACAGAAGATGGAAATTAGTTCATCATATACCACTCTGATATCCTTTAATGTATGCCCCATCCACAAAACTTGTGTGTAACAAGATGTTATTGCAATGTATTATGCTTCTACTGTAGATAAAGAAATTGAATCTTATTTCTTGCTTAGCCATGACACCAATTTGTATCCAAGAAAGAATGCACCACCACTTGTACTTTTCCTATCATCTACACAACCAACCCAATTTTCATCTATGTAATCACTCAAAGTAAAGTCAATATCCTTTGGATGCCACAAGCCATGATCCGAAGTGCCCTTCAAGTATTTGAATATCTTATTTACTGCTGTAACATGTGACTCTGTAGGATCTTCTTGAAATCTAGCCACAAGACAAACTACATGCATGATATCCGATCTAGTAGTAGTTAGATATTGTAGTCCTCCAATCATTAATCTATACTTGCTCTAATCAACCTTAGGAAACTCATCATTCTTGCTCAGCTTGCAACTAGTAACCATAGGGGTACATGTAAGGAATCTAAGGTAGCATAACAACTTCCTACACTAATCCTAAGAGGAGGATAATACAAAAAATTTGCAGATCTTTAACAGTTACAAAAAATTAAACATAAATATCATCCATACCACAACATAATGATTTACATGGGGAAAACCCTTTTAGAAGAAAAACCCCACATTCTAAAAGCTGCCCAATATATTATTTAGAAATCACAAAGATTACAATATACTTGCAAAGAAAGATTCTCACAGGAGTATCATCAAATAGAGATCCAGAGGCAACACGATCGCTATCAAACTCTTAGAATACATCATAATACACAACTATAATATAGTGGCCTCATAAAATAGGGTTTCCTACTAGGGAAAGTCAACCCAACAAAATATCAATCGTTAGATCTGAGACATAATGATGAACAATCCAAATTAACAATAATAAAATATACATAAAATGTGGCTTTCGAGGGTGCTTCCCTAAACCCTCACTTGAGCATACAACCCTCGAACCCCCTGCCAATGGGGATGAGCCCCCCAGACCCCCACAGGGGGTACCCCCTTACACCCCCATGTTGATGTATCAACTGTACCTTATGTATTTGCAAGGTTGAGACATATTTTCCCAATAAATCTCCCACTTGTTGAACACCTTGCAACAACAATATTAGGGTGTAAAAAACATCATCTCTTAATTGCTAGGGGTTGAAATTCCCATAGTCTTTGAACACCATTTTAACTTCTTTATGCTCATAGGCTTAGTTAAAGAATAAAAAAAATCATAAAAGTCTCTACCTTAACTAGATTTACCCTTCCATCTTCGACCATATCTTTAACACAATGATATTGTACATCAATGTGCTTGGTCCTGGCATGAAATGTCTGGTTCCCGATTAGACATATCATGCTCTAACTGTCACAATGAATTGTCATTGCACCCTGTTTTATTCCAATATCTGAACATAGTATCTTAAGCCAAATGAATTATTTACAAGCATGCATAACTACCATATACTCTACTTTAGTAGTGGAAAAAGCAACCACAACCTATCGCTTACTCATCCAATTAATTGCACCACCAAATAGTGTAAACACATAAGAACTAGTAGATTGTATGCTATCAATATCACCTACCCTGTCTAAATCCACATAACCATGAATATCAAGGGAAATATCATCTTCAATCATATTACTATTATAACACAAGGAATAATATGAGGTACCACACATAATATCTAAAGCTCTTTTAACTACATCCCAATGAACTCTACCAAGATTAGACATATATCTAGAAAGAACTCCCATTGTTTGGGAAATGCATAGTCTTGTATAAATCATAGCATACATTAAAATTACAATTACACTCTAGTAAGGCACTCTTCTCATGTCTTCCATCTCTGATGAGAATGTTGGAAAATCTAAAATAGATAACTTTGTTGCAATTGAAATAGGAACACATAATGGTCTACAATCCTGCATATTAAACTTTTGTAATATTGAATTGACATACTTACTTTGGCCAAGCCATATCTTTATGATCACTCTATCTCTTTTAATTTCCATCCCAAGAATGTTTTTGGATGTACCAAGATCTTTCATTTCAAATTTAGCAGCAAGTTGAGATTTCAGTTCTGAAATCATACATTTCCCTCTACCAATAAATAACATATCATCAACATATAATGCAATAAATAGGAAACAATCACCATCAATTTTATAATAAACACAATGATCTAATTTAGAATGCTCAAATCCAAAACTCAACACATATGTATCAAATTTTTTGTACCACATCCTAGGACTCTGTTTTAGGCCATATAAAGATTTCTTCAATTTGCAAACCAAATTACTTTTACCTTTCACCACGTAGTTCTCTGGTTGTGTCATATAAATATTATCCTCCAAGTCACCATGAAGGAAATAAATTTTCACATCCATTTTCTCAACCTCTAAATCATAACCAACAACAATAGAAAGAAAAAAATCTAATGGATGTCATTTTTGCAACAAGAGAAAATAACTCACCATAATCAACACCCTCAACTTGAGAGTAACCTTTTGCAACCAACCTTGCTTTTTGTTTCCCAATACCTCCATCTGAACCAATATTTTTCTTAAACACCTATTTGCAATCAATAGGTTTTCATTGCGAGATCCCATGTATCATTATTTTTCAATATTGTCATTTCATCAACCATAGCAACCTTCTAGGATTCTACATCATTCATATGTAATGCCTCTTCTACTAATCTAGGTTCATCCATGTTAGTATTAAAATAAAAATACATCTCCAATCATTAGGTGAATACCTTTCAGGTGGTTGTCTATGCCTTGTAGACCTTCAAACAAGCTGATTTGGAGGTTCTTCCTCCTCTTCTGAAGATTCATAGCTAGATGAGATCTCAACTTCTTGTCTATCTATGGGCTTCAATTCAACTTTCTTAGGCGCAAAAGGAAATTGAATCACATCTTTCTGTTTACCTTTTTTGGCTGCAATGTAACAGAAGAAGGCTTTGTTTCTCTAAAATTAACACTTCTACTATGTATTACCTTCTATGCAACAAGATCCCAAATATTGTATCCTTTCACACCATAACTGTATTTGATGAAGATACATTTCACAACCTTGTTCTCCAACTTTTTTCACTTCTCCTTTGGCACATGTGCATATGCCTCACACATGTGTATGTGATTAATATGTAGGAGACATATTAATCAGGTAACAAGTAATGGAAACAACTTCAGCCCAAAGACTTTATTCTAGACTAGCACCACTCAACATACTCCTAGCCTTGTCCATTAGTGTCCTATTCATTCTTTTTGCAACTCCATTTTATTTTTGAGAATACGAAGTTGTCTTCTATTTATGAATACCACAATCTTTAGATAATCTATCAAAACCATTAGAGCAAAATAAACCACCATTATTAGTCCTCAAACATTTTAATTTCTTTCCAGTCTACAACTCAACCATTGATTTAAATTCTTTACAATGACTGAAAACTTCATATTTACTCTTTAGAAAATATACCAATGTCCTACTGTAATCATCAATAAATGAAACATAATATGTGGATTTTCCAATTGAAGGAACATCTACAGGACCAAACACATCAAAATGAATAAGATCCAATACACCACAAGATTTATGAGAACTCAAGTAAAACTGAACGCAATTTTATTTTCCATAAATGTAATGCTCACAAAAATTAAATTCAAGATTACAATTAGACAAACCTTTAACAAGGTTTTTATTTTTCAAGGTCCTTAGACCCTTTTCTCCAATGTGGAAAAGTCTCTGGTGCCATAACATAGTTTTCTCTACAGATAACTTTGATTTAGAAGAAAGAGTACCCTTGGGTACCCAAAATCCATGACCATATGCTAAAGGTGAAACCCTCATATCTTCCATAGACTTGATTTTCATAGAAGTACTATTGCACTCAACAATGCATGCATCAAGCTTATACAATGTTCGATATTTGACACCTCTATCAATCACCATAGCACCTCTAATCATCTTGCATGCTGCATCAGAAAATACTACATGCACACCTACATCTATTAGTTTTCTCACAGATAAAAAAATTCGTGTTAATCCAGGGATGTGCAACACATCATTAATCCTTTTTATTCTACCATCAGGAAACTTGATTTTAACTTTAACACGACCAATAACATTTAAATAATAATCATCACCCAAGTACACCTTACCTCCATCAAATTCTTCATATTCAGAAAGCCAATCTCTATTAAAGATCATATGGAAAGATGCACCTGAGTCAATTAACCATGCATCATTATCTACATGAGTTGCCAAAGTTGTAATAAATGCATCACCATCTTCCTTCTCAGACTCAGATTCAGAATCAAATCTCTTCTTTTTCTTCTTATTTTCTTCCTTGTATTCTTTATGAATATGTCCAGGCTTACCACAATTCCAGTAAACAACTTTGAATTTTCTAGGAGATTTGGATCTCCTCTTGGACTTAGATTTATCATGCTTCTCATTCTTCTTTCCTTTTTCCTTAGGTCTTCCACAAACATTTAGGGCCTCCTTGGCATAGATGGATACCTTCCTCATCTCTTCAAAAAGCAAAGAACCCACCACATCTTCAGTCTTCAATATATCATAAGTACTCCCAATAGCCATAACAAGAGAATACAACGAATCAAGCAAAGAACAAAGTAGGATCTCACATTTCTTCTCCTCATCCATCTTGACACCAATTGATGCCAACTGAGCCACCAAATTATTGAATGCTTCTAGGTGGTCTGTAAGTTTTCCACCCTTTTCCATTCTCAAGGAATATAATTTATTTCTCAAGAAAATATTTCTCACTCAAGATTTGGCTTGATACATCCCACCAAGCTTCTTCCATAATTTTTGTGCAGAGGTCTCTTCATGTACATTGATTAAAACAAAGTCTGCCAAGCACAATCTGACTAGATCCTTGGATTTATGGTCCATAACATCATATTGAGTAGCCTAAGTAGGATCTACAGGCCTTGAAACATTCTCATCAACACCATCCCACAAATCTTGATCTATCAAAAGATCCTCCATCTTCAACTTACACATTTCAAAATTATTTCCAAAAATTTTATCCACCTCTATTCTCCTTGATGAACTTTCCATCTAAAAATTCCTGAAACAAGATCACAAAGTGTCTTCTGCACAAGCTCCCACTCAAATCAGGATTAGTTCAAAAAAAACAACCCACAACTAAAACCAAAGGTGGTCAGGCTCTGATACCACTTTTAAGGAAGATAAGGTAGTAGAAAAACTTCCTACACTAATCTTGAGAGGATGATAATGCAAAAAATTTATAGATCTTTAATAGTTACAGAAACTTAAATAGAAATAAACATAAATATCATGCATATAACCACAACACAATGATTTATGCGGGGGAAACCCTTTCAGGAGAAAAACCACACACTCCAAAATCTTCCCAATATATTATTCAGTAATCACAAAGATTATAATATACTTGCAGAGCAAGCTTCTCACAGGAGTATCATCAACCTGAGATCCATAGGAAACATGACCACTATCAAACTCTCATAATACATCACTTGATACACATATGTAATATGACACCCTCATAAAATAAGGTTACCTTCTAAGGTAAGTCAAGCCAACAAAATATTGACCATCAGATCTGAGACCTAATGATCAATGGTCCAAATTTACAATAATAAAATATGCATAATATATTATTCAATAATCACAAAGATTATAAAATACTTGCAGAGCAAGCTTCTCACAAGAGTATCATCAACCAAAGATCTACCCAATATATTATTCAGTAATCACAAATATTATAATATACTTGCAGAGCAAGCTTCTCACAGGAGTATCATCAACTAGAGATCCAAAGGCAACATGACCACTATCAGACTCTCAGAATACATCACTTAATACACAGATGTAATACGAAACCCTCATAAAATAGGGTTTCCTTCTAAGGAAAGTCAAGCCAACAAAATATTGACCATCAGATTTGAGACCTAATGATGAACGGTCCAAATCTACAATAATAAATATGCATATAATGTGGCTTTCGGGGACACTACCCTCAAACCCCATCGGGGTGCGCAACCCCCAAACCCCTCATCGAGGGGGGGGTACCCCCGTCCACCCCCCTGTCTTGATGTATCAATAGTACCTTATGTATTTGCAAGGTTGAGACACATTTTCCCAACAGTACATACCAATTTAGAATCTTCCATTCCAAACTTTTTCAATATTTCCTTGACATACTTTGATTGTGAAATGAAATACCTTTAGTTGTTTGATTGATATGTATCCCAAGGAATAAATTCATCTTCCAAAAAATTGACATTTCAAATTCTTTCTACATCTCTTCTGCAAATTTCTTACACATAGATTCATTTCCTCCAAAAATTATGTCATCAACATACACAACCACAATCAAGATTTGATATTTTTCAACTTTGAAGTAGAGATTTCTATATGCGATACCTTTAAATTTAACTCTTGTTGTAGCAAGTACCTATCTAACCTTGCATACCAAGCTTTAATAGCTTGCTTCAACCCATATAATTCTTTCTTCAATCTGCAAACCATATCTAATTTATCTAATAACTGAAATCCTTTTGGTTGTTTTATGTATACTTCTTCTTCCAATTCACCATTCAAGAAAGCAAACTTCACATTTATTTGATATACTTTGAAATTATTATGTGATGCAAAAGACAAAAACATCTTGATAGCTTCCATTCTCTCCACTAGAACAAATGTTTCTTCAAATTCTATTCCTTCTACTTATGAGTAGTCTTTACACACAAGCCTTGCCTTGTTTCTTACCACTTCTCCATGCTCTCATTTAGTTTGTTCTAGAATACCCACTTAGTTCCAATCAAATTCTTGTTTGATAGTCTTGGGACAAGTTCCCAAGTTTTATTTTACTCAATTTGCATTAGTTCTTCTTCCATATCCTTGATCCAATACTCATCCTTGCATGCTTCAATAATTGTTTTAAGTTCAACTTCATAAATTAAATATAGATTTACCTATTCTTTAGCAGCTTTCCTTCTTGTTAGTACACCTTTCTCTTATCACAAATGATTTGTTCTTCAAAATGATTATTCTACTTATACTTAGGAGTTTTAGGAATCTTTTTTAAAGCTTCTTCCTCTTCAATCTGCACTTCTTTTTCCTTAGATTTTTCTTCTTCTTTGTAAGAAGACTCATCTGATTCATATCCATCTATCACCACTGAATTATTCTATAGGCCTTCATCAACCTTGACACTTTCACTTTTAACAATATTTCTTAGCCTCTTGTTGTAGCACCAATAAGCTTTGCTCTTAGTAGAATATCTAAGGAAGACACCTTCATGAAATCTTGCATCAAACTTTCCTAAGTTTTCTTCATCTCTTCTAATATATCATTTGCTTCCAAACACTCTGAAGTATTTGACAATGGGAATCCTTCCATACCATATCTCATAGGGACTCTTTGTGTTGTTTGCTCTTGCTTGCACTATGTTAAGTATGTAAACTATAGTATGAATTGCTTCTCTCTAGTATACTTTTGGTAGATTTTATTATTTCATCATTGTCTTTACAACTTCTTGAACAATCCTATTCTTTCTTTCTATTGAGAAAATATGTCTCAACCTTGCAATTACATAAGTTACTATTGATACATAAGGTATTGTTAATCTGACAACGTTGAGTGAAGAAAGGGGTCTCCCCCTACGAGGGGTCCAAGGGGATCATCCCCTACGAGGAGTCCAAGGGGATCATCCCCTGAGCTGGGGTCCAAGGGAAACATGCCCTAGTAGGGGCTCGGAAGTAGTGCCCCCGAAAGGAAAATTTTATTAATATTTTATTATTGCAAATTTGGACCATTCATCATTGTCTCATATCTAAAGAATGATATTTTATTAGCTTGACTTTCCTTAGAAGGAAACCTTATTTTATGAGGGAATTGTATTATGGATGTGTATTGTGATGTATTCTAAGAGTCTGATAGTGGTTGTGTTGCCTCTGGATCTCTGGTTGGTGATACTCCTATGAGAAGCTTGATCATTTACAAGTATATTATAATTTTGTGATTTATAAATAATATATTGGGTGGCTTTTGGAGTGTGGGGTTTTTCTCCCGAAAGGTTTTTCCCCATGTAAATCATTGTGTCATGGTATGCATGATATTTGTGTTTATTTCTATTTAAGTTTTTATAACTGTTAAAGATCTGTAAAAGTTTTGCATTATTCTCCTCTTAAGATTAGTGTAGGAAGTTGTTCTGCTACCTTATCTTCCTTACACTTTCAACCACTCCATTCTACCGAGGAGTCCTAGGGGAAGAAAAATGCCTCTTTATTTCATTATTCTCACAAAAGATATTGAATTCATTGGAGGTGAACTCTCCATCCCTGTCAAACCTCAAGCACTTTATTTTCATATCCATTTCATTATCAACCATAACTTTGAATGCTTTAAACTTATATAGGGCTTCTGATTTTTCTTCGAGAAAAGTAACCCATGCCATTCTAGAATAATCATCAATCACTGGCATGAAATACCTGTCACTTGAAGAATTCTTACTCTGGTAGGACCACAAAGATTTGTATGCACCAATTCTAGCAGTCTAGTAGAAGATTGTTCTTTGACTTTGAAACTTCTTTCTTTTTTTCCAACTTGGCATTCCTTACAAACAACATTTATAAAATTTGTAATCTTTGGTAGATATCTTAAACTTGAACTGAACTTATTCTCACTAGGATATAAAAATTGATGTGGCACATTCTTCTATGCCGCAACCAACTCTCATTGATCTGAGTCATGAAACAATAACCATTTGCACCTTTGCGATGATAGACATTTCCATCTGTCCTTCTTCCAACAACAATCACAGTTCTTGAGCATTTTCTAATCTCAGATCCATTATCATAAAACATAATATTGCATTATTTGCTACACATTTGTCCAACACTCAAGAGGTTATGTCTTAAACCATTAACATAAAGAACATCATCAGTCTTATGCTTGCCATCGAAATTGATTAAACATTTTCTACATATCTTAGAAGATGTATCATCACCAAACCTAATGAGTCCTCCTTCTATAGAGAAGGGGGATTCGCTACTCATGAGTCTCTTTATTCTCAAGAGATTCCCAAGGGGTGAACTACCCTCAACTACCTTAAGGAACAATGACGAGAGTTTTAAAATCAAAAAGAGTAAATCACAGAGGTTTTCTAGACAATCTAATGAGTTCTCAAACAAAGGATGACAATGCGTAATAAGGACGACAACACAACGCACTAGCGTCTTGTACAGACTAGAAACCGAGTTTATCACAAAAAACAACAAAGTGACTACTAAAAATTAGATTGCTAAGAACTCACAAAATGTAGGAAAGTGACAAAATATGATAGAACTGAAATAAGATAAAGTAAATGATAAAGTAAAAGAGGATGAGAGATAGAAGAAGCTCATGAAAACCCAAGTAATGGAGCCTGCAACAAATGGATTTCTTCAATACTTGCATGCATAAGATTTGGAGAAAATATTTGGTTTGCATATGTTTTCCTCAGTCAAACCCTCATTTTGGTGTTCCCACCTCCATGGACAGCCAGATAAATAGAGAAAGTGAATGCAGTAAGCAAATATTGTGTGATAAAAGTAATCCCTGTTCAAGGAGGAGAACCCGTATCATGAGATAGAGATGCAATCAATAGGGGATTTGTGAAATCCCATGGATGCTCACAAGCACAAGATAAGGGAGGTATTGCATGCAAGGCTTAAGGAATCCAAGGAAAGAGATAAAGCTAGTTGCAAGAGCCAAGAGTGTTACAAGGAGTATTGCAAGAGCTTGAGAGTGTTGTACAAAGAGCTTGAAAGGAAGAAAGAATGTTGTTGTAGTGTGGTGTGAAAGCTTGAGACTGATGTAACAAACAAGGGAGTTGTGCAAGCAAGAGCAATATGGTAGAATATTTGAGCGAGAAGCCCAGAAGGAGAAGAAGGCAAAATGAGTTGAAAAGATAGCTTTTAAAGAGGGAAAAGAAGCTTCCTAAGCTGTTACAAGGCATCCTGGCCTGTTACCACTGACAAAACTTGCTAAAAAGTGGAAAACATGCTTAGAAGCGGTTGTTTGAACGTTGAAATGTCATGGAACACTAGCGCAATGCGCAGATGTCTACGTGGTGTGCTAGTGTCTAGACACATCATGCTACAAAATGACACGAACGGGAAAAGCACAAGGTTTGGCACAAAGCTGAGGCACGAAGGTAGCTGCTAAAAAGGGGTTTTGAGCATCCTAAGAAGGGAAAAAGGCTTATGCAAGGGCTAAAATGAGCCTACACAAATCCTAGGGGAGTGGAAACTAAAGCAAATGTAAGAATGTATGTGAAATTGCATGGGGTGCAATTTTACGACATTACATTTTTCCCCCACTTTAGCAGGCATATGAATCTACATGAATATGCATGCTAAAGGAAATCTACTAAACATAAATAACATGATGATACCAAAAGGATATTGTAGAGGAAGAAAATAACTCTTTGAACCAAGGAAGCATGCCCCCAGGCTGAAGACCTACAAAACAAACACATTAGACAAGAAAAACCTGCACAATACAACAATGTTAGAACATAAAAAGCCACTACATCACGGGGTTAGAACATTTAAAACCACATACACAAAGGAACACACAAAAAAATAAAGGATTTGGGTCAGCAAAGTTAAAGAGGCCTCAATGTAAAAGGTTGTCTCTGTACCATGTGTCATCCCCAAATTAAGAAATAAAAAATAGAAGAATTCTTAAATTGAGAGAAGAATGTAAGGATTGATTGCTTCAAGAGAAGAACGCACCCAAAAGTTAAGGAAGCAACCAATATCGAAGAGAGAAAGAGCATATACTCAGGATGAAGAGGATGCAGATCTTCGATCTGGTATACACAATTGAGAAAAAAAATTTGAGAGATGGAGAAGCTAGAAAATGAATGAAAATTCCAAGAGGTATGGCTCCATAGGTACTCTCTCCTGAGGAGGTTTGAACAAAGAAATTTGTAGCTCCATGAAACTACGAAGTTGCACAAAGCACACCAAAGTTCCTTGACCAATGATGGAAAAATTCCACAGGATGTAAGTGCTTCACTGGCCCATAAACCTACAAAGAAGGCATTCCCCCAAGTACTCTCTCATGAAGGAAGCCCAATGTAAGGGGACTCCATAGAGTCAAATTGGAAAGCAACTTCACAGGTGCACCTGCAAAGTAACATGTTAATCCATAGACTAAACATGTTAGGAAAGCTTGATGAAAAGGAGATCTACAGGTTCTCAGTCCTACAGAGCAAGCTTGATCAGAGAAGCCTATGGCTACTACAAGCTGTGTTGCAAGACAGTCACAGAAAAGACAAGTCTAGTCGGGTTGCCCCCAAGCTAGATGCCATAGAATTCATTTGAGTTAAAAGCTTTCAAAAGGGGTCCCTTGAGAACCCTTCAAAAGAAAAAGAGTTCCACTCAAGGGATGCTTCATTTTAAAGAAATAAAGAAGAGAGGAGGTCCTTTAAGGAGGACACACATTTCCAAAACAAGTTATCACTGCCCCCAACATACAGGGGAGGAGAACTATGAAACATACTTAGAACATATAGGAGAGAGGTAGACCTCGATATCACTTGTCATTTGAAGAAGAGGCAGGTGCATCAACAAATAAGTGAGTGATGGCATCTGAATCACGAAGTTGTTGTATTTTATCCTTCAAGGCCTTACATTCACTAGTGGAATTGCCAGGCACTCGATGGTATGCACAAAAAAAAAAAATTTCTTCATTATGCTTAGGAATTTCTTACATGTAGGAGGAGGAAGAGTAATCAAGTGGGCTTTTAGAAGCCTCAAAAAAATATGCTCTTGCTCAAATAAAGAATGGGGAGTAGGAAGCAACCCTTTCTCTTTTGGAGAAAAGTTTGACTGCTCACAAGAAGGCACAAAGGAAATAGATAATGGCGGATGAATCAATCCAAGAGAACGAGGTTGAGTGGAAATAATGTCACCATTCAACCATGGTTTTTGTTTAGATTGTTCATTCAAGCAACCAAGCCCCATATTATGCTTATGAGGTGAAAATTCTATAGGGACATCAATGCCTTGTTCGTTACGCCCACAACCTTTATGCCCATAGCCATATTTAGAAGCAATCTTAAAGCCAGGGCCATAACATGTTTGTAAATATTGAGGAGGAGGATCTCCATAGAGAGCATTATTCCAACAACAGGGATCACACTCTTATGGGATCACCATCATCCTTCTTGATAGGACTACCAACATTAGCCTTTTTAATAGTGGTGTTCAATCATCTTCCTTAGAAGGAGGATCGATATTAAGGACATTACAACTATCACTCACATTATCCCACGATACAAAAGAATAATCATCTTTGATAGCGGGTGTGGATGATGTTATCAAAGGGTTTAAGTGGATCAGGTCATCTTTACATTCCCCAATGAAGGAATCTGTAAAGTCTAAAGAACCCCAATCATCACCAGGACATGCATTCCTTTGAGAAGATGTAGAAGGAGCAAACTTAATATTTCTTGCTTTAGAAGGATCTTCTTCAAGGACATCTATCTCAAGAGTATCCTTTTTAGTAGGTACTGTTGGAGTAAACATAACCACATTGGAAGACACTGAAGGAATAAGAGTAGGCACAACCGAAACCTGACCAACAACTGCCATTTCATATAAGTGCATAGCCTCAGGGTCATCCCTGACTGTGACTACTCGATTATTGCAAATGAACTTAATAGATCTATGCAAGGTAGATGAGATTACACCCATAGCATGAATCCATGACCTACCTAGAAGAAGGTTATATGGTAATTTTTTTTACATAACATATACAAGGGTAAGTACGGTAATGGGTCCCAACCTCAAAGGAAATACTATCGTGCCTAGGGATTTTTGACCGACATTATCAAACCCACGAATGAGAACACAAGAAGCATTAAGAGACGATAAATCAATATTAACCTTAGGTAATAGATCAATGCTACATACGTTGATCGCTGAATCAATGTCAATGAGAGTACATCTAATGCCAATATCATTGATGTTAACTATGATCATTAGAGGGTTTGCTTGCTTCTATACTTCTGGAGGTGAGAGTTCTTACAGATAAAATGTAATATTCAATGAATCCGCATGAATATGGGCTATCAACGCATTAACATCCGTCAGCATAGAAGAGGCATGCAAGAGGATCTTTTGCAAGGCTTCCTAGAGCATACCTTGATAAATCGAAGTAGACTGAAACAAGTCCCACAGTAAGATCTTGGTCGAAGTAATGTGGAGTTGCTTGACAAGATCGTAATCACCAGGTGCTTTAGTTGTAGGTTTAGGAGTTGAAGGAAGACTTAGTTGAGAAGGTGGTAAAGAAGTAGGTTGATTAACATTTTGTTTATTCTTTCTAGTATTATAAGTATGGGCTACTGCTCTATAAGAGGGAGCCATAGAAAGATCAAGAGAATCGCTATCAAATGGGACACCATTAATAGAAAAAATTCTTGTAGGAGAAGGACTAGTTGGAGTTAAGTAAATGAATAGTCTCTTAGGCCTTTGAGGGGCAGCATAGACATAAATTACATTTACAGAATCATCACAACTAGTGGGATAGTTATTTGAAGAAATATTCTCAACATCGATCCAAGGAGGATCAAATGCAGAAGGAGATTCATCATTTGCTAATTCATCATCTCTAGAAGAGAGGGAATTATAATGGAGACAAGATTCATCATTCACTAATGCATCATCTCTAGAAGAGAGTGCATTGGAATGGAGACAAGATTCATCATTCACTAATGCATCATCTCTAGAATAGAGTACATTGGAATGGAGAGAGGGTAGAGTAATGTTAAGAAAGGTATCAATGATTTCATCTTCTTGCAAAAATATATCCTTCAAAGCAATAGGAATCTCATGAGAAGGATCAAAGATACAAAGTGACATGGACAAAGCCAAGTCACTATCACATGCATGAAATGGAACATCATTAACACTTTGAATATAATTAGATACTAAACTCATAAAAGAAGATATTAAATTCATTTTAAAAATAGCAAGCTAAATATAATAAAAAATGAATAAACAATTCAGCTAATCTGAAGCAATCTAGGGGTGATAGAACTAAGAAAAACAAAAAATACAGATTTTCAGATTTTTTCGGTATTTTCTAGGTTCCAGTAATTTGCATTTTTGGAGATCTTTAGAGCAGAATTTTGGCTTGAAACTTGTGTCAATCCCTAAAATCCATTTTTTGAAGGCATAATATTTTAGGGATTGAATTAGTCCTCTTGGAGACCTTTCCAACGGTGTAAACGGTTCTGAATTCCGAGCACCGAGTCAAAAGTTATAACCTCACCAAGTTGGGGTAGATAAATTCCTGGTTTTTTTTGAAAAATATTGTGTTTCACATTGGGTTCACCAAAATGTAGAGAAGGGGGATTTTCTACTCATGAGTCTCTTTATTCTCAAGAGATTTCCAAGGGGAAAACTACCCTAAACTACCTCAAGCAACAACGGTGAGAGTTTTAGAATAAAAAAGAGTAAATCATAGAGGTTTTCTAGACACGGGCTCTTGGCCAAAGGACGACAACGTGGAATAAGGATGATAGCACGACACACTGGAGTCCCAAAGGCATGATGGCATCTCATATAGACTAGAAACCGAGTTTATTACAAAAAACAACAAAGCGACTACTAACAATCAGATTGCTAAGAACTTACAGAATGCAGGAAAGTGACAAAATATGATAGAATTGAAATAAGATAAAGTAAATGATAAAGTAAAAGAGGATAAGAGATAGAAGAAGCTCACAAAACCCCAAGTAATGGAGCCTCTAGAAAATGAATGTCTTCAATACCTGTATGCATAAGATCTAGAGAAAATGTTGGGGCTTTATGGGAGTTTGCCTCAGTCAAACCCCCGTTTTGGTGTTCCCACCTCTTCAGATAGCTAGATAGATAGAGAAAGTGAATGCAGTAAGAAAATATTGTGTGATAAAAATAATCCCCTCTCAAGGAGGAGAACCCATATCACAAGATAGAGATGCAATCAATAGGGGATGTGTGAAAGCCCATGGATGCTCGCAAGCACAAGATAAGGGAGGTATTGCATGCAAGGCTTAAGGAAGCCAAGGAAAGAGATAAAGCTAGTTGCAGGAGCCAAGAGTGTTACAAAGAGTGTTGTAAAGAGAGATTGAAAGGAAGCAAGAATGTTGTTGTAGTGAGTTGTGAAAGCTTGAGATTGTTGTAACAAACAAGGGATCTGTGCAAGCAAGAGCAAGATGGTAGAATGTTTGAGAGAGAATCCTAGAAGGAGAAGAAGGCCAAATGAGTTGAAAAGACAACTTTTATAGAGGGAAAAGAAGCTTCCTGATCCATCACAAGGCATCTCGGGTCGTTACCACCGACAAAACTTGCTGACAAGTGGCAAACATGCTTGGAAGTGGTCATTTGAACGTTGAAATGTCACGGGACGCTAGCGCGGCACACAGACATTTGTGTGGTGCGCTAGTGTCCAAACACATCACGTTACAAAATGACAGGAATGGGAAAAGCACAAGGTTTGACACAAAGATGATGCACGAAGATAGCTGCTGAAAGGGGGTTTCAATCATCCTGAGAAGGGAAAAAGGATGATGCAAGGGGTAAAATGAGCCTACACAAATGCTAGGGGAGTGGACACTAAAGCACATGCAAGAATGTATGTGAAATTGCAAGGGGTGGAATTTTATGACATTACACTTTCATATTTTTCAAGTTTAACAAACTTACTCTTATCACTGGTCATCTGATTAGAGCATCCACTACCAATGATCCAGTAGTTTTTCTCTTGTCTAGCATGAAAAGTAGACACCAAAGTGCCTTTAGTATTAGTACTTGCTTCTGAAGCACTTTCCTTCACACATCTCTCAAAGTTAGCAAAATTAGTTTCATCTTTTAAAACCATGAACAAGCATTCACCATTCTCATCATCCCCATAATTAGATTCATCATCAAATATACTTGCATCTTCACTAACATAATAAATTTTCTTAATCATCTTACCTTTGTTCTCCTTATTCTTGTCATTCAAAGCTCTTTTTGGACATATGGAAGCATAATGAACTATCTTTCTACAATTGAAACATTTGAAAGGAAACTTACCTCTGTACTTTTCAGTAACCTTTTCCATTCTTCTCACAAAGTTAGCTTCCACATCATCAAGATCCTCATGATCTGATTCCATGGTCTTCTCTAATTTGCTAGCCTTAAAAGCATTCTCAAATTTTGCATTGCTTATACCAAAATCTCTCATTTCAAAAGTAGTTAAAGAACCACACAACTAATCTATAGTATATTGGTTCAAATTTTGTAATTCCTCAATAGAAATAAAATTATGACTATAAGATTAAGGAAAAGTTTTGAGTACCTTCTTTACCACTTTTATTATTTTAGTTCTCCACCAAGACCTCTAATGTCGTTGAAAACTTCATCCACTTATTGCAAGTAGCTTGTGATGTTTTCATCTTCATACATTTGTAGGGTCTCAAACATGATCTTCAAATTCTTCATCTTAGCTTGCTTGACCTTATCATATCCTTCATAAATGCTTTCTAACTTTACCCAAATTTCTCTAGCTGATTTTAGATTCATAACTGGTTAAGAGAGAATACCTTTCTTTACCATTTCCTTCATAGCCCTTGATCTCATCATCAGTCTTTGGACCATTTGCAGGTATAGTATATCCAATCTCAACAGACTTCCAAATTTCAAATCCAATAGAAACTCGAAAACCTTCCATCCTTGTCTTCCAAAATGCATAATTTAATCCATCAAATAGAGGAACATCTTTCTTGTGCACCATCCCAAATCTACCTCAATCAGTTAAGCTTTCTTCAAAGGAACCTTGCTCTAATACCAATTGTTGAATGCACAACAAAACTAAGAGGGGGGTGAATCAATTCTACCTTAAAACTTCAAAACCCTCACAAACATTTAGATCCATATTAATTTAATTAACCCTTAATCTATTAGAATAATTTATCATGAAAGCATATAACTGAAATAGAACCAAGACAACATAATGCAAAAAGAAACACTAGATTTATGTGGAAAACCCAAGAAGGGAAAACCACGGTGAGGATTATCTCACAATATAAAGTAATATCAACACCGATTACAAAGGGCTCATTATCGGAGGGACCACTGCCCAAAAGAAAGAAAGCCTCACTGCAAAAATAGAAAAGAAGATAAATAACAGTGTTATAATGAGAAATCCATCTCAATGCAATAGAAAATTCCACCACACTATAACCAACACCTTCCTAGTCTTACTAAAGATTGTAGACACCTTCTGCTCACTGCATCTAGTAATCTAACACATGAAATCTCACACTGCACTGCACAAATTCCCACCTCACAACTCTACAATTCACATCATTTGCATCACACACCTCTATCTTATCATCCCTCAACAACTCAACTTATATTTATGCCATCTTCAACCTTGAAAATATTCTCCAAGGTTAGCTATACACCTCAACCATGCAAATTAAAAATTAGGTCAGCACCAAAACATTCCTGTGATGGAAAGGAATGAAGAAAGACCACAACACACCTTAGCTGGGACCTAAATCCACTCATACATGCCATTCCACACTTCCACAGACACCGAAGCAACTCCACAATTAGTGTAAACACCCAAGGTCGACCGAACCTATGTTAACACCATTAACATTTAATTACATGCTTCCTCAAATCCAAAGATGACTTGCAGACCACTCACCATGCTTGAACATGATCTAGAATATTCCACAAACATCCTCAAATCCAACAAATTCCTTCGCAACAACTTTCACCTGAAGAAAGTACACATCTAGTACACTCAAATAATTCTGCCATACACAACTGAATTTCAGAGAACCAAAACTCAAACAACTTCAACTAAAGAAATATACAAACATTATCAACACCCTTTTGTATCTGCAATACCTAAAACCACTCTATAGAGAAATGTGGAGAAAAAACATTTCTCTCAGACACCTCTGTAATACACAGTTCACACACTGGTGAACACACCTTTCCCTGCACAAAAATATAGCATACCAAATTCTGGATGCAATACCTCTAAACACATCTGATCAACATATCCAAACCACACAAGCAAATATTTGATAGAGAAGAAATTTAGAGCCAAACCTAAACGCTGCTCTGCAATACAAAACACCATTACAACACGATGCTTCCTTTTTTATTTAAATTTTCTCAAAATCACTTGGAAACCAAGCACCAGAGACACATCCTCAACATATTCAACACTTCCTCATCACCACCAAGCCAACTACAATTCAATCACACATCCATAGGGTAAAGCTTATCAAAAAAACACTAGAGGTTGAAACTTGTAGTTTACTAATGACAACATAACAAAACCAATCAAAGCATCATCAGAGACACCATCAACTTAATACCAAATGCTCACACCATTACAACAATCTCTTAATCATACTATTGACATCAATGACAACACAAGATTTTTGACATTAATGACAACACCAACTGCACATACTTACAACAAAATATTCCTTAGTCTTGAATCTCTTCTTTGTTTGCTTCCAAACTGACATTCCTTGTAAATTGCATTGATAGGCTTTGTAATTCTTAGTAGATCTCTCACAATATCAAAAAATTATCCTTTCTAAAACTATAAAAATTGATCTGATCCATTTGTCTATGTCATAGCCAACTTTCATTGATTTGAGACATAAATCACTTAGCACCACTACCTTTGAGTTGATAAACATTATCTTTTGTCCTTGTCCCTACAACAACCAAAGTTTTGGACCTTCCTTTTCTGATTTCACAACCATCACCCCAAAACACAATATTGTATCCTCTACTACACATTTGTCCTACACTAAGAAGATTATGTTAGAGACCCTTGACATAAAGAACATAATTTGTTTTATGCTTTCCATCAAAACTAAATGAACCTTTTCCACATATCTTAGAAGATGTATCATCACCAAACTTAACAAGACCACCATCATACTTTCAAAGTTTAACAAACTTACTCTTATCACCTATCATATCATTTGAGCATCAACTATCAATTATCCAGTAATTCCTCTCTTCTCTTGTATGAAAAGTAGTCACCATAGTTCCTTCAATGTTATGACCTATTTCCAGAGCACTTTCCTTCATACATCTTTTAGAATAAGTACAATTAGTTTCAACATTTAGAGCCATGAACAAGTATTCATCACTGTCATCGTCAAGATAGTCTGATTCCTCATCATCACACACACCATTGTATTTTCCAACATAATAACTCTTCTTGAAATTTTTTCCTTAATGTTCCTTATGTTTGTCATTTGCAACTTTGATCAGACACTTAGAAGCATAATGACCTATCTTTCCACAATTGAAACACTTAAAGGGTAACTTACCTCTATATTTGATAGTACCCTTTTTCAGTCTCCTTAAAAAATTTGCTTCCACCTCAACAAGATCATCCAGATTTGAATCATCTTCCTTGCAAACATTAAAATTAGTTTCCTTCTTTGTATAATCTTTATCAAACTCTCTTAATTCATAATAAATTAAAGCACCAAAAATATGATCTCTAGAATATTGATATAAATTTTGAGCTTCCTCAATAGTAGACAATTTAGAACTATAAGTTTTAGGAAGAGTTCTCAATACCTTTTTCACAAACTCACTTTCTTCTAGCTTTCCACCAAGACCATTGATGGCATTAACAACTTCATCCACTTTGAGCATGTAGGATATAATATCTTCATCTTTAGACATCCTCAGGGTTTCAAATTTGGCTTTATAATTTTGCATCTTTGCTTGATCAACCTTATCATCTCCTTCATAAACACTCTCCAAATTTGTCCAGATCTCTTTTGAAATTTTTAGAATTGTTGCCTTTCCAAATTCTAGATCAGAAAGACCACTTAGGATAGAATTTCTTTCTTTTCAATTGTTTTCATAATCCTTGATCTCATCATCACTTTCTAGACCATTAGCAGGCACGGTATATCCTTTTTCAACTAATTTCTAGACTCCAAATCCAAGAGAGACTAGAAAGTATTCCATCTTGGCTTTCTAGTAAGCATTATTCATTCCATAAAACATGTACGAGCTTTGACACCCTTCTTGTGTGTCATCCAGATCTACCTCAAGCAGTTAAGCTTTCTCTAAGGAACCTAGCTCTAATACCAATTGTTAGATGAACAATACAACTGAGAGGGGGTGAATCATTTGTACATTAAAACATTTAATCCGTCGTTAACTTTCAAACCCTTATCAAACTTTAAAGCCTCATTAAGCATTAACAAAATGTAAACATGTGAAACAACAATGCAAACATAACCATACACAAGAGAACACTAGATTTATGTGGAAAACCTTAAGTAGGGAAAAAACACAATGTAATGTGTCCCACATAATTAACACAAATAATTAATAAATAAATAAATATAACATTATGAATAATAAAAATTTAGACATAGTCAATTAGCTATTTTCCATCATAGCATCTCATGTCAAAATCAAATTTAATATTAATTTCCATATGCCAGTTTTACAAATTACATAAAGACTTGGGCCATCTTGCCACTTAGTCTTCTCAATTACATCATAATATACATAATACAATAATGGAGATTATGGAATTCCGATTATGGAATTCCATGTGCTCCTCTTCAAATCTCACTGCATTCGTTGGACGAGAACATGGATCAAGCACTTTTCTGCCCAACCATGAAGCTATGCTTCCCCGGTATTCTTCCTACTTGAAGAATGCTTGACCCTCCACGAAACACTTAGCAAGAGATACACTATGCAAGGTGGAATATGGTGCGTGTAGTGCCCCTTTGTGTTTGGCCCTTTCTTGATCTTTGATTAATTTTGTTTGGGCGAGTTTTACTGATGCATAGTGTTAAAAGTAATTGTTCATTAATGTTGTTGTTTTCTATAGAATTAAATAGATTGTTATTAAATAAATTAGGTTATTCAAAAAATGTAAATGATGCATTTGAGTGATTAATTATTAAATTAAATGATTAAATTAAATGGTGTTTTTATAATTAAATGTAAAGATAAATATTGTATAATGTTGAGTTTAATTAATAAATTAAAAATTGAGAAAATATTAAAAGAAAATAAAATATTAAATTAATATTAATTTCAAATGAAGATAAATGATAAAGAAATAGAAACAATTAAAAAGATAGAAATATTTTATTTGGAGCTCATGCTCAGTCTCAAACTATTTGTCGAAAAGGAATTTGATGTCTTACTGGAGATTTTTGAGATTTTATCTGATTTTTTTGGAAATAAAACAACTTTTCTTTTGTGAATAAGGAATAATTTTTGGGGAGATTTTGGGTTGATCATTAATTATGGTATTTTGAGAAGAGAACATGGTCTGGAAGATAATTATTTTTGGGCTATAGGTTTTGGGGAGAAAATTAATAAAAAAACTCGGGAAGAAAATTTGGGTAAAAAAATAATTTCATTTAAACACTTTGGGCACTTTAGAAGGTTCATGGAGAAATCATAGAGAGGGAGATCTTTACTGTTCTTCATTCTTCCATTCAGTTCTTTGCCATAAAGAGGTATGGTCTCGATGTGTTTAAAATATAGTTCTCAAATATAAATACTATCTTCCTGCATTGTCTTTAACCATTAGAGATAATGAGTCACTAGTTATCTGAAGCACCTTCACCTCTTTTATTTCGTTGCTTTACGTTTATTATTCAAAGGTTATTCATTTGGATGATCCCTAATAACTGCGTCATGATTAAAAGTCAACTTGATGAATTACCCTTTGTGATTTGTTTGGTGTCTTCATATCCCTGTGTATCATATTCTAAACCGAATATTACAAATCATTCGTTGATCTTACTTGGGCATGAAATTCACAATTGGTTCTCTATTTTGACATTCGATGCCATAATTTATGTGCTATATATCTGTGTTTTACATTCAAGAAACCTTGAACTGGGTTATATTTTGATAAATAATTCTTATGCTTGTATTTGATACTTGTCTTTCTTAATACAACCTTACTCCCTATGGTTTCATTCGATGTTTATTACCTCAACTCTTTTCAATGGTAGCCTTTATAGTTTGGCCTTTGGTACTTGTATGGCAACCTTTAGTGTTCTATGATTTATGTTTTAAATACCATGCTTTGAGACTTATATTATGTTGGATTTTAACAGACATTTATGCATTGCCTCACCCACTAAACCTATGTTTTCTTATTGATATGTCCTCGTACAATGGTCTCTTTGTGCTAAATTGTTCTTGCATAATGACCCCTTGAATAGGCATTGCATATTCTCTTGTGTCAAAATTTGATTTGGAGGACATGCTAGCAAACTCGATGGCTTTAGACATGTTGAGCTGATATGATACATTTTCTCCTTGCAGTAGCGCTAGCCTAGTTTTTAGACTGTTCCATTTAGCACCACCAATACTATCCACAAAAATAACGTATCTATTTTAAATGATGGAAATGGTTCACATCTCTCTGAGTAATTCCTCTTGTAGCAATCTTGGAGATGAATTTAGATGCAGCGTTTATTTCTTTTTTTTGTTTCAAGCATAGTGACTTTCACTCATGCGCGTCGTCCCCTCTCCCTCTCCCTTATGTTGCTGCTTGCAGCTACTTTCATGACTACTAAATATTTGGGAGGTTTGATAAGATCCCATGCGTAGAATTCATTATAGCTATACCCCTTTTGCATTTAGTATATTTCTTTTTTGTGTCGGTTGAGGCACCTTCTCTCGTATGTCGAGTGCTGACAGATTTTTAAACGGATAACCTCGTACCACCATCCTAAGGGTAATATTTTAGTCTCTAGGGAAGCGTTCTTCAAAGTTGAGTTAGGTTGCTGCCTTTTAATTTCTTATATTACGTCTATTTTAGATAGAGAGCTATTCGACATTAGTGGCACTATGCCATTCATATTGTTACTCAGGTTAATCTTTCGTCATTCTCTTGTGAAACTATCAAGACAACTTTTAATACATATTATGTGATCAATTGCGTTCTAAGAGTCAATCCTCAGGATATTTATCATATTGGTCTCTTCCAAATCTTGGTAGTTGTCTCATCAAGTATGAGTTTCTCTATAAACTCAGTCGAAAATTTCCTAACAATTAACTTGCTAATCTCTTTCCGGACAATGGTTTAAGATGTTTTCGATTAAAATATATTGTATGGAGTGTGTGGGGAAAAGATAACTATATTCTATGTTAGAAATAATGTTATTTTAGGAAATGATATACTCTAGGCTAACTTGTGATATTGTATTGAAAGATAAATATAATTGTGTAGATGTGATGTATGATTAAAGACTGGAGATTGATTGATTGGTATATTCTAAATTGGAAAGTTTATGTATATGTGTATATATATATTTATTTATGTGAGTAAATGAATATTTAATATATTTTAAGTTGTAATATGTATACTTGTATATGAATTAAAATGGTGTTGGTAAAAGAACATTTCCGTTTGGGATTAAAAAGAATAATATAAGTTTTAGGATTATTTGGTTGTGTAGATAAGCATAGTGGAAATTAAATAGAAGAAAAGAGTTATTTATATTTAGAAATTGATGGGAAAGTGTAGTTAGCAAATAAGATTATCTTTATTTGTAGATTATTTTCTTAATATATTATTCGATGAATATGTTTATTGTTTGGTATTCGACTTAATATATATATATATATATATATATATGTATATATATATGTATATGCATATATGTATATATATATATATATATATATACATATGTATATATATATATATATATATATATATATATATATATATATACATATATATATATATATATCCAAGTTTATATATTATGATTTTTATTAAAAGAATATTTAAGTCTTTGAAATAGTTGATTTTTTATTAGATAAATAAATTGGGAGTTAAAAAGAGAAATTGATTTATTTATTATTAGTTAAATTGAAGGATCAGTGTTTTGATTTTGGTTAAATATGCAAATTAGATTGATTTATTTGTAACTGGGAGGTTATTATTGGATGAGGAATTAAGATGATAGATAAGTGAAATTATGTGAATATATAATTGAATGATATTAATATTGATGTGAAGGTTTGTAATATTATAAATCTAATTAAGTAAATAGGTTTATATTTCAGTTGAGAAAAGTGAAGAATTAGAGTCGAAAGCTGTTGTAGTTTTCTTTAAGCGTATCATCTAGTAAAGTCATTTGAGATTCTTTAATTGTTAAATTGATATGTATGAGTGCATGGGATTTGATATTGTATGTCGATTTCAATTGAGATCATTAAAGTTAAACACATGGTTGTAATGTTTATTTATTTGCTCATTTAGAATGAGGTGTTGAATTAGTAAAATGAGAAGCTTTGATTATTGAGGTTGATTTTGATTTTGAGTTGATTTTGGGATTTGTGTTATAAGGGAGTCTTTTGAGATCATTTTTTTGTTGCCACTTCGATGGGGAAACCATTGTGTTAGTGATTTTTCAGACTTCCAGAGGTTGGGGAAAAAGTTTTCTTTATGATTGGCTTTTCATGGTGGTCCTTTGTAAACACTTGATTCTATACCTATTTATGCTTATGTGGGTTTTAGCCTTACAATGTGGAAATTATTTTATTATGGAGATCTTGTGGGAAGTGCTTCATGCCTCGTTTTATGTGCATATTTGTAGGCTTTGCTAGTTTTTGCTAGTTGTCTTACCTAGTTAGTGACTAAGAGTCTCTTGTCGCCAGTAGGGGGAGTGGCTTTCAATCTGGGCGGGGACCCAAAAGTGGTGCCAAGGTAACTCATTGCAAGTTTCTTAATCTAGTGAAAACACTAATAATTAATTAGGGGGTTTTGGTAGTATTTCACATTAATCTAGATAATGTAGCCTCACTGATGGCTTAAATTCTTGTCTAGGCTTGAGATGAGTGGGAAAAATGCCTTGTCTTCATGAAAGGTATGTTGATTTTGCATGAGTTAGAATGGCGGCCGAGGATCGGTTGAGGTTGTCAGGGTTTAACCAAGAAGGGGGGCGGTAACCTAGGAAGATCTGCATTGGGTAGCCCATATCGAGCTATGCAATGACACTCTTCCCTATAGCAACCTTGTATGCCTTGTTTGTTTTCCCCTTCTTGTTCTTGCACCTCTAGAAATGGTTGTTCTTATGTTTTTGTTTGTGGCAGCATTAATGCTATGTGATGTAATCATCCAGTTGTATCTTATAATCTGTTTGATGTATCCTTCTTGTTGTTATAAGGGAAGCTTTGATGTAAACTTGTAAATAGTGTAATGACCTACCCCATATATGGGATGTTGTAAAAGTGTTCATTGGTTCATAATATATGTTCTTTAATGGTGTTGTATATGTAGATATATACATATATATATAATGCAATGGATGTAAATGAACTCTTGTAGTTATTTTATGATTGTACATTTAGGTTGGTTAATCATTATGTTCATAATGTAGTCATGATACCCTAAAGGACATAGTTAGTGAAAATGTTCACGTGGATTACTTTCTATGTTATTGTTAGTATGATTTATATGTTGATTCATTTTTTTAAAAAATTGTGTCATGATTGTTATTTAGTTGTGTTGTCCTTTGGGGTTTTGTGGTGGAGCGTTACACCTGGTATCATAGCCTAGGTTCATACATTGGGCACTCTGGATACATATGAGCCCATTACGTTGACCTAGGTTGTTGTACACTTAAGTTTATGTTTTCCCTTTTTGGTCATCCTCGCTTAGTAACCCAAGACTTGTCCATTGGTGGTGTTGGTCCAATGGTGCAAAAAACTGGTGGAAAGGATAGGAACCTCGGTTTAGTGTGCAATGCACCGATATTCTTCCTATCAGAGATGCATTATGGATCCTTATGTATCCTTGTGATGTTTTTTTTGGTGATGTGAATTTGTGTGTGTATGTGAAGAGTGTGTGTTAAATCTAGAATTTTGTGCTTATGAAGTGATAAATTGTGTTTTCTATTTTTGAAAAGGCGTAAAATTATGATCTTGTGTCGCATATGTATGATATTTAGCATTGTAAAATGAATAAAGTGGGATGTCTTGCGTGTAAATGATGAATATTTAATGAAAAGTGTGTGCCTTGTGTTTATAATTTTGCTGTGTTTTGTGAAAGTATAGCATTTTGATATAATGAATCAACTTTGATGATATATATGTAGGAGATGGTTTACGATGTAGTTGTTATTTGTTGATGTGGATTATTGTTTGAAGTGTCTTGGTGGGAGGGACAATATAGCATTACTCATTCACGAGTACCCTGCTACACTACAATTTCCTCTCACGGTGTGCTTGATTGTTTGATATATATATATATATATGTTGTTCGACAGTTTGTCTGATGCAAGTTGTAGGTACCAAGCATCGAATCCACCTGCACTTTCAAGTTTGAGTGTACCTTAAAACCCAATGGATATGATGTTGAAAATGAAGATGATAAAAGGTCCCCTACCCTTGTCATCCTCCTCGACAAGGATGAGTACTTGTTTTCGTCACCCTGTCAGTCTGGTTTGCACTCTTGGTCAGTTGCTCTCGTCTTTTGTCCTTGTTGATATAGGGTTGCATGATTATTTAATGTTCTTTGTATTTACATTAAAAGAAAGTTGAACATGGTATTATTTAATGAATTTTAGGATTAATGTGTGCATGTTCTATCCCAACCTCATGACTTCTAGGAGTAATTTGAAGCTTTGGGGGGGAGGATGTAGTGCCCCTCCATGTTTGGCCCTTTCTTGATCTTTGATTAATTTTGTTTGGGCGAGTTTTACTGATGTGTAGTGTTAAAAGTAATTGTTCATTAATGTTGTTGTTTTCTATAGAATTAAATAGATTGTTATTGAATAAATTATGTTATTCAAAAAATATAAATGTTGTGTTTGAGTGATTAATTATTAAATTAAATGATTAAATTATAAAGTGTTTTTATAATTAAATATAAAGATAAATATTGTATAATGTTGAGTTTAATTATTAAATTAAAAATTAAGAAAATATTAAAAGAAAATAAAATATTAAAATTAATATTAATTTCGAATGAAGATAAATGATAAAGAAATATAAACGATTAAAAATATAGAAAGATTTTCTTTGGAGCTCATGCTCAGTCTCGAACTATTTGTCGAAAATGAATTTGATTTCTTATTGGAGATTTTTGAGATTTTATCTAATTTTTTATTTTTGGAAATAAAACAGCTTTTCTTTTGTGAATAAGGAAGAATTTTTGGGGAGATTTTGGGTTGATAATTAATTCTAGGATTTCGAGAAGAGAATGTGGTCTGGAAGATAATTATTTTTGGGCTGTAGGTTTTGGGGAGAAAATTATTACAGAAACTCGGAAGAAAATTTGGTTAAAAAAACAATTTCATTCAAACACTTTGGGCACTTCAGAAGTTTCATGGAGAAATCACAGAGAGGAAGATATCTACTATTCTTCATTCATCCATTCAGTACTTCGCCATAATGAGGTATGGTCTCAATGTGTTTAAAATCTAGTTCTCAAATATAAATACTATCTTCCTGCACTGTCTTTAATCATTATAGATAACGAGTCACTAGTTATCTGAAGCGCCTTCACCTCTTTTATTTCGATACTTTACGTTTATTATTCGATGGTTATTCATTTGGATGATCCGTAATCCATGTGTCATGATTAAAATTTAACTTGACGAATTACCCTTTGTGATTTGTTTGATGTCTTCATATCCCTGCATGTTTTATTCTAAATTGAATATTACAACTCATTCGTTGATCTTACTTGGGCATGCGATTCACAATTGGTTCTCTATTTTGACATTCAATGCCATAATATATGTGCAATATATTTATGTTTTACATTCAAGAAACCTTGAAGTGAGTTATATTTTGATAAATAAGTCGTATGCTTGTATTTGATACTTGTCTTACTTAATACTACCTTACTCCCTATGATTTCATTCGATGTTGATTACCTCAAATCTTTTCAATGGTAGCCTTTTATAGTTTGGCCTTCAGTACTGGTATGGCAATATTTAGTGTTCTGTGATTTATGTTTTAAATGCCATGCTTTGAGATTTATATTGTTTGGCTTTTAACATACATTTATGCACTGCCTCACCCACTAAACTTGCATTTTCTTATTGATATATCCTCGTACAACGGTCTCTTTGTGCTAAATTGTTCTTACATAGTGACCCCTTGAATATGCATTGTATATTCTCTTGTGTTGAAATTCGATTTGGAGGACATGCTAGCAAACTCGATGGATTTAGCCATGTTGAGCTAATATGTTACATTTTCTCCTTGCAGTAGCCTTGGCCTAGTTTTCAGACTATTCAATTTAGCACCACCAATAGTCTCCATAAAAATAACATATCTATTTTAAATGATGGAAATGGTTCACATCTCTCCGAAAAATTCCTCTTGCAGCAATCTTGGAGATGAATTTAGATGCAACATTTATTTCTTTTTTTTTGTTTCAAGCATAGTGAATTTCACTCATGCACGTCGTCCCCTCTCCCTCTCCCTTATGTCATTGCTTCCAGGTACTTTCATGAGTGTTAAACATTTGGGAGGTTTGATAAAATCCCATGCATAGAATTCGTTGTAGTTATACCCCTTTTGCATTTAGTATATTTCTTTTTTGTGTCAGTTGAGGCACCTTATATCATATGTCGAATGTTGAAAGATTTTTAAACGGATAGCCTCGTACCACCATCCTAAGGGTAATATTTTAGTCTCTAGGGAAGCGTTCTTCATAGTTGAGTTAGGTTGCTTCCTTTTAATTTCTTATATTACGTCTATTTTAGGCAGAGAGCTATTCGACATTAGTGGCACTATGCCATACATATTGCTTCTCAGGCTATTCTTTCTCCATTCTCTTGTGAAATTATCAAGACAACTTTTAATGCATATTATGTGATCAATCATGTTTGAGAGTCAATCCTTGGGATATTTATCATACTGGTCTCCTCCAAATCTTGGTAGTTGTCTCATCAATCTCTATAATGTCAGTTGAAAATTGCCTAACAATTAACTTGTTAATGTCTTTTCGGATAATGGTTTAAGATGTTTTCTATTAAACTATATTGTATGGAGTGTGCGGGGAAAAGAGAACTATATTCTATGTTAGAAATAATGCTATTTTAGGAAATGATATACTCTAGGTTAACTTGTGATATTGTATTGAAAGATAAATATAATTGTAGATGTGATGTATGATTAAAGACTGAATATTGATTGATTGGTATATTCTAAATTGGAAAGTTTATATATATGTGTATATATATATGTATATATATATGTATATGTATATATATATATTTATGTAAGGAAATGAATATTTAATATATTTTAAGTTGTAATATGTATATTTGTATATGAATTAAAATGGTGTTGGTAAAAGAACATTTCCATTTGGGATTAAAAGGAATAATATAAGTTTTAAGATTATTTGGTTGTGTAGTAAGCTTACTGGAAAGCTAAATAGAAGAAAAGAGTTAGTTATATTTAGAAATTGATGGGAAGGTGTAGTTAGCGAATTAGATTATCTTTATTTGTAGATTATTTTCTTAATATATTATTCGATGAATATGTTTATTGTTTGGTATTCGATTATATATATATATATATATATATATATACATACATACATACATACATATATATATATATAGATATATATATATATGTGTATATATATATACATACATATATACATATATATATATATACATATATACATACATATATATATATACATACATATATACATATATATATATATATATATATATATCTATATATATATATATATATATATATATGTATACATATATATATCCAAGTTTATATATTATGATTTTTATTAAAAGAATATTTAAGTCTTTGTAAATAGTTGATTTTTTATTAGATAAATAAATTGGGAGTTAAAAAGGGAAATTGTTTTATTTGTGATTAGTTAAATTGAAGGATCAGTGTTTTGATTTTGGTTAAATATGCAAATTAGATTTTTTTTTGTAACTGGGAGGTTATTATTGGATGGGGAGTTAATTATGATAGATAAATGAAATTATGTGAATATATAATTGAATGATATTAATATTGATGTGAAGGTTTGTAATATTTAAAATCTAATTAAGTAAATAGGTTTATATTTCAATTGAGAAAAGTCAAGAATTAGAGTCGAAAGCCGTTGTAGTTTTCTTTAAGTGTATCATCTAGTAAAGTCATTTGTGATTCTTTAATTGTTAAATTGATTTGTATGAGTGCATGGGATTTGATATTGTATGTCAATTTCAATTGAGATCATTAAAGTTAAATGCATCATGGTTGTTATGTTTATTTGTTTTCTCATTTAGAATGAGGTGTTGAATTAGTAAAATGAGAAGCTTTGATTATTGAGGTTGATTTTGATTTTGAGTTGATTTTTGGATTTGTGTTATAAGGGA
This sequence comes from Sequoia sempervirens, assembly GCA_007258455.2. Taxonomy (NCBI): domain Eukaryota; kingdom Viridiplantae; phylum Streptophyta; class Pinopsida; order Cupressales; family Cupressaceae; genus Sequoia; species Sequoia sempervirens. The sequence continues at coordinate 526,813,378 of VDFB02000015.1, forward strand.
GTCTTTTGAGATCACGTTTTTGTTGCCACTTCAATGGGGAAACCATTGTGTTAGTGATTTGTCAGACTTTCAGAGGTTGGGGAAAGAGTTTTCTTTATGATTGGCTTTTCATGTTGGTCCTTTGTAAACACTTGATTGTATACCTGTTTATGCTTATGTGGGTTTTAGCCTTGCACTATGAAAATTGTTTTATTATGGAGATGTTGTGGTAGGTGGTGCATGTTAGTGTTTGGTAGCTTCAGGAGATATTTTCTCCTTAATTAATGTTGGTGGCCTACATATTACAAATTATATTTTATATTTAATGTTGATGTATTAGCAGCAAAGGCATCTTCTTTAAATAGCTGTTATGACAAGCTGGATGACCCACATAAATTGTCTTATTCAAAATGGTCAACATGCAAAGTGTAACTGACATGCAATAGAATCTTTGGTCAGACATGCAAGAGAATCTTTGCATGAAATGTATTTGTAACTGCTCCTAAAAATAGGAAATTATAATGCTCCTAGTGCATGCACATGAAAGTGACGATTCCCTAATTTGGGAATGATTCTTGCTTAAGTTAAGTGGTTATTTCAAGGAGAGTTTGCTATCTACAACAGATTATTATTAAGTGTGAGTTTGTCTCAAGAGTAGATTGATACTTGAGTAGAAGGCTGAGATAATTGTTAGCAGATTGCTTCACTCAATTTCTATATTTGCATCAGATTATGGTGCTTTGTGTTGGCCTTCTTATTAGCCTATTGTAAAAGTGGCATGCTTGTTGAGATTCAATATACAAGAGACATATTTGTGGCTGGTTTTTTCTCCCTCGAGAAGGAGGGTTTTCCCAGGATATATGTTGTGTTATATTGTTCATTTCTTCATGTGTTTGTGTTGTATTTTCTGCTTTCTGTTAAATCTTATCCTAAAACACTAACATGGTATCAGAGCAGGTTTTTGAAAAGACCTGATCAGATTTGGGTTGACTAAGCCTATTGCTGATTGTGTAAATCAACACATCAAGTCTATTGTATCTTGGCCACTAGCTGTTGTGTTTGATGTGAGTTAAGTAGGTTATAGTCACTTCAGGAAGGATAGACGTCTAAGCCTGTGCAGTTGCATATTCACTATGCGTTGGTATGGTTGCTGATTATAGAGCATCATCATAAATATATCTGGCATAGGACTTCTCCCCAGGAGATACGTGAGAAGGAACTATTGTTTTAAGTAGAGTTAGCATTCAAGAGAAGAATTAATGCTCATATGAGCATACCTAAAGGAAAGATAAGTATTTCCTGTTTGAATAATATTCATGAATTTTTATGTAGTTATTAATTCATGCTATAACATTGGGATAGTGAATCTTGTATGCTTCTAGCATTGATATTTCTTTGGGGTAGTTTAAACTATTAGTAATCTCTCTCTAAATGCTTCCAGGATGGATCGAGGAGCAAGAGGGTGATGAGAGATTGCCTAGAGAAGAATAACTTGAGGCATCTTGTAAGGAACTCATGCCAACTGGAGAAATGATCAAGCATGGAGTCATAGCTTGCAGCCATGGGACTGAGTTGGTGGATGAAGACATCTCTCGAAGAGGAGGAACCTATTCAGGTTATCTTTGAGATCAATTTCTTCGAAGAGGAGGGATTTACATTCAGAGGGAGTTTGATAATTCATTAGAAGCAACCTTGGACGAGGAGGTCAGAAGGTTGATGCAAGTACTTGGAGCTTCAGAGGGAGTTTCATCATCATGGAGATCTGTTGTTAATGCATTTTCCTTTGAGACGAAGGAATTTGAGGCAAAAGCCCTTGTTAATGTATTTTCCTCTGAGACGAAGGAATTTGAGGTGAAAGCCCTTGTTAATGCATTTTCCTCTAAGACGGGGGAATTTGAGGTATCAGCCCTTGTTAATGCATTTCTCTTTGCGAGAGAGATTTGAGGTATCAACCCTTGTTAATGCATTTCTCTCTACGAGAGAGATTTGAGGTATCAACCCTTGTTAATGCATTTCTCTCTATGAGAGAGATTTGAGGTATCAACCCTTGTTAATGCATTTCTCTCTGCGAGAGAGATTTGAGGTATCAACCCTTGTTAATGCATTTCTCTTTGCGAGAGAGATTTGAGGTATCAACCCTTGTTAATGCATTTCTCTTTGCAAGAGAGATTTGAGGTATCAGCCCTTGTTAATGCATTTCTCTCTGCGAGAGAGATTTGAGGTGTCAACCCTTGTTAATGCATTTCTCTTTGCGAGAGAGATTTGAGGTGAAAGCCCTTGTTTCATTCTCTTGAAGTAGCCATAGTGGACATCATGATGAGATGACAACATCACACTTGTGGATGGATATCTGAAAAAATATCTCCCTAGCTAAGAGGGAGTGTTAGTGTTTGGTAGCTTCGGGAGATATTTTCTCCTTAATTAATGCTGGTGGCCTACATATTACAAATTATATTTTATATTTAATGTTGATGTATTAGCAGCAGAGGCATCTTCTTTAAATAGCTGTTATGACAAACTGGCTGACCCACATAAATTGTCTTATTCAAAATGGTCAACATGCAAAGTGTAATTGACATGCAATAGAATCTTCAATCAGACATGCAAGAGAATCTTTGCATGAAATGTATTTGTAATTGCTCCAAAAAATAGGAAATTATAATGCTCCTAGTGCATGCACATGCAAGTGACGATTCCCTAATTTGGGATTGATTCTTGCTTAAGTTAAGTGGCTATTTCAAGGAGAGTTTGCTATCTACAGCAGATTATTATTAAGTGCGAGTTTGTCTCAAGAGCAGATTGATACTTGAGTAGAAGGCTGAGATAATTGTTAGCAGATTGCTTCACTCAATTTCTGTATTTGCATCAGATTATGGTGCTTTGTGTTGGCCTTCTTATCAGCCTATTGTAAAAGTGACATGCTTGTTGAGATTCAATATACAAGAGACATATTTGTGGCTAGGTTTTTCTCCCTCGAGAAGGAGGGTTTTCCCAGGATATATGTTGTGTTATATTGTTCATTTCTTCATGTGTTTGTGTTGCATTTTCTTCTTTCTGTTAAATCTGATCCTAAAACACTAACAGTGCATGCCTCCTTTTATGTGCATATTTGTATGGCTTTGCTAGTTTGTGCAAGTTGGCTTACTGAGTTAGTGACTGAGGGTCTCTTGTTGCTAGTAAGGGGAGTGGCTTTCAATGGGGGTTGGGACCCAAAAGTGGTGCTAGGGTAACTCATTGGAAGTTTCTTAATCCAATGAAAACACTAATAATTAATTAGGGGGTTTGGGTAGTATCTCACATTAATCTAGATAATGTAGCTTCACTCGGCTCAAGTGCTCATTTAGGCTTGAGATGAGTGGGAAGACCTGGAATGGCAAGATCAACTGCCTTGTCTTCATTAAAAGTTATGTTGATTCTGCATGAGTTAGAATGGGGGCTAGGGATCGATTGAGGTTGCTAGGGTTTAACCAAGAAGGGGGTTAGTAACATAGGAAGATTGGCATTAGGTAACCCATATCAAGCTATGTGATGACACTCTTCCCTATAGCAACCTTGTATGCCTTGTTTTTTTTCCCCTTGTTGTTCTTGTATCTCTGGAAACAATTGTTCTTATGATTTTGTTTGTTACTTTGTATGTTGGAGTCATGTTAGCCTTGTTTGCTTGACTACTTCTATAGTGGGCCCTTATTGTCATCTCCTAGCATGGGGGGTGGACCTTAGGGTTCCACATGGTCGGGTGGAATGTGCTATGCACTCCACTGGGTTCTCATTTGATGTTCATGAGCAAGGAGATAAACCTTATGCAGTGGTTCCAAATCTTACACCAGATCTTGTGGCAACATTAATGCTATGTGATATAATCATTCAGTTGTATCTTATCATGTATTTGATGTATCCTTCCCATTTTTATAAGGGAAGCTTTGATGTAAACTTGTAAATAGTGTAATGACCTACCTGGTGCAAGAGCACCAATCGATTTGAATTGAGTTTGGTCAAGTTTGTTCTTTGCTAGGTTGTCTTAAGGGTTTGAGGTCTTATGTTGAGTCAATAAGGTCTAAATTGACCATTTACATGTATTAGGAGTTCATCTTTGTAAATGTGCAAAGTTGTCAAAAAGATGTACAAAATTGCAAGATTGTAAAAAGTGGAAAAAATGCAACATTTGGAAGGTGAAAGGTCTAAGGTTGATTTGAGTCTAGAGGCATAGTTCAAGGTTGTTTTTTCAAGTTTTTGGTGGTCCCTAAGTTTAAAATTGACATATTTGAAAAAGTTGTTATCTTGGGAAAGAGTTGCAAAAAAAATGTGTAAGTTGGAATGCCAACGGTTTGAAATTCAAAAGGTTAGTTTTTTTCGGTTGAGTCAGTTGGTTCAAGGGTGGAAAAGTTTTAAATACATGGGGATCTCATTGTAATGGCTTTTGGGTGGTTTTTGAATTGAAATCAACTTGATTTTCTCATACTTTTTGTATTTTATGTGTAAACACATTGTATTCATGCTTGGTATGGCTCTGTACTGTGGCATATTCTTCTAAAAATTGGTGAAATCATTGGAGGTGTGGATTAACTTCAATTTTTTTTTGGTTTGAAAGGTTAATATCAAATTTGAAGAGTTTTATACCTGTTTTATAGAGTTTGCCTGAGTATACCCTATTTAAGGGTTTGAACCTCCATTAATGGCATAGGAACATTCCACCTTCTATCCTCCCTATTACTAAGTGGAATGGGCTTATGATAGTAGGATTAGCATGGCAGGGAAGTAGGTTTAGGTAGTGTGAAGAATTTGGAGAAGTTCGGAGGACTGTCTTGGGGTATTTTGATGAATTTAGGCATGAAAGTGATGGGATTATGAAGGAGTTTGATGTAATATTGTGGGTAAAGGCTGTAAGATGGTTTTTTGAGCATGAGTAGTCATTTCTAAGAGTGTTGGAGGTGGTGATAGAGTTTTGAGAGGTTCGGAATATCAATTTTCAATAAACCCTACTCAAAATTGGTGAAAATGAGGGTTTTCAGTTTTGAAGGCTAGATGATGGTTTGTCATTCTAAAAATTGTAGATTTGGGCCATTTTGATACCTGTTAAGAGGGTCTGAGTGGTTATTTGGGATTGGTGAAAAGGATTTGAGGCACTTTCTTTGTAAAAGTGGCCTAATTGGCCTACTAGGACAGTGTAGTTTCTTGATTTTGAGTGGGTTGTTACAAAGTGACCCTCAGAGATTTTTAGGCATGGTTTAGAATAATTTAAAGGGTGTCAAGAAGTGTAAGGGTTTTGTTGGTTGTGAGGATTTTTATGTGATAAGTTGAAGAATTTGGGTTTGCAGACCTTCTAGTGGAAAGGAAGAGTTTGTGTGAAGAAGAGTTTTGTTAGGGTTTTGAGAATCAAGGAGTTGATTGAGACAACTTGTGTTGTGTTGGTTTTTGGTCAAGCCAATTAGCTTTGCATCACTACCCCATATATGGTATGTTGTAAAAGTTTTGGTTGGTTCATAATATATGTTCTTTAATGGTGTTGTATCTGTGGAAATATATATATATAATTCAATGGATGTAAATGAACTCTTGTTGTAGTTATTTTGTGATGTACGTTTAGGTTGGTTAATCGTTATGTTCGTAATGCAGTCATGATACCCTAAAGGACATAGTCAGTGCAAATGTTCATGTGGATTACTTTCTATGTTATAGTTAGTATGATCTATATGTTGATTCATTTTTTTTTAAAATGTGTCATAATTGTTAGTTAGTTGTGTTGTCCTTTGGGGTTTCATGGAGTGGCGTTATTGTGCATGCCATGCAACTACATGCATTTTTATCTACGTTAGAACATGTAAGATCTAAGCAAGGAAATTTTAGAGAGAATTCATCTTATAAGCTAGACCATTCAACATAATAGACTACAAGGCCAAGCATATGTTGTATATGGATAAATTATAGATTATGGAAAAGAAAAACCTATCTCTCTATTAACCCATTTTGATACCTATCCTGGAAGATAACCTCCCTCAACATAAGATAACATACATCTTATCCTTATATTTTAGATACAACAATAAATCTGGTTTTATAGTAATGTGCTACCCAATATTCCTTTTATAACAAGGAAATCAAACTATCAACTATTTCAATGTAACAACATATACAATCAAACATGGCATTTAGATTTTCCAACATTTCCTCTATTCAAAATCATGCTTTTTTACTCAAATAAAATAAGGAATTTTTAAAAAGAAGGTATATCGCATGTATGTGTAATGCATAAATGGAAGATTTATGCATGTACACATATATGACCTTTTGTAAAATAAATGTGTATGTGTATACGTTCTTTAAAAGGAAGCTCCATCACATACATAAATTTTATAGTTCAAGATGTCAACTTTTCATCAAAACATAATGAGAATTTAACTCAGAGTGTCACAGGAACGTTTACATAGAACAAAATGCATTCATTCACCATAATTGTTCTATGTTCAATCGAGACCTATCAATGTATATAGTGTTTTAAAATCCAATTTGATAACATTCAGTCAAGAAACATTATGTTGCTCTAAAAATAGGGTTTCCACCCACTTAGTTCACCGTCAAGAATATCATTTTGTTTTAACTAGAAGAAGTCATGTTTTTCAGGTTCAATTCATTCTCTAAAACAACACTATCATTTTAAAAAAATGAACTTAAGTCATTCAGATCTAACTACTTTTCCAATTAGGTTTATATTAAAAAAAATAATATAGTAACACCATTTGGATTTGCTTATCCTTAGATACAAGCTCTTGGAAGTGCTCGACACATATGACTATCAGCCCACATTATATTCTTTAATGTTTACTCATTAACAGTTGCTTGATGGGACAATTGATCTTATGATAGAGGCATCACGACATGTGATTGATGCACATATATCTTCCAACATTGATGATAACAACTACAATAACCGTGTATGTGTATATATATACTCTATTTATGTATATATATACATACACATACACATCATAAAAAAGTATGGAGAAAAATTGAATAGCATCGAAAGGGTTTATATTTAACCCGTGGTTTGTTAAGGCCCATTACACTGGCCTCAACTTGGCAACAAGTCACATGATATATACATATACATTTAGTACTCTGTATTACAAAGTAATATCATTGATCCATATTTTTATAACAATGGAATTGATGTGGATCACCCATCGTCAAACTAAGGCCAGGAACGACGTTCTCATTTGGCCCATTGAAGTAACACATACAATTGACATCGAGTATGATACTCAAATTATGGCTTCATTTGGCCATATTATAGCAAAATAATGGTAAACACTTTAACAATGGGTATGGCATTATTTTAAAGTAGGAACAATGGTATTTTTTCTTATAAAAAAGATGACATTAGTGAGTCATCCCACAATAATGGGTTACACTTTTTGGCCAAATTTTACATTGAAATCAACATTTTCAGAGAAAACTTCACTTTTTGACACTTTTAGTAGGTAAACTATTAGGAATTTTAAAATGATTTAAACTAGTGATTTGTGAGATTTTTTCTATAGATTTTAAATGTATTTTTTAAAAAAAAAATTGAAATTAAATTGTAATTTTTTTGCGTCTCCTTTGATGACTAGTTTTTAATAGTAAACAACATTTTTAAAAAGTGGTATGTACTTCGGCTCGCATAAAAAAAATTCTACAAAGGATAAAATTCTAATTCTTTGGAATTTAGGTTGGTAACACAAGTATCTAGTTCTTTCATTTTTTTTCATAGCATTTTGTTGAATATTTTTCTTTTAATTAAGTTTTGAAGTCAAAACATTTATAATTTAGACATAAGTGCACTTCGGCTCGCATAACTTTTTTGGTATGTATTGAAATTCAATTTTTCTTTTTTTGTTAGAACGAGGACATCAATACCTAGTGGATATATATTTTTCAATTTTTATTTCCTCAAATTTACTATTTTTCCACAATGATTTTTCATCGAACTTGGCGTTCGGTGAAAAACCTATGTACAGTAAAACTAAAAAATAAAATATAAAATAAAAACAAAATATATTAAATTTATAGTTGTTGGAAAGCACGTTTCAATCACTACAATCATCCAACTTGGTTTTATCAAGTTGACTCCATTTTCATCTCCTTCCCAAGCTTCGATAGTAAAAAAAATGCATAAATTTTGAAATGGTGGAGGGGAAGGTGAAAAAAGGGGGTTCATTAGAACCCCCCTTCTAATGAAGGGGCTTCATTCGAACCCCCTTCATTAGAAGGGGGGTTCATTCAAATCCCCCTTATATGGTGCAAAAGGGGGTTCACTAGAAGGGAGGAGGTTCATTAGAAGGGGGGAGGGTTCATTAGAAGGGGGGTGGTTCATTCGAACCCCCTTCATTAGAAGGGGTAAACCATTTTTAATTTTTTGATGAGCATTTCTAATTTTTCTTCATTCAAAAAATTGTAACCCACTATTGTGGGTTTACCCTAGTCATTTTAATACAAAGCACAGAACGATAGACATTGTTCTCTCGCGGACAACATGGATGAATGAGGTAATGTTATCAGGTTTTCACAACAAGAAATAGGATCACCATATTTCAATGACCATGGTTATCATTGGCTCTCGGCCTTTGTGGAAGAGAATCGCCTCTAGGTGACCCTTAGGCTGAACATGCTAGTCGACCTATCACCTTTAAAAATGACTAACTCAAATGGGTTTTGGGATTAATATTAACAGAGAAAGGAGTTTCATCGATAATTTCTACCACATAGTGGTAGCATGAAAACATGACCCAGCTAGGGTAACAACTAGATCGAGACTAAATCGATCCATTGCACTGAAGAAAAAAATGCAAAGCAAGAGTTGGTGGTTTCACCCACCAATCACAATGAGGAAAATAAAAGGTTGTGGTTGGGATTACACTTCAAATGAGAACCCAAAAAAAGTTTCCATCGATAGTTAAATATTGATTGTGCTGATAAAGATATTGTATTCTATGCATTTGTTGCTCTAACAATTGGAGATAAATCAAGAGCATGGAAGACAATAAGGTTATCTTACAATGAAGGAAACATCATATGTACCAACAAAAAGCATGAGTTACCTCTTTCCTGCTTGTGTGTATTTCGTGATTTTTTCCTTGGTTGATATGGAAACAACTCTTCCCAGCTCAGTTCGCCCTCCCTTCATGGTCTTTTCCCCAAAACTCCTTTGGTTTTTTCTTAGGACTCAACTTCTTTTTCCCAAGTTGTGCTCTATCCCTAGATTCAATATCTTGCTAAAATGGGAGATAGTGGTCTTAACTTCTCCCATGCCTCCTCACACATATCCGCCCACTCCACCATGCCAAAATAGCATAAAATATCTTCCATAATGATGGCGGTTTTGATCAGAGTGAATGAAAATATATTTGTTGTTTTCCAAGGTGGTCGATTAAATTATTTTCTCATATTTTTAATTTCACATAAAACACTCTATTTCTGAATAAAGAAAGACAATTTCACATATGTATTTATATATATATATAGATATACATATATATGTATATATATATATATATATATATACATATATGTATATATACATATATGTATATATATATATATATACATATATGTATTTATATATATATATATACATATATGTATTTATATGTGTGTATACATACATGTGTATAACATATTTATATACTTATATATTTGCACAACCATGAAAATATACTCATTGTTCTATTTGAGAGTAATGGATTTTCTCTCAAAAATTATATTTCCAACATCATTCACTATCATAAAATTTTCATCGAATGAACTTAGTTAAGCAAATGTTTCAACAAAATTACTTTCCATAAGCTCACAAATTAAGTGTTTATTCGTTACATGTTGGAAAACAAAATGTTAGCTACAAAATTATGAATATAATGCAAATGCCATGATTTTCCTAGTGGTGTGTGCACATTCCAAATTCTAATCTTGCTTACCATTCATCGCTCGACTAAGTATTCCGACCTCAACCATGTTCTCGGTCTTCAACCTGTTCTTGCATTCACACACTTGCACGTATAGAGTTTCATTAGTAAACAATAACTAATACTTGAAATGAAATGATTCATTTTCATCCATCTTTTGTATTCCATCATATGAATATACATACATTTCAAATGACATTGAAATCTCAAATTTATCTCAAATTAAATTGATAAATTTCATTTTCCATGAATATTTAAATAACTTAACATTTATTAAATGCAAGCAAAAAAATTGAGATGTGACATCCTTCCCCACTAGGAAGAGACATCATCCTAATGTCTTATCAGACAACACAAAATAAAATATCTTTTTCAACATTCAATCATATTGTTATTCAAGCCAAAATATGCAATCCAAAATACAAGAGCATTGTCCTCAGAATATTGGTCCCATTGAACCTTAAATTGGACAATGTCTCTGTTTCACAACTTGACGTTGTGTCTATCTAGAGGGTGAAGCCACAATAGTGGTTTACAATTGAAGTGAGGAAGGAAAACTCACAGAAAACGAATGCATGGAAAAAATATTAATTTTAGGGGTTCGTACGAACATACTGGTTCGACCGAACCCATTAGGGGTTCGCTAGAACTTGGGTTCGGGTGAACCCTTTTAATTGCTTTCCCGCCAAAAATGAAAACAAAATCCCTTATAAAAGGGGGGTTCGCTCGAACCCCCCTTATTCCTCATCCCTGCTCTGAGACACCAAAAAACCCTGAATTTTTACACTTCGGAGCTCCGGTTGATGATGAAAATGGATCAATCTTCACAAACCCAATTGGAATCAAGTAGTCCTCGAAACAAGCTATCCAACGAATATAATCTTAATATGTTTTGGTTTTATTATGTATTTTTTTTTAGTTTTATTAAAACATAGGTTTTTCTATCAAAAATGAAGGTCTATGTTCTCATATGTGGAAAATAGAAGATTATAAAAAATTGAAAAATATGAGTGCACCATATTGAAGTCCTTGATCCAAAAAAAAAAAATTGAATTTCAATATATACAAAAAGTTATGCGTTATATGGTGCGACTATGTATGAATTGTAATTGGTTTGACTTTGAAACTTGATTAAAGAAAAAATATTTAATAAAACTGCCTAACCAAGTGGAAGCACTAGATATCGGGAGTTACAAATCTAAATTGAAGAATTATAATTTTATCCTTCATGGAAAAAGTTATGCATTATACGGGTCTGTCACTTTTTTAAAAATGTTGTTTTTGAAAAACCAATTTTTGTGGGAGATGGAAAAAGAAGTGTAAAATGATTCCAAAAATTTTGAAAAAAATATTTTTAGAATCTACAAAAAAAATGTGATGAGACTCTAGTTTTCATTATCTTCAAATTTTTCACAGTTTAGCCGCTATAGCTGCCTGAATGTGAAGATTTAGTTAAAAATAATAATTTCAGTGTCTAGTTTGGCCAAAAATTGTAAACCACTATTGTGGGATCACCCTAGAATTGTAATGGGCTTCACCAGCACCACTCATGGATCCTGCACTTGTAAAGAATTTCAGTCAAGTATATGAGATGCATCTGGATGATATGGATTAAGCAAAGAAACATGGAATACATTATGGAGTCAAGCTAGAGTAGGTGGCAGAACAAGTCGGTATGCAACTGGGTTAATGACTTCCAGCATATCTGGGGGCCAACTTGGAAGACTTTCCAAAGGTAATAGAGCTTTTGAGTGGCTTGACTCTCAATAAGACTTTTTCTCCCTATGAGAATATTTTAAAGGTCCTATTCTTGTCAAAATAAATTTTCTATCTGTCTTCCACTTCCTTCAGTCTTCCCTTGATGAGTTTCATCTGATTTTCCATTTCCTTGAGCATTTCAGGACCCACTATGGTCATATCTTCCAATCTGTCCCAACTGATGTGTGTATGAAACTTTTGTCTATAAAGAGCCTTGAAAGGTGTCATGCCTAAAGATGCATGGAAAAAGTTATTATAGGAAAATTCTACTAAAGGTAGATACTCTTCCCACTTATACTATTGGTCCATGTAATACATCTGTAGGAGATCCTCTACTACCTGGTTGAATCTTTCAGTTTGGCTGTCAATCTGAGGATGGTATGCCGAACTAAAATTCAACTTAGTTCCCAAGGTTGCATTCAAAGTTGTTCAAAACCTGGACATCATCTGAGGGTATCTCTGTCAGATATAATAGTCTCTAGCACCCCATGCAAATGGAAGATCTCTTGGAAAAAAATTCTTGGCCAAGGTCAATGATCCATCCTTTAGGTTTCCTAGAATAAAGTGTACCACCTTAGCCAACTTATCGACTACTACCAAGATGACATCATGCCTATTCTTACTCAATGGAAACCCCTGGATAAAGTATTTACTGATCACCTACCACATGTACTTAAGTATGTCATGAGGGTAGAGAAGCCTTGTTCGATGCATGTATTTAGCCTTGACTTGCTGACACTCCAAGCATCTGGCTACATACTCAACTACATCCTTCATGAGCTTAGGCCAGAAATTAAACGATTTCAACTCTGTGATCATTTTGACTCCAAGATTTCCTAAATATGGTGCATTGTGGATCTCCTCGAAGACCAAATTTTTGAGTCCCCCAGATTTTGGAGTATACATTCTCCTTTGGTATCTTAAGATTACATCTGGTTTTATTGCATCCCATTGTATCAATGGTCTGAAGGGTTTTTTTGTAGAGCTTTCTTTACCTTCTCATAATGCTCGTCCCCTGGCAAGTGTTGCATCACCTACTACCTTACGTTTGATTGAGTCGAGGTCATGGCTACTAGATGTCTTCTTTTACTAAGAGATTTTTTCGTGCTCTGTTCTCTTTTCCTTTAATATACTCAATTCAAAAGACACACTCACTAAGGAATTCCAACCATCTTCACTGGTCCACATTGAGATTTGGTTGGGTGAAGATATATATCAATCCTAGATGATCTATTTTGAGCTCAAATGGCTTCCTCAATAGGTAATGCCTCCACACTATAGGGCATGTACTATTGCAGCCAATTCTAGATCATGTGGTGCATAGTTTATTTCATGTTGTTTAAGCTTCTTGGACTCATACACAACCGTTTTCCCATATTGCATCAATACAACTCCTACACCATCTCCTAAAGCATTCATGATCACTATAAATTACCCATTGGGTCTAGTATGGTCAACACTAGGGTTGTCGTGAGCTTCTCCTTCAGGAGTCAAAAGGCTTTATCACACTTCTCCTTCCATCCAAACTTTTCCCCTTTCTTTTGAAGAGATGTGATTGGAGCTACAATATGAGAAAAGACTTGCACATACTTTTTGTAATATCCTTCTAACCCCATAAAGCTCCACACTTCAGTCACACTCTGAGGTGTTGGCCATTCTACTATTTCCTTAATCTTTTCAGGGTCTACTGAGACTCCTTTTGGTAATATAATGTGACCAAGGTAATGCACCATGTCTCGGTAAAATGACCACTTGGATAGCTTTCCAAAAAGCTTCTTTTCTCTGAGATGTTGTAAGACTATCCTCAAAATGCTTATCATGCTCCTTAATAGACTTGGAATAGATTAGGATGTCGTCTATAAAAATCAAGAAAAAGTCATTTAGGAAATCTTTGAATACACTATTCATAAGATTCATGAAAGCTACCAGTGCATTATTTAGTCCAAAAGGTATCACCATGAACTCATAGTGTCCATAGCGAGATTGAAAATAAATCTTAGGGATGTCCTCTTCTTTTATTCTTAGCTGGTGATATCTAGATCTAAGATCTATTTTAAAGAACACTGTTGCTCCCTTCATCTAATCAAATAGCTCATCTATCCTTAGAAGAGGATATATATTCTTGATGGTTGCCTTGTTCAACATCTGATAGTCAATACATAGATATAAGGTTTCATCCTTCTTCTTAACAAATATAACCGACACACCCCAAGGAGACACACTGGATCAAATAAGCCCTTTACTCATCAGTTCCTATAACTGGGCCTTCAACTCAAATAACTTAGTAGTAGTCATTTTGTACTAGGCTTTAGACTCCAGGGTTCTGGTCATAGTACTAATTCAATAGAGAAATTAGTTTTGTGAGTTCTTTAGGGAATATGTCTCGAAACTCCTTGAGAATGCAGTAATCATCTAAATAAGGATTAATTTTCTTTGGTTCACTAACATGTAATGCATAAATGGTACACCCCTTCCTCTAAGCCCTCTTGATCTACATAGAAAAAATCTACCTAAGCTTTAATGGTCTCTGGATTCCATAAATCTTGATTGGGTTTCCATAATCATCTAGACAGTTAACCATCTTATCCTCACAGTTGACAATAGACTTGTGCTCTGCCAACCAATTGATTCCCAATATTACGTCATAAGATCATAATGGTGCCACAAATAGGTTAACTCAATTCAAGAAACTGGGAAGTTCTAACTCGTTGCTATAGAGACATGAATCCACCCTCTGCTCTGCTCAATTTCCATATTAGACCATCCAAGAATTAGCCACGTGTCCATACGTAATGGATAGCTTAGAAATCATCCTTGGGTCAACAAAAAATTTAGTAGCTCCAGTATCAATTAGAATAGAAATAGATTTACCATAAAGCTTACCCAACAGTTGGATTGGCGAGGCCTGATATTCAGCTTGTCTATCATCCACCGCCACATGGATCTGATGTTGGTTTCCTTCCTTTTTCTTTGAGCACTATGGAAAACTGGAGGCATAATGATCACCCCCGCAGGTGTAGCAACCATCACGAGGCCCTTTCTGACCTCCTAACCTATCTTCCTTGGAGCCTTTCTACTTATTTTCAAAATTTCCCTTGCTTTTGTTGGCCTTCTTATTCTTTCCACCATTGCTTCCCTCCACTTTCTCCTGTGAATCACTTCCCCATTTTAGATTCTTGATCTAATGGGGTTTGTCTCCCTTTTGAAACTTCTTATTCCTGAACCGAGACAAATTCTAAATTCTTTCGAAGGTTGGACAACTATTGCAATTTTTGTTCTTGCGTGGTGGCCTTCTTGAAGACCTCTTCCATGGTGAGTGGGTTATGCAAGTCTACCTCTGCTCCAATATGAGGTCTCAACCCAAGTATATTTTTTTGGATTTGGAAGCACTTATCAGTCTGGTATTGAGGCACATACTTCAGTAAATGAGTGAACTTTTCCCATTACTAAGTTACCGACATGCTCCCCTAAGCTAAGTTCTGGAACTCTATCATTTTCTTATCGAAGAAATGTCAAGGAAGCCACCTCTTTAAAAAAGGTTGGAGGATTTGTTCCTAGGTGATCTCCCCAGGTTGTAGTTTTTGTTCTACCATTTCATTGTCCCACTAGGTAGTTTCCTCACCAAAGAGTTGATAGGCTACCCATACAACTTTAGTTTCATGTGATAAGTTCTGACACCCAAAATATTTCTCCATTTCGATGATCCATGCTTCCACTTTGTCTCCTATAGTTTTTCCATCAAAATTTAGCGGAGCCACCCTTTTCAAGTCCTTTCCAATATCTCCTTCGATTCTAGCTCAGTTATTGACATTAGACTCTCTATTCCCTTGTGGTTGCTCCTCATTCCTCCAATTTTGACTATATTACATACCTCAAAACTCTCCTTCCAAATGGTCCATCATGTTTTCTTGTTGGTTTAAGAGGTCGAGGATCCTATCCAACCTTTCATTTTGGCCTTCATTTTGACCACCACTCAGACCTCCATTTCAGGTGGCTACCATGATGGTTTTTGTTCAACCTACATCACAACTCACATTTAGCATAACTGTCACAAGTCTTCTATATTTAACCATTTAAGAAAATAGTTCTAATTTTATTATGAAATGCAATCTTGAAAATATATCCATGTGCATTCATAATAAGAACAAGTCATCCAAGCTCACAATTTGAACACAAGAAAGACTTTATTTATTTATAATAATATCGGATTACAAAGATCCATATTACAATTTTTTTCCCTCCTTACTAGGTGGGCTATTCATCATCAAAGAGAGGAAACTCCTCTGGGTCCTCGTCAAAGTCCATTACAACCTTCTTAGAAGAGGTAGGATGTACGCATAGGCACTCCTTTTCCTCTTTAGTCAGGATGGGTGCATTAGGTTTGCACCCCAAAGGCCAATCTCTAATTGTCGAAGGTTTCTTGGTTTTTACAGGGTACTTAGAATCTTCAATTTTCTTGCCCCTCTTTAACTTGAGTCAAGTGAGGGCGTGTGCCAAGGTCTCTTCATTGGGAATCTTGGGTTGGACTTCAGGCATTGGGTTTTCTTCAACCACTTTCTTTTTATTTTCCCTAACAGTTCTCCCCTTCCTATTCCCCGACCTTGACCTCCCCATACCTGCATTCAATTCAAGTTCATTAAATTTGAAATTGAATTAAGGGTCAACTAACGCTAACTTACACCCATGTGGAATCATAGGCCTAGAGTTGAACCCTAAGCTCTGATACCAAATGTAATGTGTCCCACATAATTAATGCACATAATTAATAAATAAATAAATGACATTATGAATAATAAAAATTTAGACATATTCAATTAGCTATTTTCCATCATAGCATCTCATGTCAAAATAAAATTTAACATTCATTTCCAAATGTCACTTTTATAAATTACATAAATAGACTTGGGCCATCTTGCCACTTAGTCTTCTCAATTACATCATAATATACATAATACAATAATGGAGATTATGGGATCCCATGTGCTCCTCTTCAGCTCTCATCGCATCCATTGGACGAGAACATGGTTTAGGCGCTTTTTCGCCCAACCACAAAGCTATGCTTCCCCGGTATTCTTCCTACTCGAAGAATGCCTAACCCTACACCGAACACTTAGCAATAGATATAGTATGCAAGGTGGAATCTAGTGTGTTCTATGCAACTACATGCATTTCTATCTACGTTAGAACATGCAAGATCTAAGCAAGGAAATGGCATAGAGAATTCATCTTATAAGCTAGACCATTCAACATAATGGACTACAAATGCTTAGCCAAGCATATGTTGTATACAACTAAAATAGATTTTGGAAAGAAAAACTCTCTGTTAACCCATTTTCGGCACCCGTCTCGGAAGATAACCTCCCTCAACATAAGATAACATACATCTTATCCTTATATTTAAGTTACAACAATAAATTTGGTTTTCTTGTAATGTGCTACCCAATATTCCTTTTATAACAAGGAAATAAAACTATCAACTATTTCAATGTAACAACATATACAAGGAAATTCATCCAGTTCATATAAAAAATGACATTAGACATTTAATCACAAATCCAAACATGGCATTCAGATTTTCCAACATTTCCTCTATTCAAAATCATGCTTTTCTACTCAAATGAAATAAACAATTTTTAAAAAGAAGGTGTGTGGCATGTATGTGTAATGCATAAATGGAAGATTTATGCATGTACACATACATCACATTATGTAAAATAAAATTCTATGCATATACGTTCTTTAAAAGAAAATACATAAATTTTACAGTTCAAGATGTCGACAGGTGTTGCCACAATAGTGGTTTACACTTTCTAGGAGATCCAATTTTTTTCTGAAATCACATGTTTTTAGAAAATATAATGATTTAAGCCTTGAAAAGTTCCATTTAAGGGATTCCAATTGAACAGGGTTTGATCAAACCACCTTAGACCAAGCCCCCTTGGATAGAACCCCACTAGTTTTAAACCATATCTATAACGGGGTCTCCTTTACACCTATCAAAATGCTGATAAAAACCGCTTTTGATTTACCTTTTGGGGATCAAATGAATTCATTTAAAATTTATTTTTGTAAATATATATTCCTTATTATAAGCTTCCAAAAAGTATAATTTTAATTAAATTTAATTTGATTATTATATTTATTTTTTATTTCTTGTGAATGTAGGTTTTTCAATGAAAATCAAGCTCTGTTTGCACATGTGGAAAAATAGAAGATTATAAAAAAAAATTGAAAAATATGAGTGCACCAGATATTGAAGTCCTTGATCCAACAAAAAAAATAAAATTGAATTTTTATATATACCAAAAAAGTTGTGTTATACTGTCCACCTATGTCTGAATTGTAATTGGTTTGACTTCAAAACTTGATTAAGGAAACAATATTCAATAAAACACTATGAAACCAATTGGAAACACTAGATATCATAGTAACAAATCTAAATTCGAAAAAACTAGAATTTTATCCTTCGTGGAAAAAAAGTTGTGTTATACGGTGATCGCCACTCCTTAAAAATGGTGTTTACTGAAAAAAACTAGTTTTCGAAGGATATGGAAACAGAAGTGCAATCTGATTCCAAAAATTTTTAAATACATATATTTAGAATCTATAGACAAAATGTCACAAATCACTAGTTTGCATCATCTTCAAATTCCTCATGATTTCACCACTATATAGGTGTCCAAAAGTGAAGATTTAGTTAGAAAAAATCAGTTTAGTGTCTAGTTTGGCCAAAAATTGTAAACCAGTATTGTGGGATCACCTCGTCGACTTTTCATTGAAACATAATGAGAATTTAATTGAATTTTTTCAGAGTGTCACATAAATTTTTACATAGAACAAAATACATTCATTCACCATAATTGTTTTGTGTTCAATCGGGTCCTATCAATTGATTTGGTGTTTTAAAATCCAATTTGATAACATTTAGTCAAGAAAAATTACATTGGTCTGAAAACATGGTTTCCACCCACTTAGTTCATCATCAAGAATATCGTTCCATTTTAACCAGAAGATTTCATGTTTTCCAGGTTCAATTCATTCTCTAAAACGAAACCATCATTTAAAAACAATGAACTTAAGTCATTCAGATCTAACTACTTTTCTAATTAGGTTTATAATAAAAAATAATAGAGTAACACCATTCGGATCTGCTTATCCTTAGATACAAGCTCTTGGAAGTGGTCGACACATATAACTATCAGCCCACATTGTATGCTTTAAAGTTTACTCTTTAACAGTTGCTTGATGGAATAGTCAATTATGATAGAGGCATCACAACATCAGTGCACATATATCTTGCAACACCGAGGATAACAACTGCAATAACCGGTTGTGTATGTGTGTATATATATATACTCTGTTTATGTATATATACATACATACACATGCACATTGTAACAAAGTATAAAGAAAATTTAAATAGCATCGATAGGGTTTACATTTAACCCTTGGTCTATTAAGGCCCATTACACTGGCCTCGACTTGGCAACAAGTCACTTGATATACACATATACATGTTTAGTACTCTATATTACAGAGTAATATCATTGATCCACATTTTTATAACGATGGAATTGATGGGGACCACCCATCATCAAACTAAGGTCGGGAACGATGTTCTCATTCAACCCATTGAAGTAACACATACAATTGCCATCGAGTACGATACTCGAATGATGGCTTCATTCGGCCATATTATAGTAGAATAATGGTAAACACTTTAACAGTGGGTATGGCATTATTTTAAAGTAGGAGCGATGGCATCGTTCCTTATAAAAAAGATGACATTAGCCATTTTAATAGAATGATAGACATCGTTCTCCCATAGACAACATGGAGGAATGAGGTAATGTTCATCATGTTTTCACAACAAGAAATATGATCACCATACTTCAGTGACCATGGCTATTATTGGCTCTCGGCCTCTGTGGTAGAGAATCGCCTCTAGGCGACACTTAGGCTAACATTCTAGCTGGCCTATCGCCTTTACAAATGACTAACTCAAATGGGTTTTGGGATTGATATTAACAGAGAAAGGCATTTCATCGATTATGTCTACCACATAGTGGTAGCTTGCAAACATGACCCAACTAGGGTAACAACTAGATCGACTGAATCAATCCATTACATGGTAAAAAACATGCAAAGCAAGAGTTGGTAGCTTCCCCCACCGATCATAGTGATGAAAATAAACATTTGGGGTTTGGCTTACACTTCAAATGAGAACCCAAACAAAGTTTCCATTGATAGTTAAATATCATTTGTGTAGACAAAGATATTGTATTCTATGCATTCATTTCTCTAACAATTAGAGATAAATCGAGAGCATGGAAGATAATAACATTAACTTACAGTGAAGGAGACATTGTATGTACCAACAAAAAGCACGAGTTACCTCTTTGTTGGTTGTGTGTATTTGATGATTTTTTCCTTGGTTGATATGGAAACAACTCTTCCCAGCTCAGTTCACCCTCCCTTCATGGTCTTTTTCCCAAAACTCGTCTACTTTTTGCTCAAGACTCCACTTCTTTTTCCCAAGCCGCGCTCTGTCCCCAGATTCGGTATCTTTCTAAAATGGGAGATAGTTGTCTTAACTTCCTCCACGCCTCCTCACACATAACTACCCGTGCTCCACCATGCCAAAATAGCATAAAATCTCTTCCATAATGGTGGCGGTTTTGCTCAGAGTGAATGAAAATATATTCGTTGTTTTCCAAGGTGGTCGATTAAATTGTTTTCTCATATTTTTAATTTCACATAAAACACTCTATTTCCAAATAAATAAAGAGAGTTTCACATATGTATTTATATATACATATATGTGTATAACATATTTATATACTTATATATTCGCACAACCATGAAAGTATACCCATTGTTCTATTTGAGAGTAATGGATTTGCTCTCAACAATTATATTTCTAACATCATTCACTATCATGAAATTTGCATCGAATGAACTTAGTTAAGCAAATGTTTCAAAAAAATTATTTTCCATAAGCTCACAAATTAATTGTTTATTCGTTACATGTTGGAAAATAAAATGTTAGCTACTAAATTATGAATATAATGCAAATTCCATGATTTTCCTAGTGGTGTGTGCACGTTCTAGATTCCAATCTTGCTTAACATTCATCGCTCGTCTAAGCATTCCTACCTCAACCATGTTCTCGGTCTTCAACGTTCTTGCATTCACACACTTTCACTTACAGAGTTTCATCAGTAACTAATAACCAATACTCAAAATGAAATGATTCCATTTCATCTATCTTTCATATTCCATCATATGAATATACATACATTTCAAATGACATTGAAATATCAAATTTATCTCAAATTAAATTGATAAATTTCATTTTCCATGAATATTTAAATAACTTAACATTTATTAAATGCAAGCAAAAAATTTAAATGTGAAACGCGATGAGGATTAGCTAACATATATATGACTAACAACACTAAATACAATTAGGCTCACTGCCAAGGGTTCACTACCTAGAAAAGAAGAAAGGCTCATTGTTGGGTGGTTCACTACCAAGAAGAAAGAAGAATAGAAGAAATTGTTACAGAGAGATTCACTATCTCCAAGAAATAGGAAAAACCACCACTACAACTTTGCACCATCCACAACCTTTGGCTCACTGCCTCCAACAACTTCAAGCACACTAAAAATGTAGACACCTTCTACTCATTGCATCCAGAATCATAGTTATTTAAGCTCACACTCAGATCACCACACTTGATCACATTTGCATCTCTCACTTGTCACAAAAATCCACACACGTCTCCAACAATTCACCTTTCATTTATAGCATCCATGACATAAACAATCTCAATTAGGCCGGCCTCAATGAAACATATGCACCTCAAACATGCAACACCAAATAGGTCAACACCAAACACTTCTGTGATGGAAAGAAGTGAAGGTAGACCACTCCAAGGGTTAACTAGGACCCAAATATACATCACCATGCTACTCAACACATCCATAATCCATGAGGCACCTCCACAAATAGTGCTAGCACACCAAGTTGGCCAAACTTGAACTAACACTACAAGCGACCACATACACGCTTCTCCAGGTCTAAAAACACCATGTGGAGAACATAACAACACTCCACAACATCCAATAATATTCCAACATCAGCATACTACATTGCAACACTACGACAACCACCTGAAACGAAGTTTACTTTCATCCTACACATTAGGATGCACTACTACTAAACTCCAACATAAGAAATGAACTTGTGGAGCAACTCAACATTAGAAACTACAAGGGAAGATAAATACAAGCAATATAAGCATGTTCTTGAATCCACAAGACAAGAAACAACAATGTGGAAAAATGCAAAGCAATTCCATTTCTCCTAGACAACCTTCTTCATAGGAAAACACACTGTTAAACACATATTCCATGGTCGCACGATCCAAAACCTGAAACTCTAGATATAGACCCTCTGAACATCTCTAATCATCATATCCAAACTACACAAGCATATCTTCAACCATGAAGAAATGTGGAGCACAACACTGAACACACCTCTTTCACACTGCACACTCTTATTCAAATTTTCTCAAAAGCACTTGGAAACCAAGTGAACCAATCACTTCAACAACACCATAAACATCTCTTCATCATATCTACAACATCTGCAATACCAACAACTTCCCCATCTATAGTACCAACAATCTCCAACAATCTCCATACTGTTGACATCAATGACAGCACCAACAACATACTTGCAACATGCATATCCTTATTATTTAGCTACCTATCTTTGATCATGTGAACTATATTCTTTAGCACATCTAACCATACTAATGGGTCACACTTGTCTTATACGATTCAATTTCTAGGGCTATGAGATAGTGTAGAATAGATAATTTCTTATGTTGTCACATGACTTATGAAAACTCTAAAAAAAAACAAGTATGATTTCTAATACATGCATAGATATTATAGGGACATTGGCAAAGGATTATATAGTATGATCCTTTTATAAGGGAAGAACAACCTTATAGTCTAACATGGGGAAATAGAGATTCACCTAGTTGGGTTTCAAACTATCCATTCTTTGTGGATGAGGTTTACCTCAAGCTATGATTTTAAATATGTCAATTTCAATGATTTGTGTAAATAATGCATGTAATGCATGAAAGATGCTACAATCTCAATTTCAAATAATGCATGTAATCAATATTATCTAGCTTTTATGTGATAAGTGAGATTTTAGAAGATTTTATCATTAAATGGCAGTTGTTTTACCATTAAAAGGGAGGAAAATTAAAAAAAATGTAAAGGGGTAAACAAGAAGGAAGATAGAATTAAATTTCAAAGGAGAGGAAAGAAAAGAGACCTCAAAATTGGGGAGAAGGGTGGTTTTTGAGGTGTGTTAACAAAGAATGCCAAGAAAAATTTAAAATCCATCCATGACCATGATTAAGGTTAGACCTAGGTGGTTTACAATTTTTGTCACTTCTTGAATTTTTCTCTTGAAATACTTGCCTTCTTTGCCTAGGATTTGAGTGTCTTCAAAGATATGGTGTTTGGAGAGGGAGAAGTGCTATGCAAGAGAAAAGTTTAAGATACCCTCATGGCGAGCAAGTTAGCACTATTGTTAAAACATAATGTTATTAGGGGTCAATACCCTTATAACATTTATACATTGTTCTAATATTAGATGACAAAACTTTAGATATTATATGCTTTATTGAGCATATTTTATTTAAAATTATTATAGTCTAACACTATTAGATTATTGATTATTTATAAATGATAGTTTGGAATAGGTGTGACTAATATCCTTTTAGGTATTATTTCCACCCCTTCTATATTGAAGGAGGTTTTGTATCATTGAGAGGCATTCAATTTGGAGATGAATAGTGAATTCTATCACTATGCATAAGATATATTATTGGCCATGTCAAAGTAAGGAGAAGTGGTTCCCCATGTCCAATCTATACTTTAATAGACCATTTTGTAAGTGTTTTATAATTAAAGAATTTTTTTTATGGGGTTTATTATTTGAAATGGTTTTCCCCATGTATATATTATATAATGTGTTTAATTCACGTGCTTCTAATTCTCATTTTATTTAATTGATTATTATTTTTAATGAATATTAATTTAAGATCAAAATTAGGAAATCTTAACCATTCTGACAGAGAATTAAATTGAATGGCATTAGCTTATTTGTGCAAGTAAAAATAAGTTAAAAAGAAGTGAATTATAGTTAAATTTTGATGTCTATTAGAATGTTAAGACCTTGCTATAATTATAACTATACAAAGTGTCCTTTAGTTTTATTTCTTAACTAAAAAAAAAATCAATATACTTTAACATTTTATAACGTTTTCACTAACATGAATCTCTTTTTCAAATTCAAAGAAAAAAATCAATATGCTTTATGCTTTTTTATCTTAAAAATATGTATCTCACTAACCTGATTTATTTTCTAATAAAATATATATAAATATATGTTATTAAAAAAAACATGATGTAAAATCCTCTTAATATAATTATCAATTTAGTAAAATCACAGAGATATTAAAAGATGTAACTCAAAATATTTTATTTTGAAATCATACCAAAACTCTATAATTCATTTCTTTTACCTTTAAATTCTTTAGTCGTTAATTTCAGCTACCTACTTTCTACGGATGACATCATATTATAATTACCTTCTTTTTGTAGTTTGAAAATCGTAATTTTGGGCTTAAAATATAATCAAAGCTTATTTTAATTTTTACCACGTGTTAAGTCCCTATTTTTATTGAACCAATATGACTTACTTTCTAAATGTGTGACAAAGCAGAATATACTATCTATTCCTAATTTCTAACCTTCTTTGAAGACTGAGTATTTATTTGATAATATTTAATTTTCGTTTAAGCAAAATTAAATATAGAGCTGTTATAAATGGTTTTATAAAAAAAAATAATAGATGTTTACATTGACTTAAACATTTTTATATATAAAACAACACGTTTATATATGTTAAAACAAGTTGAAATTATATAAATATCTTATCTAACATTCATAATATATAGCCTAGTTTAGGGTCTAAGAATCATAAAGTCAAAAATTTAGTCTATACAACCATCACATAATAGGTCCGACTAGTAGTTGGACCAAGTAACTACTAATTGCTAAAACCCTATTGTAAATAGTATAATTAGAAACCCTAACATACTAATGTCCATGTATCTAATATCTATCAACAATCGTGGCAATGGAGGTCAAGGCAAATTACGTAGACCTCATAGTCACCCAAACATAAACTTACACTTTTCACAAATGTGGTGACTAGAAACCAATGCAACACTCTCACCTACTATTGGTCGAAAAACCTTCCCTACCACCTCTGCATCCATTTTATAATCTGTCACAACAAATTGAAGTCATTGGAATAGCCTCCATGGGAAGAAAGATCTTCAAACACCACAATTTCTTCAGCATGTTAGAGGTAGAGTTGATGTTGTTTGATTGCATGCAAATGCCCCAAGAAATAATCAAAGTGTATCTCCAATTGACGAATAACATCCGTAATATGTCAGAACATAGAAAGAGCTCTAGGAACCCTATCTTACGTAAGGGTCTAATTTTTTTAATAATGGAATATGCTAAGTCCTATGTTCCTGAAGAACCTAAGAAATTATCTAAAACCATCTTGTTAAGCAAGCTAAGCATTTGTCGGGTATGAAACTGGTGTGGATTCAGATGGTGATGAGTGGGAAGAGGAGGGATATGTGGATGAGTTGATGGAAGTGTTCTTTGAACCCCCTGCTAACTTTGACCCTAAGCCTAAGAAAAAGTCAAAGAAGAAACCCTAAACTTCCTAGTTTGGGGGTTCCCAAACTGGTAATGAGGATGGTGATCCCTCCCCTGCCTCTAACAAGAAGGTTTTGAGATCCACCAAAGACCCAAGTGATGGTTTTATTCCGAAGCCCCCACCTATTAAAGGGATGTGTCCTCCACTTGTTAGTACTAAGGGTAAAAAGGTTAAGGAGGCAATGGGTTATGTTGCCAAGGATATTGTTATGGAGCCTCCTTATAGTCGTAAAAGGAAAAACATTAATAAGGGACATATTTCTTTAGAAGCTAAGAAGAAAATGAAATCTAGTAATGTGGAGGAGGTTGGTGAAAGGAATGTGGATGGAAGGTCTGTGGATGAGGATGTTGGTCAGATCAATAAGGGATAGGCTATTTTAGAGGTTAAGAATAAAATGAATTATGGAAATGAGGAGGCTGGTGACGAGAATGTGGAGAGGAGGTCTATGGATGAGGATGCTACTCAATTTAAGCCTACTTTGACTATTGTTACGGAGGTCCCTAGACCCAAAATTAAAATTCCTGGTGAGGTTTATGGCAAAGAAAAAGGTAAGGTTGTTGTGCTTGATGACACTCAGCAAAGGGATCCTAATGATCCCTCTGTTGACTTGTTAGATATCAACATTTTCAATTGCAATAGAGAAGAACTTTACAATGTTCTCAACATGGCTAAGGATGACACTATTAATTTTTTAGACTATTCAAATGATTTTTCACTTAGGTTAATTGGATCAATGTAAAAGTTCGCTTCATGATCAATAAAGTTGATAAGAGCATTAACAAAGAGGAGAATGTTGGAGACTATGAACAATGTAATAGAATGTTGAGTATTCTCAAGGATGCGGCAAATAATTTCTTGACTATGAAGAAGGAATTTGAATCCAAAATCTCTATTTTGGAGGAAAAGACTTGTAAAGTGTGATAATCTTGAGAAAGTGGTCAAAGTTAGTCAGACTATGCTTCACAATAATGTTCAAGGTCTCTCAATGAAAAAGGCAGAAACTGGAAGGGGGAGTTGTCAGGTTAGCTAAAGGAGGCTACTAGTGCTGAGATGGATTTGACTAAGGTCAATCAGGGCACTACTATAGGTATAGGTCTGAGTATTCATACTTGGAGCAAGACCAAGAAACCTTTGGAGATCTTGACTAAAGAGCTGGCCGAGGTGGTGGATATGCATGAGCACATTATCTCCCAAGATCTGGAAGCTGCAAAGATCCTAAAGAATTTACAGTAGGCTATTTTTTTTTGTGGTTTTCTCTACGAATGTTTTGTTGATGATTGGTTGCTTGTGTTGTCTTGCTTATTCTATAGCAGCAATCTTTTTGTAAAGGGTTTCAGGTTGTAACATGTCAACCGTTCACTGAAGTAATTTTTCCTAACTTTTCACTTTGCAAGTAAATAAACTATGTAACTTAACCATTTCCAAAAAAATTCTCTAATTTATAGAGAACAAATGAACATAGATGTCATAACAATACTCAACATTGATTCCATTCCACTATAATAATTCCCAAATTACAATATTCCAAAGAATGTGTAAAAAGTACATGCATAGCTCAACTAAGCTTCAAACCAATAGATATAGACAGTCCAAAAAACTCCTTCAAATCTTGGTCTACTGTCACCTGCTGAGGAGGAGAAGCATCACTCAAGGTATTTTTTGCTAACCAAGGACTCATATGCGGTCCCCCACACATCTATCATAGGATAGATGGCTCGACCCTTTGATGAAGAGATTGGTGGAGTAACCCCATACGACAACCATTCTAAGCTTAGTATTGTGTCCTACATGACTAGAACTTGTAAACCCTACAATCTAGAACTAGCATGCACTACATGGACACGGTGAAATGACAATGGAGCCAAAGAAAATCACACTACCTTGACCAAAGTGTTCTCACTCAGTACTTTGAGTGATAGTCATCCTACTCACGTACACTACTCAAGCTCGATTTAACTTTGGGCCATAATAATCTATGCATAGGTATTTCATCCAATGGGTAATCATTAACTCCAGAAATATCCTATCCCCTTTCCCACAAACTCTATGGTATTTCTACTCACAAAGCATATGAACAAATTCCCTCGCTTCAATGGACAATCAAATCCCATGTGTAACCCACTAACTATCTAATATAATCAAATAACTTTTAGCTATGAACAACCCTTAAGCTATCCTTGTTTAATCATTCCTAGTATCTTAATACTAAAGACAAACAACTCTCCTATTATGGAGTAAATACAAGCACTTTCACAAGAAAACATAAAACAACTTCTATTTCTTTTCCAAAGCAAATGTTATGTTTTCCTAATGCAAGTAATCTCAAGCAGTTTAAATAAAGCATTCAATACTCAATCTTTCATAATTAAAGATAAATAAAAGAAGACTAGATTCCCATGCCTGTGATACACTTAACCAATTGACTGGTCAACTTGATGCACAACTTTCCAATAGTAGCTTACTAGCTTCACTAAATCCTCTCAAAACAATACTTCACTATGACCTTTCTCACAAATTGATGATAGTCTCTCACAAATAAGGCTCTCACAAAATATAGAAAAATGCAATTGCAAAATAATGCAAATTAGTGCATCCCAAATGACATATAAGCCTATCTATTTATACAAAAAAATGAGACTTTGTAGCCTACAGAAAAGGAATGGCAGTCGACACATCTCACCATGCAAGTCAACTCACAATACTCTGCTAAAAGGTGGCAGAAAACTAAGTACAAACTCAACATATAATGCTACAAGTCGACCCTTCTAATTGACAACAGCAAAAGACTTATTCAAAAGTGCACATGCTCAAATGATGACAATCAATTTGCAATAAGAATAGACTTCTATAGGTTTAAGATCATTCATAAGTTGGCGCCAAGTATTCAACCAACTCCTTATCTCATGGTGCGGTTTCACTCTTTGAAATAGTCTATAGTTTACAAGCAACACTTAGACAAAGTTGACTGGGTCATAGTTTCAATAGGCAACAGTTCAAAGATGAATCACCCCTCAAAATAGGGCTCAAAAGGTGCTTTTGACCATTTCTTATCTTGTTGTACATTTATCCTAGTATCATGCATTTTTACACTTTATACGACAGCTCATAAATATTCCATCGCTTGGTATAATAGCGCCCAAGTTAGAGTAATTTGTTGTTTAATATATCAAAGTTGCATTTACAATAGTATTGACTTATGGTTTTTATCCCATATCAACCTTTTATTGTTGTGCAAATACTTCCATGTAGTTTGACCTTTATCCAATGTCAACATATACATTATTCGGCCTTTAAACACTTTGCTTATCTCATTTACAAATCGGCCTATGTTCATAGATATAAGTCAACCTCAAAGTATCATAAACATATATAAATATATATTTACATATGTACATATATATATGCCAATAAATAACATATATATATGTATGAATATATACACCGTGTCAATCAAGTATGTATACACTTGATATATAAATGAATACAAACAAGTTAACATTCACATAATAATAATAACCATATCAACTGTATATATATATATATTCCTCTATGTACATGTATACGTATGTATACATATACTGATACATTCATATGGAAATTTCCATTTGTCCATCATATGCATGTATCATTACATGTATACATACAGATATATATAAGGAACACATACATGAGGGTACATAGGTAGATGTACCTTGGCACGCTTATGAACGGATTGCTTACGAGCATGGAGCTATCGAATGGACAATATGACATGAATGTGTACATATATATATGTACACATTCATGTCATATTGTCCATTCGATAGCTCCATGCTCGTAAGCAATCCGTTCATAAGCGTGCCAATGTACATCTACCTATGTACCCTCATGTATGTGTTCCTTCATGTGTATGGTCTATCATCGACATGGATATGTATACATATACATACATCCCATGTGTGTTCACCTCATCAATACAAGCATAGTAATATAGGAAGAACTCATAAGCTCTAAACATATAAACATCATCCAAGAATGCACCCAACGAGAACCAAGCTCCCTTACTAATGCAAACACGCATACTACGAATGAATTACTAAATTCCTATATAATAACTTGACTCAACCATTCTACTATGAGTGCGTGTAAGCTCAAGTAGGTTACGTTACTGGTTACCTGAACACGATCTTCTCCTGAGTGATACTTCCCCTCACACCTGGAGGATTGAACATATACCTACATCAAATTAACACATTCCCACGGATGTCAGCTGTTAAAAAAAATATGCATTACACATAATATATCTCCATAGTTAGAATATCATTCAATAACCATCTATTTCACATATATGCATTTCTTCACATATCATTAAATGAAATAAAATTCATTCATAATTCATTAATAACAAAGTACAAGCACAATTTATTCTCATTTGGAATTCAAATTACATTCACATTTACCCTGCATAGTAATAGTAAATAGTAAATACACAATTGGGATGTAACATACTCCCCCCCTTGTGAATCATCGTCGCTGATGGTTTTTATGTAGAAACATAAACTAATCAAACAAACAAAATATTGTTTTCAAGTATTCCCAAATTCATTTAAAACATGTGGAAACTTTTGTTGTATCTCAGCATAGTCTTCCCAAGTGGCAGAGTCTTCTGCACACTGGTCCCACTGGACTTTACACTCAGAATCTCCCTATTCCGCAAGTGAAGCTTATGTGTTTTGAGCACGTTGATGGGATTGAGTGTTACCATTCCTGGGTCTTGTACCTGTAAAGCATTCCAATCAATCACATGATTATCACCTAGTATATACCTCTTTAGGTAAGACACATGGAAGACACTATGCATCCTAGCAAGAGCTGGTGATAATGCAATTTGGTAAGCTACTAGATTCACTTCCTTAAGAATCTCAAAAGGTCCTACATAGTATGGGGCTAATTTGGAAGACTTCCCAAATTTAATGAAACTCTTGTGGGGTTTCACTCTCAACAACACCTTTTCACCTACTGCAAAATTTTGGGGCACTCTCTTAGCATCAACATAACTTTCTTGTCTACTGTTAGCTTCAACCAACCTTTGCTTAACAATTCTCACTTTCTCTTCCATTTCTGCGAACATCTCTAGCCCAAGACTCGCTCTATCCTCAAGTTTATCCCAAATTATAGGAGTTCGACACTTTTGACTATATAACGCTTTGAAAGGAGCCATCTTTATCGTGGAATGGTAATAATTGTTGTAAGAAAACTCTACTAAAGGAAAGTAGTCTTCCCACTTGTATTGCTGATCATTGCAATACATTCTAAGTAGGTCTTCCAATACTTGATTCACCATTTCTATTTTTCCATCCGATTTTGGATGATATGCTAAGCTAATATTCAGTTGAGTCCCTAGTGCAATAAATCAGGTTTGCCAAAACCTAGAAGTGACTTGCACATCCCTATCTGAGATGATCTTCTTAGGAATCCCATGCAACCTAAACACTTCTTGCACAAATTTCCTTGCTATGATAGGTGCTCCATCAGTTAGATTCCTGGGTATGAAATGTGCAACCTCAGTAAGCTTATCCATAACCACAAGAATGAAATTGTGCTTATTTCTTGACATAGGCAATCCTTGCACAATGTCCATACTTATGACTTGCCACTTTCTCTCTGGAATATCATCTAGGTATAACAAGCCTACATGATGATGATGCTTTGTCTTCACCCTTTGACATTCAAGACACCTAGCCACAAATCTAGCAAAATCTCCTTTCATCCCCTTCTAAAAATATAATGGCTTAACATCTGCCAACATTTTTGTCACACCAGGGTGTCCAGAGTACAGTGCTTCATGAACTTCTTTCCATACCAGATTTATTAACTCTTTTGAGTCAGGTGCATAAATTCTCTCCTTATGCCTAAGTATACCATTAGGTTTAAAATGAAAACCTTCATACCTTGGGGTGATCCCACAATAGTGGTTTACACTTTTTGGGACATTCTAATTTTTTCTAAAATCACATATTTTTTAAAAATATAATGATGTAAGCCTTGAAAAGTTCCATTTAAAGGATTCTAATTGCATAGGATTTGATCTAACTACCTTAGATCAAACTCCCTTGGATAGAACCCCACTAGTTTTAAACCATACCTATAATGGAGTCTCTTTTAAACCTATCAAAATGCTGATAAAAAACCACTTTTGATTTACCTCTTGGTTGATCAAATAAATTCATTTAAAATTTATTATTTGTAAGCAAGTAGTCCTTATTATAAGATTCCCAAAAAGTATAATTTTAAATATATTTAATTTGATTATTATATTTATTTTTTATTTCTTCTGAATGCAGGTTTTTCACCGAAAATCAACCTCTCCATTCTGCACATGTGAAAAAATAGTATATTATCAAAAAAAATTCTAAAAAATATGTTCTGGCTAGGTATTGATGTCCTTGATCCAGTAAAAAATAAAAATTGAATTTTGATACATACAAAAAAAGTTATGTTATTTACGGTCCGCTTATGTCTAAATTGTAACTGGTTTGACTTCAAAACTTGATTAAGAAAAAATATTCAATAAAGCACTATGAAACCAAATGAACATGCTAGATATCGTAGTTAAAAAGCTAAATTTGAAAAATTTAGAATTTTATCCTTCATAGAAAAAATTTATGTTGTTTACGATGAGCATCACTCTTTAAAAATGGTGTTTACTTCTAAAAACTAGTTTTCGAAGGAGATGGAAAAAGAAATGCATTCTTATTCAAATTTTTTTAAAAATATATATTTAGAATCTATGGAAAAAATGTCAGAAATCACTAGTTTGAATCATCTTCAAATTCCTCATGGTTTATAGCTATAGGTGTCTGAAAGTGAAGATTTAGTTAAAACAATCTAGTTCAATGTCCATTTTGGCCAAAAATTGTAAACCAGTATTGCGGGATCACCCCTTGCATCATGTAGATTTCTAGTGAGTGCTTGCTTGACTTGAAAATAGTACTCATCCCCTTTCCATTTCTGCAATACTTGTCCTTTAAAGTCGGTTTGAATTGTCACTATTGAAGCAATATGACATCTTCGACTCAAGGCATCAACAACCTAATTTTCTTTCCCTTTATTATAACTAATATTAAATTCATAATCAGATATTAACTCTAACCATATTCTTTGTCTAGCATTTAGATTAGGTTGAGTGAATAGATACTTCAACCCATGATGATCTCAAAGGGTTTCCCTAACAAGTAATGCCTCCACATTTGCAATGTGTGAACCATGACTACGAGCTCTAAATCATGCGATACATAACTCTACTCATAAAGTTTCAACTTCCTTGATTCATAAGCAATTACTTGCCCATCTTTCATTAACACACCTCCTAAGCCCTCTCTTGATGCATCTGTGATAACAGTAAAGTCACCCTCAAGATCTAGTACCTTCAAAATCGGTGTTGTAGTTAATTTCTCTTTGAGTAAGTCAAAGGCTACTTGGCACTTCTCTATCCACTCAAACTTCTTCCTTTTCTTTTGCAAAGAAGTAATCAGAAAGGCTATCTTGGAGAATTTTGCCAACAAACTTTCTATAGTATCCCGCCAAACCCATAAAACTTCTTACCTTTGAGACATTCTTGGGTATTGGCCATTCAAGCACCACCTTGATCTTAGTTGGATCTATTGAAATTCCATCTGTTGAGATCACATGCCCAAGGTAATGTACTCTCTTCTGAAAGAAGGTACACTTAGAGAGTTTTTCATACAACTTATGTTCTCTAAGTTGTTGTAGAACCATCTCTAAATGTCTACAATGATCCTCCTCATTCTTAGAATAAATCAAGATATCATTAAGGAAAACCAAGACAAATTTAACTAGGCAGCCCCTAAATAAATTGTTCATAAAGTTCATAAACACTACAGGTGCATTCATTAAACCAAAGGGTAGAACTATAAACTCATAGTGTCCATATCTGGTTTTGAACACAGTCTTAAAGATGTCTTCATCCTTAATTCTCAACTGGTGGTATCCAGATCTCAGATCTATCTTATAGAATACAACTCCCCTCATTTGATCAAATAGATCATCAATGCATGGTAATGGATACTTGTTCTTTACCATAGCTTTGTTAAGCATGCGATAATCTATGTACAGACATAAAGTACCATCCTTCTTTTTCACAAAGATGATTGGTGCTCCCCAAGGTGAAACACTTGGTCTTATCAACCCCTTAGACAACAATTCATCCAGTTGTGACTTAAGCTCCATTAGCTTTGTGGTTTTCATTCTATAAGGTACCTTGGAAACAGGTTCGTATCCTAGAACTATATCAATTGAAAATTCAAATATCCTCTTTGGTAGTAGTCTAGGTAATTCATCTGGAAACACATTTTCAAATTTCTAGAGTATAGGATATCTCTCCATATCTGACATTCCAGTTTCCTCCATTTCACCACCTTCCATCTCTTGGAAGCTTTTTCATTCCAAGTTATCAAGGTTCTCTTCAATATTTTCCATCTTGACTACAAAGAGTTTGCACCCTTTCTTCTTAGCCCTTAATAATTGCATTGTAGAGATTTGATGAATCTTGACCTCTCTAAATATCGCTTGAAACTTAACTTGGTTACCAAGATCATCTAAGCATTCTACTATTTTAGCATGGCAATCTACCTTAGCCCTATGTCTCCATAACCAATTCATACCTAGGATAACATCATAGGATCCTAAAGGCATGACATATAGGTTCACTTCTATAGAAAAAAAAGGTAGCTCTATCCTAGATTTAAACAAACATTGTTCCACCTTTGCTCTTGTTTGGTTTGCATACTCTACATCCCAAGACTTTTCCATGTAACTAGCCTTTCTAGATATTTGCTTAGCTACTCTAGTTGAAATGAAATTTTTAGTTGCACTAGTATCTATAAGTATAGAAATGGGTAAGCCAAACAAATTACTTTGAGTCTCAATTGGATTCACTCGATACTCCACCTAGCGATCATCCACAACTGCATGTATCTTTTGTTAGAACATCGCTTGTTGGGTAGGAAGTGGATTACCATAAGTTCGTGATCTAGAAGACCTATTGGGACATTCCCTAGCAAAGTAGTCTCCTCCACATGTAAAACATCCAACAGTCAGTCCTTTCTTCCTTGAGGGTTCTCTAGATTTGCTAGCATTTCCACCAACATTGTTGGTATTCCCACCACTGGAACCATTCCTCTTACGCTCCCTTCTTAGTTCTTTCCCACTATTATGAGATTATTTTTCCCCTTTTTTTGGTACATTTTGTACAACTTCCACCTTCTTTGGAGTTGGTTTTTCCTAATCTCCCGCAATCTTCTTACGGTTTCTATTTTCCTGGAGGATGGAGATAACTTTGACCTTATGCTCCTATTTAACCACTTTCTCATACACAAGATCCAAGTAGCTAGACTGTGAACATCTACCTCTCCTCCAATCTAACTATTAAGTCCCATGATAAACTTTCTTATGTGGAAGCATTCATCCTTCTGGTATATAGGAACATAACATAGTAGACAGGTAAACTTCTCCTAGTACTCATTAACCGTCATCTCACCTTGTCTCAAACTCTAAAAATCTATGAGTTTCTAGTCAAAATAGAGTTGAGGCAACCACTTTTACAGAAAATTTCAACAAATTCATTGCAAGTTAGCTTTAGTGAGCTAAGATCTAGTTCCATCTTTTTATTCATCCACCAATTAGAGGCTTCTCCTACTAATTGGTATGCTCCCCATGTTGCTTTGGTGACCTTAGAGTAATTTTGAATCTCAAAATACTTCTCCATTTGGACTAACCAAGCCTTAGCTTCATCTCCACTGTCACTTCCCTCAAACTTGGGTGGGGTAATTTTCTTGATATCTCTAGAGAGTTTAGAAGCCATATGCTTCCTATTAGTCTCCTTAGATAGAGTAGGTGATTTCTCCCTCTCATGGTCATGAGTTTGATCATGTTCATGAAAAGAGATTTATCCCTCATTCTTATTATTCGAAACTTCCTTCTCAAAACTATCCTTTACCCTTCTTTCTTTCTGTAGGTTTTCCAACCTTGCTAATATTTGGTCCAGTCTAGCTTCAACTCCTACTGAGCCTTGCTCAAATTCTTGGCTTCCACTAGGATTGGTTCGTGTCCTCACCATCTTCGCAAGAATAGATTTTACCTGAAGGTTCATCCATATTAGATTCAATCATTTTATCATTATCTTATGGAAAACATTTAAATGAGCAATCAATCTCACTTAAGGAATGCCACAT
Source organism: Sequoia sempervirens (assembly GCA_007258455.2). Lineage (NCBI taxonomy): Eukaryota > Viridiplantae > Streptophyta > Pinopsida > Cupressales > Cupressaceae > Sequoia > Sequoia sempervirens. Next base: position 526,849,116 of record VDFB02000015.1, read on the forward strand.
AAGATTAAGCACAAGCTCTTTTTGATAAACACATGATTTTATTCATTTCTCAAGGATCTCAATATCCCTTTGATTACATGGAGTGACTATTCAGATAGTCGAGTGGAGAGTATCCATCAGATTCACTCTCAAAAACATAACTCAGTGGGGTATACCCCACAAATTGAGATAAATGTCAGAATGACACTTCCTTCCGAGGGCATATCCCTAGAAAGTGATAAAGATTCAAACTTCTTTGGTGAGATGGAAGGTAGGTAGTTGTACTTAGCCTCCATCTTCATCTTTCTCTTATCATCACTAATTCGAGAAAGTGTGTGACTAAAATTTTCAGTGTCACTTAACTAGACAACATTGTCCTAGTTGGTACCCTCAATTGTTCTAACGATGGCCTCTCTTTCCTTCTTCGCCTTTAGGTAGCACTTATTCTCGATTACTGAATTTCTAGCCATTAACCTGAGATGCACCATCCTGGCACAAGAATTTCCAAACATTAAATAACGTTGGATGGAAAGTATGATGAGCTCATAGGTTCCAGAGATAAACCTGGTAGCTTTGATACCACATGTAACATGTCAACCATTCACTAAAGTAATTTTTCCTAATTTTTCACTTTGCAAGTAAATAAACTATGTAAATTAACCATTGCAATAAAAAAATTCTTTAATTTATAGAGAACAAATTAATATAGATGTCATAACAATACTCAACATTGATTCCATTCCAATATAATAATTCCCAAATTTTTAATATTCCCAAGAATGTGTACAAAGTACATGCATAGCCCAACTGAGCTTCAAAGAAATAGATATACATGGTCTAGAAAACTCCTTCAAATCTTGGTCTACAGTCACCTACTGAGGAGGAGAAGCATCACTCAAGCACTTTTCCACCACCCACGGACTCATATGCGGTCCCCCGCACATATATCATAGGATAGATGGCCCTACCCTTCAATGAAGAGATTGGTGGAGTAACCCCATACGACAACCATTTTGTGCTTAGTGATGTGTTCTACATGACTATAACTTGTAAACCCTAGAATCTAGAACTGGCATGCACTACATGGACACGGTGAAATGACAGTGGAGCCAAAGGAAATCACACTAATTTGGCCAAAGTTTTCTCACTCAGTACTTCGAGTGATAGTCATCCTACTCACGTACACTACTCAATTTTGATTTGACTTTGGGCCATAATAATGTATGCATAGGTATTTCATCCAATGGGTAATCATTAACCCCAAAAATATCCTATCTGCTTTCCCACAAACTCTATGGTATTTCTACTCATAAAGCATATGAACAAATTCCCTCCCTTCAATGGACAATCAAATCCAAGGAGTAACCCACTAGCTATCTAATATAATCAAATAACTTTTAGCTATGAACAACCCTTAAGTTATCCTTGCTTAATCATTCCTAGTATCTTAATACTAATGACAAACAACTCTCCTATTATGGAGTAAATACAAGCACTTTCACAGAAAAGCATAAAACAACTTCTATTTCTTTTCCAAATAAAATGCTATGCTTTCCTAATGCAATTAATCTCAAGTAGTTCAAATAAAACATTCAAAACTCGATCTTTCATAATTAAAGATAAATAAGAGAAGACTGAATTCCCATGACTGTGATACGCTTAACCAATTGACTGAATTGATGCACAACTTTCCAACTGCAGCTTACTAGCTTCACTAAATCCTCTCAAAACAATACTTCACTATGAACTTTCTCACAAGTTGATGATAGGATATCACAAATAAAACTCTCACAAAATGCAACAAAATGCAATTGTAGAATAATGCAAATTAGTGGGTCCCAAATGAGAGTATACGCCTCTCTATTTATACAACAAAATGAGACTTTGCAACCTACAAAAAAGGCATGGAATTTGACACATCTCACTATGCAAGTCGACTCACAATACTCAGCTAAAAGGTGGCAGAAAACTAAGTACAAACTCAATATATAATGTTATAGGTCAACTCTTCTAATTGACAACAACAAAAGACATTAAAAAGTGCACATGCTTAAATGATGACAACGGATTTTCAATCAAAATAGACGTTTGTAGGTTTAAGACCATTCATAAGTTGGCACCAAGTATTTAGCTAACTCCTTATCTCATGGCACGGTTTCACTCTTTGAAATAGTCTACAGTTTACAAGCAACACTTAGACAAAGTCAACTCAGTCATAGTTTCAATGGGAAATAGTTCAAAGATGAATCACCCCTCAAAATAGCACTCAAAAGGTGCTTTTGACCATTTGTTATCTTGTTGTACATTTCTCCTATTATCATGAATATTTACACTTTATACAACAACTCATAAATATTCCATCACTTGGTATAATAGCGCCCAAGTTAGAGTAATTCACTGTTTAATAAATTAAAGTTGCATTTACAATAGTATCGACTTATGGTTTTTATCCCATATCAACCTTTTATTGCTGTGTAATAATTTCCATATAGCTCAACCTTTATCCAATGTCAACATATGCATTATTCGGCCTTTAAACACTTTTCTTATCTCATATACAAATCGTCCTATGTTCATAGATATAAATCGACTTCAAAGCATCATAAACATATATAAATATATATTTATATATGTACATATATATATATATATATATGTATATATATACTAATATATATATAAACCATTCCAATTAAGTATGTATACACTCGATATATAAATTAATACGAACAAGTTAACATTCACATAATAATAACCATACCGACTGTATATATAAATATATGTTCGTCTATGTACATGTATACATATACTGATACATTCGTATGGAAATTTCCATTTGTCCATCATACACATGTATCGATACATGTATACATATGGATATATGTATATATGTCATATATATACACATTCAATTGCAAAATCAAGCACATACACAATTACCATCGTGTTGATAGGGAATAGATGTGTGGTGCATTAATACATATACACATTCATGTCGTATTTTCCATTCAATATCTCCCTGCTCATAAGCAACCTATTCATAAGCATGCATAGGTACATCTACCTATGTACCCTCATGTACGTGTTCCTTCATGTATATGGTCTATCGTCGACATGCATATGTATACATATACATGCATCCCATGTGTGTTCACTTCATCAATACAAGCATAGTAATATAGGAAGAACTCATAAGCTCTAAACATATAAACGTCATCCAAGAATGCACCCAATAGTAATCAAGCTCCCTTACTAATGCAAACACACATACTAAGGATAACTTACCAAATCCCAACACAATAACTTGACTCAACCATTCTAATGTGAGTGTGTGTAAGCTCAGATAGGTTACGTTATTGGTTACCTGACCAAGATCTTCTCCTGAGTGATACTTCCCCTCACACCTAGAGGATTGAACATATACCTGTATCAAACTAACATATTCCCACGACAATCAGTTATTCAACAAAATATGCATACACATAATATATCTCCATAGTTATAATATCTAATTCAATAACCATCTATTTCACATATATGAATTTCTTCACATATCATTAAATGAAATAACATTCATTCATAATTCATTAATAACAAAGTGCAAGAACAATTTATTCTCATTTAGAATTCAAATTAAATTCACATTTACCCTACATAGTAATAGTAAATAGTAAATACACAATTGGGGTGTAACATAGGTCCCTTCAAAACTTGCTTTACCTCTAATAAAAAATATCCCCAATATTATCATGAACTAGACAAGAACTCATTGACATAAACAACTTGGAAGAACACATGAGGGATTAATCCACACCAAAAGTGTTCCAATGCTCATAGGAATAGCCAAGATTAAGCAAAATCTTTTCCATTATAGTGTGAATACAAACCCCCAAGGACCCATCCATGTCCTTAGCTAGAAGCCACATACTCTCCATCCATAGTTGAAGACCAGGGTTATCAATATCCCTATCCACCATATCCATGAAATCTACCACCACCTCCTCATCAAAGACTTGTCTCTTCCTTTTATTAGGAGCCTTATCTACCAAAATGACCTTCCCTTGACACTTGTCACCACCTTCCTACCAAAACCCCTTACACCAATAGTAGACACCATAGATAGACTCCACAACCTTGAGCTACTACATAAACAATGAAATGTTGAACAAACCAAAGCATCAAAAAAATTAATGCAAAGGCCGCCACCCCACAACATCATAAAACTACATGTACCACCTTCTTTAATAAGTTTACATTTATCTTTGTTGCTAGGACATTACAAGCTTGTTTATATTGTTTCATTTAAAATTACTTGGAAATGTTTCATTTGAAGCCATACAATGTTCAAGTTTATTATGCATGTACAATCAATTTTTATTAGACCTTGTGTCCTTGTGTAGCATCGTCTTCTCCACATGAGTAAGAAATTTAATCCTAAAATTTTGCTCATGCATGTTTTACAAAAAATACAGTCAATTGTATATAGATTCATAATAACTAAGTACAAATTGATTGATGAAATAGAAAGCAGCTCCACAAAAATAATTTTTATTTACAAGAAGAATTTTATTCCATATACTCATTAATAGCTTTCCTTTAAATCTAGGATCAACTAAAATGACTAAATAATAAAGTAAGTGCTCAAGTTTCTGGATTTAAATTGTGTGAGTTTTTTAAATCAACGTTTCAGATCACACTCCATGATCCATCATCATGATGATTTGCATGCAACAAGAGAGAAGAATCAATATGGATAAAAAAGGATCCAACCAATAGGGATAACAAAGTCATGGATTTAAGACCAACAATATTCTTACTTTAAAAACTCTATTCAAAATGAATAGAAAGAGCTTTGTTTGCTATCACTATCTCTATTGGTTGTGTAATGGGGATTATATATATATATTTATTTATTTTTCATAAGAAGTCTAACACAAACCATATAATAATTAAATATAATAGTTTGTGTCCCATATTTCTATGCTTTTTATTTGTTCTCTTTGAAAGTATAAGTAAACCATCAAATAAAAGTTTTTAAAAAATTAGAATATAATTCTTGAAGAAATATGAGCATCAAATGTTTAAATTTTATTTTATTATTTATCCATTTTGTTCTATACTCTTATTTGATCTTTATTAAGGACTTCTTCCAAATCCACATTTTATTTGAGTTATTTACTAGAAGTGCTTGAACTACTTCATGGAGTTACATTTTTTTTTAATTCTATTTGAATAAGTAGATATATTTTTCTCACCTTTGTCTCATTGTGGTTTTCCTAGAGAAAATAAGTTATCAGGATGGTGCTTCAATAGATGTTTAGACCTCACAATATTATTCTTTTGTAGATGATGGCACCTAACATTCTTATACTTTTATAATATCACATGAAGATGCTATCATAAATAGTCACACATCAAATAGGTGTTATCATATGGATGGAGTAATTATACAAATGATACCTTATATAGCCCTTTAATCAAAGGATGACTTCAAAATTAACTATAAAAGAATAAACATTTTGGAGGAAATTATTTGAAGATTTTTCATCTAGGTACTAGTGAAATTTCTAATTTATTATATAATAACAATATATCATCAAAAATTGTCACCCTTGAAAATTTCACATTAGTTTTAGCTCCCCCCTATGTTCTTGGACCTAATTATGCATAATTTCTCATTTTGCAAATATCTTTAGAAAATCAAACATGGGAAATGAAATTTAATCTTGGAATCTTGCTCATGCATGTTTTACAAAAAATATAGTCAATTGCACATAGATTTGTAATAACTAAGTGCAACTTGATTGATAAAATAGAAAGTAACTCCATAAAATAATTTGTATTTCCAAGAAGAATATTATTCCATATACTCATTAATAGTTGTCCTTTAAATCTAGGATAATCTAAAATGAATAAATAATAGTTAAATAAAGGATGCAACCAATAGGGATAATAAAGTCATGGGTCTAAGACCAACAATATTCTTACTTTAAAAAATCTATTCAAGATGAATAGAAAGAGCTTCTTTTGCTATCACTATTGGTTGTGTAATGGGGATATATATACACACATATATATACACATATATATATGTGTGTGTATATGTGTGTGTATATATGTATATATGTGTGTGTGTATATATTTCTTAGGAAAAAGGCGTGAAGTCTATAGATATTTTATTATAATATAATAGATATATAAGTTTACAAATCAAAATCTAATCAAACAGAGATCAATATGACGTACATTGTTTACAATATGGTCAAAGTCTAGCCGTATCTAATATTTTATTTTTCTTTTGACTATGCTAGCTTCAATTTTTACAAGCAGAGCAAAAGCCATGACTGATGATACTATTTTTAATTCTAGACCAAGCTTGCTTATGTGAACAACTTACAAAATCTGATTAGACGGTGATCAGTATGACATACAAAATTTACAATATGATTAAAATCCTAGCCATATATATCTATATATATATTCCATAACAAGTTTATAACAAACCATATAATAATTAAATACAATCATTTGTGTCCCATATTTCTAAGATTTTTATTTGTTTTCTTTGAAAGTATAAGTAAACCATCAAACAAAAAATTTCAAAAATTAGAATATAATTATTGAAGAAACAAGTTCTATATGAGCATCAAATGTTCAAAATTTATTTTATTATTTATTCATTTTGTTCTATACTCTTATTTGATCTTTATTAAGTACTTCTTCCAAATCTAGTTTTTTATTTTAGTTATTTACTAGAAGTGCTTGAACTATTTCATGGAGTTACATTTTTAAAAAAAAATTCTTTGAATAAGTAGATATATTTTTTATCACCTTTGTCTCATTGTGGTTTTCCTAGAGAAAATAAGTTCTCATAATGGTGCTTAAATAGATGTTTAGACCGGTTCGGCCCGCGGCTTGTGAGGCTTGTTTGCATGCATCCCTTTGGCTCTTGCATGTGGGTGTTTTGTGCAGATTGGGGTTTGTGAGTTCTGCTCGGTGGGGATGGGGTATTGTTGTTTAAGGGGGGAAGCTTTATCAACTTATTGTGTCCACATTTTTATTCTTGGCTATTCATTCTTCTATTTGGATGCTTCGAACTGGTAAGCGGGGGCATCTATTTTGTCTTGGTTTTGTTTTCATCTTCAGTTACTTGGTACTTCTTTCAGAGCCTTCTTCTCTGAGGGTTTTTCCATGTCTCCTCTCTACTGGTGAATCAAGGGGAAGCTTCAGGGGTCAATGCTACTCTGGATTTCCAAACTACTTTTAGAACAAAATCTCCTTCTCTTTCAACGAATGTTTTTTATAACAACTTGTTCTATAATGAGTCAGGGAATGGAGGATTTTCTCCATCTGGGGGTCCTCATATTCCAAAAATTAATGGGTGCCTAGAATGAAGCAAAGATAGGCCGGTGCTAGTAATTCAACATGAATCGATTGCGGAGGATATTGAATATTACTTGAAGCATGCTTTGCTTTGCAAATTTTTGGGAATGGGTTTCACTCCAATTCTTGGAGTCGTGGGCTCATTGTACTTGGTCCTCAGAGGGTGAGATGGAAATAATGTTGTTAGCAAAAAGTTACTTCATGGAAACTTTTAATTGCATGGAAGATCGTAATAGAGTGTTCGAAGGTGGGCCTTATTTCTACAAACAGATTGGTTTATTTATTAAACCCTGGCATGTGGGTTTTGATCCTTTGGAGGCACTTCTGAATTGAGTTCTAGTGTGGGTACGTCTCCCTAGATTTCCAATTGAATTTTGGCACAATGACATCTTGCATCGGGTTGCTTTGTTGTTGGGGAAACCAGTGGGTCCTTCTCAACAAACTCCAGAAAGAAAGGTAATGACTCTTTCTCGCATTTGTGTTGAAATGGATTTAAATAACCCTCTTCCAGATTCTTTGGAAATTCATGCGGGTTCATATTCTTGGGTGCAACAACTAGATTATGAAACATTTCCCTTTCGGTGTTGTCTATGTCATGAATATGGCCATCTACAGAGAAGATTCACTAAGTCTAAATCTGTTGAGTCTCAGACTACTCAGCCTCCTCATAATCCTCCTAGGGTCGACAAAGGCAAGGACCATTCCAAGTGAGGTTGTTGGTGTGGAGGGTTTTATTCATGTTAAGGCTTGTAATAGGAATCGGGGTCAAAAGAGGACACTCTTAAGGAGTGTTAAGAAGGAGATACCTTTAATAGATTTGAGGTTCTAGACAATCTCAATCAACAGGAGATGAATCTTGGAATGATGCTTATGGATCAGGGTGTTTCAGAAGGGGTTCAGGAAGGTATTATTTTGGATTTCAACCAACCTTCCTAGGAGGCTAGTGCTTTGCAAACAGAAACAAATCTAAGTTTGGTGGTTCATGGGAGGTCCGAGCCTCTTGGGGATTCGAAGATGGGGGAGGGAGAGATCTCTACTCCATTGGTGAAAGTGGGGTCTAATTCGGTAAAAGGCAACAAGGCTTCTCCTTTGTTGGGCATTCCTCAGAAAGACCAAAAGAAAGGGGTTGCTGAGAAGTCTTCCAAAGTTGGGAGAAAGAAGGACTTGGAAAAAATAAATATTATGGGGGAGACTTTGGTGGAGTCTAGATCTATTAAGACCCTAGATTTTCATTTTTCTAACCCTCTGAAATGATCGTCCTCTCTTGGAATGTAAGGGGCTTGAACAGTGGTCCTCGACTAAAATTTGTTCGTGAATTGGTGAAAATTCATTCTCCCGATGTTCTTTTTTTACAAGAGACTAAGTTATCTATTGAAAGTTTGATTGGTTTGCTGCCAAAGCTATGGGGGCATGGTGACTGCTAGTGTAATGAGGCTCAGGGTAGTGTAGGAGGTGTGGCTTTCCTGTGGAACCCTTTGAAGATTCATCCTCTTTGTTGGATGTCCTCCAAGTCTTCCATCTCTATGGTTGCTTCAAGTCTGGAGTTAGGGGAAATGATTCTTTCAAACATCTATGCGCCTACTAATTTTCCTAGTTAGTAGTTATTGTGGTCTCATATTAATTTTATTTAGAGCCTTGCTTCTTTTTTACCTTGGATTATTGTAGCTGATTTCAATGCCATTATTGAGTTGGATGAGAAGAAGGGTGGTATTGCGAGATTGGAGCCCTCAGCTTTCCTTCTTCGTGATAACATATCCACCTTAATTCTGATTGACATTAAGCCCCATAATGGTTAGTTTACTTGGAACAATAGGAGAATGTGAGAGAATTGTATTGCTGAGATACTTGACCATTTCTTGGTTTCCTCTTTCTGGATTGCAGGATGGTGGTCTACTTGCTCTAAGATTTTGAATTGGAGGGACTCAAATCACTAGCCTATTAAGTTATCTGCTACTTCGGTGCATGTTGCTATGTAGTGTCCCTCCAATTGTGACACTTGGTTTCAGTTTGTTTTTGTTCAATTGATAGTTTCTTTAGTTGCTACTATGTGTTTCAGTTTGCTCATGTTCATTTGCTAGTCGTTTAGCTGTTTTGGATACTATACTATATTTATTTTACTTACGAAACAAATGTAATGTTAGTTGTTGTACTCTATGGATGATACATTTGATATCATGATCATCTGGTTATGTTCATGTGATGATACTATGATTGGCACGTGTGTGTTATGGTATATGTTGTTTCTGAGTTTTAATAAGGTTATCATGATGTAATTATTGTTTATGATATAATGATGCCCATCAGTCTTGGTGAAGGAGACAGTATAGCATTACTCACACATGAGTATCCTACTACACTACAACTCTTCTTCACGGTTTGTTTGTAGATATATGATGATATTTTTAAAAGTGTTTTTTTATGCAGTTTACATGTACCAGGTATCGGCTCCACCTACTTGTTGGGTCTAAGCATGCCCTAACCCAATGGAAATATGTTGTTTCAGAGATAGTGTCAGGGCCGTCATTAGCCATCGTTCTTCATTGAATGAGTATCCATTTGTCACCCATTGTTGTTTTGTCGCTTGTTTCTGTCATGTCATTCTTGTTTTCGTCATGAATGGAAATTGATTGATTGATTAGTTAAATGGTTATTTATAAGTTATTTGAATTAATTGATATTATCAAAATGTTAAGTTAAAATATCAATGTTTAGATATTTAAATAATTGAAATTGTAATGTAGTTTTTAAAAAGGGTTTGATTAATTTAATTAATTAAGCGATATATTTATTTAAGTGTAATTGTTACTTTGCATAATAGAATATTTATTTATTTATTTAATGTGCAAATTAAATGTTGAAAGTTGATAGCACTGAATTTTTGTTTCAACTGAAGATGTGAAAATATCTCAAAACGTGACTTCAAGTCAGAAGACATTATCTTGGGTGTTTATTTAGTTTGAACTGAATGATCAGTTGGAATTGCATGTTGACTTTGAGTTAAGTTTGGCAATCATTAGTTAATTGGATTGGAATAAAAGCTTTTATTTGTGCATTTTCATTCACGGGAATTGATTTTTATGCTTTGAAAAAAATGTTACTCTTGCTATGGAATAGATCCGTGTAGTCAAACCTGCACAAGCATTAGAGAAACAATTAGAATGAGTTTTCAAAATTCAAAGAAAACGTAGCAAAACAAGGATAGGGAAGAATTCAGAGGAATATATTTATAATCTGTAATTCCTCATATGGTTTATATTTTCCTTGAGATATTACTGTTCTTCGAATTGGGAGATGAATTGTCTTAAATCATTTTTCGTGTTTTAGATCAACCTTCCTAGTTATAGCCTATGGATAATTACATAAATCCCTGAGATTAGAAAAGATTTTGTAAAATTTTCAAGCCAGCGATTGGAAGCTACAAATTATCTTTTTTGTTGAGTATCTTGATGGCTGGGATCTCTTTTAGTGATGGTTGTGTGGTTAAATCTAGAAATTTCTGTATAGAGTTGCCAGTGCTATCCACCTTATTCAATTTTTGGTTATCTGATTTTAAGGCATTCAAGAGGCGTCTTTTTTCTCCCCTATGTTCTTGTTTTAGGATTTGCTTTGTTTTATGTTGGACAAACCTCTCTCTTCCCCAACTGTCTTGCTATTCAACTTAACAATTGTGTCATGGTTTAATTAACCTCTTTGATTCCATTAGCATCCTGTTCTAGCTGCAATACTTGAGCATTGAAAGATGCAAATGTATAAATAAACTTCCTGAGTCCATTCGTTTCCTGTCATAGTAGCAACACTTGAACACGGTAGGGTGTATAAATTTATATAACCTCCTTGATATTGTTGACAATCTGCCATAGATGCAACACTGGAACATAGAAGGCCGTATAGATTTAGATAACCTCCCTAATTCTATTTGCAACTTCTCACAGTTACAACACTTGAAAATAGAATGTTGTAGAGGTTTAAATAATCTCACTGATACCGTTGTCAACTAGTCTCGGTCGCAACACTTGAACATAATAAAAAAATTTAATGGTTTAAATAATATCTTTGATTCTATTGTCAACATATCTTAGCCGTAGCACTTGAGCATAATAGGAAGTTCAATTTCTTTTCTATAGTTTTAGCTGCTAAAATCAAACTGTGGGTCTGCACTATTTACAATGTTTAGTATATCCTCACTTAGCGTCATCATCCAAAGATCTCAGTTTCATTTCAAAAAAAAAAAATGCCATATTGATCTCCTGTGTACGCTGGGTGAAAACAAAAGTTTTTAATTTATGCTGAGAAATTATTTTTTCATACAAATCCTACTCTTAGCTTGAATTTACTCTCTAGCCGACTGATATGGACATGGATTTATATTTCTCTCTCCTTGTACTAGTGATTTGTATATGTCTATTCTAGTTCTATTGAGTTAAGTTGTTTGTTGTATATATAAAACAGAGAGTTACCTTAGCGTTATTAGATATTTCCTTGTTTTGCATGGTTCAAGAATCATGAGTTGCAAAATAAGTGATTTGCACTTGATGCGTGAAGATTCCTATGGAAGAGTTAGTATTCCTTTTCCTGTAACTGAGAGTTCAATTTAGAATTGAAATGCATGCATGGAAATTAAGTCAAGATAATTGTAGAAAGCAGAGTGTGTAAATATCTATTTATATTTGAAAATGTGTATTGCGTTTTAAGTTGCTTAAAATAGTTA